>WNGS01165751.1:1296832-1325533 GCA_020271785.1 Procambarus virginalis
GGTTTATCGTGGTACTCTAGTCAGTTTGTCAGGGGAAGATTTCCCTTACTTTAGATCTATGTTGTCTTTTGCTTAGAAATTTATAGCTTTTTTAAAATATTGAGAGCCACTAGTCTTCTTTGTATTGTCTTTGTAGCCTTTCAAGATACTCTTTATCAGGGAACTTGGTATGTGTGCTTATTGCGGTCTGTGTATGTGTCCGAGAGCACACATACAGATTGTATGTGTTTGTGGTGCCGTGTGTGTGGGAGTTACACACGAATGTTTGGGAAGAGGAGCATCCAGGATGGCAGGAATAAATATGGGAGGTGAGAAGATTGAGAGAGACTCCAGGACAGCGAAAGAGAATAGCGAGGACCTCAGCGCGAGAGAATTAGCAAGACAACTCCAGCGAGAGAGAATAGCGAGAACACTGAGACAGCGAGAGAGAAGAGCCGAGGAATCCGGTCGTAGGCATACACAAGAACCCAAACCATATATGCAAATACAGCTATACACCAACACGCTGATGAGAAACAAAGACACAAATGCAATTGTGAACACGCCAGAGAACGCAGTCTGAGACACGTCAAGACAGTGATTTAGACGGAGTAGTAGACGGTTATAGACAGATGTAATCGGTGGGAAAGCAGAGAAGGACAGACTCCACCCGCTCCCTCTCCTGACAGCGATCAGAAGAACACGTTTTATCTCGCTAAGGAGCCAACCATTTTACATTAGCATAGTAGATTGGGGAGAGGAATACAAATCGTCATGTTTGGCCTTGTAAGTCAAAGTTGGTTGTAAGAGAGTGAGAGAGAGAAAGGGGTTACAGAGAGGACATGCTAGCTCACTTCTGACGCACTCTCAGGTGGAAAGTTGGTTGACACGAATATTGTCTCAGGAATTCTTTGTCCTCATTTCGAGGAAAGGAGTTGATGGTGTAAAGACGAACACTTTCCTACTTTGCTTGGCACTTCAAACATTTATACACCACTTGTGAAAAGTTTCAGCGCTCGTCACTATCAAAGTAAAACATTCAAATATGATAATAAAACTATTGTAATCAAAATATTTACTATGAATCCGAGAGTACGCTGATGCTTCACAGTATTATTTTCTAAAACATAATAACATCCTTATTAGGTTTTAAAACATCCGATAGTAATTATTGATGGATTTCCACAGCGTCCTATACCTTCGCACTCTCGAAACCTCTCCAAGTAAGGAATTTATACACCATGGTAAAAGTTATTTAAATCATCTGGGGAAGAGGTGAAGTTGTGTGGGGGTTAGTTAAAGGGTGGACGGACATAGGGGGTAACCATTAAGGTAAGAAATAGGGGAAAAGTAGGGAAAGGATGCCAATTAAACAGTGGTTAAGGCGGTTACGGGAAGAACTTGATAGAGATGATGTTAACCAGCGCTGTTTGGTGAGGTGTGGGTCTAAGCGCAGGCAAGGTATCCACGTCGAATAATTTGGATGATTCTTCCAAAATACTGTTGTATTTTGGAAGAATCTTTTACTACTTTTGTAAGCTTAATGCAATATGGACAAATAACTAAGTTTACAACATTTAATATATGTTTGTAAACTTGGTTATTGCATTTGAAGTATATCTTACAATGATTGTATGTATATTATCACATTTTTAGCTGCATAAATGAATAATCTACTTTCAAAATTGTAAATTGTAAACGATATCAGTCATAAATGTGCAACCATTTGTGAATAAAGATACTGGTTGATGAAATTGATTGATATATTGAAATGCATTACATTGCATGATATTGCAGGCGATGAGTCACAATCGACTTGAGAATGGTCCAGGACGGACAGAAACGTCGTCGTCCCTTCACCTTCTAGTGTGGTCTGGTCAACATTGCATCATATTGACAGCATAAAGCACCAGCAATGAATGAACTCGCCTATGATCAGCATTAACACAAATATTCCAGTATAAAGCCACACCAATGTCCCCACCCCGAAACCTCTCTGAAGACCTCTAAAACATTCTCGGTTAAAGTAATACTCGTATCATGCAGAATTTACATCAGACATGTTCTGGCATTCAGGGCTGTGACCTCCTCTCTTGCCAGACCCACTCCAGATACATAATAATGAGGAAGAGGGTTGTGTGTTGTGGTTATTGTTATGGGTCGTGTGGTTGGGTTTACTGAAGTATGTAGCGCAGTTTACACGCATACTAAACGTGCCGCAATGTTCCACCACACACACACACATGCTACACTGTTTGATAGCGTGTTTCACTATTATGAAACACAGTTGCTATCACTGTGTAGTGTGATAGTGTACACTGTATGGTAGTGTTTTTCTATGGTGTTCAGTTGCGAAGTCCACATGTTGTGTTGGAACGTAGCATGGTACATGTTATATAATAATATATATATATTGGTGCAGTGGTCACGGTACTGTGTACGTTTAGGGGTGATCCTGGACGGCATGGGTTCGAATCCTGGCCGGGTCAAAGAGTTCTTAGTGATATATGGCTTGCGTGTTCATGCAGCTGTATATATATATATATATATATATATATATATATATATATATATATATATATATATATATATATATATATAATGATCTCCAGACACGGAGCAGAACGCCCTAAAAGAGACAAACGTCGTCTATGCCTTTAAATGTCCACTTGGGGACTGTAAGCCCCAAAAAACTCAGTATATAGGCAAGACAACAACATCTCTTTCCAGGCGTTTAACGATGCATAAGCAACAGGGCTCCATTAAGGAACATATACTCTCTTCCCACAACCAAACCATCACCAGAGAAATCTTAACAAATAACACAGAAATCATCGATAGGTACAGCGATAGCAGGCGGCTTGACATCTGCGAGGCACTACACATCAAGAAGTCAACACCAGCAATCAACAGTCAATTAATGCACAACTATATTCTACCCACTTCAAGACCCCGCTCCAATATAGAAGCATCAAGAAATATGGGCCAATAGGCCCTTCCGCAGTTACTTCCATTCATACCTTCAATTTACCCAGTTAATATCCAGTTAATATCCATTGTTTTCGTGTTCTGTCCTTTGTTGAAAGTTTTGTTCACCTCATTAAAAACTGTTGTAACATATCACCTCACCCAAAACGCGGGTATAAAATGAAAGATGAAAGCTGTTTAAATCATAGCATATATATATATATATATATATATATATATATATATATATATATATATATAATATATATATATATATATATATATATCTCATTCCTTCTGAAGATGTATTAATATACGAAAGTACTTAAGGTAATTCCTGTTTCAATTCTTCTTCCGTGGTCTGACAGTCATATATATATATATATATATATATATATATATATATATATAATGTGTGTATGTGTGTAGTATATAATATATATATTCTACATAAACCATCCACACAAACCGTGATACGTTGAAATACAAGCTACGGTAATGAGCCGTTCTGAGTCGAGCTCTGCCCGCACTCAGCCACCACACACTTTGGTTATCTTTACTGTATATCTTTACTACTCAGATATCATACTTTATTATGGCAGATTATGAGCTCACCGTTTCTTTACTGTGGCAGCTCACAAATTCACTATACATTGCTATGGCACTTCGCCTGCAGACTTATCTGGGGATATTTTGCCAATATGCAAATCAACAACAGCTTTGATCTGTCACGTGGGTGCACACACACACACAGAGTGGATACAGGGCCTCACAGCTGAGTAGATAGCGCTTGCGGGGTTAAGGGGATCGGGTCGTAGTTCTAATGGCTCTAGTTCGAATCCCGGTGGAGGCGGAAAAAAATGGGCAAAGTTTCTTTTACCCTGATGCCCATCTCTACCTAGCAGTAAATAGGTACCTGAGAGTTACACAGCTGCTACGGGCTGCTTCCTGTACTCACCTAGTTGTGTTTGCGGGGGTTGAGCTCTGGCTCTTTGGTCCCGCCTCTCAACCGTCAATCAACAGGTGTACAGGTTCCTGAGCCTACTGGGCTCTATCATATCTACACTTGAAACTGTGTATGGAGTCAGCCTCCACCACATCACTGCCTAATGCATTCCATTTGTCAACCACTCTGACATTAAAAAAGTTCTTTCTAATATCTCTGTGGCTCATTTGGGCACTCAGTTTCCACCTGTGTCCCCTTGTGCGTGTGCCCCTATGTTCCTGTGTGTGTGTGTGTGTGCTTGGGTGAAATATATGTAGTAGATATAACAGAGGAAAAATAGATCGGTAGGAACGGCGGGTTGGAAAAGCATAGTCTTCTTAAAATATACCAAACCAAACATTTCAGCCCGGCCTCTAAACAAAGAGGCCGGGCCAATGTCTATTCCATACACCCGCCAACCCCCTTGTTTATGAATGAAAAACGGTTTACAAACGACTCACAACTGATGACGTCCGAACACTTCCGGAACAAGTGCTTCGCTATCGGCTATTGTTCGAACCACAACGCTGTAAATGCTTCACCCACGTATTACAAATACAAATAATCGCCAACTGAACCTATACACCTAACCTAACCAATGTCTAAATATGCTAATATATAATAATACTAATTTATATTTGAGAAAATTCCTGTTTTGAATGAACTGCATGTTAAAATTGTTGAATGTGTCTTTGGGGTCGACCGCTGGATGGAATGGACTTGATTTTAGGACGGGTTGGTTAACCAAGGAGGAAGGGGTCGTTGATTTGTGTTGGGGGACACTGGGAATGAAACTCAATTAAGGGTTTCGCGACACTGAGGTCGGTACCGTTGTATACCTTTACCTAAGCTCTGTTGTTGGTCTGGGAGATGTAAACAGTTTACGGGTGATGATGTGAAATGCAATGAACGTTCCTGAGATGTTGTGTTTATCTATNAGGCCTAGCTAAACACAAAGCTGCAATATGTAATACATTATTTTTGTATTTGGGAAAATATCATGTTAGCTTTAATATTACGGAAAAGAAGACGGAAGAGTCTTTGGGGAGAGGCGCATCTTGGACCGTCATAACTGAAGATTGGCTTTAAGAGAGCTGGAAGATGGTTGGTAGATTGATCAGTTGCTGGATAAGGATTTAGAGGCTGGTTTGAGGGAGGAGAATACGAGCATGGGTCCATAACACAAGGTTCAGGGATAATATGCACTTGAAGTCAGCCTGTTGGCGAAAACATTATCCGCATTAGAGATAATCTATCAAAGGACAGTACAACGGTAATTACTATTAACCACCAGCCCACCACCCACAAACTCGCCACCAGCCGCCCACCACCCACAACCTCTCCGCCCACCGCCCACCACACAACGCCTAACTTTCCTCCACTGGAACACATCAGCTGAGAATATTGGGCAGTATAAGTTGGTGAGTGTTGCAATAGCGTGATAGATCTGGTGTGGTCGTGGTTGTGATCGTGATGGTTGTGCTGGTTGTGGTTGTTGTTGTGATGGTGGTATTTGTGGTGATGGTGGCAGTATTAGTGGTGGTAGTTCTGGTGGTGGTAGTTCTAGTGGTGGTAGTTCTGGTGTGGTAGTGTTAGTAGTGGTGGGGGGTTTGTGGTGTTGATGGTACTGGTGATATTGGTGGTAGTTGTGGTGGAATTCTTTAATGTTTCTAGTTTGGTCTTGTAGATGGTGCGACGTACCAAAGTTTAACCTGACGGGTGGGTGTTGGCGGAGACTGTTTGACATGTAGTACTTCGGCTATGTCAATTACCCTATTCTTGTATCCGTATTTTTCGCCTTTTGATTAATGTTGCTCTAATAGATCATAAAGACCTCTTCTCTTACTGAAAATATGCGAATATGCTTTGTAAAAAAAAAAAAAAATTCTTATTTCTTTATCGTTCTCGTAACTTGTGGTTTTTCTCCTCGTAGGAATAGGTAATGTTGCCTAAGAGAATCATTGCGTTACTACCCAAACTTTCCCATCGTCTCTGTCGTTACCTCAATCTCTCGTTTCTCTCCTACTTTTATTCATTTCTCAAATACCCTTTTCATTCCTTTACTTTGTCCAGCAGCTTGGTCTACTTAAACTCTGATACTGCCTTCAAAGCTGCCACACACACACACGCGTCTTATCCTTCACCGTTCCTTTCCCACAGTCCCATCTCAAATCCTCATCCTGATCCCTTCCCAGTGCTAATAAATAGTCATGCTGGTTTTGCTCTTTCTCTACACCGCTCTCCTCCTCTCTCTCCTTCGGACTGTGCCGCGCCTCTCACTACTGCCTTTGGCTACTCTCCCCCGCGCCCACCTCTCCAGTCTATCCCACACTCCCCGACACCTGCTCTCGGTAGGTCAGCAGTTTACGGTCAGGATGTGTCTGTGAAGCACCGCTGGCCAGGGCTTTGACTGTCAGGTGTAAGTGGGCCAGCGGTGTTTTATGTGGCAGCCATGGTTATACCTACCAGGGAGGTGGTGTGGGGAATGGAGGGGGTAGTAGGGTATTTAAGGGGGGCGCCTCCTAGTCAAACGCCAGTTACAGGTCCGCTCCTGTGTCAGGTAAGTCCACTACAGGCTCACCATAGTCCGTAGCTGAATCTTAAACAGGTCAAACACACCAAACAAAGGGGGGGGGGGCAGTACGGAGTTTATGGTGGCCACCAGAGGCGGCCAAGATTGTCTGCCACTGTTTTCATCTATTTTCGGGACGTTTTTAACTCGGTGTGACATGAGATGAACGTCACTTCAAGTGGTGTTAACTCGGCTCGTATCCTAGCAACTGCGAAGGAACGCAATGCAGAGGCGATCGTGTGTTTTTTATCACAGACCCTTATAACAAAGACATCACCCACTGGTCTCACATTCCTCACTGATGCAGATCAATACTACCATTCGGCTCAGTTAAAATACGAAGCACACGACACCATTTTGTCGTTGACCAGACCACTCACTAGAAGCTGAAGGGACGACGACGACGACGTTTCGGTCCGTCCTGGACCATTCTCAAGTCGACAATCGACTTGAGAATGGTCCAGGACGGACCGAAACGTCGTCGTCCCTTCACCTTCTAGTGTGTGGCCTGGTCAACTTATTTTAGACACGTTATTGTGACTCATCGCCTACACCATTTTGTCCGCTGTTTGCTTTGTCTCATTTAGTCTGAGAATTTAGGTTGAGCGAGTCTGTAGTTTTCGTCATTTTATGCAAAAGAGAAAAGTTATTTCAATTTAAGCTCCTAAAACTGCACTCTACTCCACATAACCTCGCAGGAGCTGTCACCTCCACCACCAAGATGATCTACACCTTCCTGAGCAGTTTGGAAACTCAGGAAGACATTTCTAAACTTTTACGAGTGAACTGTTTTGACGTAGTTGGCGGCGTTTTAGCCAGTCGTGTATTCACGAAGAATTGCATCGTGCAAGAAGTTCAATTTCTTTGTTTCTACGAAGAAATTTCACACACTTTGTTAAATAGTTTCCATCAAATGCACATTGATGGCTCAATGATACATGCCGGCAATCCAGGATCCTCTCATACTCTCAGAATAAATAGAATCTTTATTTCTCATAATCTTAGAATATGTAGAATCTTTATTCTCATAATCTTAGAATATGTAGAATCTTTATTTCTCATAATCTCAGAATATATAGAATCTTTATTTCTCTCACAAGTAATACACATGTTCATTCCTCAATTCTACATAACGGAGCAACATGGACACCTTCTCGCTTACCTGAGAAAGGAAGTTTGTCCTTTTACGTCTCGCTGTAAGACAAGCAACATCCACTAAGGCTCTAGGGAGGAGACTTGAGAGGTCAAAGCCACCAGCAGGGAACACACACTCTCCGCTCTCCCTGCTGACGTGAGATGCTCGTTGTAAAGACGAGGAAGCTGCAGGTATGAAAGGGAGAAGTTGGTGCATTAGAGAAGAGAAGGGAAGCAGGTTTATCATGTTGAAGATAAGAGGGTGGTGAGCCGTTGAAGAGCAGGGTGAGAGAGAGAGAGAGAGAGACTGACTTGGCAACTCAGGCATGGAGGGATATGACCCTGGGTTCCTTAAGGTAGGAGAAAGATGAGCTGTGAAATCTAAAGACAGGAAAGAGAAGATCTGTTCAGAACCTCAAGGCAGGAGGGAGAGGAGCCGTTGGAAAAAAATGGGAGAGAGTAACATGTGTCCTCGTGTGAAGAGAGCTCTGGGGCCAGCTTGAACATGTCGTCGAGTGGGAGTAACCAATGAGGAACTAATAGATACAACCTCATGAGAATATTGACCTAAACAATCCCACAGTACAAGTAGAGGAAGGACAAAAACGGCCACATTGGAGGAAATGGACAAGGCACACAGTGGTATATTGGATAATGAGGAGAGAGCGGCAAGCCTCGGACGAACATAAATTCCGGGGTCGAGGTTCCTGATCGATAAGGCCCATCAGTTGCAATAACGAGGAGAGAACTATTGCAGGATGAACAGGTGTTCTGCATCTTAAGTAAAGCATACAGTGGCCTTTGGTGACGATAGAGACGGAATGTTTCAGTTCGTCATCAATTATCAAATGATGGAGTTGTCGTGTAACTAGTATATTGACTGCAAACGTGCAGTTTGCAAGCATGTTTTGCTTGTCAACTCGATACGTCTAACATGCCTATTTAAGTCATCACTTCTGAAGGGAACCGTCAGAATAACGTTGCTGAAGAAATGATTAAACCACAGTTCAGAAGGAGGAGAAACAACGACGTTTCGGTCCATCTTGGACTGGATAACAGTCCACGACGAACCGAAACGTCGAAATTTCTCCATCATCTGGGTTTGGTCGTCAGGTCACCCTGTCACCTGTCATCCTGTCACTAGGTTGGGAGACACAGTTGACCTGCCGCCACATCCAGTTTATCAGGTATTATTAATTTATCACCTCGTCTAGTTAGGCGGTATTACAAGGGTGTCTCAACTGCCACTTTCTCGAAATTAACAAACGAACCTAAATTGTCACATTATGAAGATTGGTTATTAAAGTCCTTCCAGCAACGCCTGACTTCTCACCTCGCATAGTTTAGTAGATATACTTGTCTTGCCACTTAGCATAGTTCAGAAGTCAAGTTTAGTAACTTATTAAGCATTAGACATACCTAACACATCACTTGTACTGTACCAGGCATACCTGGCTAGCCACCTGGGCTAGAATGATGTGTGTGTGTGTGCGTGGCTCAGTCACATTGTCTAACTTATATACTCATAAAGCAACATCCACTACGGGCTCACCATAGCCCGTGCTGCTTGGAACTTCTTGTTCCAGGTAGCGAATCTTTAACAACAACAACATAAAGCAAATACGAATCTTTATTTGAGATGCGAGAGTGAACTGCCTTTTCTCAGAAAATAATAGTTCGCGCTGAAATTTATCAAGCAATCAAATTATTTTGTTCCAGAGTGCTATAGAAAATTATTAGCACACATATTAAAGGTAAAATGTCCATTGTGATAATTTTATTTATTTTCATTTCAGCGTTCACTAGATTATATGATTATTATTTGTATTTGCAAAATAGCAATAAATTTTTAATGAAAAATTTTAGTGTTTTCAGTGACATTCTGAGTGCATCTGTGTACTCACCTGGATGTGTTCATGTAGTAGTTGTTGTTGAAGGATCAAGCCTCTGCTCTTGAGCCCCGCCTTTCAGCCATCCAATCCGTTCCATATATTTATTACTATTAAACTTTAATGGATCTTTCTGACATCTGTCATTATCCTTTTATGGCTCCTAATTTTACCATTTCTGACTTTTTTAATATTTTACTTCCCAACCTAATTAGTAAATTATCTTTAGACTCTGATAATCGTTCTTACGGTTGCACTAGTTTTTCTTTCCTCCAGTATGGTGAAGTACAGAAACTACGGGCTCACCATAGACCGTGCTGCTTGGAATTTCTTGTTCCAAGGAGCTGAATCTAAAACGACAACAACTCAGTCTCTTTTCATAACTCAGTCTTATCTGCACACGAACGATATCGACAAATTCTTTGATTTTGTTCTGCTTTTATTTCGTATTTTTTTTAGGTAGGGGTTCCATGCCTGAACCTCATACTCAGCAATGTTCATGAATGCCGTCCGGACGTATGTAAGCTTAGAATGCCGTCGACGTTATTTTAATGAAGTTTAAGTTCAGACTTCTTTCTCCCACAAGTCTCTCTCTGTTTCTCGAAAGTTGGAAGTTGCCTTTCGTCTATTTTTAAGTGAATTTGTGAGGCCTTTTTCACTCCTGTTCTTATTCTCGTTATCTTGCATTTGTATTGATTAATGTTTAGTAGCCATTTATCAATGTGTGTTTGGAGAGTAGTTTATGTAGTAAAGCATTTAATTCCTCTTCAGGTCTGATCATTTTCATCATTTAAGCATCTTCAGGGAACATTAATATGAATGAGCCTGTTGCTATTTCGCCAACGTATAGCATGGTCAGGCCTGTCCCTAGTAGCGACGCTTGGGCTACGTCACTTTGTTCCTCCCTAGTGCTTCTGTAAGTTTCTCAGGACCCACGTCACCGTTCTTCCCGGAACACCAGTTTTAGTATGGTTCATGGTGTGTGTGTGTGTGTGTGTGTGTGGTGTGTGTGTGTGTGTGTGTGTGGTGTGTGTGTGTGTGTGTGTGTGTGTGTTCGCCTAGTTGTACTTGCGGGGGTTGAACTTCAGCTCTTTGGTCCCGCCTCTTAACCGTCAATCAACTGGTGAACAGATTCCTGAACTTCTCGAGCTCTATCATGTCTACAGTGTGTGTGTGTGTGTGTGTGTGTGTGTGTGTGTTGTGTGTGGGTGTGTGTGTGGGTGTGTGGGTGTGTGTGTGTGTGTGTGTGTGTGTGTGTGTGTGTGTGTGTGTGTGTGTGTATGTATGTGTTAAGGCTCCTGCAACCATCCGTCCCTTGCAATACACTGACGCAATAACCTCCAGGTCACCGACCACCACAGCAACATCATCTACACTAACAAACACAGTAACAGCAACATTCAGGCCGCTGCCTCCAGTCAACAAGCCATCAGGGCCGCGCTGGATACTACCTGAACCCAAAAACAGAAACACCTTTGAACTTTACAAAGAAAATTATGAACAAACAAGGAGCGTGAGAGGAACACACGCGCGCCATCCTTGATCTTCAGTATACTTGAGGTATACTTGAGTATACTTGAGTATACTTATGAGTTGGATGTCCAGAACTGGCGTGGGTATACTATCCATCGTGTTGATTTGTTCATGTCTTCATTTAGACATGAGGGGCGACTGTTGGTGTCATTTAGACATGAGGGGCGACTGTTGGTGTCATTTAGACATGAGGGGCGACTGTTGGTGTCATTTAGACATGAGGGGCGACTGTTGGTGTCATTTAGACATGAGGGGTGACTGTTGGTGTCATTTAGACATGAGGGGCGACTGTTGGTGTCATTTAGACGTGAGGGGCGACTGTTGGTGTCATTTAGACATGAGGGGCGACTGTTGGTGTACAAGGTAAACATTGGTAAGGCGTTTTCTCGGTGGCTGAAACTTGCAGTAATTGTGTCACAAGGAAGCTAGGCGAAGCTCGTACACATGCACGCTATACCTACGTTTCTTAGTATTAAATAAAAACTGCATTTTTAAATATATTTTTACGTATATTATTGCTTTGTGCATTATTAGGCCTGGGATTAGAGAGAGATTTGGTTTCCATTTGGATATTTGGCAATTACTTGTGTGTAATGTATCCGAGAGAAGTATTTTGAGTGGTGCGCTTCGAACACAGGACGTGAGTGAACCACGTTTTGAGAATGGTTCAAACGCATTCAGTTGCGAGTGAGGTGCGTGTCTGTGTTTCGGATTTCTAGCTCAAACTTGACGACTGAACGTTGACTCTTCCTAGGAACCGTCGCGAACCGTGACACATTTTGACCAGTGGTTCTTAATACCATCGTTAGTCGTTCCTCTGCACAAGACTAGAATGATACGACACCTGGTGATTTGGGAGGTTGGATTCGCTTCCGGTTAGATCTTCGAGCGGGAAGATGGGGTGACTGGTGTCTTGCTGACCAAACCACACACTAGAAAGTGAAGGGACGACGGCGTTTCGGTCCGTCCTGGACCATTCTCAAGTCGATTGTGAGAATGGTCACAATCAACTTGAGAATGGTCCAAGACGGACCGAAACGTCGTCGTCCCTTCACCTTCTAGTGTGTGGTCTGGTCAACATACTCTCCCAAGTGTTATTTTCACACTGGTGTAAGTGCGCTTCTACTAATCTGTACCGTTCCTCATTTCGTGATGCCACCACGTATAATTCCATCACTTTTCTGGTATAATTTCGCCCTCATTTCACGTTATTAGCAATTATTAATTGCTAATAACGTGATTGAATTAATTGCTAATGTTTTATTAGCAATTATTAATTGCTAATAAAACATTATACATTAATTATTATTTATGTATAATTTCGCACTCATTTCACGTTATTTACAGCTTTATTAGCAATTATTAATTGCTAATAAATTTTGTTTATTAGCAATTATTAATTGCTAATAAAAAATTATACATTAATTATTAATTAATGTATAATTTCGCACTCATTTACGGTATTTATTGCTTTATTAGTTTTTATTAGCGTTATTTACAGCAGCTTGTCCTGTGCGTTTCTGTTTGATCCATTAAAGCCCTCACACTTTGCACCGGTTGAATCACCTAATTACACTCCTCTACTCACCTTCCAACCAACACTCTAATTATTTAATTATACGAGAATGCGAAGCAGAACACTATATTAAGGCTAAATTCAATACGTTGAGCAGGGTTCATAAAACTCCTGATCATGCAAGTATTTTTAATATCCTTTTCCGTTCCTGAATATTGCGTATATGGCTAAGGTCAGCTTCCGGAAGCTTAGTGCATCGCTCTCGAAAATCCACCAGAAGGGAATGTTTAAGAATGTAAAAACTTGGAAACATTTTGCTTGATGTATATTATGTTGCTTCCTATTTCCTTGGAATAATTTTAGCATGCAGGGGTGCTGGGGCCAGATTCACGAAGCAGTTACGCAAGTACTTACGAACGTGTACATCTTTCCTCAATCTTTGACGGCTTTGGTTACATTTATTAAACAGTTTACAAGCATGAAAACTTGCCAATCAACTGTTGTTATTGTTATAAACAGCCTCCTGGTGCTTCGGAGCTCATTAACTGTTTAATAATTGGAAACAAAGCGCCAAAGATTGAGAAAAGATGTACAGGTTCGTAAGTGTTTGCGTAACTGCTTCGTGAATCTGGCCCCTGGTCTTTATTCATCATCAAAGATGTGTATTTTTTATGTTTTGTATACACAGATATACATTTAGATCCAAAGAAACATTCTACCCATACTTTCACACACATACACATACACACACACACATAGGGAAGGCGGTTGGCCGAGCGGACAGCACGCTGGACTTGTGATCCTGTGGTCCTGGGTTCGATCCTTGGCGCCGGCGAGAAGCAATGGGCAGAGTTTCTTTCACCCTATGCCCTGCTACCTAGCAGTAAATACGTACCTGGGAGTTAGTCAGCTGTCACGGGCTGCTTCCTGGTGTGTGTGTGTGGGTGTGTGAGGGAAAAATAGTAGTAGTAGAAACAGTTGATTGACAGTTGAGTGACGGGACCAAAGAGCTAGAGCTCCACTCCTCTCAAGCACAACTAGATAAGTACACTCAGGACCAGACAAAAACACACTCCCACACCAACAAGAAAACACAAACTTACGCTCTAACACAACTGTAGAAACAAAAATATATATTAAAACACACCTGTTTTTCCCAGTATTAAAACTTCCTTCCTCATCCATTCACCATTATTAATAAACAACAGCAATTTATTCAGTACAGAATTTACTAAATTAGACACACAATTTTCACAGTAAATTTTCAACAATAATCGTGTATAGAAATTGACCTGATAATTAATTTGCAAAAAAAAAAAATATATGTAGTGGGAAATGGGAATATTGTTACAGCTGAAATGAATTTCACCATAATTTTCTTTTTCGGTAAATTTTGCTGTCAAAATGATTATCATACTTTTGTAAAGAATTATTATTTTTTTGAATTTATAATTAATAAAATAATATAAATGATAATCATATCGATAATAGAAGGGAAGGTAATTAACAGGAGAGTGCGCTAAGCCATCACGACTATATAGCACTGGGAAGGGGTCAGGATAAGGATTTGGGATGGGACGGAGGGAAAGGAATGATGCCCAACCACTTCGGGCGGTCGGGGATTGAACGCCGACCTGCATGAAGCGAGATCGTCGGTCTACCGTCCAGCCCAAGTGGTTGAGATACTAGAAGAAATGGTTAGGCAACCGTTACTGTTGGGGAGGTTCACGCTAGTACCACACCAGACAACTGAGCGAGAACAGCGTGAGAGACACTAGAATAGCGTGAGAGGCACTAGAACAGTGTGAGAGGCACTAGAACAGCGTGAGAGGCACTAGAACAGCGTGAGAGGCACTAGAACAGCGTGAGAGGCACTAGAACAGCGTGAGAGGCACTAGAACAGTGTGAGAGGCACTAGAACAGCGTGAGAGGCACTAGAACAGTGTGAGAGGCACTAGAACAGTGTGAGAGGCACTAGAACAGCGTAAGAGGCACTAGAACAGTGTGAGAGGCACTAGAACAGTGTGAGAGGCACTAGAACAGCGTGAGAGGCACTAGAACAGCGTGAGAGGCACTAGAACAGTGTGAGAGGCACTAGAACAGTGTGAGAGGCACTAGAACAGTGTGAGAGGCACTAGAACAGCGTGAGAGGCACTAGAACAGTGTGAGAGGCACTAGAACAGCGTGAGAGGCACTAGAACAGCGTAGAGGCACTAGAACAGTGTGAGAGGCACTAGAACAGTGTGAGAGGCACTAGAACAGTGAGAGGCACTAGAACAGTGTGAGAGGCACTAGAACAGTGTGAGAGGCACTAGAACAGCGTAAGAGGCACTAGAACAGCGTGAGAGGCACTAGAACAGCGTGAGAGGCACTAGAACAGCATGAGAGGCACTAGAACAGCTTGAGAGGCACTAGAACAGCGTGAGAGGAACTAGAAAGCGTGAGAGGCAATGGAACAGTGTGAGAGGCACTAGAACAGCGTGAGAGGAACTAGAACAGCGTGAGAGGAACTAGAACAGCGTGAGAGGCACTAGAACAGCGTGAGAGGCACTAGAACAGCGTGAGAGGCACTAGAACAGCGTGAGAGGCACTAGGACAGTTGAGAGGCACTAGAACAGCGTGAGAGGCACTAGAACAGCGTGAGAGGCACTAGAACAGGTGAGAGGCACTAGAACAGCGTGAGAGNATGTTAATAAAAATACAAATTATCGTCAATAATTAGTATGATTATACTAGCTTAAAAATTATTCTAGCTTAAAAAATTATCTTGTGCTTAATATGTCTTATCTGAAATGGTTTTTCATCATATGTATTAGATCAATAATATACCAAAAATGAATTAGTCATTTTCAGATCATAATTTGAAGATGTCTGAGTCAATGGAAAGTCGATTTTGAAAGTATTCTCTGATTTTGTAATAGCCATTGTGCCTTTGCGCCAATAGGTAATCACTAAGTAGTTTGAGGCCATTGCAAATGGCCATATAGGGTCATTATTCATCAGCCAGGAATCTCTCTTTAGTACAACTTACAAGTCACTTGTGAGTACTACCTAGAACTCACAACAGAGACTAAGACTCACAACTAGGTGAGTATTAAGCTAATATTCTTGATTGATGAGTAATACCATATCAGGCCATCTCCACGATTTCTAACACGATTTTCATGAAAATGAACTTGCCTTACAGTGCAACTCGAATGATCAAGAACATTCGCATTGTTTTTAAGAGACAATTCTCAACTTTTTCAAGGCAAAACGCACAAGCTGCCCGAAACGCATTGCGTAATAGTGGCTTTAGGCATTGTATGTGCTAGGTCTTTCTATAAATCGATCCATTAATGTAACATCCCTTGTATGTATGTACCTTACCTGAATAAACATATTTATATTTATTTATAAGTTTCAAGGCAAGTTACCCATGTTCAAGACAGCTAGCAAGGTTTTCAAGGCAACTTGTACGATTTTCAAGACAGCACAAGTTTTTCTTGTTTTTTTTTTTTGGTTTTCCACGGTTTTCTTGAGACAACGAAACGAAGTACACACACATTACACGAGAGGTGCAGTTCAGGACTGGCGGGAAAATGTCATTGAGGAAAATGAGAGAGACTGAGAAATAACTGTTTACCATGTAATTTGTTTTTCCTTTTTTGCTGCGATATGTAACTCTTGATTAACGTGGCGCATGTCTCCACAACCAGGAAGTGTTTGGTTAAGGCTGTTTGACCTCTCACCTTCTCTCTGGGAAGTTAACGAGGCCATTTAGGCTGCCTCTTCCATCTCTCATATTGAGAAAATTTGTTTTTCAAAACTTGAGTTTTGCTGATAAATTGGATGGAAAATTTTGTTGTATTTGCTGCTCTTAATCTTGAATATTTGATTTCGTTTATTACACACACACACACACACACAGACACACACACACACACACACACACACACACACACACACACACACACACACACACACACACACACACACAGACACACACACACACACAGACACACACACACACACACACAGACACACACACACACACACACACACACACACACACACACACACACACACACACACACACACACACACACACGCGCGTGTGTGTGTGTGTGACTAGAGGAATACATGTGTATGTGGTATGAGCTACGAGAAAGGTTACGGGAATATAACCTCACGTCCCTGGAAGACAGAAAAGGTAGGGAGGAAATGATCACCACATACAAGATTCTCAAAGGAGTTGAATTGATAAAGTAGATAAAGATAGTTTATTAACATAAGGGACACACGCACTAGGGGACAGAGCTGGAAATTGAGTGCCCAAGTGAGCCATAAAAACAAAGAATTTTGTTTTGTGTCAGAATTATTATTAATAACATCTTTATTGTACAAATTAATTACAATTTTGCCAAGTTAATAAATGGAATGCATTAGGCAGTGATGTGGTGGAGGCTGACTCCATACACATTTTCAAGTGTAGATATGATAGAGCCCAGTAGGCTCAGGAACCTGTACACCAGTTGATTGACATTTGAAAGGCGGGACCAAAGAGCCGAAACTCCGCCCCCGCAAGCACAAATAGATGAATACACACGCACGCGCGCGCGCACACACAATAAGGTCAATAGAAGGCTCTAATCATGAGTTTAATAACGCAGTCAGACTAATTAATTCCATCTCTGGTGCCAAACATACAAGCTAACATATACTTGAATTAATTATAATATTTTTTTAGTTTTCGTCCATTTCAATACACAAATCATTCGATTAAATTCGTAATGTTGTTGTATAGATAACATTAAAGATGTTTTTCGAAATATTTTGTGTGTTGTTGCTCCAGCATCGAAGTGGAGGTAGATTGCAGCATCTGATTGCAACAGAGTTGTGCAGATAGTCTAATTCTATATGCAAACTGAACTTGACTGTGTTACTGTGTCCGTGAGGGACTCTTGTTTGACCATTATCCACCTTGACAATATATCCTGCCGGATATATTTATATATAGTGTTGTCCAATGCTTGCTGTCTACCATTGCTATAATGATTTAATCCAGTATATCCTATGAGCACGTAGGGATTAGTAAAAAATATGTTTATTAGACAAAGATGTTTCTCAGCTGGGCGTTAATGGCATTAGTCCCGCTCTTACTGATGATGTCCATCGTATGGTGTCATGTGAGAGTCATAAGAGTTTCTTAACACACTTATAATGTCTCTCCCTTCTGTCTTAGCCCCGTGAACTAAGATTGTATCTTCCCTCTTTTTATCTCGTTTAAACAGGGTGTTTTTTTGCCATATTCTCAACCTTCTTTTCCAGCTACTACCTGGCGTGCTCCTGCTCGTCCTCCAATTCCTTCTTGTCCACCTGCTGTTCTCCACCTTGTCTTCCAAGTCATATACTTGTCCACCTGCTGTTCTCCTGTCCCTCTTCCCTGGTCACAAGAATGCTCCGTATCCCTGCTGGACACGTCCATGAGATCTCATCTTTTTACCGAAAAAAAATTGACCAAATATTAACTAAATATTGGATTTCCGGCGAAGTTGGTTTTTCAAGCGGTTCGTGATTATATACGGGTTAAAACTGGCCATTGTCCAATAACATCAGTACGTAACAACCATCAACAATGAATTGTTTAATTTGACCTGACCCTCTAATGGCCCGATGGAACGGTTGAGTGAATTTTACGAATGTGATCAGAACTTTTACCACAAACTGGGAATTGATTGTTTGCTGTCCCAAATATAACTCACTTTGTTGAAACGAAAACTATGTCGGCGCGCAAAGGAGCGGATTCTGAAGGTAAATCAGATTGGTCAATGTTTGTATTGTGTGTTGAGTATGTGTATATGTACGTTTACACCCAGGCCACATATGTACACCCAGGCCACATATGTACACCCAGGCCACATGTGTACACCCAGGCCACATATGTACACCCAGGCCACATGTGTACACCCAGGCCACAGTAGCGTCACTCAACCACCAAAGTATAAAGCCTCTCACTGTCAAACTTATCAACCAATCAGGACCGTCACGCAACCATACACATACATGACAAGGTGAACACACACACACACACACACACACACACACACACACACACACACACACACACACACACACACACACACACACACACACACCGAAATTGGAACGTCATATCAAACTCCCAAATGTCACAAGGGGCGACGCGTCACCAGACCGAAATTGTAAACACAGCGTAATGGGGCAGCTGTAGCACCGTTGGATGGCATCACCACCCGATCACCCTGTGGGAAAAAATGGCCGAAACACATTCCACCATCGAAATGTGGCATCGTCACGGGAGTTTCACGAAACGGCTGAAGGCTGTCGCTGAAGTCATTAAGCGTCACACCACCACAAGAGAAAGACCGACCCACCCACTGACATGTCTCACATTCAACTAACATCGTTATAATAACTTAGAGGAATGATAAGCTTCCCACCGCTCACCACCGTGGGACTCGCCACCGTAGGAATGTTTGGGACTGATAAGATAATTTTTCACCAGTAACTTGTTCAATTACTGGCCGGAGTCGAGTGGTGTCCAAGGAATATTTAACGCCTCGCTTTCAGCCCAAGTTTCCGTCTCTGGTTTCTCCAACTTGCACCAAGAAGAATGTGGATTTGCTGTGACTTGAGGAAAGTCTTATAACCCCTTTCCTACCCCATTCCACAACCCTTATATGTTGGAGAGTCAGTGCCATTACTGCATGGAGCCTCCAGCACCCTTAATACCTGGAGTTTTCATAACGTTAAATGAACTTAACATTGGAATGATGGTTACTGCAGAAGGACTATTGGCTCATACGAGGCGGATTGTATTTATATCCACCTAAATCAGCAGTTCATTAAGTCCTTTGATTAATAGAGGCTTAATGAGAATTGATGCATGGAGCATCCATCCAGCAACCTGTG
Organism: Procambarus virginalis; assembly: GCA_020271785.1. NCBI lineage: Eukaryota > Metazoa > Arthropoda > Malacostraca > Decapoda > Cambaridae > Procambarus > Procambarus virginalis. Next base: position 1,316,341 of record WNGS01165751.1, read on the forward strand.
TTGCTGTTTATGGCTTCAAGAATAGCATTTTTTAGGGGGATTGGAACCAGGATTAGAAACTGATGACTGGGGTATTCTCAACCTTTGTTGCCTGAAGCGTCCCTTAAGTCTCATTCAGAGGAATTTCAATTTCAATTCAGATAAACTTTGTATTTTAATGCCAGTTGCTTGCACTGCTCTGTCGTTCGCTTATTCTCTCTCTGTGCTTCTTGTCATAATACAACAAATTGTGGAGATAATGTGATTTTCTTCTTATCTACCCAGACTGTTCATTTATATTTGCTTGTCCATTTGGTCGTCAAACTCTTTTTGTCAAATCACTGAGTGATTATGTTATTTGGTTAGCCTCTCTCTCTCTCTCTCTCTCTCTCTCTCTCTCTCTCTCTCTCTCTCTCTCTCTCTCTCTCTCTCTCTCTCTCTCTCGAGCCGGTCGGCCGAGCGGACAGCACGCTGGACTTGTGATCCTGTGGTCCTGGGTTCGATCCCAGGCGCCGGCGAGAAACAATGGGCAGAGTTTCTTTCACCCTATGCCCCTGTTATCTAGCAGTAAAATAGGTACCTGGGTGTTAGTCAGCTGTCACGGGCTGCTTCCTGAGGGGTGGAGGCCTGGTCGAGGACCGGGCCGCGTGGACACTAAAGCCCCGAAATCATCTCAAGATAACCTCAAGATAACCTCCTCCTCCTCCCCTTTCATTGGATTTTATTATAATTAAAGATGGGTTCACGGAGGGTGCCCAGATGACGGAGACCACATTTTCACTACACACCATCTTCACCGTTACAACTGTGTTCACATTACCCCACAACCTTCCTCACTGTAACCACCTACACAACACAGTCCCCATCACTATAACCATCTACACTTCATACAACCTTTGTCACTGTAATTATCTTCACTGGCGGACACCGTTGGAACCTCATCTGACCAGGGTACAGATTCTGGAGGCTCCAGATTCTTAAACATCATGTTGTCGTAGTCCTAAGGGCCCGGGTTCGATTCCCGGCGTTAACAAATGAGCCGATATTACTCGAGAGGTGTGCAAGGTGAGTGTGTTCAGCTAGTTGTGCTTGCGGGGGTTGAGCTCTGCTCTTTCGGTCCGCCTCTCAACTGTCAATCAACTGTATCTACTACAATTGTTTTTTTTCCCCCCACAGAAACACACACCAGGAAGCAGTCCGTGACAGCTGACTAACTCCCAGGTACCTATTTACTGCTAGGTAACTAGGTGTGTGTGTGTGTGTGTGTGTGTGTGTGTGTGTGTGTGTGTGTGTGTGTGTGTGTGTGTGTGTGTATACTGTATAGTGTGGTCATTCTCCCGGCACCCTGCACACAGGGGGAGGAGGTTCCCAGGAGGCCCTTGGAAGAGAGCAAATTACCGAGAAGTGTGCAACGGAAAATTAGGTTTTTCGGGAAAGATGTTACGTGGAAGCCAAAATAAAATTTTCTCGTGTGTGCGTTGATGGGAGGATGGGAAGACTTCCAATTTTCTAGGTGAGGGGCAGGGTAGAGGTGAGAGATAAGGTGAGTATTAGGTGAGATAGAAGCGATAGGTGAGGATAGATAATTGTGAAACGAAGTAAGAGCCTTCAGACTTCGTCTCAACTATGCTACACATAGTTGATTGACAATCAAGAGTGGGGACCAAAGAGCCAAAGCTCAAACCCCCGTAAGCACAAATAGGTGAGTACATATACTAAAAGCATGAACTGAGGGATTTATCAGGGGAAAGCGCGAAGCCATTACGACTATATAGCACTTGGAAGGGGTCAGGATAAGGATTTGGGATGGGACGGGAGGAAGGAATATTGCTCAACCACTTATGGACGGTCGGGAATTGAACGCCGACCTGCATGAAGCGAGACCGTCGCTCTACCGTCCACCCCAAGTGCTTGGGAAAGCATGGATGAGCTACTGGAGATGTACGGTGAGTTGAAGGGCAGGAGAAAATTAGTTGCTGAGACAAGGTGCAGTTGAGGCGAGATGGAGGTGAGGTAGCCAGTGACTGGTTATTGGTGTAGGTGAGGTAGCCAACATACCAGTGGGTGTAGGTGAGTTAGCCAACATACCAGTGGGTGTAGGTGAGGTAGCCACCATACCAGTGGGTGTAGGTGAGGTAGCCAACATACCACTGGGTGTAGGTGAGGTAGCCAACATACCAGTGGGTGTAGGTGAGGTAGCCAACATACCAGTGGGTGTAGGTGAGGGAGCCAACATACCAGTGGGTGTAGGTGAGGTAGCCAACATACCAGTGGGTGTAGGTGAAGTAGCCAACATACCAGCAGACACAAACTATTTTTAATTTTTTTGAGGTTACCTGATGGTGAAGGCTTAAGTGAACTGGCCATTATGTTCGCTGTAGAACAAAACGTAATAATTTCAACAACATTACAAACAAAAATATTTTTTAAATGATTGTTTTGAATGAGAGGGAATTATTTTTGAGTGAGAGAAAAGAAGAGAAAACCCCCAGAAGTTGGAGAAATTCTTATTCACTCTCTCCTCCACTGGAGATAATGAGAATCTCGTAGGAACAGTAAGGGCAAGGGGAAATTTTGATCCACACGCCTGTGGTGGTTCGCACGTTCCTCCTGAATTGGAACGTTTCTTGTGTGCTGTCATGTGGTTTTGTATGAGAATGGATTTGCTGGTGGATATGAGTTGCTGGTGGAAAAGTAGACGGATATGTTTCCCTTATTAAATTATATTTCTTGTGCAGACGATGAGTCCCAATAACATGGCTGAAGATTAGATCCAACAAATCTGAAAATGATGAATTGTCGACGTTTCGGCTCGTCATGGATCATTTTAAAGTGGTTTAATGGCCCAGGACGGACCGAAACGTAATTTATTCTCCATTTTGGATGTGTGGGTTGAGTGTCTTAATATATTTCTTGAGGATATGTTGACTGTTTTGTTACAGATGAAGATGTTTATGGTGGATGTAAAGATGTTTTAACCAAGTGAGACACGCAATTTGTCGTAGAGGGATACATGAACACAGGTAGAAACAAGTATCTCAATATAAATATCACTGAGTCTCCATCTCTTTCTAATTGTGTCTGAGCCACAGAGACAATTAGAAAGGTGTGCTGGTTGATACGATGAGTCACAATAACATGGCTGAAGATTAGATCCAACAAATCTGAAAATGATGAATTGTCGACGTTTCGGCTCGTCATGGATCATTTTAAAGTCGTTTAATGGTCCAGGACGGACCATTTTACGAACAATGTTCATGTTACGAACAACGGAAACAATTCAAGCATTCTTTGAACTCCATTCGATCGTAATGAGTTGTCATGTTCAAAGAACTTAAAATTATTTAACGTGGAAAAAAATGGATCCCCAAATCGTATCCATGATTCAAATTTAAAGAAAAAAAATACTCTAGGCCAAGCCCGTCCCATCCCAAATCCTTATCCTGACCCCTTCCCACTGCTAAATAATCATACAGGCTTGGCGCTTTACCCAAGATAATTCCCCTTTCTTTACTTCTAGGCCTAGCTAAACACAAAGCTGCAATATGTAATACATTATTTTTGTATTTGGGAAAATATCATGTTAGATTAATATTACGGAAAAGAAGACGGAAGAGCCTTTGGGGAGAGGCGCATCGTGGACCGTTATAACCTGAAGATTGGCTTTAGATGAACTGGAAGATGGTTGGTAGATTGATCAGTGCTGGATAAGGATTTAGAGGCTGGTTTGAGGGAGGAGAATACGAGCATGGGTCCATAACACAAGTTTCAGGGATAATATGCACTTGAAGTCAGCCTGTTGGCGAAAACATTATCCGCATAGAGATAATCTATCAAAGAACAGTACAACGGTAATTACTATTAACCACCAGCCCACCACCCACAACCTCTCCGCCTCCGGCCACCACCCACAACCTCGCCACCAGCCGCCCACCACCCACAACCTCTCCGCCCACCGGCCACCACACAACGCCTAACTTTCCTCCACTGGAACACATCAGCTGAGAATATTGGGCAGTATAAGTTGGTGATTGTTGCAATGGCGTGATAGATCTGGTGTGGTCGTGGTTGTGATCGTGGTGATTGTGCTGGTTGTGGTTGTTGTTGTGATGGTGGTATTTGTGGTGGTAGTGGTGATGGTGGCAGTATTAGTGGTGGTAGTTCTAGTGGTGGTAGTTCTGGTGGTGGTAGTTCTGGTGGTGTAGTGTTAGTAGTGGTGGGGGTTTTGTGGTGTTGATGGTACTGGTGATATTGGTGGTCGTTGTGGTGGAATTCTTTAATGTTTCTAGTTTGGTCTTGTAGATGGTACGCCCTACCAAATTTAACCTGACGGGTGGTTGTTGGCGGAGACTGATATGTAATGCTTCGGCTATGTCAATTACCCTATTCTTGTATCCGTATTTTTCACCCTTTCTGATTAATGTTGCTTTAATAGATCATAAAAACCTCTTCTGTTACTGAAAATATGCGAATATGCTTTGTAAAAAAAAAAAAAAAAAATCTTATTTCTTTATCGTTCTCGTAACTTGTGGTTTTTCTCCTCGTAGGAATAGGTAATGTTGCTTAAGAGAATCATTGCGTTACTACCCAAACTTTCCATCGTCTCTGTCGTTACCTCAATCTCTCGTTTCTCTCCTACTTTTTTATTCATTTATCAAATACCCTTTTCATTCCTTTACTTTGTCCAGCAGCTTGGTCTACTTATAACTCTGATACTGCCTTCCAAGCTGCCACACACACACGCGTCTTATCCTTCACCGTTCCTTTCCCACCCGTCCCATCTCAAAGCCTCATCCTGATCCCTTCCCAGTGCTAAATAAACAGTCACGCTGGTTTTGCTCTTTCTCTACACCGCTCTCCTCCTCTCTCTCCTTCGGACTGTGCCGCTCCTCTCACTACTGCCTTTGGCTACTCTCCCCCCCGCCCACCTCTCCAGTCTATCCCACACTCCCCGACACCTGCTCTCGGTAGGTCAGCAGTTTACGGTCAGGATGTGTCTGTGAAGCACCGCTGGCCAGGGCTTTGACTGTCAGGTGTAAGTGGGCCAGCGGTGTTTTATGTGGCAGCCATGGTTATACCTACCAGGGTGGTGGTGTGGGGAATGGAGAGGTAGTAGAGTATTTAAGGGGGGCGCCTCCTAGTCAAACGCCAGTTACAGGTCCGCTCCTGTGTCAGGTAAGTCCACTACAGGCTCACCATAGTCCGTAGCTGAATGTTAAACAGGTCAAACACACCAAACAAGGGGGGGGGGCAGTACGGAGTTTATGGTGGCCACCAGAGGCGGCCAAGATTGTCTGCCAGTGTTTTCATCTGTTTTGGGGACGTTTTTAACTCGGTGTGACATGAGATGAACGTCACTTCAAGTGGTGTTAACTCGGCTCGTATCCTAGCAACTGCGAAGGAACGCAATGCAGAGGCGATCGTGTGTTTTTTATCACAGACCCTTATAACAAAGGTATCACCCACTGGTCTCACATTCCTCACTGATGCAGATCAATACTACCATTCGGCTCAGTTAAAATACGAAGCACACGACACCATTTTGTCGTTGACCAGACCACCCACTAGAAGCTGAAGGGACGACGACGGCGTTTCGGTCCGTCCTGCACCATTCTCAAGTCGACAATCGACTTGAGAATGGTCCAGGACGGACCGAAACGTCGTCGTCCCTTCACCTTCTAGTGTGTGGTCTGGTCAACTTACTTTAGACACGTTATTGTGACTCATCGCCTACACCATTTTGTCCGCTGTTTGCTTTGTCTCATTTAGTCTGAGAATTTAGGTTGAGCGAGTCTGTAGTTTTCGTCATTTTATGCAAAAGAGAAAAGTTATTTCAATTTAAGCTCCTAAAACTGCACTCTACTCCACATAACCTCGCAGGAGCTGTCACCTCCACCACCAAGATGATCTACACCTTCCTGAGCAGTTTGGAAACTCAGGAAGACATTTCTAAACTTTTACGAGTGAACTGTTTTGACGTAGTTGGCGGCGTTTTAGCCAGTCGTGTATTCACGAAGAATTGCATCGTGCAAGAAGTTCAATTTCTTTGTTTCTACGAAGAAATTTCACACACTTTGTTAAATAGTTTCCATCAAATGCACATTGATGGCTCAGTGAAACATGCCAGCAATGCAAGGATCCTCTCATACTCTCAGAATAAATAGAATCTTTATTTCTCATAATCTTAGAATATGTAGAATCTTTATTTCTCATAATCTCAGAATATATAGAATCTTTATTTCTCTCACAAGTAATACACATGTTCATTCCTCAATTCTACATAACGGAGCAACATGGACACCTTCTCGCTTACCTGAGAAAGGAAGTTTGTCCTTTTACGTCTCGCTGTAAGACAAGCAACATCCACTAAGGCTCTAGGGAGGAGACTTGAGAGGTCAAAGCCACCAGCAGGGAACACACACTCTCCGCTCTCCCTGCTGACGTGAGATGCTCGTTGTAAAGACGAGGAAGCTGCAGGTATGAAAGGGAGAAGTTGGTGCATTAGAGAAGAGAAGGGAAGCAGGTTTATCATGTTGAAGATAAGAGGGTGGTGAGCCGTTGAAGAGCAGGGTGAGAGAGAGGGAGAGAGAGAGACTGACTTGGCAACTCAGGCATGGAGGGATATGACCCTGGGTTCCTTAAGGTAGGAGAAAGATGAGCTGTGAAATCTAAAGACAGGAAAGAGAAGATCTGTTCAGAACCTCAAGGCAGGAGGGAGAGGAGCCGTTGGAACAAAATGGGAGAGAGTAACATGTGTCCTCGTGTGAAGAGAGCTCTGGGGCCAGCTTGAACATGTCGTCGAGTGGGAGTAACCAATGAGGAACTAATAGATACAACCTCATGAGAATATTGACCTAAACAATCCCACAGTACAAGTAGAGATAGGACAAAAACGGCCACATTGGAGGAAATGGACAAGGCACACAGTGGTATATTGGATAATGAGGAGAGAGCGGCAAGCCTCGGACGAACATAAATTCCGGGGTCGAGGCTCCTGATCGATAAGGCCCATCAGTTGCAATAACGAGGAGAGAACTATTGCAGGATGAACAGGTGTTCTGCATCTTAAGTAAAGCATACAGTGGCCTTTGGTGACGATAGAGACGGAATGTTTCAGTTCGTCATCAATTATCAAATGATGGAGTTGTCGTGTAACTAGTATATTGACTGCAAACGTGCAGTTTGCAAGCATGTTTTGCTTGTCAACTCGATACGTCTAACATGCCTATTTAAGTCATCACTTCTGAAGGGAACCGTCAGAATAACGTTGCTGAAGAAATGATTAAACCACAGTTCAGAAGGAGGAGAAACAACGACGTTTCGGTCCATCTTGGACTGGATAACAGTCCACGACAAACCGAAACGTCGAAATTTCTCCATCATCTGGGTTTGGTCGTCAGGTCACCCTGTCACCTGTCACCCTGTCACTAGGTTGGGAGACACAGCTGACCTGCCGCCACATCCAGTTTATCAGGTATTATTAATTTATCACCTCGTCTAGTTGGGCGGCATTACAAGGGTGTCTCAACTGCCACTTTCTCGAAATTAACAAACGAACCTAAATTGTCACATTATGAAGATTGGTTATTAAAGTCCTTCCAGCAACGCCTGACTTCTCACCTCGCATAGTTTAGTAGATATACTTGTCTTGCCACTTAGCATAGTTCAGAAGCCAAGTTTAGTAACTTATTAAGCATTAGACATACCTAACATATCACTTGTACTGTACCAGGCATACCTGGCTAGCCACCTGGGCTAGAATAATCTGTGTGTGTGCGTGGCTCAGTCACATTGTCTAACTTATATACTCATAAAGCAACATCCACTACGGGCTCACCATAGCCCGTGCTACTTGCCCCGCTCCTGTGCCAGGTAAGTCCACTACGGGCTCACCATAGCCCGTGCTGCTTGGAACTTCTTGTTCCAGGTAGCGAATCTTTAACAACAACAACATAAAGCAAATACGAATCTTTATTTGAGATGCGAGAGTGAACTGCCTTTTCTCAGAAAATAATAGTTCGCGCTGAAATTTATCCAGCAATCAAATTATTTTTTTTTCCCATAGTGCTATAGAGAAAATTATTAGCACACATATTAAAGGTAAAATGTCCATTGTGATAATGTTATTTATTTGCGTTTCAGCGTTCACTAGATTATATGATTATTATTTGTATTTGCAAAATAGCAATAAATTTTTAATGAAAAATTTTAGTGTTTTCAGTGACATTCTGAGTGCATCTGTGTACTCACCTAGATGTGTTCATGTAGTTGTTGTTGTTGTTGAAGGATCAAGCCTCTGCTCTTGAGCCCCGCCTTTCAGCCATCCAATCCGTTCCATATATTTATTACCCTTAAACTTTAATGGATCTTTCTGACATCTGTCATTATCCTTTTATGGCTCCTAATTTTACCATCTCTGACTTTTTTAATATTTTACTTCCCAACCTAATTAGTAAATTATCTTTAGACTCTGATAATCGTTATTACGGTTGCACTAGTTTTTCTTTCCTCCAGTATGGTGAAGTACAGAAACTACGGGCTCACCATAGACCGTGCTGCTTGGAACTTTTGCTCCAAGGAGCTGAATCTAAAACGACAACAACTCGGTCTCTCTTCATAACTCAGTCTTATCTGCACACGAACGATATCGACAAATTCTTTGATTTTGTTCTGCTTTTATTTCGTATTTTTTTTAGGTAGGGGTTCCATGCCTGAACCTCATACTCAGCAATGTTCATGAATGCTGTCCGGACGTATATAAGCTTAGAATGCCGTGGACGTTATTTTAATGAAGTTTAAGTTCAGACTTTTTCCTCCCACAAGTCTCTCTCTGTTTCTCGAAAGTTGGAAGTTGCCTTTCGTCTATTTTTAAGTGAATTTGTGAGGCCTTTTTCACTCCTGTTCTTATTCTCGTTATCTTGCATTTGTATTGATTAATGTTTAGTAGCCATTTATCAATGTGTGTTTGGAGACTAGTTTATGTAGTAAAGCATTTAATTCCTCTTCAGGTCTGATCATTTTCATCATTTAAGCATCTTCAGGGAACATTAATATGAATGAGCCTGTTGCTATTTCGCCAACGTATAGCATGGTCAGGCCTGGCCCTAGTAGCGACGCTTGGGCTACGTCACTTTGTTCCTCCCTAGTGCTTCTGTAAGTTTCTCAGGACCCACCTCATCGTTCTTCCCGGAACACCAGTTTTAGTATGGTTCAT
>WNGS01165751.1:1349271-1367899 GCA_020271785.1 Procambarus virginalis
CGCACACTCTGCAATATCGATAAAAGTTCAACCATCCACGGACCGTTCAGATATATTAGGCATAAGAGGCATCATTCTGAGTTTTTCAGGCATATTGTGCACACGAAATATTAAAGAATTGAATGTATGCATTACACCAACATCAAATAACGTTACTATTATGTAAATATATCCCAGACATAAATTATGAGGGTTGTACTATTTTTGTTTAATGTGAAAAGGTATATATAATTGTTATTGTTATTAATTTTCCAGATTAAATTGTCGTCAGCACTCAGTTAAAATAATGAAATGTATTTATATTTTCGTTCTCACAAGCTTGTTATGATCTCATGTTTGTATATCTTTTGTATACTGTGTGGAGGTCCCGCCTCTCAACCGTCAATCAACAGGTGTACAGGTCCTGAGCCTATGGGCTCTATCATATCTACACTTGAAACTGTGTATGGAGTCAGCCTCCACCACATCACTGTCTAATGTATTCCATTTATTAACTACTCTGACACTAAAAAAAAAATTCTGATGACTTTATAGCACATTTGTGTGTGTGTGTACACTCACCTAGTTGGGCTTGCGGGGGTTGAGATTCGGCTCTATGGTCCCGCCTCTCAACCACCAATCTACTGGGTGGTGTGTGTGTGTGTGTCAGTGCGTTTGCGTGGTCCAATCCCAGCCGTTCCTCGCCCAAACATTTAAATTACAGGATTCCGAGCTTTCTCGCGGAGATTTGTGCTTGATGGAAGGATCTTGGAGATCGCGGAACAGATCTTCACTGTCTTGCCGTTGCAGTGTTGCAGATCTTCAGTGTCTCTGTCTTGCAATTGCACTACTTGCTCGATGCAATTCTCTGCCATATTTGCGTATCATTATATACCATCTTGTATGCATCTATTCTCCTGAGATAAAGGGATTATGGTGGTAATGTGTAATATAGTTGTTGTAGGTTAATTGTGCACTTTATCCCAAGTGGACTTTATCCCAGTGGACTTATCCAAGTGGACTTTATCCGACGTGGACTTTACCAAGTGGACTTTATCCGACGTGGACTTTATCCCGAAGTGGACTTTATCCGACGTGGACTTTATTCGAAGTGGACTTTATCCGAAGTGGACTTTATCCGACGTGGACTTTACCCGAAGTGGACTTTATCCGAAGTGGACTTTATCCGAAGTGGACTTTATCCGAAGTGAACTTTATCCGAAGTGGACTTTACCCGAAGTGGACTTTACCCGAAGTGGACTTTATTGTATAGTGGACTTTATAATAGGGACGACAACTCTATTGCGTGCAAAGCTTCATCTGTGAAAAGTGTAAAAAGGCTTGGAGTTGCGTGTCTCCAAACACTTGAGGGAGGACATGTAACAAATTTCACAATAGCCCAGATAAACAAAAATAAAAAAACTCTCTACTTCAACCATCGGAAATAACAAAAGTCACTTGTGTGGACTCTTATGTCTATCTTGAGGTTATCTTGAGATGATTCAGGGCTTTAGTGTCCCCGCGGCCCGGTCCTCGACCAGGCCTCCACCTCCCAGGAAGCAGCCCGTGACAGCTGACTAACACCCAGGTACCTATTTTACTGCTAGGTAACAGGGGCATAGGGTGAAAGAAACTCTGCCCATTGTTTCTCGCCGGCGCCCGCGATCGAACCCGGGACCACAGGATCACAAGTCCAGTGTGCTGTCCGCTCGGCCGACCGGCTCCGCATAGTCCATCTACTCCATATTGTCGCTACGTAGGAACCGACTGCTAAAAACCTAAATTTGCGTTGATGCTGATCGCATTTTTTTCTGAATTTCTACTTGGGCTGGATGGTAGAGCGACGGTCTTGCTTCATGCAGGTCGGCGTTCAATCCCCGACTGTCCACAAGTGGTTGGGCACCATTCCTTCCCTCCGTCCCATCCCAAATCCTTATCCTGACCCTTTCCAAGTGCTATATAGTCGTAATGGCTTGGCGGTTTTTCCTGATAGTTCCCTTCGCTCCAGTGTGTGATAAAGCTACCGAGCGATACGGGCTCACCATAGCCCGTGCTACTTGGAACTTTGTCCCAGGTAGCGAATCTTTAACAACAACATACCGAGCGAGGGAGAAGTGCAGTACATCCATTACGAGTTGATTACGAAGCCAATAATCAATACTCGGGTCGACCAGATACTTGTTCTCAACCATATATGAAGGGAAGGGAACTAGCTATCAGAGGGGGGAAAGCGCCAAGCCAATACGACTATTTAGCACCGGGAAGGGTGGGGGGGTCAGGATAAGGATTTGGGATGGGACGGCGGGAAAGGAATGGTGCCCCACCACTTGTGGACGGTCGGGGATTGAACGCCGACGTGCATGAAGCGAGACCGTCGCTCTACTGTCCGCCCACATATGAAATACACGATACATGTAACATCACTCTAGTGAGAGAGCCTCACCTTGTCCTCTTACAGATAACGTCGCTGTCCACTCGTGTGCACTACGGTCAAAAATTGCCGTAATAGAAATTGGAATTTTATTTTCAAAATGAAATGGTCATCTGTTAGCTTAGGAGCGCAGCAAGTTTTCCTAAGGTTTCAAAATGTCATGAAAACTGTTAATTTAAAGTTGACCAGACCACACACTAGAAGGTGAAGGGACGACGACGTTTTGGTCCGTCCTGGACCATTCTCAAGTCGATTGTGTTAATTTAAAGTATTCTCTCCTAACCTATCAGACTAAGCCAGAGGACCCAAAACAGAAAACGGGACTGTAAGCCACTTTCACGAGCCGCTTTCATTTTTTTTTATTACAGCAATTTTTATAGCCTTAGTGCGCATACGAGCGAAAAAAAAACGTTATATTGTAAGAGAACGGATTGCACTGACACACGTATTAGGAAATGCAGTCATGGCACCGACTCGGTGATCAACTATATACTACCACTACATAAACATATGAAACCAAGATTTAAACTTTTCCACAAATATCTTAAATTTTCAGCACCTTTAAGCCTTCAATAAAAAAACAATAATTTAAAACTCAATTAATATATTTTTTCAAGGGGGGAGGGGGGGGGGGAACAGGTGATAGAGTATTCAGGTTTAGTTAATATTAATAGTCAGTGTGATAGACACTGATAGACACGAACACGAAAAGTAGCTTATATAAGAACTGTGACAATGACAAATTGCATAACCAGTTGGGAAATCCTTCACACACAGAGTACAGTTAAGCAAGATTTGACTCAATAATCCTGGGAGATTTGTGCTGACTAACATTGTTCTGAGTGGATTGTTCTGAGTGGATTGTTCTGACTGATGGTGTTCTAAGTTGTTGTTTGCTTTGATTATCTTTATCTTAAGCTGCTGTTACCTAACCTAACCTAACCTTCCCATTCTTGTTACTGAGCATTCTCTGAGTCATGCAGGGAGCCGGTCGGCCGAGCGGACAGCACACTGGACTTGTGATCCTGTGGTCCTGGTTTCGATCCCAGGCGCCGGCGAGAAACAATGGGCAGAGTTTCTTTCACCCTACGCCCCTGTTACCTAGCAGTAAAATAGGTCCCTGGGTGTTAGTCAGCTGTCACGGGCTGCTTCCTGGGGGGTGGAGGCCTGGTCGAGGACCGGGCCGCGGGGACACTAAAGCCCCGAAACCATCTCAAGATAACCTCAAGAAGATCTTGACGTATTTTCTCCTTTTGCTAATCTCATGTGGCATCAAACGAGGAAGAGATTGAGATTGATGATCAAGGGAAATGAGGAGAGAATAACGTAAGGGGGAGACAGAGAGGCTAAAAAGAGACATGGACAAATCAGGAAGAATAGAGATAGATGGCAATAGAGATGATAGAATAAGGAAAAAAGGAGGAAGATGTCTAACAGAACAGAGTTATAGGAGATTGTAAAGATGAGGAGATGATAGTGAATGAGAAGAACAATAGAGAGAAGTGGTGATTACACTCAGAGATCACACTAACGTGATGCATCAAATGAACAAACCCACAAAGGGCCGTGACGAGGATTCGAACCTGCGTCCGAGAGCATCCCAGACGTTGCCTTAATCGACTGAGCTACGACATGGTTTGACCCTGTCGTAGCTCAGGCTATTAAGGCAGCGTCTGGGGGGGTGATCTCGGACGTAGGTTCGAATCCTAGCCACGGCCCCTTGTGGATTTGTTCAGGTGGTGATTGATGTGGAGGGAGGAGGAGCGAAGTTCTTGACGAACCTGGTAGTGAAGGATAGTATGACTGATGGATAGATCTAATGAAGGAAGGGAAGACATGGAGAATGGGATAGGATATGAGGCCTAGTAAGGATGGAAGGGAGATTTGAAGAGCAGGTTTGCCTAATATGGAAGGGAAAGTGGGAGGTTAGGTTAGGTTAGGTTAGGTTAGGTTAGGTTAGGTTAGGTTAGGTTAGGTTAGGTTATTAAGGGAAGGAGGTATAGTCGGAGGCTCTGGTTAGCCTAGTAACCAAGTGAAAGTGGAATGGAAAGTGGAACAGAAAGTGGGAAGGATAGTTAACCCAGCAAAGGAGGAAGAGTAGAAGGGACTGGTGTTGTGAGTCGCCAAGGGAGAGCGAGAGAGAGTGGAGAAGATAGCCATAGTGAGAGTGAAACAGGTCGTTGGGTCTAATAGAAGAATATCTGAAAAAAAGGTAAAAGCCTTATGGAAGGAGGAATAATCAGACTAAGTATTTAGTAAAATTAAAGAGAAAGATGCGGGCGACTTAATGTAATTAAATGATTAAGAATGGATTGTACAGTGTAGATGAGTATATTAGTACCGTATAGATTTTTGCGAGGAATTGTGGGATATATCCTAAAAAAACTGAATTTGTGTATACTGAGAGATATGATTGACTTGGTAATAAAATGGACATTAAAAATTGTATTAATCTTTTAGTGAATGTTCAACGTGTCTAATAAGCCTGAAGTATAAGATTCGATGGATAGATATGGAATTGGGAGAACAAATAATAGACAAGTGCAATTAAATCAAGAGGCAAAGTGACTACAGCCTCTTCATATATATATATATATATATATATATATATATATATATATATATATATATATATATATATATATATAATAATACATTGATGCTTTCTGTCGAAGGCAACTGCTGTCTGCTACTGTTGTCTACTACTGATGTCTTCTACATCTACCTGCTACATCTACCTGCAATAATTGCCACAGAAGCCAGAGGTGCAGGTGGGCTCCATTCATCTCACAGTGTAACAAGAACTCTGACATTTACCTAGTCCTTATGAACGAGCGCCATAGAGCCCAATGTAGTGAGACATGGGGAGAGCAGAAGGTGTAAGCATGAAATGATGATAACAAGGGCATGAGAAGGGGAAGTGAAATGGGAACAATGACCGTGAAGGGGAGAGGAAGAGGAGATGCAGAGAACTGAGGGGGAGATGAAGGGTTTGGCTGGCAGATAGATATGGCCTAAATATGAGCTTTAAATGGTTGGTTGGGCGATATGAACGACCGAATCGAAACGGAAATGTATATATAAGAATGTTTGAAACATCACTCATGAGCTGGAATATCAGATAAACAATATACAACGAACCTTGCAGACAGAACAACGCAGGAAACAGATATGCAACAGAATAGCAAGAAGCTCTTTCAACAGCAAGTTTTGAACAGGCATTGCTCTCTACAAGGCAAGCCGTGAAGCTAGATTCTACTGCTAGGGGAGCCTGTCGGCCGAGCGGACAGCACGATGGACTTGTGATCCTGTGGTCCTGGGTTCGATTCCAGGCGCTGGCGAGAAACAATGGGCAGAGTTTCTTTCACCCTATGCCCCTGTTACCTAGCAGTAAAATAGGTACCTGGGTGTTAGTCAGCTGTCACGGGCTGCTTCCTGGGGGTGGAGGCCTGGTCGAGGACAAAACTAAAACTAGACTAAACACTAAACTAGACACTAAAAGCCCCGAAAATCTGAAGATAATCTCAAGATAACCTGACGATACACTTCCCATTCACCTGGGCTCTAGGAGACTCGAACCTCGAACCCCAGGCATGTGAGGGCGAAGCTCTATCGACCGAGCTATTGAGTCGTCACAGTAAGGAATAAGCCCAGCCACTTGGGCTGGACGGTAGAGCGACGGTTTCGCTTCATGCAGGTTGGCGTTCAATCTCCGACTTGGACGTCCAAGTGGTTGGGCACCATTCCTTCCCTCCGTCCCATCCCAAATCCTTATCCTGATCCCTTCCCAGTGCTTTGTAGTCGTAATGGCTAGGCGCTTTCCCCTGATAAATCTCTCTCAGAAAGGAATACACTTTATTGTATACACTTCCCGTTTGTTTGATCCTCGAACCCTAACCATAATTCCTCTCTTCATTCCCGCTTGGTCCACACATTCCCCCACTTCTCTTCACCCTGGTCTCACCCGCTCTAAACACCCAACCAACCCAATGGTAAACAAATGCCAGATAATGCAGGCGATGAGTCACAATAACGTGGCGAAAGTATGTTGACCAGACCACACACTAGAAGGTGAAGGGACGACGACGTTTCGGTCCGTCCTGGACCATTCTCAAGTCGATTGAGAAGATGGTATTATTAAGAAGATGGACGACTTCGTCGTCCCTTCACCTTCTAGTGTGTGGTCTGGTCAAAATGCCAGATAAAGTAGAGCGAGCATCTATTTAATGAACTTAAGCAGATACAAAATAAACTAACTCGCACCAGACGGGAATACATATCCTTCCGCCGTTCATAGAATACGTATACCACAAGGCTAACATTCGCATACGTCAAAGGTAGGAGAAGAAAACCCTGGAAGTGCCATCATTTAGAAATAGCAAGCGCGAGAATGATGAATAGGAGCATCATAAAGACTGGAGAACCCATGAAGATTGTGGCTTGGGTGTTCCAGTCACCACCCAGTCACCACCCAGTCACCACCAGTCACCACCAGTCACCATCCAGTCACCACCAGTCCCCCGCCAGTACCAGACAATGACAAATGGTCTGTCATTCCATCCAGCCATTAACAAGAATGAGGGGGGAAGCGACAGACCAGTTTGACTGAACTGTGTATTTTCCAAGAACGAATCAGATATTGAAGGGATAAACAATGAGGTCCCGCTTCCAGTTGTTGACACCGTTCTGGTGGCATTCAATTACCTCGTGAGGAAGGAACGACAGAGCAGAGGGGGCGAGGAGGGAGATGGAGATGGAAGTAGAAGAGAAGCAGGAAGATAGCATGCTAGAACGAGGCCCTGTTGAGGATTGAGGGGATTCACAGACTCACGGAGATTCACAGAATCCTAATGAGGATTCGAACCAATGCCCTGATCGCATTATTTACTGTGTACAATATCCTACAGCGCGACTGGTAACATTCAACGGCATAGAATCAAAGCCTTTGTGAATTTGTTTATTGAGAGGATTACTAGCAGGGGAAATGGTAAACTTTAGAATTAGGTATGTCAATTGAGTCAGAGGAAAGATTTCATTGGCCATAGTACACTCTAAAGTGCTGTAAAGACTCGAAACACAATAATAATACCATCTTTCCCCTCACACCCCGCACTCTAGCAACGTAACACACTAAAAAGACTTTAAAAGACTGTAACACACTCTAAAGATGATTGGCAGAATCATCCCCTAACAGACACACTCTGGAAGCATGGCGAGATCTGCTGGTTCAATCGAGGTGTTAAGGAAACGTCATTTGGAACAAGAACACGTTGAAAATGCACATTAAAACTTGTAGAACAAATACACACACACTCTCTTTGGATCAAAGAGCCAACGCACAGCCCCCGAAAGCACAACTGAGTGAGTACACACACAACACACACACACACACACACACACAAGGCGGGACCAAAGAGCCAAAGCTCAACCCCGCAAGCACAAACAGGTGAGTACACACACACACACACACACACACACACACACACACACACACACACACACACACACACACACACACAACACACACACACACACACACACCACACACACGCTTGAAATTCCAGCGTTAGCACACATAAATAACAATAGGCCATTATATGCTTGAGAGAAGGTGAGAAGGCTAGTTATTCATCGCATTCATTGTCTTTAAGAATAAAAGGTTTCATTTTTACTGAAGCTTTTATTTTATTTGGAGACGAGAGTTTACAGAGGCCAAGGAGGCCCTGGATGAGGGAAGTGAAGTGTGTCTGAAGGGATGTGAGAATGTTTTGAAAGGCAATGGAGCTCAGAGTGAGAGCTAAGAATGATGGAAGACACCGGGAGGCTAAGAGTTAACAGACTGAGAGTGTTTGGAGAGACTAAGAGCCCAGCGTTAAGGAATGTGAGAATGTTTGGATAGACGATAAGCCCAGAGTAAGGGACGGGAGAATGTCTGGAGAAACGATAAGCCCAGAGTTAGGGACGGGAGAATGTTTGGAGAGACGATAAGCCCAGAGTTAGGGACGGGAGAATGTTTGGAGAGACGATAAGCCCAGAGTTAGGGACGGGAGAATGTCTGGAGAGACGATAAGCCCAGAGTTAGGGACGGGAGAATGTTTGGAGAGACGATAAGCCCAGAGTTAGGGACGGGAGAATGTCTGGAGAGACGATAAGCCCAGAGTTAGGGACGGGAGAATGTTTGGAGAGACGATAAGCCCAGAGTTAGGGACGGGAGAATGTCTGGAGAGACGATAAGCCCAGAGTTAGGGACGGGAGAATGTCTGGAGAGACGATAAGCCAGAGTAAGGGACGGGGAGAATGTTTGGAGAGACGATAAGCCCAGAGTTAGGGACGGGAGAATGTCTGGAGAGACGATAAGCCCAGAGTTAGGGACGGGAGAATGTTTGGAGAGACGATAAGCCCAGAGTTAGGGACGGGAGAATGTCTGGAGAGACGATAAGCCCAGAGTTAGGGACGGGAGAATGTCTGGAGAGACGATAAGCCCAGAATTAGGGACGGGAGAATGTTTGGAGAGACGATAAGCCCAGAATTAGGGACGGGAGAATGTTTGGAGAGACGATAAGCCCAGAGTTAGGGACGGGAGAATGTCTGGAGAGACGATAAGCCCAGAGTTAGGGACGGGAGAATGTCTGGAGAGACGATAAGCCCAGAGTTAGGGACGAGAGAATGTTTGGAGAGACGATAAGCCCAGAGTTAGGGACGAGAGAATGTTTGGAGAGACGATAAGCCCAGAGTAAGGGACGGGAGAATGTTTGGAGAGACGATAAGCCCAGAGTTAGGGACGAGAGAATGTTTGGAGAGTCGATAAGCAAAGAGTTAGGGACGGGAGAATGTTTGGAGAGACCAGGAAGTCCTGGATGACTTGGTCTTAGTCCCCTCCAAGACTCTAGTTCACATTGTCGAAAGGTTCCTTAGGGCAGTTGTGACCCAGAAACTATTCCCAGTTTTAAATAACCCAATACTCGTCTAAGCTGTAGCTGACCCCAAATACATATTTGACTCTCTTTCTCAGTTTCTGTAATACAAAAAACTATGCTTTCTCGAATATAAATGAATATAAATAGGCTATTTAGGCAAACAATTATATGTTAGGCTTGAAGTTTCGGATATTTTAGCAATAAGTTGTATTTGCATAGATGTATTTACAGAGGTGCGAATCGAGCAAAGAAGAGCGAAGTACTGTTCAAGATAACAGTTATCAGTTGTTCATTCCACCTTGTTCATTCATTCAGTTGCTCATTGAACCTTCCACGTTATCAGTTATAGGTCCTGTTTTACGTGAATTTATCCGTTGTTTAGTCCCTGAATTCACGATGTTTTTTTTTCACAGGAACAAAATTTCCACGTAGCATGGGCTATGATGAGCCAGTGACGAGATTCACGATCATTTTGCCAATGTTTGTATGAGGACGAGTTGCTTCACCTCACAGTTCTCGGTAAGAAGCGAAGATATCGCTCCACACACACACACCAAGTTAGTGTGTTTGGTGTGGCTAGGCTCCACACACACACACCAAACTAGTGTGTTTGGTGTGGCTAGGCTCCACACACACACACCAAACTAGTGTGTTTGGTGTGGCTAGGCTCCACACACACACACCAAGTTAGTGTGTTTGGTGTGGCTAGGCTCCACACACACACACCAAGTTAGTGTGTTTGGTGTGGCTTGGCTCGCCCTTGTCACACCACACATCAACATGTAGGCGAGGAGTCACAATAACGTGGCTGAAGTATGTTGACCAGACCACACACACTAGAAGATGAAGGGACGACGACGTTTCTGTCCGTCCTGGACCATTCTCAAGTCGATCACTCAAGTCACAATCGACTTGAGAATGGTCCAGGACGGAGCGCAACGTCGTCGTCCCTTCACCTTCTAGTGAGTGGTCTGGTCACCACACATCAAGTTAGCGTGTGTGTGGTGTGACCTGGCTGGCCCCTCGCACACCACACACACCTCAGTGACCGGACGAAGAGAGATTAATGACACTCCACACGTTCTTGATGACCTCCGAAGATCAACTCAGTTCTCCATGAAATTGGAAATGCCACACCGCTTTAAATTCTTGGAAACTATTCCCTGTTTCAAATTTAGCGAAATTTTGGAAAAAGGAACATTTTCTAGCGTATGAAAACAAGAATAAAGGTACATTTCCATGTCTTAACTCTAGGGTCCGGGTGTGTGTCTTTTTATATTAGGAATGAGACCGTGGGACTTACGATTCTAAAATGAAAATTAACTCGTGTTCTTTTTGAGGAAAGTTCTTAAAAAGTTCAGACACTTTTGAGAACTTTTTCCTCAAAAGTTTTTTTTTTTTTGAAACAGTGATTAACGTAATCAGTTGTCATTCTAAAAAGCGATAAGGATTGTTGACCATTTTCAAGTCGATCAATGGACTTGAGAATGGTCCAGGACGGACCGAATCGTCGTCGTCCCTTCACTTTCTAGTGTGTGGTCTGGTCAACATACTTCAACCACGTTATTGTGACTCCTCCGTCTGCACCGATAAGGATAATTGTTCGGAGGTGAGGGCGTTAGCTCATCCTGAAATCATTGCGGCCTGTCCTCAAAGCATTTGCTAAATGGTCGTAAATCCAAGAGCAAATGATTTATGGTTTGAAAAATAATTTCCACGCAACTCGCAACTGAAACTCTCAAACATTTTCTAGAACACTTCAATGCTTACTATATATTATCTTATGTCTTTAAATGCTTCTCTAATACAAAATAAAACAGGTCAATACCATTAAAACCAAAACACCTCTCTAATTATTTGTGTTACTATATAGAAGAAATTAAGTATAAATTAATATATGAGAAAATATATTTGTCTTGTAGTTATATCAAATTTCTGTCAGTTTTAGGTTACATATTACGTTAAAATTTACTAATGCGTCATGTCTCGTATCCAGATATACTTGCCAAGTTAATATCTCTGAAATATGTAATCTCTAATGTGTACTGGACATCAAAATTCATATGAAATGGGGAATAATGTGATGGTGGCGATTTGCCCATTTTCCTCGAATTCACAGGAGATAATTAGGTTCTTGTTTTTTGTCAAAACTAAGTTTAAAATATTGTAACTCTGTTTGGCTCATTATTAGACAGTGTAAAAGTGGGACTGTGCGAGTATGTGAGAGGGAGGGAGAGAAAGAGGGAGAGAGGGGGGGAAGAGAAGGGGGAGAGAGAGAGAGAGAGAGAGGAGAGCTGCACCATATGAAACATTAATATCAACACAAGAAGGGAGTCGGTGTTCACAGCCACAAGATGTTACAAGTCGGCTGGTCTGGCAAGGCTGCATATTACCACTAAACACAAAATGCGATATTGCCCACCCAGGACAATATTAAATTGTGTGTACTCGGCTAGTTGTACTCACCTAGTTGTGCTTCCGGGGGTTGGGCTCATTTGTTCCCCCACTCAACTGTCAATCAACTGATGTACAGGTTCCTGAGCCTACTGGGCTCTATCATATTTATATTTGAACTGTGTATGGAGTCAGCCTCCACCACATCACTGACTAAAGCATTCCACCTGTTAACTATTCTGACACTGAAAAAGTTCCTTCTAACGTCCCTGTGGCTCATGTGGGTACTTTAGTTTCATCTGTGTCCCCTTGTTCACGTCCCACCCGTGCGTGTGTGTGTGTAATTACCTAAGTAGTTACAGAATAAGAACTACGCTCGTGGTGTTCCGCCTTCCCAGTACTTTGTCGTATAACGCATTGAAACTATAAAACTGTGTGTGTGTGTGTGAGGTGTGATGTGTGTGTGTGTGTATGTCAGGTGTGATGTGTGTGTGTGTGTGAGGTGTGATGTGTGTGTGTGTGTGTGTGTGTGTGTGTGTTGTATTTGAGGTGTGATATATGTGTGTGTGTGTGTGTGGAATTGTTGTGTGTGAAATTTTATTAATTTTTCTGCATTTCTTCTTCTCTAAGTGAGCACTATATAATAAAATAAAATAAAGTAGACATAAATACCTGGGACAGGAGCATCAGACTAAGGACGGCAGATTATAGATCGCGAAAAATAAATCTAAAAACCAAACTTAAATATCTCTAGGCCTGGAATAGCACATTTAATCCTATATATATTAGGCTTAGGATAGCTAGAAGAGGTTAGGTTAGGTCTTATATTTATGCTGCAGTTAATACAATTACCGGTTTGTGCAAGTTTACTTATATAAAAGTATACTTCTGGTGGTCTATCTCTACATATATATGTACTTTCCACTAAACTGTTACAATAGATATTTTCATGTTAGGAGGATTGTCTGGGGGATATATGAAATTTATATATGGGTGTACATTATTCATAAATTTCACCAAGTCAACCTTGTATGTCATTGGTCCATGCAGACGAGGAGTCACAATAACGGGGCTGAAATGTGTTGACCAGGCCACACACTAGAAGGTGAAGGAATACGACGTTTCGGTCCGTCCTGGACCATTCTCAAGTCGATTGTCATTTATCCATTTTTAATTAAATTCAGCAATATAGGTGTGATGACTCCAAGCGAATATATCGTGGGATGATTTTTTTTGTTATGGTGATTTACGATAACACGCATACTAACATATTATTATAAACCATTTGTAAATAATAATGTTTAATAAAAATGTATATTAATTTAATAATCGATATTTATCTTATTATTATTTATGTGCTTCTGAAAATCTCATCTTGCTAAACTGTTAAGAAACAGACTTATAATTATAACAAGCTTATTGAAACCGAAATATTCCATAGTTCCTAACTAGGAAATATATTTTTTTATCCTAACTAGCAATCAGTATAAAAGTAAATCTCAATTTACAAAGAGACGCCGGCTAAATCCCTGTATTTTGAACTAAATGATAATATTTATGCCCAATGGTCAGGTTCAGTAAGCGTGAGATTACTTGGCTCCCATTACGTATATATAGTGTGGATCGTATGTCCGTTCTCATAGGGAATATATATATATATATATATATATATATATATATATATATATATATATATATATATATATATATAATATGTATATATATATATATACACATGTATATATATATACACACACACGTTCACTTATTATTATTTTAATGTTATTTTTTCTCTGATAATCGTACTTTTGGTACACCCTGTATAGGTAGAGATGCAGACCTCTTGGCGGTTCATATCCCCGAAGTGTCATGCGTGATTTAACAGGCAGTGACCTTTGGAAGGTCAGCCGGTCAGCACACACTCCTGCCCTTTGTAGACAATGGGTTATTTAAGGGGAGACTTAAGTGTTTGTATCCCAACTGCTAACTACACTTTAATATGACTCCCAGTAAACACTTCCTTGGTCGTCTGATCTCATCGTTTTTCGCACTCAGGATGTGGGAGGGAGAAGGAGAGGTGCTTAACCCCCACTATTGAAGACAAACCCTCTTCCTTAACACTATTTTATCCTACTGTTTATAATCTAACATCAACAGAGATCACACCTATATCATTTGGTGTCAGAACATCCGTATGTATATATATATATATTAGTCAGTAGTGCCTTATTCAAGTTTATTTACTTGTCCCTTGATTTATTCAACTCTCCTAAACACTTCTGGTGAGCCTTGTTTGGGTTGGTGTTTGAGGTCAGGGTCAACAACCCTAAGGAGGGTGATTATGGTCACTGTATTAGTGTACTGACCAATCAGCAAATATTCATTGGGCCAGAAAGCAGCTCAGTATGAATGTATGTTGGCGAGGAGTCACAATAACGTGGCTGAAATATGTTGACCAGACCACACACTAGAAGGTGAAGGGACGACGACGTTTCGGTCCGTCCTGGACTATTCTCAAGTCGATTGTGAATGGTCCAGGACGGACCGAAACGTCGTCGTCCCTTCACTTTCTAGTGTGTGGTCTGGTCAATAGTACGAAGATACATTTTGTCTAAATAGCAAGAAGTGAGATACAACTCTCTTAGGACACACCAACCATTAGGTGATAATTGCAATTAAGATTTTTTTTTCAAAATGCCTCTGTATCTCTGGACGGTAGAGCGACGGTCTCACTTCATCCAGGTCGACGTTCAATCCCCGACCGTCCAAGAGGTTTGCCACCATCCCTTCCCCCCCCACCCCCCACCGTCCCAAATCCAAGTCCAGACCAGAAGATAGCATAAAACACGTCTAGACTACGCAGGAAACCGAGCACATAGATGTATATGGATAGACAGCAGTGCAGGTGAGAATCGATAGCAAAGAGGAACAGAGCTAAATCTATTGGAAAATGAAGTGATAGCATGAGAGTTGAGGTGATAGCACGAACAACGATATGATAGCCAGAGCAGAAAGGTTATATAACAAGAGAGAACAAGATTATAAAGCCCCCCCCCCCCCCCGCTAACACTCAAAAGGAAAAAAACTGACCTTCGAATTTCCCACCAAACACACACCGAAACTACGACGTTGGTACAACGTTCGAACAAGTTTTAACACCTCCTAACCAGTTACAACAACCAATATAGCAAGTTGTAACAACTTTCTAATACGTCATAAACACATTAAGCCAAGATGTAACAACTTTATTACAAGTTGTAACAAGCGGAAAAGAGAGACAGTTTCGGTTTGTGTTTCCAGGGTTAATCTAAAGTCTTGTATGGAATTCATATTCAATTCTTTAATTTGAAAGAATTGAATATGAATGCTTTGATTTGAAAGAATTGAATCTGAATTCTTTGAATTGAATCAGAAAATGAAAGAATTCACCTTTCTATCCGTCCGATATCGCGTTATTTGTGTGTGAATTTCTTGCCTTGAAGATTATAGAGTGTGGAACGACCCGACAGCCAAGTAGCAGGGTCATAGCCAAGGAACGAGGTGGTAGCGAGATAGACGCTGAGATAATCACAGGAACGAGGGACTAATAAAAATAACGTAGTTATGAGGAAGGCGGAGAGAGGTCATTCGGACTGGTCATGACGGCTGCTGAACCCGAAGGTATTAATATGAAAAACGAAATTAAAAGAAATGAGAATGATGGTGGCGGGTGAGGGATAGGGGAAAGGATGGAGGATGAGGTTGGAGGGTGCTGGAGGGAGAGGGGGGGGGATTAGAAGATGGAAAAAGTGCTAACCATGGATGGTAATGCTTTTGCGCTACCGCTCACAGGATGAGTATGGGGTGCACAATAAACTAGCCGCCTTCGGCGGCAACAATCCATCATGGATGGAAGATGGTTGCAGTGAAGGCTGGACGCAACGTTAGGAAGATGGAGGAGGAATTTCCTATCGGTAATACATAATTTATCCCAAATCAAAGAAGAATAAAAAATATACCTCCCTCGCCAAAAAAAATCCTTCATAAATTTTGGAGATTTAGATTTAAAAACGAGAACATTTGCAAGATACTTCAGGACGCGTCATTGGCTGAGCAAGCAGGACTAGAGAGATCTGGACCAGAGAGTGTGGTGGGGGAATAGAGAGAGGGTTGAGGGATAGAGGAACACAAAACATCGTCTCCACCACAGCCACGAGCACCACCACTTGCCGTGGTGTTCCGACAAGCCGTATTTACCCCACAAGCTTGGTGTGTTGCTGGGCTTACGGCCAATCACCCTCGGAAGCTGCATTGAAGAAGCTGACCGGTTCTCAACGTCGTCCAGATGGTGTTATTACTACACCTATTGTTTGTACACAGAGAAGCGGGATATGATCTCTCGGTGTATTTACACCTGAGTCTTGGTCTTAGGTTAAACACACCATCACGTTATTTGTGCTTGTGTTCAAGTACGTTTTACACCATAAGTTTTTATCTACTCCCAGTACACCACGCCAGCACTTCCTACACCACAAGTGCTTCATCTACTCCCAGTACACCACGCAACACTTCTTCAGTCACGAGACCCTCCTTCATAACTTCTAACTGGCAGCCGCCTCCAGAAGTTTTCTGGGAAAAGGGTGGAAAAAATATTTTCATGAAATTCACTCAAGTTTGTTTAAAGAAGAAAATGCGAAAACCCATTTTTCAACAGCTAGGTGTTACAGCTTCTTGTAAACTTATCTCGGTCAATTTTACGATTTTATATATATAATATATATCTATATATCTATATATATATATATATATATATATATATATATATATATATAGGGGGGTACCACCCTGGTGCAATTATAGGGACCCACAGCCTCAGAGAAGGGAACCAGGCATTCAGGGAAAAAATTGCCATTAACTCTGAATACAATGAGGGTGTTCGCTTCTCATACATATATATATATATATATATTCTATATCATAATTATATATATATATATATATATTATATATATATATATATCTATATTATATTATTAGGGAACTTTATTGTATACGATACATGGTTACAAATGTGACTGAAACACACACACACAATAACAACCATCTTGAGGTTATCTTGAGATGATTTCGGGGCTTTAGTGTCCCGCGGCCCGGTCCTCGACAGGCTCCACCCCAGGAAGCAGCCCGTGACAGCTGACTAACACCAAGGTACCTATTTTACTGCTAGGTAACAGGGGCATAGAGTGAAAGAAAGTTGCCCATGTTTCTCGCCGGCGCCTGGGATCGAACCAGGACCACAGGATCACAAGTACAGGTGGCTGTCCGCTCGGACGACCGGCTCCCTACCCACCCTCCATAGGGTGACCAAACCCCTCTCGTCCACGACCTACTGAAGGACCCAGGGTGACTAGGACAACCCAGCTACAAAATGCTCATGTATATCCCTCGGGTGGTAACGAACGAGCGAGTGTAAAAGTTGTGGCCGCAAGTGAGGGTGGTAGTGGAGGAGTGAGCGAGGGGGCCAGTTAGAGTGCTATATGGCCATTCATTAAGGGTAGGATGGTTGATGCGGTTGTAAAGAGGGAAGAGGTGATAAATCTTGTTAAGGCAGCGAGGCGCGCGAAGGTTAACGGAGGGAAAACGCACACTCTCGTTACCTCTTTCAGGCGGACGTCCGCAGCGACATCCGCTTCAAGTACCGCAGCCACAGCCTGCTTCAGGTACCACGACCACAGCCCTGCTTCAGGTACCAGACTACAGCCCCTGCTTCAGGTACCACGACCACAGCCCTGCTTCAGGTACCACGACCACAGCCCCTGCTTCAGGTACCACGACCACAGCCCTGCTTCACCTACCACGACCACAGCCTGCTTCAGGTACCACGACCACAGCCATGCTTTCAGGTACCACGACCACAGCCCTGCTTCACCTACCACGACACAGCCCTGCTTCAGGTACCACGACCACAGCCCCTGCTTCAGGTACCACGACCACAGCCCCTGCTTCAGGTACCACGACCAAGCCCTGCTTCAGGTACCACGACACAGCCCTGCTTCACTACCACGACCACAGCCCTGCTTCAGGTACCACGACCACAGCCCTGCTTCAGGTACCACGACCACAGCCCTGCTTCACCTACCACGACCACACCCCTAACACCTACCACGGGCCACACCCAAGGCAGTGGAAAAAAACTTTGCCTATAAAACCTTTACTGGAGAACCAAGATGACTAGTGAGATCTCGGCGTTTCGACTGCCTGAACCAAGGAGGTGTGGTCTAATGACCCTCCAGCTCAGTCGAGGAAGGTCAAGTGGTTGTTAAGGGTGGGTATGACCCTGCATAGCTGGTGAGCTTCTGAAGGAGATGACCTGGAAGGAAATCATTAAGATTTGCAGATAACCTAACCAGTATCTATATACCCGCGCGAGTGCGCCGGATAAGCGGACACAATTTAACAAAGTGAATCCTTCTAAGATACTGTTTGGGATTAATGTCCAGCATCTTGTACTAATTTGAGCATTTGGGAATACCTTTTGCAGATGAACCTCTTATGTGACACCTTTGCGACACTATTGATGAGTTAGGGATTGATGACGTGACACGTGATGATCACGGGAATCAGGGGTCTTACACCTGTCTTACGGAACACAGGTTGGCTGGTGGTATCATCAAAATCAAGTGTGAGCCGTAACACCTGTTCTACGACTGTTCAGCTGTCAATCAATGTCATCATCCTTGATTGTGGCATATCTCCCGTTTGATATCACGACAGATGTTTAACGAGGTGTGTCACGCATCGCGGTAACATGTGTCATGTGTCCAAGGAATACGAACAGGTGTTATACATGAGGACATATCTACAGAGCCGCTTCATCAAGCGAGCTTCAGGAACCCTTTTGCGATTTATAGACCAACTCTATTACAAG
>WNGS01165751.1:1368899-1395952 GCA_020271785.1 Procambarus virginalis
AAGTGGACTTTATTGTATAGTGGACTTTATAATAGCGGACGACACCTCTATTGCGTGCAAAGCTTCATCTGTGAAAAGTGTAAAAAGGCTGGAGTTGCGTGTCTCCAAACACCTTGAGGGAGGACATGTAACAAATTTCACAATAGCCCAGATAAACAAAAATAAAAACTCTCTACTTCAACCATCGGAAATAACAACAGTCACTGGTGTGGACTCTTATGTCTATCTTGAGGTTATCTTGAGATGATTTCAGGGCTTTAGTGTCCCCGCGGCCGGTCCTCGACCAGGCCTCCACCTCCCAGGAAGCAGCCCGTGACAGCTGACTAACACCCAGGTACCTATTTTACTGCTAGGTAACAGGGGCATAGGGTGAAAGAAACTCTGCCCATTGTTTCTCGCCGGCGCCCGGAATCGAACCCGGGACCACAGGATCACAAGTCCAGTGTGCTGTCCGCTCGGCCGACCGGCTCCGCATAGTCCATCTACTCCATATTGTCGCTACGTTAGGAACCGACTGCTAAAAACCTAAATTTGCGTTGATGCTGATCGCATTTTTTTCTGAATTTTACTTGGGCTGGATGGTAGAGCGACGGTCTTGCTTCATGCAGGTCGGCGTTCAATCCCCGACTGTCCACAAGTGGTTGGGCACCATTCCTTCCCTCCGTCCCATCCCAAATCCTTATCCTGACCCTTTCCAAGTGCTATATAGTCGTAATGGCTTGGCGGTTTTTCCTGATAGTTCCCTTCGCTCCAGTGTGTGATAAAGCTACCGAGCGATACGGGCTCACCATAGCCCGTGCTACTTGGAACTTTGTCCCAGGTAGCGAATCTTTAACAACAACATACCGAGCGAGGGAGAAGTGCAGTACATCCATTACGAGTTGATTACGAAGCCAATAATCAATACTCGGGTCGACCAGATACTTGTTCTCAACCATATATGAAGGGAAGGGAACTAGCTATCAGAGGGGGGAAAGCGCCAAGCCAATACGACTATTTAGCACCGGGAAGGGTGGGGGGGTCAGGATAAGGATTTGGGATGGGACGGCGGGAAAGGAATGGTGCCCCAACCACTTGTGGACGGTCGGGGATTGAACGCCGACGTGCATGAAGCGAGACCGTCGCTCTACTGTCCGCCCACATATGAAATACACGATACATGTAACATCACTCTAGTGAGAGAGCCTCACCTTGTCCTCTTACAGATAACGTCGCTGTCCACTCGTGTGCACTACGGTCAAAAATTGCCGTAATAGAAATTGGAATTTTATTTTCAAAATGAAATGGTCATCTGTTAGCTTAGGAGCGCAGCAAGTTTTCCTAAGGTTTCAAAATGTCATGAAAACTGTTAATTTAAAGTTGACCAGACCACACACTAGAAGGTGAAGGGACGACGACGTTTTGGTCCGTCCTGGACCATTCTCAAGTCGATTGTGTTAATTTAAAGTATTCTCTCCTAACCTATCAGACTAAGCCAGAGGACCCAAAACAGAAAACGGGACTGTAAGCCACTTTCACGAGCCGCTTTCATTTTTTTTTTCATTACAGCAATTTTTATAGCCTTAGTGCGCATACGAGCGAAAAAACGATGTTATATTGTAAGAAAACGGATTGCACTGACACACGCATTTAGGAAATGCAGTACATAAGGACTAACTCGGTGATCACTGTATATTACATCTCCATAAACATATGAAACCAAGACGTTTCGGTCCGTCCTGGACCATTCTCCAGGACGGACCGAAACGTCGTCGTCCCTTCACCTTCTAGTGTGTGGTCTGGTCAACATACTTTAGCCACGTTATTGTGACTCATCGCCTGCATATGAAACCAAGATTTTAAACTTTTCCACAAATATCTTAAATTTTCAGCACCTTTAAGCCTTCAATAAAATAACAATAATTTAAAACTCAATTAATATATTTTTTCAAGGGAGGGGAAGGGGGGGGGGTGAAACAGGTGATAGAGTATTCAGGTTTAGTTAATATTAATAGTCAGTGTGATAGACACTGATAGACACGAACACGAAAAGTAGCTTATATAAGAACTGTGACAATGACAAATTGCATAACCAGTTGGGAAATCCTTCACACACAGACTACAGTTAAAGAAGATTTGACTCAATAATCCTGGGAGATTTGTGCTGACTAACATTGTTCTGAGTGGATTGTTCTGAGTGGATTGTTCTGAGTGGATTGTTCTGAGTGGATTGTTCTGACTGATGGTGTTCTAAGTTGTTGTTTGCTCTGATTATCTTTATCTTAAGCTGCTGTTACCTAACCTAACCTTCCCATTCTTGTTACTGAGCATTCTCTGAGTCATGCAGGGAGCCGGTCGGCCGAGCGGACAGCACACTGGACTTGTGATCCTGGGGTCCTGGTTTCGATCCCAGGCGCCGGCGAGAAACAATGGGCAGAGTTTCTTTCACCCTATGCCCCTTGTTACCTAGCAGTAAAATAGGTCCCTGGGTGTTAGTCAGCTGTCACGGGCTGCTTCCTGGGGGGTGGAGGCCTGGTCGAGGACCGGGCCGCGGGGACACTAAAGCCCCGAAACCATCTCAAGATAACCTCAAGAAGATCTTGACGTATTTTCTCCTTTTGCTAATCTCATGAGGCATCAAACGAGGAAGAGATTGAGATTGATGATCAAGGGAAATGAGGAGAGAATAACGTAAGGGGGAGACAGAGAGGCTAAAAAGAGACATGGGCAAATCAGGAAGAATAGAGATAGATGGCAATAGAGATGATAGAATAAGGAAAAAAGGAGGAAGATGTCTAACAGAACAGAGTTATAGGAGATTGTAAAGATGAGGAGATGATAGTGAATGAGAAGAACAATAGAGAGAAGTGGTGATTACACTCAGAGATCACACTAACGTGATGCATCAAATGAACAAAACCACAAGGGCCGTGACGAGGATTCGAACCTACGTCCGAGAGCATCCCAGACGTTGCCTTAATCGACTGAGCTACGACATGGTTTGACCCTGTCGTAGCTAGGCTATAAGGCAGCGTCTGGGGGGGGTGATCTCGGACGTAGGTTCGAACCTAGCCACGGCCCCTTGTGGATTTGTTCAGGTGGTGATTGATGTGGAGGGAGGAGGAGCGAAGTTCTTGACGAACCTGGTAGTGAAGGATAGTATGACTGATGGATAGATCTAATGAAGGAAGGGAAGACATGGAGAATGGGATAGGATATGAGGCCTAGTAAGGATGGAAGGGAGATTTGAAGAGCAGGTTTGCCTAATATGGAAGGGAAAGTGGGAGGGTAGGTTTAGGTTAGGTTAGGTTAGGTTAGGTTAGGTTAGGTTATAAGGGAAGGAGGTAAAGTCCGAGGCTCTGGTTAGCCTAGTAACCAAGTGAAAGTGGAACGGAAAGTGGAACAGAAAGTAGGAAGGATAGTTAACCCAGCAAAGG
This sequence comes from Procambarus virginalis, assembly GCA_020271785.1. Lineage (NCBI taxonomy): Eukaryota > Metazoa > Arthropoda > Malacostraca > Decapoda > Cambaridae > Procambarus > Procambarus virginalis. The sequence goes on from WNGS01165751.1 coordinate 1,372,316, forward strand.
AGGAAGAGTAGAAGGGACTGGTGTTGTGAGTCGCCAAGGGAGAGCGAGAGAGAGTGGAGAAGATAGCCATAGTGAGAGTGAAACAGGTCGTGGGTCTAATAGAAGAATATCTGAAAAAAAGGTAAAAGCCTTATGGAAGGAGGAATAATCAGACTAAGTATTTAGTAAAATTAAAGAGAAAGATGCGGGCGACTTAATGTAATTAATGATTAAGAAGGATTGTACAGTGTAGATGAGTATATTATACGTATAGATTTCTGAGAGGGAATATGGTTATATCCTAAAAAAACTGAATTTTGTATACTGAGAGATATGATTGACTTGGTAATAAAATGGACATTAAAAATTGTATTAATCTTTTAGTGAATGTTCAACGTGTCTAATAAGCCTGAACTATAAGATTCGATGGATAGATATGGAATTGGGAGAACAATAATAGACAAGTGCAATTAAATCAAGAGGCAAAGTGACTACAGCCTCTTCATATATATATATATAAATAGATAATATATATATATCTATATATATATTATATATATATAGATATATATATATATAGATATATAATATAATACATGATGCTTTCTGTCGAAGGCAACTGCTGTCTGCTACTGTTGTCTACTACTGATGTCTTACATCTACCTGTACATTACTGCTACATCTACCTGCCATAATTGCCACAGAAGCCAGAGGTGCAGGTGGGCTCCATTCATCTCACGCGTAACAAGAACTCAAATTTACCTAGTCCTTATGAACGAGCGCCATAGAGCCCATGTAGTGAGACATGGGGAGAGCAGGAAGGTGTAAGCATGAAATGATGATAACAGGGGCATGAGAGGGAAGGAAGTGAAATGGGAACAATGACCGTGAAGGGGAGAGGAAGAGAAACTGAGGGGGAGATGAAGGGTTTGGCTGGCAGATAGATATGGCCTAAATATGAGCTTTAAACGGTTGGTTGGGCGATATGAACGACCGAATCGAAACGGAAATGTATATATAAGAATGTTTGAAACATCACTCATGAGCTGGAAATCAGATAAACAAATATACAACGAACTTGCAGACAGAACAACGCAGGAAAAGATATGCAACAGAATAGCAAGAAAGCTCTTTCAACAGCAAGTTTTGAACCGGCATTGCTCTCTAAGGCAAGCCGTGAAGCTAGATTCTATGCTAGGGGAGCCTGTCGGCCGAGCGGACAGCACGCTGGACTTGTGATCCTGTGGTCCTGGGTTCGATTCCAGGCGCTGGCGAGAAACAATGGGCAGAGTTTCTTTCACCCTATGCCCATGTTAGCAGTAAAATAGGTACCTGGGTGTTAGTCAGCTGTCACGGGCTGCTTCCTGGGGTGGAGGCCTGGTCGAGGACAAAACTAAAACTAGACAAAACACTAAACTAGACACTAAAAGCCCCGAAAATCTGAAGATAATCTCAAGATAACCTGACGATACACTTCCCTTCACCTGGGCTCTAGGAGACTCGAACCTCGAACCCCAGGCATGTGAGGGCGAAGCTCTATCGACCGAGCTATTGAGTCGTCACAGTAAGGAATAAGCCCAGCCACTTGGGCTGGACGGTAGAGCGACGGTTTCGCTTCATGCAGGTTGGCGTTCAATCTCCGACTTGGACGTCCAAGTGGTGGGGCACCATTCCTCCCTCCGTCCCATCCAAATCCTTATCCTGATCCCTTCCCAGTGCTTTGTAGTCGTAATGGCTAGGCGCTTTCCCTGATAAATCTCTCTCAGTAAGGAATACACTTTATTGTATACACTTCCCGTTTGTTTGATCCTCGAACCCTAACCATAATTCCTCTCTTCATTCCCGCTTGGTCCACACATTCCCCCACTTTCTTCGGGTCTCACCCGCTCTAAACACCCAACCAACCCAATGGTAAACAAATGCCAGATAATGCAGGCGATGAGTCACAATAACGTGGCGAAGTATGTTGACCAGACCACACACTAGAAGGTGAAGGGACGACGACGTTTCGGTCCGTCCTGGACCATTCTCAAGTCGATTGAGAGAAGATGGTATATTAAGAAGAGGACGACTTCGTCGTCCCTTCACCTTCTAGTGTGGTCTGGTCAAAATGCCAGATAAAGTAGAGCGAGCATCTATTTAATAACTTAAGCAGATACAAAATAAAACTAACTCGCACCAGACGGGATACATATCCTTCCGCCGTTCATAGAATACGTATACACAAGGCTAACATTCGCATACGTCAAAGGTAGGAGAAGAAAACCTGGAAGTGCCATCATTTAAAAATAGCAAGTGCGAGAATGATGAATAGGAGCATCATAAAGACTGGAGAACCATGAAGATTGTGGCTTGGGTGCTCCAGTCACCACCAGTCACCATCCAGTCACCACCAGTCCCCCGCCAGTACCAGACAATGACAAATGGTCTGTCATTCCATCCAGCCATTAACAAGAATGAGGGGGGAAGCGACAGACCAGTTTGACTGAACTGTGTATTTTCCAAGAACGAATCAGATATTGAAGGGATAGACAATGAGGTCCCGCTTCCAGTTATGACACCGTTCTGGCGGCATTCAATTACCTCGTGAGGAAGGAACGACAGAGCAGAGGGGGCGTGGAGGGGGATGGAGATGGAAGTAGAAGAGAAGCAGGAAGATAGCATGCTAGAACGAGGCCCTGTTGAGGATTGAGGGGATTCACAGACTCACGGAGATTCACAGAATCCTAATGAGGATTCGAACCAATGCCCTGATCGCATTATTTACTGTGTACAATATCCTACAGCGCGTCTAGTAACATTCAACGGCATAGAATCAAAGCCTTTGTGAATTTGTTTATGGAGAGGATTACTAGCAGGGGAAATGGTAAACTTTAGAATTAGGTATGTCAATTGAGTCAGAGGAAAGATTTCATTGGCCATAGTACACTCTAAAAGTGCTGTAAAGACTCTAAACACAATAATAATACCATCTTTCCCCTCACGCCCCGCACTCTAGTAACGTAACACACTAAAAGACTTTAAAAGACTGTAACACACTCTAAAGATGATTGGCAGAATCATCCCCTAACAGACACACTCTGGAAGCATGACGAGATCTGCGGTTCAATCGAGGTGTTAAGGAAACGTCATTTAGGAATAAGAACACATTGAAAATGCACATTAAAACTTGTAGAACAAATACACACACACTCACTCTTTGGATCAAAGAGCCAACGCACAGCCCCGAAAGCACAACTAGTGATACACACAACACACACACAACACACACACACACGTGGAAGCTGAGTACCACAGCCACAGAGACATGGAAAGAACTTTTCAGTGTCAAGTAGTTAGTAAATGGAAATGCACTAGGCAGTGATGTGGTGAAGGCTGACTCCATACACAGTTCAAATGTAGATATGATAGAGCCCAGTAGGCTCAGGAAACTGTACACCAGTTGATGACGTTGAGGGCGGACCAAAGAGCCAAAGCTCAACCCCCGCAAGCACAATTAGGTGAGTCACAACACACACACACACACACACACCACACACACACACACACACACACACACACACCACACACACACGCACGCTTGAAATTCCAGCGTTAGCACACATAATAACAATAGGCCATTATATGCTTGAGAGAAGGTGAGAAAGCTAGTTATTCATCGCATTCATTGTCTTAAGAATAAAAGCTTCATTTTTACTGAAGCTTTTATTTTATTTGGAGACGAGAGTTTACAGAGGCCAAGGAGGCCCTGGATGAGGGAAGTGAAGTGTGTCTGAAGGGATGTGAGAATGTTTTGAAAGGCAATGGAGCTCAGAGTGAGAGCTAAGAATGATGGAAGACACCGGGAGGCTAAGAGTTAGAGACGGGAGAATGTTTGGAGAGACTAAGAGCCCAGCGTTAAGGAATGTGAGAATGTCTGGAGAGACTAAGAGCCCAGCGTTAAGGAATGTGAGAATGTCTGGAGAGACTAAGAGCCCAGCGTTAAGGAATGTGAGAATGTCTGGAGAGACGATAAGCCCAGAGTTAGGGACGGGAGAATGTCTGGAGAGACGATAAGCCCAGAGTTAGGGACGGGAGAATGTTTGGAGAGACGATAAGCCCAGAGTTAGGGACGGGAGAATGTTTGGAGAGACGATAAGCCCAGAGTTAGGGACGGGAGAATGTCTGGAGAGACGATAAGCCCAGAGTTAGGGACGGGAGAATGTGTTGGAGAGACGATAAGCCCAGAGTTAGGGACGGGAGAATGTTGGAGAGACGATAAGCCCAGAGTTAGGGACGGGAGAATGTTTGGAGAGACGATAAGCCCAGAGTAGGGACGGGACGGAGAATGTCTGGAGAGACGATAAGCCAGAGTTAGGGACGGGAGAATGTCTGGAGAGACGATAAGCCCAGAGTTAGGGACGGGAGAATGTTTGGAGAGACGATAAGCCCAGAGTTAGGGACGGGAGAATGTCTGGAGAGACGATAAGCCAGAGTTAGGGACGGGAGAATGTTTGGAGAGACGATAAGCCCAGAGTTAGGGACGGGAGAATGTTTGGAGAGACGATAAGCAAAGAGTTAGGGACGGGAGAATGTCTGGAGAGACGATAAGCCCAGAGTTAGGGACGGGAGAATGTCTGGAGAGACGATAAGCCCAGAGTTAGGGACGGGAGAATGTTTGGAGAGACGATAAGCCCAGAGTTAGAGACGGAGAATGTTTGGAGAGACGATAAGCCCAGAGTTAGGGACGGGAGAATGTTTGGAGAGACGATAAGCCCAGAGTAAGGGACGGGAGAATGTTGGAGAGACGATAAGCCAGAGTTAGGGACGGAGAATGTTTGGAGAGTCGATAAGCAAAGAGTTAGGGACGGGAGAATGTTGGAGAGACCAGGAAGTCCTGGATGACTGGTCTTAGTCCCCTCCAAGACTCTAGTTCACATTGTCGAAAGGTTCCTTAGGGCAGTTGTGACCCAGGAACTATTCCAGTTTCAAATAACCCAATACTGTCTAAGCTGTAGCTGACCCCAAATACATATTNTCACTAAATGCTCCACTTCACTCTTATTTTACATAAATGTTCTAGGATTTTCCTTGTTGATATATTGTCCAGGTACTCCCCAGTTCTAGAGAGTGTTCACTGGTGATAATGATATGAGATAAGGTGTCCTTGAGCTGAAAATGTTCGCTAAGGGACCGTCACGTGTACACTGTTGTGTAAAACATACGCGTTTCTGCCCGGGGCTGTGGTGGGCGCTTCTCTCCCGAGATGCCACTCCCTGTCCCTTGAGGGGTTACTTACAATGAATATTGATTGATTATTTTACAGTCTAGACTTATGATTGAGATAAGATGTGATTATAATAAAATATGATATAGGATTTAAAGATTATAAGTAGTACTTGATAATACCACTGACTCTTAATAAGGATTCGATTTTATCTCTACCGGATACTACGTCATGTTCCAATAATTTTTAATTAACAAATCCTTCTAGAAGCTTCTGGATCCTTGAGAGAACATGCACTAAGTCACGTAGGCATCTATAGGGCCCTATGGCGTACGTGATCATAGTGGCATCATCTAGGATCAAGCTATGTTGTGAATCTATTGTGATTCTGATATGATTCTGATATGATATAGATTTGATATAGATATGATATAGATATTATATTGATATGATATTGATATGATATAGAAATAATACATTTCTTAGATGATTATTAGATATGGGGGTAAAAATTTCCCACAGGAATCACCAAAAAGCTAGTTCAAGTCACTACATTCCTTCAAAATGATTAATTCTATATATATTTCATTCACCTTGGGCACTAGGTGTTTCGAACACCCGTCCTCTAATGTGGGAGGCGGACGCTCTACCAGCTGTACTATGGGTTAGCCTTACAAAGAGAAGGTTCCTAAGGCAACAAATCGCTGCCAGATGGCAATTGCTTACCACTGTGGCTGTCCAACCACTTGGGGTGGACGGTAGAGCGACGGTCTCGCTCATGTAGGTCGGCGTTCAATCCCCGACCGTCCAAGTGGTTGGTCACCATTCCTTCCCCTCCGTCCCATCCTAGATCCTTATCCTGACCCCTTCCCAGTGCTATATAGTCGTAATGGCTTGGTACTTTCCCTTGATAATTCCTTCCCTCCTAATCACTGTGGCTGCCATTGAAGCACAGAAGGATTAGCGAATCCACGCCCTGTATCCATAGTTCATTCTGCCCCTCAGACGCTTCAGAGGATGACTTCTAATAGGACATAGTTGGGATTATCTATTTGAAATTTTATAACATGGATGTGTTGTGAAATGAGATTTAATACAAAATATGCAATATAAAGAATTCAATATGAATATCAATATTGAAAAAATTAATAAGAATGATAAAATGCAATTGGGAATACATCCGGTTGAGTTAGGAATTCCTGGAGACCAGCAGTTAGTAAAGTCACGTGACAGCTGTTAAAATCTTATGTTATATAAAAAGCATATATATATATATATATATATATATATATATATATATTATATATATATATATATATATATATATATATATATATATATATGTCGTACCTAGTAGCCAGAACTCACTTTTTGGCCTACTATGCAAGGCCCGATTTGCCTAATAAGCCAAGTTTTCCTGAATTAATATATTTTCTCTAGTTTTTTTCTTATGAAATGATAAAGCTACCCATTTCATTATGTATGAGGTCAATTTTTTTTATTGGAGTTAAAATTAACGTAGATATAAGACCGAACCTAACCAACCCTACCTAACCTAACCTAACCTATCTTTATAGGTTAGGTTAGGTTGGTAGCCGAAAAAGTAAGGTTAGGTTAGGTTGGTAGGTTAGGTAGTCGAAAAACAATTAATTCATGAAAACTTGGCCTATTAGGCAAATCGGGCCTTGCATAGTAGGCTGAGAAGTGCGTTCTGGCTACTAGGTACGACATATATATATATATATATATATATATATATATATATAATATATATATATATATATATATATATATATATATATAATATATAATATGTTTACGACCTTTTTAGACATTGTATTTAATTATATAACTACAGGGTTTCCTGAGTTTCTAAAGCCAAATTTATATAAACAGAATATTATAATATTACAAAAATAAAAAATAATTAAAAGGAATAATCCAAGGTTTAATAACAACAATATATATCATTATTATACGATATATATTCGCATACATTAACGTAACATAGGCATGTTATCATTTTCATTAATTCATATATACTCTTGATTATCTTTAAGCGAATAATTATAGGTAGATGATCACCAGCTTGTGTATTCATCAGCGTCACGTTGATGAATATTGATGTCAAGCACATAATTAATTAGATGATTTACGCGTTTTATGAATTGTTTTGTGATGGACAGCAATAAGCACACACACACATAGGGTCGATAATTTTTTATTGCTCTGGTGAAAAAGAATGACTTATCCTATTTTCTAGGGTGAATAATGTGATAAATACACAAGTAAATGCGCTTTCAAATATTTGAAACATTCAGTTGAAAAAAACATTTTATTTGTCATGTTGTTGTTGTTAAGATTCGCTACCTGGAACAAAAAGTTCCAAGTAGCACGGGCTATGGCGAGCCCGTAGCTTTTTTTTAGTCAAGCATTTGAAATGTTCTGCTGTGTCTACTGTTGTATTTATTGAAATGATGAACGACGTAACTCCACCAAATAAAAGTAATAAATGAACCAGTTTGTAATTCACGAAATTTTCATCAGATGTAAGCCTCATACTTGTAATTCCTAACTCAAAATTTTTCAACCCTATGGCGTTCGTGAGTGGAGTCTGGTTGAGACGAACAAAAGAGGTGTTACCAAATAATGAATCTAAAGCCACTGACGAATCAACTACAGGATAAAAAAAACTTTGTAAATATAGGTTTATGAGCAAGAATAAAGACAGTTAAATCAATGCGATAAATTTATAGTATGACCCATTAACATTACTAGTAACTAATAGTGAGCCACAGATGTTTGACCACAGACCACCTCAACATTGTACTAATGTTAAAAACAATGGATTCTCTCCCTCTCTGTCTCTCAACTCCTGTCTCTTGAACTTCTCCCCTCTCAGTGCCTTGGTTTTGCGAAATATCACAAAGTTGGGCTATATCCCCAACTTCAACTCTACAAAACTTGGTTACATTAAGTGAAATCTTTAGCTAATTATGCCTCCAAGAGGTCGGAGTTGGTACTGAAGGGTACTTGACTCTGTAACGTCCCCTGGAAACAGCTTTAAGAGCAAACTCCGAAGAGAAAACAGTAAGAAGTGCTCACTTGTGTGCACTGTGCAAGGACAATCTTGTCATATATATGTGCAATTGTGCACTTGGCAATATGTGAGGGCGGGCCTGTGTGTTTTAATGCATGTATGCGTATGGGCTTGCAATGCATTTATTAAAACAATGCACCACAAGCAGGTGATGAGTTACAATACCGTGGCTGAAGTATGTTGACCAGACCACACACTAGAAAGTGAAGGGACGACGACGTTTCGGTCCGTCCTGGACCATTCTCCAGACTGAATCGACTTGAGAATGGTCCAGGACGGAGCGAAACGTCGTCGTCCCTTCACCTTCTAGTGTGTGGTCTGGTCAAAATGCACCATATAATATGAAGAGGCGATTTACATAGTTTGTATATTTTAATTGTATTATTTCTTCAAAACTATACACATTACGTTGATGTCTGTAATTAGGCCATTGATGAGACAGAGTAGTTGTGACTTATTTAAGCTGTAAACTAATTTGGGTACAGAGTGATTTTTGGGTTGTATTTGCCTCAAGACACATAGGCCTGTACTTACCTGCTTTACAGGACACATAGGCCTGTATTTACTTGCTTTACAGGACACATAGGCATGTATCTACCTGCTTTACAGGACACATAGGCATATATCTACCTGCTTTACAGGACACATAGGCATGTGTCTACCTGCTTGTGCCCAAGTGCTATACAAAGGCATATATCAGATTATATACACAGAACACTATAAAGACATTACTCGGACAAAATATAGTTTTCAATATAGTTAAAGGTTTCTATATCCCAGACGAACCTTTATAATTTTTGGGTGTTTTTGCTTATAATATATCGTACATTTTTTTTATTACTCCTCAATGAAATTTATATGGTGCGCATTTTCTAAAAAAATATTATGACATGTTTTACATAATGATCATTTAGATATGGCCATACTGTCAGTAAAGTGTTAAATTAATTTTGTGAATATTATATATGAGTGAAATAAAGTGTGTAATAAGAAATGAAGTAAATAAGTACTTAAGTAAATAAAGTGAAAAAGTAATAAAGAAATGAGTAAATAAGACAATGTTGATCATTATGTGTATAGTAAGCAAATACACTTTGTTTTTTAACTATGTTATCTTGCAAATTAGAGTCTAAATGCAACTCATTTAAGCCGGAATTATAAGGTTGATTTACACTGCTGTACGCCTGTTTAGGTCATACATTATTAATCGATTTGTTTAAGTTAATTAAAGTCTGAATCTTTAACTTTATTTATCTAAATCACAACATAGAAATGGACTCCATATTTATCTCTTCTTTGAATACAAAAATGGAGTTCATTTTCCATATTCTGATTGTGATAATCAAAATCTGACACTTTAACTTTATATAACTTACTGGAGTGACTGTCAATTCATAAAGTTACAATCTGGAGATGTGATCGTTAGTTATTAACAAGGGACACATGAATAGAGAGTGTATGTGACCATTTATAGTCACAGCTTGCAGATGTGACCATTAGTATATTAACAAGGGACACATCAATAGTGTATGTGACCATTTATAGAGTCACAGCTTGCAGATGTGGCCATTAGTATATTAACAAGGGACACATCAATAGAGAGTGATGTGACCATTTATAGAGTCACAGCTTGCAGATGTGGCCATTAGTATATTAGAGAGTGTGTGTGTAGACTCCCTGAGCTCCAGGATAAACCTCTTCAGGCAATATTTGCTGATTGGCCCCGAGTCTCTAAGGCAGAGGAGAGAGAGTCCTTCCTCCGCTTGGGAAAAATCGCTGTTGCTTATATTGACAGAGTTAACATTGTGGAGGCGAAGGTAAACGCCAAACTGAGGCGATCTAGGTCTTGGTGCCTTTAAAATTTGACTTCACCTACAAAAGATGAATGTAAATAGGTTGTGTAATGCTGAGAGAGTCGAGGATCCTCACAAGGTTTGTTGACATAACACAAGGACAGACAGACTTTGAGTATATGCTGAGTGTGAGTGTGTCAGTATACTTATGAGGCAAAGGTTGAGTGAGTTCGCTGGGAGCTTCCCTGCACAATTGTCGGGATAAAAGATGAAATCCGATTGGGAGTTTAGAGGCCTCATTAAATGAATGTTTAGCTTTTATATATTGAATTAAATTGATAGCCTTCATAGATTTGCATAAGTGTATAGGCTATATATATCAATGAGTATACAGCCTCGATATATCAGTGCGAGTGGCTCAATCATTATGAGAGCAAATGGTGAGTGATAGTCAGTTCAGGAAGGCATATCGACAGTTAAAGGAGAACGACACATAATATTGTTTATTGACACTAAACTACACCGGGATGTTCACAGCATAGTCCGCGTGAAGCTCAGTACCTGTGTGAGGGAATCAGACCAGTCACAACACCAGTCTAATCTACAAACCCAACCAATCGTTTTTGGGACAATTATTTACCTGCAAACGCCACTCCCAGTGTTGGCGAGGAGTCCTAATAACGTGGCTGAAGTATGTTGACCAATCCACACACTAGAAGGTGAAGGGACGACGACGTTTCGGTCCGTCCTGGACCATTCTCAAGTCAATCTACTTGAGAATGGTCCGGACGGACCGAAACGTCGTCGTCCCTTCATTTTCTAGTATGTGGATTGGTCAACACCACTTCCAGTGTTTCATGGCCCCTGGATCAACGAGTTTGGCAGACAGATGACGAACCTCTGTCATCAAATCCGCTCATAGTACCAAGGCAAAATTGGAGTAATGATTTTGACGATTAAAAGTTTACGAGCATAACCGAGCAAATATAGCGTCAGCTTGGCAAATGATTGTATGGGTTACGAGAACTTTCAAATCCAGGGANAATGGCCACTAGGGCTTTCTTCTGCCGAATCTATCTAAACCATTTTTCTTGGACTTATCTCGGCTATACTTCTCCCTATTGTGGCTAGACTTCTTTTCCGATTCTGATACTGCAGTGTTAGGTTCAACTTCCCACATTACAGGCCCTAAGTACCTCCATTACAGGCTGATGGTACTGTTATTACAGGTTATAGAAGGATGTTCTGCAAAGCACAATACCCCTCCCCCTCCCTAGTCTAATGTATTTATAAATAATGTATCTTGGGGGGGGGGGAGAAATAGCGATGCAATTGCTACCATGAGCGGTTTTCTCAACGAGTTAATCTTCGAGGAAATACTAAATGGAGTCAACCTCGTATCACAATTTAGAGAGAAGAATGACATGTGACATGACCATGACATAGGAGATACTCATGGCAACTGACCAAGAAATAACCCCAGAAATGGCTAGATTAGGCAGCATCAGAACAGAAGGGCAGAACAGAATTATAACTGGAGCCTGATTCCATTCATATGAACGCCCACAAACACTTCTTTCATGCAAGAATGGTGAGGAGATGAATGCATTATTATGGCTAAGAAAGGAAGTGAATTCCATGCTCAGTTTCAGGAAAAGATACAATAAGGAGCTTGCAGTTTGGAAATCATTGCATCCGGCAACTGACAGCTGTTTGATGCAGGGCGCTGTCAGACAACTGGCAGCTGTAGAGGTGGGGCCCAGGAGCTCAACCGTGCAGTCACAGTCAGGTACTACGAACGACACTCAAAAAAATTCAGTCCTGTTCCTATATTAGGCGTATTATTTGGAAGATCTTTATTGACAACAGGATAGAGGTCCCCGGCGGTGTCCGGGTCTCATCCGCCTTCCCCCTCTCTTCCTTTAACAATCCAATCCATTTCCCCCGCATCTCACCCTCCTTTTCCCAACTTTCTACTTATCTACTCTCTCCTTCCTCTCATCATCTACTTCCCCTCTCTCTCCCCTTTCTTTTAAAAAACTTTTGAAAGCTCTATGGAAAACAAATGAATTATTTCAAATACCACTGGAGACACCTGGCATAATAGGAGCCAATTTTTCTTACAGGGAGGCAATTGGGTAGACATCAGTCGCCTATGACATTCCCCTACCATCCATATGTCATCTTGAAAAGGTCCTGGGGGCTATCCCTATGCTTCTGGCCTCCTACTCTTGAGACACAGTTTTAATAGATAAAAATTATACTGCATTAGTCAGTAAATAAAGTGTCTGTTTAACTTGACGTTATTTGAGCCACGTTGTCTGAGGGCTGTAGTTCTTGGTCCCACCTTTTATAGCCTCCTAAGCATCGCGTCTCGGTAGAGGGTCTTGTGTTCCCACCCAGTGACACGCTCGCCACAACTTTGTTCTTGCTTAGTTGTCAGAAAGTTGTGTTGCAATGTTGAAAATACCTCCGAGGTTGTGAGCAGGATTTCCAGCGTGGTAAACAAGATGAAGGTTGTGGGGATGTTGTATTCTAGCGTCGTAGACATCTCCAATGTTGTGGGGAAGTTGTATTCCAGCGTCGTAAACATCTCCAAGGTTGTGGCCAAGTTGTATTCCAGCGTCGTAAACATCTCCAATGTTGTGGGCAAGTTGTATTCCAGCGTCGTAAACATCTCCAAGGTTGTGGCCAGGTTGTGACTCGCTCAGTGATTGCCATTTATGACAGTGATAGACCCAAGATACAAGTTAGCCACTGGGTTATATTGGCCCGCAGAAATGATTTACACCTTTGTGATAATATAGAACGAAGAAATGTTTTCGTTCCGTAACCAAAAGATATCTTCTTGGACCCAATTAGGGCAATTGGGTCCAAGAAGACCCAAGCAATTGGGTTTTCAGCTACTCGGAAATTGGATAAAAGCAAGCTTCAATAATTTCTATGATAGCGTTAAGGTGCTTAGAAACATCCACTTGCTCCTGTTGAAGGTTAAACCAGACACTTGTAATTTAGTTAAAGGTATCTGTCTATCTTAGAATCAGTCCTTCCAAGATGTTGACGACCTTGCAATTACGTGCAAGACCAATAATCTCAAGTAAATATTGCAGAAATCAACTAATCATTTATTCAATATCATACATAATATTGCATAACAAATTACATATTCAGAATATCCAAGTAATTAGTTTCTTGGATGAAGCTATAAAATGAGCTGATATAAGAGCGTAGTTCGCAGCTAGCATCTTGCAAGCAAGTCTTTGCCTTAAAATAGAAAGAAGAAGCTGCGAGAGATTTGCGACACATTCCCCGCAGTGTTGGTGTCTGCATAATGCTCAGATTTCAGATCTCAGTTGTCTCTTGAATAATTCAGCGCCTTTCTTACCCGTCTGAATAATAAGATCGTCTTGGCTTCACACTCCGGAATATTATAATATATATATATATATATATATATATATATATATATATATATATATATATATATATATATATATATGCAAACAAGCCTGAATGGTCCCCAGGACTAGATACAAATGAAAACTCACACCCCAGAAGTGACTCGAACCCATACTCCCAGGAGCAACGCAACTGGTATGTACAGGGACGCCTTAAACCACTTGACCATCACGACCGGACAAAAGGAAGTGATAGCCGAGGCTATATCAACCACTTCCCCGCCGGCACTCGGATGGTAATCTTGGGCATAGCATTTTATCAAATCACCTCATTTTTGGGGGCAACACGTGAGGAACACAAATGCAAACAAGCCTGAATGGTCCCCAGGACTAGATACAACTGAAAACTCACACCCCAGAAGTGACTCGAACCCATACTCCCAGGAGCAACGCAACTGGTTCGAGTATGGGTTCGAGTCACTTCTGGGGTGTGAGTTTTCAGTTGTATCTAGTCCTGGGGACCATTCAGGCTTGTTTGCATATATATATATATATATATATATATATATATATATATATATATCTCCCACCCCATACAGTTCCCTCCCACACTCCACCCCACACAACCTCCTCTCACTCTCCAGCCCATACAGCTCCTTCCCACCTCAATTACTCGAGTTCCACACGGATAAATTCCAGAAACCTCTTTATCTTTACACATCGAAAATCGAACAGTTGTGGTGGCTATATTTACCAGAGCCACCGAACACAACAGTCATTTTAAACCACAAATAATTCACAAGCTTCTCGGTTAAGCTCATTCGGGCCAGAATTAAGCTGAAGCCCCACGTGGACGCTGAAGTTGAGCCCCTTGGGCGTGTTTAAGCTCCGGTCGGGCAAGGGTATGTCCCCTGTTGTGTGGGGAAGAGTTGACATTCAGTAGGGAAGCTATAACGCCCTTCCGGAAGGCTCCCACTACCATAGATGTTATGGAATGGCTTCGTGAGACATTGATGCCCCTCAAGCAAGCCTGAAATCATCTTGAAAGTCTGAGGCCCTCTGGAAAAAGAAGGGTTTTGCTATCCATTTGATGCTCAAGAAATTTCAGATTGGGCGGGAGAGCGATGCGGCTCTTTATGGCTGTGAGAACAGCCGGGCTCAGTGTGGCTTCATGTGCTGTTGAAATATTGAAGTTTTATGAGACTTTTGTGGGCCACTTGAGCAATTTTCCAGCATGATATATGGGTGTATCTGTAGGTGGAGTTACCGTAAGGAAGTGGAGAGGAGATGACACAATAATATGTTTATAATTGAGCATAATGTTATCATTTACGCAAGGATAAAGAGACCTCTGGCTCCTGATAGCAGGATAAGAGTTATCCTTTCCCTATACCTCGTTGGAATCCTTATCCTACTTGTTTTCCCCGGAACACGATCCCCCAAGTGCTTTACAACCAGGTGCTCAATTATTTTTGGGTGAACATGGGCGATTAGTTAAGTAATGTCGCCCAGTCAAGCCTCCCTGGCCAGGACTCGAACCTAGATCAAATCGCAGGGCGCGAGTGTTACCACGGAGAAATATTCAACATATATATATTTGCATGCAAGAAGAGATTTATATCTTATTGCAGCGAGGAAGGGGAGTGAGAACACTTAGGTGATATGTCTCATTCTTCCTCACTAATGTACAGAGAAATCTCCTTAACGTTATACACATACATCACAATAGTTTGATGTATCAAATGAACAATTCCACAAAAGGCAAGAGTGACACAGTTTCAAATGTGACACCGAGGCCCGGTCCTCGACCAGCCTCCACCCCCAGGAAGCAGCCCGTGACAGCTGACTAACACGCAGGTACCTATTTTACTGCTAGGTAAGAGGGGCATAGGGTGAAAGAAACTCTGCCCATTGTTTCTCGCCGGCGCCTGGGATCGAACCCAGGACCACAGGAACACAAGTCCAGCGTGCTGTCCGCTCGGCCGACCGGCTCCCTATAATTACATTCCTTTATTTCTCTCTCTCTCTCTCCATCATCTTCTCTTCCTCCGAGGGTTAAAGCGTGTTTAAATTCTTATAAATCCTTTCATCCAAACCTATCCTGCAAGGTTATTGCTGTCCGTCTAAAATGCAATTTGAGTGTATAGTCGAGGAGACTAGTTCGACTTACTCAGGCTTTATTCAGATTAACATCCAATTTCTTTAGCCTTTGACACAGTTAAATTGTTTCATCGTTAAGCTGTGAAAGGCGAGCATGACTGGCAGCTTGTAGTGTAGATGCAATGTTGCAGGAGTGAAGGCTTTGTTGCACGCACGCACGCACGCACGCACGCACGCACGCACGCACGCACGCACGCACACACCACACACACACACACACACACACACCACACACACACACACACACACACACACACACACACACACACACACACACACACACTCACTCACTCACTCTCGGCCTGTTGGCATACTTTAAAGGCTATTTTGCACATTTCAAATACTTATATTGATTTGAATTTATCAAGAAGATATGATTCTTATCTTACCAACTGCAATTATTCACATTATCCCTTTGAGACGTTTCTGTACACATGTGTACATTTGTAAACCCGTGAAATTGTTTTTACTCGTTCTTCTCCACACATTGGACTGGATGGTTGAGTGACGGTCTCGCTTCATGCAGGTCGGCGTTCAATCCCCGACTGTCCAAGTAGTTGGGCACTATTCCTCTCCCTCCGAGGCCTGGTTGAGGACCGGGCCGCGGGGACACTAAAGCCCCGAAATCATCTCTGATAACCTCCGTCCCTCTCCCTCTTCTCTATCCCTTTGTAATCACTCTTATCGTCTTCTCTCTCTCTTCACCCTGAAACCCTCACAGCTCCCATACACAAGCGACTGTCATCAGAGTATATGCTATATTGAGAGTTTATCTCCTTTCACTCGCGTCAGACTGTCTGCGACCACAGCTGTCAATTGTAGCCTTGTCTGTCATCACAGCTGTCAATCTGAGCTTTGTCTGCGACCACAGCTGTCAATCGTAGCCTTGTCTGTCACCACAGCTGTCAATCTCGGCCTTGTCTGCCACCACAGCTGTCAATCTCAGCCTTGTCTGTCACCACAGCTGTCAATCTCAGCCTTGTCTATCACCACAGCTGTCAATACACTGGACCCTCTGATGTACCCAGTCATCCATCTGGCCCCAAAAGAGCTTCATGATAAGATGCCGACGAAGTTTTCGCTGCGGTGGGAAGACATTGAGGGCGGAGCTCTGTGTCTTGTAGGTAATCTGCTCGCTTGGAGTTCTTTGTAATCGTCTACGTCATTTATTTTTTTTTCTTCCATATCTCCCGATTTAACAACTCTGTGCATTCTTACTAGACTTCTCTCTCTCTCTCTGTCTCTCTCTCTCTTTCTCTGTTTCTCTCTCTCTCTCTGTCTCTCTCTCTCTCTCTCTCTGCTCTCTGTCTCTCTCTCTTTCTTCTCTCTCTCTCTTCTCTCTCTCTCTCTCTTCTCTCTTGTCTCTCTCTCTCTTCATCTGCTCTCTCTCTCTCTCTCTCTCTCTCTCGCTCTCTCTCTCTCTCTCTCTCTCTCTCTCTCTCTCTCTCTCCATGTGAACTACCTCGATTTGGTACCATTTTCAACTCTCACAATAAATTGTGATGAATTGTTGAACAAACTTGGGCAATATTTTCAGTCAGTCTCTTGGACTAATTAGTTTAGAGTGACTGTTCTCCAAATTTCATGTTTATATATTCCTGTTTATCAAAGATCTTTTAACAAATAGACACATTGATTTATGCTCTTATAAGAATACTGTTAATATCATTACATTTTTTTACGTATATTCGGAAAGGTAATAGTTTTGCGTACTGAAATGACTTAGTGTCTTAGGCCTTCAGACCTTTACACTTCAAGGCTCCTTGGTCCCGCCTCTCAACTGTCAATCAATGGTGTACTCGGTACACTGGGCTCCTGAGCCTACTGGGCGCTATCAGTCTACATTTGAAACTGTGTATGGAGTCTGGGGTAAGTGCTGTGTATGAAGTGTTGACTGAGCCGTGGGAAGATAATGTCAGCAGTGATACTACGCAGTGTAATTGGTGTGGTCTCTGATTCAGACGATTAACTGGGGGTAGAAATAGCCTAAGCTACTCTATCCCTTGAGATGTATTTCTTGCTTATCTCAATAAACATACTTGAACTTGAACTGGTGATTTTGAAAGCCTTTAAGGAGTGTGTGTGATCCGGTTTTTTAAATTTTTAAAATGTTTTATTAGTTTTAATGCTACAAAAACAATGGATTTTAGTGGAAATTAAAATTGTGTACACTTCAACAGCTGATTATCAAGACTGAAAAGTCGTTTCAGTCTTGATATTACCTGGTGGGGGGGGGGGGGAGTGAGTGGGGTTATCTTGACTCAAGATAAAGAAAGATTGGTCGGGATTTCAAGTTACTTGTTTTGTGTGTATAATTTAATAGCATTAACATGTGTTATAATGGGGGTTATTTTTAGTAAAATTTAAGGCCCCAGTATTGTCGTTCCTGGTCGTCAGTAGGACGATTACTATACCTTGAAGTCGTTAGCGTTTTGTTCTCAAGACGACACTTGAACCATTCAAGGGTCGTTTTGTCCACTGATATCCACGGTATTTAGCGTGTCTCTTGGATACATTTTAATAGTTAACGTTGGATATTATGTTAAATCCTTATACAGTTACAAAATGTTGGCCCCGTGTTGTATTTCTCTCTGGTCTAGCTGAAGCGACGAATATATTACGTGTTATTATCCATGTTAATTGATAATAACATTAAAATTAAATTAAATTGGTGGTAATGAGTGGCAGACTATTATTAGTGATGATTGCGTTGCCTTTTTGATTCATCGTTCACGATGATTTCGTGGTGATGAGGGGCATAATTGGTGGTATTTGTTTGTTTGTGTATTTTTCCTCAAACTCTCTCGAAAGATTTGATTTTCATAGATTTTTCCTTGAAGACTTCTCTGTCAGTTGCTCTCAGACACTAGACAATCTCTTTTATTTACCTGAATTTACCTGAGGGCAACGAACACTAGTGGCTTCGACGAGGACAGAAAGCCGGGTGCTTGTCGAAGATCCCCCATCTCCCTATCCGCCCCATTTGCTGTGATATATTTTGCGTTATATGTGTGTAAAAGGATCATACTGGCATTGGTATATTCAACAGATCATATTGTTTATGGTATATTTTCAGTTTTTTTTAGCTTTCAGAGTCCCTCATTGTTCTTGATGCACTCTTACAAGTCCTCCACTCCCAGCATCTCTCTGTCTGTCTCTGTCTGTCTCTCTGTCTCTCTGTCTCTCTGTCTGTCTCTGTCTCTGTCTCTATCTCTATCTCCTATCTCTATCTCTATCTCTATCTCTCTCTCTCTCTCTCTCTCTCTCTCTCTCTCTCTCTCTCTCTCTCTCGTGAGTCCCACTCCCCACAACTCTCTCTCGTGAGTCCCCACTCCCCACAACAGTGAGAGGGGCACTGCTCGCCGCTCACCTTTAGCCCCCACCGTGCCTCCTGTTCCATCCTTCTCACCAAGTGAGTTTGTCGGCTTTTTGTTCCAGCTTCACACTGTTGACGGGAGCCTTGAGTTTAATGAGGGGTCGTCTCTCGACACCGTCTCTACCCTCACCTCTCCCACAACCCCCTCCCACAACCCCTCCCACAACCCCTGCCCCCTCTAACTATCCATCACTCCAGGTGACAGAACCCAGAGTTTTGGCTTCTCTCAATGTACAATACTGAAGGCATCAAATTTTGCCTGTGTGTAAGAGAGAGAGAGAGAGAGAGAGAGAGAGAGAGAGAGAGAGAGAGAGAGAGAGAGAGAGAGAGAGAGAGAGAGAGAGAGTAGCAGAGCTGGGCCGACAACCATAATAACAACTTCTGTGACATGTGAGAGAATGAAATTGTTTTGCTTCTCTTCAAACTTTGGAGCAACTTCTGGCCGCATGTGACCGGCGAATGGTTAGCGCATGTTCTTAAAGTGACCATGTTCTTAACTGAACATGTTCTTAAAGTGACCAGGTTCTTAAAGTGACCATGTTCTTAAAGTGATCATGTTCTTAACTGAACATGTTCTTAAAGTGACCATGTTCTTAAAGTGATCATGTTCTTAAAGTGACCATGTTCTTAACTGAACATGTTCTTAAAGTGACCATGTTCTTAAAGTGATCATGTTCTTAAAGTGATCATGTTCTTAAAGTGATCATGTTCTTAAAGTGATCATGTTCTTAAAGTGACCATGTTCTTAAAGTGACCATGTTCTTAAAGTGACCATGTTCTTAAAGTGACCATGTTCTTAAAGTGACCATGTTCTTAAAGTGACCATGTTCTTAAAGTGACCATGTTCTTAAAGTGACCATGTTCTTAAAGTGATCATGTTCTTAAAGTGACCATGTTCTTAAAGTGATCATGTTCTTAAAGTGATCATGTTCTTAAAGTGACCATGTTCTTAAAGTGACCATGTTCTTAACTGAACATGTTCTTAAAGTGACCATGTTCTTAAAGTGACCATGTCTTAAAGTGACCATGTTCTTAAAGTGACCATGTTCTTAAAGTGACCATGTTCTTAAAGTGACCATGTTCTTAAAGTGACCATGTTCTTAAAGTGACCATGTTCTTAAAGTGACCATGTTCTTAAAGTGATCATGTTCTTAAAGTGACCATGTTCTTAAAGTGATCATGTTCTTAAAGTGATCATGTTCTTAAAGTGACCATGTTCTTAAAGTGACCATGTTCTTAAAGTGACCATGTTCTTAACTGAACATGTTCTTAAAGTGACCATGTTCTTGCCATTCACTAGACGCCATATATCAGCAAATAACACTAATTTTCATCATGCGAATAATTAAGGATCATTAACTCATCATGATGAAATAATTCTTTCTTAAATCCGCTGCGCGTTTTGTAATTGAGGCGAAATTAATAGAAATCTAATATTGTCAACGAAATTCATAACGTACGATCAATATTGTTTAAATTCTCCCGTAAGGGAGCCGGTCGGCCGAGCGGACAGCACGCTGGACTTGTGATCCTGTGGTCCAACGTTCGATCCCAGGCGCCGGCGAGAAACAATGGGAAGAGTTTCTTTCACCCTATGCCCCTGTTACCTAGCAGTAAATTGGTACCTGGGTGTTAGTCAGCTGTCACGGGCTGCTTCCTAGGAGGTGGAGGCCTGGTCGAGGACCGGGCCGCGGGGACACTATAGCCCCGAAATCATCTCAAGATCAAGATCTAGCGTTTATAAAACGTATTAAAGCGTTGTTGCCTGTACTTCCTCGTTCATGCATTGGCTTGCAGGCGTTGATTTTGCTTTTAATGTAAAACTTTTTCTCATAACACCAGTAAGCAAACACACACGCGTTGCTGTAGTGAAATAAATGACTTCATTTGAATTTCAATTACCTCTCTTAATGAAATCCCTGAAAACTTTTCTCTATCTTTCCTCAATTTGGTCTTTGTCGAACGGCTTAGCGTGTACCTTATCACTCGTTGTTAAAGATTCGCTACCTGGAACAAAGTTCCAAGTAGCACGGGCTATGGGGAGCCCGTAGTGGACTCGTTATCACTCCCTCAAGGGGTTTTGGAACTTACGCCAAGATATGAGCTTGCGGTCCTCTGAGGCGCCACTCGCATTGACACCCAATTTATTTGGAAAACTTTGTTATCGTCCAAACTGAGCGTTTTCTCAAAAGACGATCAAGAAACATGGAGCAGACCTGGAAGAATAGAAGCGTATTAGGGCAGAACTTGGTGTGTGAAAATAGTAGAGAGTTGGGGCCAGATTCATGAAAGCACTTACGAACCTGTACATCTTTTCTCAATCTTTGGCAGCTTTGTTTACAATTATTAAACAGTTAATGAGCTCCGAAGCACCAAGAGGCTGTTTATAACAATAACAACAGTTGATTGGCAAGTTTTCATGCTTGTAAACTGTTTAATTGAGGAAAGATGTACACGTTCGCAAGTGCTTGCGTAACTGCTTCGTGAATCTGGCCCCTGGTTCGTAAGTGCTTCGTGAATCTGGTCCTTGGATACAGGAGAAACCTGAAGGCCCTTACTTCATTATACACAGAAATCACAATAGCGTGATGCATCAAATGAACAAAGTAAGTTCAGTAGAACTTCTGGTTGCAATTCTTTTGACCATGTCGTAGCTCTGTCGATTAAGGCACCGTCTGGGATGCTCTCGGACGTAGGTTCGAATCCTCGTCACGACCCTTGTGGATTTGTTCAACCTTAAGGTGTTATCCTGTGTTCGCCAAACTGATACAGAGTTTCAGTATTAAATCAAAAACTAGTGTCTACTAGAGACGCCTTGTGAAACCTGTTTGTTTCTTGCGGCTGTCGTTCTAGGATTCCATTCATCCCATGTATAATACACATGCTTTTACATATCTTACGTTAACCGAGCAACTTCTTGGGAGCCTGACAAGCTGAGTGGACAGCGCATCAGATTCGTAGTCCTGTGGTTCCGGGTTTGATCCCAGGTGGAGGCGGAAACGAAATGGGCAGAGTTTCTTTAACCCTGATGCACTGTTCATCTAGCAGTAAATAGGTACCTGGGAGTTAGTCAGCTGTCACGGGCTGCTTCCTGGGGCTGGAGATCTGGTCGAGGACCGGGCCGCGGGGACACACTAAAGCCCCGAAATCAACTCAAGATACTCTTGATTCCTCTGTACCTCGATCATACACAAATTAGTCTTTAAGTAATTCCAAGAATCATCTTGCTAGCAGTGCACGACATATTTAATTCTAGTAAGTTAAGCCCCTCATCTCATCTCTAGTTTCTTCACACTCTTAACCCACGGAAGAAATCGTTCAATACATGTATCATTCTGGTGGTGATATCCCCACACAGTTACGTGTTCCGTTAGGTCGTCCGGTCGACGTATTTCAGGGAAATGGTCAAAAGATCACTTTAATATTTATCATCTCGTTAATAGCGACACAACTCATCGTTGATGGTGGCGAAGGAGCTGTTGTGTTGCGCCCAGAGATGAGTTTATGATGAGTCGTGTCTGTGGGTTGATGATTTCTTCAAACTTCTTTTGAATTAGAAGAAGAAGAAGAATTTGTTTCCTGCATCTTGGGATTTTTTGTTGTGATGAGCAATAGATAGAATTTAAAAGTTTACTGTTTTATAAATACCTGTTGTATATGTTCGGCCGAAAATTTACTAAATTTTTCAAAAGCTTTGTGAAAAATGTTGACCAGACCACACACTAGAAGGTGAAGGGACGACGACGTTTCGGTCCGTCCTGGACCATTCTCAAGTCGATTGTGATGAGGAAGTAGAGACAAGCAATAAATAGGCAAGAGAGAGCTGAGGAGCGAAGTAAGGTGTAGTAGAGGTGATAGTAATAATAATTGTGAAAAAATGATGTGAAAAAGGTGGGTTTCATATGTGTGGAATACGTCATGTTTGGATATGTATAATAATATATGAAACGTATGGAAAAAACATATGAAAAAACATATGGTATATGTAAACATATGGTACATGTTTTCATATTTCACACACACACACACACACACACACACACACACACACACACACACACACACACACACACACACACACACACACACACACACACCACACACACACAGTCAGCCCTAGGCATTCTACATCACGTTAAAAAGCTCTTTGATCTACGAAAATAAAACTCATTGACAGACGCATGCGTCATCAGCATCGTGCGTCACGCTGGAAGATGCCTCGTGATCCACCACAAGACGCAGTGAGAGACGCATGCGTCGTCAGCACAATGCGTCGCCACAAAAAAGCGACGTGAAAACGTTTGTAGCGATCGTGTTCCACCAGTAAAATGTTCTCCATTCATCACTCCCTTTCATACCACGGAATTTGTGGCTCATCCTTCGATGGCTTTACTTAGTCAAGTCTCCCAAGACGATCTGGCTGATGTCTGTCCTTCCGTTGAATATGTCTGTATTGATGTCTGCCTGTCTGTCTGTCATGTCTTTATTGGCATACTCGCCTAGTGGTGCTCATCTAATCGTGTTTGAGGGGGAGGTAGGTCCTAGCTTTTGGGACCCACTTTTATGTATATGTTGATTATTAATTATTATTATTATTGTTGTCATCGTTGCCGAGTCGGTTAAAG
>WNGS01165751.1:1424194-1439155 GCA_020271785.1 Procambarus virginalis
GATCCACATGCGCTTGTGCCCACATTAAACACAGGCCACATGAGACACAGACCTCATAGGATCACTAAGGTACAGGATCACCACAGTGGTAGTGTACACGGGCTCACCATAGCCCGTGGTACTTGGAACAATGTTCCAGGTAGCGAATCTTTACAACATGGTAGTGTAGTACAGGATCACCACAGAAGCAGTGTGGTGTGAAGCCACAATAATCAACACACAATTAGTACTAGTGAAGGGCGAACCCATTGTGGTGTTTAAGGAAGCATTTGGACCTTAATAAGGAAGCTGGAACAGCCACTCCTTAGGAACTATCTTATCTTATAATAATTTAATTGTTTTCCTATAGGATCGTGCACAGTTTTGATGTCAAAAAGTTTATTCAAATACTGCCCAGCAAACAAAATTTAGTGTTTTTGATATATTCGGAATGTTTGTGGAAAATGGTCCGCGCAGGATTGTTTTAAATTGGGCATTCAATAATATATATATATTTGTGCTGCTATGAAATAAAACACTTAAAAAGAGAGTTTGATCGTTATGTTTCAAATCAAAATATGACTTCATATTTATGTATTTTTTCTGGCGGTATCTGGTGGTGTCTGGGGATCGGGGGGGTCTGGGGGTGTCTGGTGGTGTCTGGGGGGTGTCTGGGGGTGTCTGGGGGGTGTCTGGGGGGTGTCTGGGGTGTTGTGGGGGTGTCCTGGGGTGTTGTGGTGGTGGTGTTGGGGGTTGTCTGGGGTGTCTGGGGGGTGTGGTGGTGGTGGGGGGTGTCTGGGGTGCTGGGGGTGGGGGTTGGGGGTGTCTGGTGGTGTCTGAGGGGTGTCCTGGGGGTGCTGGAGGAACCTGATGCATCTGGTGTACCTGATTTCGGGGGTTTGGGGTGTCTGGGTGTTGGTCGGGGTGTCGGGGGAGGTGTCCTGGGGGAGTGTCTGGGGGGAGTGTCTGGGGGTGCTGGGGGGTGTCTGGGGTGGTCTGGGGGATGTCTGTGGGGGGTGTCTGGGGGTGGGGGGCGTGTCTGGGGGTGGTGAGGGGTGTCTGGGGGGTGTCTGGGGGTGTCTGGGGGTCTCTTGGAGTATCTAGTGGTGTCTTGGGGTATCTGGTGGTGTCTTGGGGTATCTGGTGGTGTCTTGGGGATCTGGTGGTGTCTTGGGGTATCTGGGGTGTCTTGGGGTATCTGGTGGTGTCCTTGGTTTGTGGGTGGGCTGGTGGGGGGTTGGGGTATGGTCTGGTGGTGTCGTTGTTTGGGTATCTGGTGGTGTCTTGGGGTACGTTCTGGTTTGGGGTGTCGGTATCTGGGGTGCCTTGGGTATCGGTGCTGGGTATTGTTCGGGGCTGGGGTTGTCTGGGGCGGGGGGTGGGGTCGGGGTGCGGGGGTTGGTGGTCGGGGTCTGGCGTGGTCGGGTTCTTGGGGGTATCTGTGTGTGTTGGTCTTAGGGGTATCTGGTGTGTGTCTTGGGGTATCTGGTGGTGTCTTGGGGTATTGTGATCTGGGCGTGGTGTCTGGGGGTATGGGGTCTGGAGGTGTCTGGGATCGGGAGTGTCGGGTGGGGGTGTTCCTGGAGGAACCTGATGGCATCTGGTGGTACCTGATGGTGTCTGGTGAGGTATCAGGTCAAAGCACCTCGGCTTCCCCCATGATACGACCCATAATGCTCCACTGACTGGCTATAAAATGAAGTTTAAGGCCTGGTGGCACGGAAACTGTCTCCCCGCAAGGATATAAGACGCCTTGCAAGAGCACTTTTTTTTATATAACAACATGAAACTTGATATTGAAAATCTTGTTATAACCTGTGGAAATATGACTTTCGTGGCTCGGCTGAAATATATATGTATATATGTTATACATTAAAACATCTTCCATGTCCAAAATGTTTATCTCTGATGCATCAGGGATTCATCAGGTGTTAGGGAAATACCTGGAGGCTATTACCAGTATTTCCAGCGATCGTAAGTTGTCCTAGAAGAATTCTCATGGTCTTAAAAAAAAACTTTTCTCTCTGATATCCACGCTGTTAAAGTATATGTGCAAGAATCTTACGAGTTCACACAAAACCTACAATAGCGTGGATATATCAGGTGAAACAAATCCACAAAGGAGCTTGAAGTGGGTTCGATCTATGCGCTGGATGTTCCCAGACGAAGCTCTAGTTAACTGTACCAGACATGAGTAAAAAGAATTACAACCTGGAATGCTACTGCTCCCACGAGGATACATGAGGTACTTAATAGTCCTTCAAGGTGGGTTGACAGGGATCGGAGGAGAACCTGAGAGCCTTAATTACTAGTTTCTCTTCTGGTCTATAAGCACAAGGAAAGAAATGAACTATCAGGAGAAGAGCACCAAGCCATTACGACTATTGGCACTTGGAAAGGGTTCAGGATAGGGTATGGGATGGGACGGAGGAAAGGAATGGTCAAAGAGCATATTAAGAGAACTCGCAAAAACAGACGTTTCAGGTAGTGGGTCGGCACCTCAAACGTGTCTTTAAGACCTCGCAGGCTTTGCAAGTAGTCGACAGGTCTCTGCTACAAGTGTTGATGTTCTGACCAGTGTCTCAGGCGTTCGTATCTACCTTGAATCATAACTGTTAAGTTTACCAGTGTTTCATGCCTAAAAGGCCTCCCAGCAATACACAGACTCTTACAGTATTTCAACAAAGTCCATCTACTTGAGCTGGACGGTAGAGCGACAGTCTCGCTTCTTGAGGTCGGCGTTCAATACCCGACCGTCCCAAAGTGGTTGGGCACCATTTCTTCCCCCCCCCCCCCGTCCAATCCTAAGTCCTTATCCTGACCCCTTCCCAGTGTTATATAATCGTAATGACTTGGCGCTTCCCCCCTGATTCCCCTTACAACACATTTCACTTCTCCTTCACTCGCCAGCGTGTCGCCAAGATCTTGGTTCCTTTACGGGCTCGCCATAGCCCGTGCTACATGGACACTTCATTCTGAGTAGCTAAATCTGAAACAAAAATATCACCATCTTCCTTCCTAAGGTGTTTCAGCTGCAGGCGATGAGTCACAATAACGGGGCTAAAGTATGTTGACCAGACCACACACTTGAAGGTGAAGGGACGACGACGTTTCGGTCCGTCCTGGACCATTCTCACAATCGACTTGAGAATGGACGGACCGAAACGTCGTCGTCCCTTCACCTTCTAGTGTGTGTGGTGTTTCAGCTCATCTTCAGGACCGCGGGACATGATCCCAAGGGCACATTAATAATATTTTGCGTGATGTTCAGACTCCTATTGCAATCTTTTTGGGCATCAATGCTGTTGCAATTAATCGTCAGAGTCGAGCAAGTGTCGAGCGTGTTGCTAAGGTTGAAGGTGAACAGCAAGAGTTCCGGATCAATACAGGAGTTTAAAAGTAGTTTAGCTTTATACATGTAGTCTTGGGATACCATTGTTCTTAGGCATTCGCCAAGGGCACCGAGACAATGACCGAAGTCCTCTCGATAACTTAAAGAAAAATATTTAGTTCTATTAACAAGATCTCAACTTTTTGATCCTATTCAATAGCGCATATTGACGGGGCCGAACGCTTCAAGTCCTCAATGAAGCCTCTGACCTTTTATTGGATCCGATAAATCTATTTCCCGGCCGATACCATTGAAAAATAATTTTGTCTTTGAATTCACTGACGCTAATTTCATCTCCAAACAGATTGGAGATTGGAAATATTTCGTATTAAAGGATGATAATGGAGGTGAGAAGAGGTGGACGAACGTGAAGATGGAAGGGAAGGAGAACTGGAACCTATCAGGAGAGAGCGCCAAGCCATTACGACTATATAGCACTGGAAAGGGGTTCAGGATAAGGATTTGGGATGGGACGGGGGAAAGGAATGGTGCCCCAACCACTTGTGGACAGTCGGGGATTGAACGTCGACCTGAATGAAGCGAGACCGTCGCTCTACCGTCCAGCCCAAGTGGCAGGTATAACCTGGAGGAGGAAGAGCTAGGATAATGATGCTGAAATAGGTTAACGACAGGATATTAAAGAAGGGCGGAAGACTGAAGATAGAGAGACTTAAGGATAGAGAAAGGAAGATAGAGGAAAACAAGGAGACTAGAGAAGAAGAAGAGAAGGAGAGAGGAGAGAGGAAAGGCCTGAACAAGGTGGCTTAGAGAGAGATCAGCGGCCGGAGGAAGGAGGCTTATTGTCTTAAGCCAGCGGGGTAATAAAGTCTTTTAACTAAAGTGCTTTACTTGCTGAAGGATTTCAAGCGCTTCCAAAATATTTAGAAGCTGTGGTATTCTAAGAATGAAAGATTTTGATTATTCTACCTCAGCAAAAACTTTAATTAATGTTATTTTAAACACAAAGCTAAATAATAATAATGATAGTGACAATACAAATAATAATATTAAGTAATGGTAATGTCTTCTCACAGACAACAACATAGGATAAAACTCCATACTTGTGTATTTGTGTATTTTATGCCAAGATTTACACCAAGTTGTAAGATTTACACCAAGTTTACACCAAGATTTACACCAAGTTTACACCAAGTCGGCCGACTTGGCCCAAGGAGCCGGTCGGCCGAGCGGACAGCACGCTGGACTTGTGATTCTGTGGTCCTGGGTTCGATCCCAGGCGCCAGCGAGAAACAATGGGCAGAGTTTCTTTCACTCTATGCCCCTGTTACCTAGCAGTAAATAGGTACCTGGGTGTTACGGGCTGCTTCCTGGAGGTGGAGGCCTGGTCGAGGACCGGGCCGCGGGGACACTAAAGCCCCGAAATCATTTCAAGATAACCTCAAGAAGTCTTTCAGACCCTCCCGAGTGCTTGGTCAAGGTCTGAGTCTATGATTAGGTCGAGATTTACATGTCAACGACTGATTAGTCGTTGACATGTTGTGTTTTCCTAAAAAAAAGTTGAAGATTTTTATCCTAAAATGATATCATTATTATTGAGAAAATCTGGCTGGGATGAGGGTTCGAAGCTATGTAGTGTGTGTTCACAGGCACATGCTCTAGCCACTAGACCACGACATGGTGTAATGATTTGCAACCTGAAGTTCTACTGAATCCACGAGGGCTTCCTGAGGCTTCTACTGAACCCACGAGGGTTTCCCGAGGCTTCTACTGAACCCGGACCAGGATTTTCACACAACCCTCCCATGCACTCTGGCTCTGTCCTCTAGGAATGTTCTACCTCTGACGATCCTCTATCAATACACAGTGAGCAATCACACTAACACGACGCTCTAGTTGTCTAGGGCGTGTGCCAGAGTTCGAATCCTCATCACAGCTCCTATTGATTTGCTTATTATTATTAATAGGAATTATTTGATGCAATACATATAAAGCCACTGATGCCATAGAGAGCCAGAGTGTAGCGAAGATGGAACTAAAAAGACCAACTTGTCCTTCACAACGGTAATTGAAGTGGGAAACTGTGTTAAAGACTTTTTGCTAGTCTTTATTTATCCTCGCCTCCACCTATTTTTGTCAGTTTCAGTTTTCTCTCCCCATCTGTCTCCCTCCCTCCCTCTCTCACCCTTTCGCTCTTACCCTCCCTCTCTCTCTCACCCTCCCTCTCTCTCACCCTCCTCCCTCTCTCCACAACACAGGTCGCCAGCTACGCGGTATTAACCCCCGGCCCAATGAACCAACTCGACCCTACCACCCTGTGAATAAAACCCATACACACACACACACAAATATATATCCATTGGAGTCGTTCGCCGCAAAAAACGTAATAAAACGAGAATTAAGAG
This sequence comes from Procambarus virginalis, assembly GCA_020271785.1. Taxonomy (NCBI): domain Eukaryota; kingdom Metazoa; phylum Arthropoda; class Malacostraca; order Decapoda; family Cambaridae; genus Procambarus; species Procambarus virginalis. Next base: position 1,429,928 of record WNGS01165751.1, read on the forward strand.
ACAATGGACAGAGAACAATTAGTGGCCAGATTGAAACACGGCCGCCACACACCCAGAGTGAAGTCAAGCTCCACATGGGGAATTATTGAGAGTTTCCCCACTACACATGCGAAAATATCTGTGAATAAAGGGAGTTTTTTCACTGTTATAGGGAAAATTTTCTATAATACTATCTTTTGCAGGCTAAGAGCTCTTTGGTCCTGAACCTGGTCGTGTAAAGCTTTGCTAGTGTTCTGCTCACAAACATTATTTATATTATATATATAACCCCAATAAACTTTGAAGGGTGACTGGTCTGTATGTGGGGATAGCCATAGGCGGTTAGGGGTCGAGCTCCATCAACCCTTAACCTCCTGCTTTGCATAAAATGGCAAATCAGACTAATTTATAACCTCGGTAAATAAATGATTCTATCTTCGCTAACTTTTCAGGGATAGACGGAAAGTGTTGATGAGTAGAGAAAGTGTTGAAGAGAAGGGAATATGGTGAATGGGAGAGAAAATGATGAAGGATAAGTGGTGAAGGAGGGAGAGGTACGCGAGTGGATGGAGGTGATGGTGGGACAGACAGGTAGAAAATATGGGAAAGGTGTTGCAGAATAGGACATGTGATGAAGGAGGTGAAGGGTAGGATGGTGACGAACCATGGGAGGGTAGTGATGGTGACGAACCAGGGGAGGTAGTGATGGTGACGAACCAGGGGGGGGGGAAGGGGGCGTAGTAAAGATGGTTTACACTATAGATTATAGTGTATAGTGAATATGTAACCTTATCGCCCGAGTGACAGCGGGTGACAGTCTGACTCTCTCCCTCCACTACCCGTTCCACCCTTTTCCATCCCCCCCCCTACCTACGTCACTCCTCTTCCACCATCTTCACTCCCCCTTCCACCCCATCTCTCTTACCCTCCCACTCTCCCCTCCCACCCATCTCTACTCTTCCCTCCGATCTCGAACAGATAGACATCCTTGTATATATATCAAACAAATCACAACAATGCGAGGGTAAACGGTGGGAGCAAATTCAACACTCTACGGACAACATATCCCCAGTTTCATTATCTTTCCATTTCACACTTCATGAAATCGGCGGTTGAGGTAGGGTTACATCTTTAAAATTTCATATAGCATTTAACTTAGGCCTACCCTGACCAGCCTATGTATGTTCTGTACCTCAGACCAGTCCCCTTGCCAAGTTGGGCATGGCTTCTGGCTCTCCAACTTTGAATAAATAATCGATCAAACAGGCACTCTCTCTTATAGTATAGATATAAAAGTATAGTACATCTGTATATTAAATATATTGAGAGTATATCTGTTTGCTCGTCTGTTTGTGTGTCCAAGGTTGGAGTCCAGATGTTTGAGGCAAACTTCATGAAAATTTCTACGATGAATTGTGATTCCATGGGGAAGGGTCATAAGGTTGATCGGAGATGGCAATTATATGCCCCCCTTTAGAGTAGGATAGGTTCCTATTGCGATTGCCAGTGACTCCCAATAAGTCTGATATATGGGATTGTCAACAGTATTTCTATTATGTTTTCAGATAGCCAAACATCACAACTTTATCTCAACTTTGAATCAAATATTATTAAAAATAACAGGTTGTGTTTTCTGAGCGTGTATTATGAAGATTCTGAGAGGGAGGTTATCTTGAGGTTATCTTGAGATGATTTCGGGGCTTAGTGTCCCCGCGGCCCGGTCCTCGACCAGGCCTCCACCCCAGGAAGCAGCCCGTGACAGCTGTCTAACTCCCAGGTACCTATTTTACTGCTAGGTAACAGGGGCATCAGGGGGGGGGAAGAAACATTTAGTCCATTTGTCTCCGCCTCCACCGGGGATCGAACCCGGAACCTCGGGACTACGAATCTGAAGCGCTGTCCACTCAGCTATCAGGCGCCCCATACTAGGGAGGGAAGCGGGAGAGGAGAGAGAGAGAGGAGAGAGAGAGGAGAGAGAGAGAGAGAGAGAGAGAGAGAGGAGAGAGAGAGAGAGAGGAGAGAATGGAAATATGACAAAAATGGAGGGAGTGAGACTGGAAGGGATGGAGAGAGAGCCGGAGGGAGAACATGAGAGAAGGAGAAGGGAAGAATGGACGCAGGGAGGAGAGGAAGACAAGCATGCAAACACAGCCAGAGACAGAGACCCGGACAATGCTGGGTACTCCATCTAGTATATTGCTTGCGTCTGTTCCTCGACTGACTGTTCCCATATTTTTGCAATTGATCAATGAAGCCCATGTTAAGGGCCCCTATAGCTGAATTTAAGCCCAATCACTTGGGCTGAACGGTAGAGCGACGGTCTCGCTTCACACAAGTCGGCGTTCAATCCCCGACCCTCCAAGTGGTTGGGTACCATTCCTTTTCCCCGTCCCATCCCAAATTCTTATCCTGACCCCCCTTCCAAGTGCTATATAGTCGTAATGGCTTGGTGGTTTCAACAGATAGATCCCTTGCCCTTTCAATCCTCCACTCTAGAGCGAGATATCCTGAATTAATATCAACTCTCCAGAATTAACAGCTTATATAGTAAACAAGCTTTAATACCTATTATTAGGAGAGAGATCTTTAAAGTCAATGCGAATTTAATGCAAGCAATTTCGGCATTTCCAAAACTTTCAACTGACCGTAAATCTGGATAATGGCTTCTACTCGCAGAAAAATGGCATCCAGTCGCTTGTAACTGCCTTAAGTATCCTATAACCACTGCCCGGCTTCAACACCTCACCGACGTAATTAATGATGCGATCACGGTAAGTGGCGTAAGAATGGAATACGAACGTGATTGATTCATGAGAAGAGCGACTTGAGAATGGGTCCAGGACGCACCAAAACGTCGTCGTCGTCCCTTCACCTTCTAGTGTGTGGTCTGGTCAACATACTTTAGCCACGTTATTGTGACTCCTCGTCTGGTTATGAGTGTGTGTACTCACCTAGTTGTGCTTGCGGGGGTTGAGCTCTGGCTCTTTGGTCCCGCCTCTCAACCGTCAATCAACAGGTGTACAGTTTCCTGAGCCTATTGGGCTCTATCATATCTACACTTGAAACTGTGTATGGAGTCAGCCTCCACCACATCGCTTCCTAATGCATTCCATTTGTCAACCACTCTGACACTAAAAAAGTGTGTGTGTGTGTGTGTGTGTGTGTGTGTGTGTGTGTGTGTGTGTGTGTGTGTGTGTGTGTGTGTGTGTGTGTGTGTGTGATAATTCATGAATATTCCGCGATGTTTTGTCCTGTCAGTGATAAAAGATTTTCGTAATTGTTTACACTTTTTCAAGTGTATTCGACACCTCCAAATTTTCAACAGACATTGTTTTAATTTTACTTATAAGTGTCACAAAATTTTCATTAATTACTGCACCGTTTCCTCCAGCACCGACACACACACACACACACACACACACACACACACACACACACACACACACACACACACACACACACACACAACGTAGTCCTTAAATTACAGATTAAATCTCCCGATAAACTTCATTTTCCCATAATTCGCTGGCGACCAGAATGAGCTCACTTCGCACCGACGATCTCCCTTCACTCACATTGATGAAAGAAGTCGCCTCTACGTCGTCCGTCCGTCACTACGGTCACTCTCGCAGAGCGTCAGAGTGAATGAGCCAGTGGTGGTGTTCACTCCAGCAGAGTTTCAGTGAGAGTGAATGAGCCAGAGATGGTGTTCACTCCAGCAGAGTTTCAGTGAGAGTGAATGAGCCAGAGATGGTGTTCACTCTAGCAGAGTTTCAGTGAGAGTGAATGAGCCAGAGATGGTGTTCACTCCAGCAGAGTTTCAGTGAGAGTGAATGAGCCAGAGATGGTGTTCACTCTAGCAGAGTTTCACTGAGTGCTCCAGGGATGAAACTAGACAAATTAAAGGCTTAAGCAAAAAAATTACTACGGGAGTCATTACGAACTTTTGTATATACAAAACGCGTTTTATTCAACAAATATTCAAACAATATGCATTAGAAGTTAAATATTCGTGGGGAATAGAGGATGGAGAAGAAAGGATGGAAGAGGGAAGGGAAATGAGAGGGAAGGAGATAGTGGAGGGATAGGGGACAGTGAAGGGGGGGGGGGAAGGGATGGTGCAGCGGGAAAGTCACTGGAGTGGATAGTCAAGATCTCCAGAGACGCTCGGTTGAAATTGATTTGAAGATAACTTGCCTTGAGGTTATCTTGAGATGATTTCGGGCCTTTTTTTTGTTAGTGTCCCCGCGGCCCGGTCCTCGACCAGGCCTCCACCCCCAGGAAGCAGCCCGTGACAGCTGACTAACTCCCAGGTACCTATTTTACTGCTAAGTAACAGGGGCATAGGGTGAAAGAAACTCTGCCCATTGTTTCTCGCCGGCGCCTGGAATCGAACCCAGGTCCACAGGATCACAAGTCCAGTGTGCTGTCCGCTCTAAAGTGTCTAAAGAAATGCCTAAAGAAAATCTAAAATCTAAAAATCTAAAATCTAAAAATCTGTCTAAAATCATGCCTAAAGAAATGAAAATTATTCTAGAAAAGATCCAAAAATATGCAACATGTCTCGTTCCTGAATTAAGAGAACTGAGCTATAAAGACCAACAGAAGTAGACCTCACTTCTCTGGAGAGAAGAAGGAATAGAGCAGATATGATAACAACATACAAAATACTAAAGTGGATTGCTAAACTGGATATAGAAGTAATGTTCAAAGTTAGGTTCAATAGACAGTGACTCTAATTGGAAGCTGGAAACAGATGAGTCACAGATGCCAGGGGGGGGGAGGGAATGCCGAGGAGAAAGTGCCAAGGAGAAAGTGCCAAGGAGAAAGTGCCAAGGAGAAAACACAACTTTTTCAGTTTAAAAGAGAAACTGACTAGATGAGCAAGTCCTCGAAGCCAATTCAATTCAAAGCTTTAGAACAAGAAAACAGAACAAATAGAACAAGTAAAAACGAGTGAACTGAGCCACTGCATTCAACAAATAAGTTGAGTTTCACGAGTGGGGTTCAAAGTCCCGATTTACTGTGAAGCGGTGAATTATCATACAGAACGTCTCGGCGTAGTATGAATGTGCTACGTAGGCTAGTGCAACCGGCTCACTATTGACCATTGCAGCAGGAGGGACCCTCTTGTCAGTGGCTAAATCGCTTTAATTCGTGGGAGAGAACAGGGACTTAGGGTTATGGGGAGGGGGGGGGGTGAGAGGAGGGGGAGGGGTGAATAAAACACAATTAAGACCTGGAGTGGCACTTACAACTTTGCCTCCTCTGGGTGCCGCCTGTAAGTTGGGCTGGAATTAACTGTGTAGGAAGAGCTTGGGCCAAGTTAGCAGTCGCCAGGGAACAGTGGCGTGTGTGGGTGTAGCCTTTTGTGGTAATGTGTTGTTGTGGGCTGAGGGGGGCGGGGGGGGGCTGTTTACACATGTTGTGGGCCTGCTGGGTGCGGTTTACAGGTGTTAAGGTGGATAGGAGTATCAGGTAGAGGACGTGGAGGATGCCAGGGAATGGAACTGGTGGATGTTAGTATCAAGGTACCAAGAGGTAGGCTGGAGGTAGTGGTCTCGCCTGGCGCCACTGGTGTAGATAGTGAACCCTTATCATACAACTAAGGATTAGCCATTTACCTGGTCGGTAGTAGGATAGGGAAGGAGGACTGGCCTTGGGAGGATGCTGGATAGACGGTAGGAAGATAGGAGGAGATTGAAGGTGGTAGTTGAGAATTGAGGACGATGACTGGAGAGTTGTAGGGCTGCTGGACACCTGCTGGAAGCGGGTTCTGGGATTCTTCTACTCCCCCAAGCTGTAAGAGCTTGGTCCAACAGGCTGTTGCTTGGATCCACATATCCACCACAATCCCGATTGGTCTGCGGTGGTGTGATTGGGAGCTAGAGAGTTAAGGTAGGATTTCTGAAGATTATTGGGAGGAAGGCAGGGGGTATTAAGAGGGCTGGGAGGCCGGGCTGGAGGCAGGAGAGAGAGGGAGGCTGCAGTTCACCGCCTCATTAGGAAGCGTGATCCCATGTTGGTGTAGCAAGAGGAGCCAGGTATTTACACACAGCTTCGTAGGAGCAGGCTCCTGCTGCAGGGCTGGGGAGGAAGAGAGGCAGGAAGGAAGTGAAGGAATGGAGGAGGAAGCTAGGAACGGGCACTGGAGAATATATGATGGGACTTTGATCCTGTACCCGGCTTGGGGAATGTTTGTACCTCACTTGGAGAATATTGCTCACAGATACCGGGCTTAGGGAATGTCGTTGACCAGTTCATGGGTTGGGGAATGTCGTTGGATGGTGCCAGGCTTGAGGAAATGGAAGGGGTCGGGTACAGAGTCAACCCGTTCTCGCATTTGTTTACAGTCAATATTGGCTTATTTAATAAGTGCATAGGTGACATACTAATTGTGAATATTTTAGTTTACCTTGAAAAGCTTCATAGAAAACACCGACCTCACCTAACCTTCTTAGTATGTTAAGATAAGCATCTTATTGCTTCTTATTTACAATTATTACTTAACCTATCAACGGTATATGTTAAGTAATAATTGTAATTAAGAAGCAATAAGATGCTTATCTTAACATACTAAGAAGGTTAGGTGAGGTCGGTGTTTTCTATGAAGCTTTTCAAGGTAAACTAAAATATTCACAGTCAATTAGTATGTCACATATGCACTTATTATATAAGCCAATATTGACTATAAGCAAGTGCGAGAACGGGTTGTACAGAGAGACGGAAGAGGGAGACATCAAGGAAAATGAAAGAGGAAAGCACTGATAGCAGGAGGCAAAAGCAAAATGAAGGAAACAGAAGAAAGCACAGACAGGAAAATCCAATTACATATAATAATAATATTAAGAATGCAACGTAATTCAACAGGAAATCCGGAAATAAAAGATGTTTCGTCAAAACAAAGAAACAATCATTGTTGAGGTTGATGTTGCACAGATTTTCATGACTGTTGCATTGCATCTTCGCCGGGAAATGTATATATGCAGAGTTTTTATGGACCAACACTCTCTGAATCGAAGTTCCTTTTCCTGAACTCTTAAATATTTGATAACACTGCATACTGGTTAATTCTCACGTTGATTGATGTGTTAATATTTATATGTAATATTTTATTTTCCTTTCTCTCTCTCTCTCTTTCTCTCTGTCTCTCTCTCATTCTCTCTCGCTCTCATTCTCTCTCTCTCTCATTCTCTCTCTCTATTCTCCTCGCTCTCATTCTCTCTCGCTCTCATTCTCTCCCTCCATATCTCTCTTCATTCTCTCTCTCTCTCATTCTCTCTCTCTCTCTCATTCTCTCTCTCTCATTCTCTCTCTCATTCTCTCTCATCTCTCTCTCTCTCTCCATTCTCTCTCTCCTCTCATTCTCTATCTCTCCTCTCATTCTCTCTCTCTCTCTCTCTCATTCTCTCCTCTCCTCCTCATTCTCTCCTCTCTCCTCTCTCATTCTCTCTCTCTCTCTTCTCTCTCCTCATTCTCATTCTCTCTCTCTCATTCATGCTCTCTCATTCTCTCTCTCATCATTCTCTCTTCTCATTCTCTCTCTCTCATTCTCTCTCTCTCATTCTCGCTCTCTCTCTCATTCTCTCTCTCTCTCATTCTCTCTCTCATTCTCTCCTTCTCTCCTCATTCTATCTCTCATCTCATTCTCTCTCTCTCATTTCCCCCCCCCCCCCCCCCCCCCCTCCAATTCTCTCTCTCTCTCATTCTCTCTCTCTCTCATCTCCGCTGCTCTAATTCGCATTCCTCTGCTTCTCATTCCTTCTCTCTCTCTTCTCTCTCAAATATTCTATTATATTATTTTTTTATGTGACATAGTATTAAACATATAGAATCAGGTAGAGGTCAGTATTATTATATTAGAGGTTTTAGCGTATCTTGTTTCAAGATTTCGCTGTTGGCCGTAGTCAAATTCGAAATGTAAGTCGATATATCTAGTTTCACCAAATTATAAGTAACGAATATCCGAAACACACACACACACACATGGGATGTTGTGTGCGCGCGCGTGCGTGTGCGTGTTTAAGAGAATTATGTAGTAGAATAAAGAATAAATTGGTTAGAAAGGCGGGGTCCAAGAGCTAACAACTCGATTCTGCCGATACGAATAGTAATACACGCACACGCCGCACGCACGCACGCACGCACACACCACACAACACACACACAACACAACACACACACACACCCAGTAGTATACATTGAGAGGACAAGAACCAAAGCTCAACCCCCGCAAGCACATCTAGGTACGTACAACTAGGTGAGTACACACATTTTATTTTCATCTCGCTAGGGAGCCGGTCGGCCGAGCGACAGCACGTGGATCGTATTGGATCCTGTGGCCTGGGTTCAATCCCAGGCGCCGGTGAGAATCCATGGGCAGAGTTTCTTTCACCCTATGCCCTTGTTATAGCAGTAAAATAGGTACACTGGGTGTTAGTCAGCGGTCACGGGCTGCTTCCTGGGGGGTGGAGGCCTGGTCGAAGACCGGGCGCGGGGACACTAAAAAGCCCCGCAAATCATCTCAAGATAACCTCAAATAACTCTTCTCACACACACAACTAGGTGAGTACACAAACCCACTTCCCCCCTATTTCAACCCCTCCCTTCTCCCCCCCCCCCCCAAGTCCTGCCTTCTCCAACAACCCCACCGCCTTTCAAGCCCTCCCTTCTTCATTCCCTATTTCCTGTACCTTAAGCGCTTCCTACTGTAAACTGCTAATGAATACGCTGATTTTCTGAAGGTCTGTACTTCACAGATGACCCAGGTGTCGCCGCCCGTTATCTAGAGCGTTTAATCTGTATCCACCTTCAGATCTTAATGATCTTTAAACCATTGAACGTAACGGGTGTGTTCTGAACTGTTTCAGTTAAGAAATGTGTCCGTAAAGTTTGTATAATGACTGTGTTGAACGGCAGATGCCCCAACCGCCTTGTTGGTTGCTGCAGTATAAGATGCTGTACGTAGACAGCAATAAGCTTATAACCGGCTTTATAGCAGCAGTATAAGATGCTTGTTACAAGCCCGGTCTTAGAGCAGCATATAGTGCTGAGGAGTATGATGCTGCTACAAGCCCGGTCTTAGAGCAGCATATAAGATGCTACTTCAAGCCCAGTCTTAGAGCAGCATATAAGATGTCTACAAGCCCAGTCTTAGAGCAGCATATAAGATGCTGCTACAGCTCTTAGACCTGGGGAGGTGTAAATGTCTCTCTTGATGTGGTCGTTAGCTTAGCGAACAATAACGAA
>WNGS01165751.1:1500748-1515217 GCA_020271785.1 Procambarus virginalis
CTTAAGTGCGCGGGGTAATACACTCCGTTGTGAAAACATTCACCTATTGTAGTATTTTTGTGGTGGGAAGTGGGGATAGTCTTTCCGGAGACTTGTTCATATGTTTCTCGTACTATTTCCTGAGCATATCTATGGGCAGCACAAAACGTCCACTAGACTGTGCGACACAGTGGTTGCCAGGATCAGGTTGGGTTACCGTTACCTGTGGCAGGTGGCTGCAGGTGACGGATCTCCCAATCCTGAGCACTCCAGTTGCAAACTCTGTGAGCAGGAACTACGGCACGATCTCCCGCACTACATTACTGAATGCCCAGTTATTAGACCTTTCAGACCAGTTGGCATGAGGTACCTGGAGCTTTGCAATTACTTTATTCACTCTCGTATTCTTGAAGATATCCTCACAGTGTACCCAAAATTTGCCAATGCAGGCTACTAAACATATGGCCCTGTATGACTAACCATCCTGCGAGATGGGGACTTGTATTACCACTGCTGCCTTATTCACTCTTGTGTTGATGATATCCTCAAAATGCATCCGGAGTCTGCCAGTGCAGACTGCCTATCACATGCCTCTGTATGTCTAACCATCCTGTGTGATGGGGATTTTCTAGCATCACCTAGTTAGCTTTTTTGACACACTGTACTCCACTTCATATAGTCTAGGGCAGCTGCACTAATGCAGATGTACCTCATGTATTAATAAAAAAAATATTCGCTTATTCGTTTTATAACTATATCTAATTTGATATTCAGTTGATTTTGTCAATGAAATTTTTGTTAAACTAAATCTGTTCCTAATTAAGAATGGCCGTGATGTTCTTCCCGATAGTGTAACCTATGTGCTGTTATATACTCTAGCTGTTTGATTTTCACTAAGATGAACTAGATGCAACATAATGAATTTTTACAATGCAGATAACTATGTCACGGAGCAGTAGATAGATACTATATCTCCCACATATGTATTGGCTTATCTAGCCTCTTCACAATTCCCACTTCTATCCAGCCTCTCCAGATTCCTCTCACCCTCTATCTCCAACTCTCACAACCTGTCCGGACCTTCCATTCTCCCTACCCATCAATCCCCCCCCACCCCAACCCTGCTGCCCATGATACATCAACATGTATCTTCCAAAATTGGAATTCTTAAAATTGTCGACTCTCCATGCCATGTGCCTCTGGTATGTCGGTGTGTTTCTGAGCCCTAACTCTCTCTCTCCCCTCTGTATCTCCCCTCGCTCTCTCATCCCTCTTTTTAGCTCTCATTCCTATCTCTGCAATTGCAAACTGCCGTCACTCGACCTCATTGTTCACTTTGTTCTCATCATGGCTTCTGCCTTCGATAGTGTGCATTGCTTCTCGGTAAAATATAGCAATACTATTATTTAAAAATAGTGTTATTGATACCAAGTTACTGAGTTTAATGTTTGTATTGATTAATGTTCGTTGTTAGAGGTAGAGTATTACATGCAGTGCTTGCTAGGAAGACCACCACCTGTTGCAGGTGCAAGCTATAGGAAGACCATCGCCTGTTGCAGGTGCAAGCTATAGGAAGACCACCGCCTGTTGCAGGTGCAAGCTAGAGCAATGCATTCGCTTTTCGTAAATCACAGCTGCAATTTGCAAAGTTGCTGCTGCAGTCTTGCTGGCAGTTGCAAACCACAGAAATCTATTTGGTGGCTGCAAGGCACAGTAGAAGCCCCTTTGGTGGCTGAAAGGCACAGTAGAAGCCCTTTGGTGGCTACAAGGCAAAGTAGAAGCCCCTTTGGTGGCTGCCAGGCACAGTAGAAGCCCCTTTGGTGGCTGAAAGGCACAGTAGCAGCCCCTTTGGTGGCTACAAGGCAAAGTAGATGCCCCTTTGGTGGCTGCAAGGCACAGTAGAAGCCCCTTTGGTGGCTGAAAGGCACAGTAGAAGCCCCTTTGGTGGCTACAAGGCAAAGTAGAAGCCCCTTTGGTGGCTGCCAGGCACAGTAGAAGCCCCTTTGGTGGCTGAAAGGCACAGTAGCAGCCCCTTTGGTGGCTACAAGGCAAAGTAGATGCCCCTTTGGTGGCTGCAAGGCACAGTAGAAGCCCCTTTGGTGGCTGAAAGGCACAGTAGAAGCCCCTTTGGTGGCTACAAGGCAAAGTAGAAGCCCCTTTGGTGGCTGCCAGGCACAGTAGAAGCCCCTTTGGTGGCTGAAAGGCACAGTAGCAGCCCCTTTGGTGGTACAAGGCAAAGTAGATGCCCCTTTGGTGGCTGCAGGCACAGTAGAAGCCCTTTGGTGGCTGAAAGGCACAGTAGCAGCCCCTTTGGTGGCTGCAAGGCAAAGTAGATGCCCCTTTGGTGGCTGCAAGGCAAGTAGAAGCCCCTTGGTGGCTGCCAGGCACAGTAGAAGCCCCTTTGGTGGCTACAAGGCAAAGTAGAAGCCCCTTTGGTGGCTGCAAGGCAAAGTAGAAGCCCCTTTGGTGGCTACAAGGCAAAGTAGAAGCCCCTTGGTGGCTACAAGGCAAAGTAGCAGCCCCTTGGTGGCTACGAGGCAAAGTAAAGCCCCTTTGGTGGCTACGAGGCAAAGTAGAAGCCCTTTGGTGGTTGCAAGGCACAGTAGAAGCCCCTTTGGTGGCTGCCAGGCACAGTAGAAGCCCTTTGGTGGCTACGAGGCAAAGTAGAAGCCCCTTTGTTATTTGCCCACGGAGAAATAAGCATGATCACTAACTGCTTGGATACTAGACCTTCATGCACGACATTGCCGGATACTCAAGCAATATAAGATAATATATAAGTAAATACAATATAAGTAATAGCGGCTTTAGGCACTGTATCTTGAGGTTATCTTGAGGTTATCTTGAGATGATTTCGGGGCTTTTTAGTGTCCCCGCGGCCCGGTCCTCGACCAGGCCTAGTAAGTCAATATAGTCAATATTGGCTTACTAAATACGTGCATAGGTGACATACTAAAGATAATAGTTTACCTTGAAAAGCTTCATAGAAAACACCGACCTTACCTAACCTTGTTAGTATGTTAAGATAAGCATCTTATTGCTTCGTAATTACAATTATTACTTAACCTATACCTATAATAGGTATAACTGCTTTTCAAGGTAAACTATTATCTTTAGTATGTTACCTATGCACGTATTTAGTAAGTCAATATTGACTATACGAATTTGCGAGGACGGGTTGTGTAAAGCCAGAGGTCGAAACGTTCATCGGAACGTTTTTCCAGCTGGTAGAATTTAATTTCTTGAAATAGTTTATTATTTTATATTAGAATAGGATTATTCTGCTTCCTCAGTGTTTTATTTAACACTATCCTATTATTTGTTTTACAATTATCTCGCCTTTTTAATAGTCTTATAGCAAATTGACTTCGGAGTTTATCTGTTAGGTATTCCGTTCACCTTGACTGTATGGGGTCTCGAACCGTGGCCACCAAGTGTGCGTGTCCGTAGCACTATCAACACTATCTGTTACGCATTTTGTCATGAGTAACTGTGCAGCTTCTCTAGCTTCTCACCCCTACCACTCCGGGCCTACCTGCTCCATTATTCATGGCAGGTAAACACAAAATCCTTCTCTAACATTCCGCCACTGCACCAGCGGCCCATCTCACCTGGCCGTGGCTTCTGCCACCACACAAAAGCATATTCCGCTGAGGAGAAAACTGCTGTGATTTGAAGACTTTTTTTTATATACTTTCGCTTCTTCTTTAGCCTCTGTTGAAGCTATCTGGCCTGGGTTATTTTTTCCTGTTATTTGTTGAAGGTTTCCCAGTTTTTTTTTACGTTTGGGATATTTTAACCTTTATAACATATATTAACCATTACAAGATTTGTAGGACTCCGCAGACCGTGTTTTAACACACTTGTACAGTCAGAGTGTCATAGGGGAAAAAAAGTGACGCGTCTGAAGAAGCTTCAAGGTTTTGTGGTTGGTCACCATTCCTTTCCCACCGTCCCACCCCAAATCCTTATCCTGACCCCTTCCCAGTGCTATATAGTCGTGATGGCTTGGCGCTTCTCGTGATACTTCCCTTCCCTTCAAGGTTTGGTACGAGCAAATTTCAGCGTTTTGCAACATTAACGAGACGCGACAGAAGACATTTCTTGAGGTTATCTTGAGATGATTTCGGGGCTTTAGTGTCCCCGCGGCCCGGTCCTCGACCAGGTCTCCACCCCCAGGAAGCAGCCTGTGACAGCTGACTAACACCCAGGTACCTATTTTACTGCTAGGTAACAGGGGCATAGGGTGAAAAAAACTCTGCCCATTGTTTCTCGCCGGCGCCCGGGATCAAACCCGGGACCACAGGATCACAAGTCCAGCGTGCTGTCCGCTCGGCCAACCAGCACTTACGACACAGGCTTTGGTGCAGGGGGGGGGGAGGGAGGGGGTCGTGTAAAATCCTGGTTTGTGCCTCGGAGAGGCTACGGAATCCAGTAAGTTCAGTAGAACTTCGGTTTCAACCCTTTTTACCCTGTCGTAGCTCAGTCGATTAAGGCAGTGTCTGGGATGCTCTCGGACGCAGGTTCGAATCCTCGTCACGGTCCTTGTGGATTTGTTCCTCCAAGGGAAGATAAATATGTGAGTAGTTGCAGGGCCTGATGGCGAGGTCTTTGGGAGGTATTTATATGTATATTGATATGTGTATGTGTATTGATATGTGTATTAATATGTGTATGTGTATTGATATGTGTACTTATTAGGAGGTAACCTCTGAGGTTTCTAGTTAATTATACGTTGTGTGTTGCTTGATATATGATGTATATAAGCGTGATATATGATCCCTGGGCGGTATAGGCATTTTGCAAATTGCTACTTTGGCTCTCGTTGAATAGATTAATTAAGATAATATAAAAGTCTAGTATACCTACAATGAACTTTTATCATAGAAATGTTTGAAATCAAAATTGTTCTGCTCCAATTTTATTGTGTGTCAGTATTTCTCTACTATTCCCTTTATTTTATTTATTGTATTTTAGTTATATATACAAAAGTTCTTAGTTCTTCAAAAAGGTCTTAAAGTATATAAAAAGTTATATATACGTTCTTGTACAACCACTAGGAGGCACAGCGTTTCTGGCAGGTCCTGAATCTTAATTTTCTTCGGAATACGACCCGCCAAATTGGTTAACCACCAGGCACCCATTCACTAATGGGCGAACAGAGGCTACAGTTAAGGACTGGCACCCGGTCGATCCTCCCTGGCCAGGATACGAACCCAGGTCAAATGGCTCTTGAAGCGCCGGACGAGTGCCTTACCACTGTGCCACGGGGACTGCTGCATCATATATATACCCTGCCTAGTAACGTGAGTGACAGAGGGTTATTAAGGCCCAGTAGTTGGCATCCATCAGTCTCAGGAGACTATGGAGATGCGCTCTTGGTTGTCGGTCTGGAGTGGCTTCACCAGGGCGCAAAGCCAGGGTAGGTTGATTCGGGGGGAGAAGCTGTTACCCAGGCAGCAGGCCCCCCCTCTCTCTCCACGGCGCTGAAAGCCTCCAATGGAAAGGCATACGCCAATACGATTGGTTCCAGAGCCGTCGCAGGAACTGTGAGTTCCGGCCCAACTCCGTCAAAAAACAACACTACCAGATATTTATATAAACAAGGACGTAAGTAATGAAAGTTTTCGACGGCCAAAAAAAAAACCTGACCCCCCAGTACTCCATTGTGTATAGATTGGCCCTTTGTTCTGGTCCAAGTCAACACAGACTTTTAATACCAACGCTTCATCTAGTCAAGCCGCCAGCCACTACTGTGTGTCGATATATTTGACTGCAAACTTACAAATAAAGCTGCGCCCAGCACTTGACATCTGTGTTGGTGTTTGATACCAGAGTTTTAATACTTATTAAACTGCTGAAATAGTCAGAATTGCAATATATTTACTTGTCTGCCTTCAGCATGTCTCTCTCAGCCCTGGAAGCCTCTTTCAGCATGTCTCTCTCAGCCCTGGAAGCCACCTTCACAATGTGGCTCTCAGCCCTGGAAGCCGTCTTCAGGATGTGGCTCTCAGCCCTGGAAGCCTCCTTCAGCATGTCTCTCTCAGCCCTGGAAGCCTCCTTCAGCATGTCTCTCTCAGCCCTGGAAGCCTCTTTCAGCATGTCTCTCTCAGCCCTGGAAGCCTCTTTCAGCATGTCTCTCTCAGCCCTGGAAGCCTCTTTCAGCATGTCTCTCTCAGCCCTGGAAGCCGTCTTCAGGATGTGGCTCTCAGCCCTGGAAGCCTCCTTCAGCATGTCTCTCTCGGCCCTGGAAGCCTCCTTCAGCATGTCTCTCTCAGCCCTGGAAGCCTCCTTCAGCATGTCTCTCTCAGCCCTGGAAGCCTCCTTCAGCATGTCTCTCTCAGCCCTGGAAGCCTCCTTCAGCATGTCTCTCTCAGCCCTGGAAGCCGTCTTCAGGATGTGGCTCTCAGCCCTGGAAGCCTCCTTCACCATGTGGCTTTCAGCCCTAGACAATAACTGCTTCATGACTTCTCAGAATATAAAGTAACATTTACTGAACAATAAATGTGAAGAAAATTTCCACACAACATGGAGTTCGTTATCGATCAGGGTTCGATAACCTCGCTGGGGTAGAAGTGACCTTAAGTGGCTGGGTCAAGGGTCAGCTCGTTAGGGTAATTTAGGGCATAATACAACTGTTCAGTGTTCCTCCCATGACCACGTCTGATACTGAGAGAGGATACTGAGAGATATAGGATACTGAGAGTGAGATATAGGATACTGAGTGAGATATAGGATACTGAGAGAGGGGTACGGTCAGGAGGATGCGGAGAGAGAGAGAGAGAGAGACAGAGAGACAGAAATAAATCTATAATCACACTTTCAGCTGACAGGTTCCGTTTAATTGAAATTGAACGTGATAAATTTCCAATACTGGACTGCATAAGTAGTCAGCGATTTATACCACCCGCGGCAAAATGTTTTTTAAATGGGAAATGCAGAAATATATTATATACATATATGAATTAGAAATATATGCTAATATCATATATTTCTAATTCAAAAAAATGGATGAGAAGACAAAAATAAGAGTGAGAAAAGAGTAATCAGAGAAGCAAGGTGTATTATAACAAGGTTTCCTCAGCCTCATTAATATAGCGTATGATAACACAATACATAAATGATTTCAAAATTGCAATATGTGGGGGGGGGGGGGGGTCGCAACGTGTGTATGTATACTGCTGCAGCACTTGTATGTGGTCAGGCAGTTGCCTATATGTAACTTTATATGTAGTTATGAAATGATATATTCATTTCCTGCTTGCTGTTCAACACCAAACTGTCAATTCCTCCTTGCTGGGTGGTTGTGCTGGGAGGCGTCTAACCCTCCCATCTTGAGGTTATCTTGAGATGATTTCGGGGCTTTAGTGTCCCCGCGGCCCGGTCCTCGACCAGGCCTCCACCCCCAGGAAGCAGCCCGTGACAGCTGACTAACACCCAGGTACCTATTTTACTGCTAGGTAACAGGGGCATAGGGTGAAAGAAACTCTGCCCATTGTTTCTCGCCGGCGCCTGGGATCGAACCCGGGATCACAGGATTACAAGTCCAGTGTGCTGTCCGCTCGGCCGACCGACTCCCTTCCTTAAAACCTCAAAATTGCAAGAATCAGTCTGCAAGTGCTCTACCTAATGCACCGTAAATAATCTAAATCTTCACAAGTCTTCCTGAATTCTGTCTGGAACAGCGTCTGAAATATTATCAGCTTCGAATATTTCTTCAGTCGTGATAAACATGTCGACGTTCAGTTCTCAGTGTCGGACGTCGAGTGTCAAGTGTCGGGACTTACAGTTTGGGATGTTACAAGTCCGGAGGCAGGAATAGTCTTGCTTGTTACGAGTCCTGAGGCAGGAATAGTCTTGCTTGTTACGAGTCCTGAAGCAGGAATAGTCTTGCTTGTTACGAGTCCTGAGGCAGGAATAGTCTTGCTTGTTACGAGTCCTGAGGCAGGAATAGTCTTGCTTGTTACGAGTCCTGAGGCAGGAATAGTCTTGCTTGTTACGAGTCTTGAGGCAGGAATAGTCTTGCTTGCTACGAGTCCAGAGGCAGGAATAGTCTTGCTTGTTACGAGTCCTGAGGCAGGAATAGTCTTGCTTGTTACGAGTCCTGAGGCAGGAATAGTCTTGCTTGTTACGAGTCCTGAGGCAGGAATAGTCTTGCTTGTTACGAATCCTGAGGCAGGAATAGTCTTGCTTGTTACGAATCCTGAGGCAGGAATAGTCTTGCTTGTTACGAGTAAACATTCAATACCAACTGGAACAAATTTTCCATTTAATAATTAGGCAGGAAGTCCACTTGTGTCCGTGGAGCGTCGCCTGGCACCTCGCCAAGCTTGCAGGAATTAATCAAAGTTTACGGTTCCAGAAGAACCTTGTGGTAATACGAGAAGCTGCGAGAAGCTGAACTTGTCAATAATTGAGATGAGGAGCGTATGAGGCAGCAGCAGCAGCTGCACAGACAGCACCAGCAGCAGCTGCACAGACAGCACCAGCAGCAAAATCATCATCGGTTGGGGAAAATCAATAGTTTCGTCAGCAGGCGGAGACACAGCGATACCAGAGCCAACAGATTTAACGGGAACAGCAGCAACAGAATGAAAACTAGAAGAGGACAAGGATATCTTGGAGCTGCAACGGTGATAGCGGCGGTGTTAGAGTAGAGAGAGCGCCTTCAAGGGACACAGTCATCACAGTTGATGAGCTGCCAGTCAGGTAGGCTGCTCTCGCCCCCCCCTCTTCCCCCCCCCCCCACTCTGCCCCACACCTCATATATATTGGCTCGATCTTAAGGCATCAAAGAATCATCATCATCAAATAGCCATCATTTCTCTCGATGATTTCGCAATTTCGTTTGTTGGAACAAAGAGAATGAAGTTTGCTTATGGCGTCTCCTTTAGTTCAACCGATAAATTAAGGCGGAAATCTTTCAAATTAACCAAAAAATAATTGCATCAGTGGGACCCTTCATTGTTATTGGGATGAATTGGTACTTTTATCAACATTTTTTAAATCGTTTCCAGGAGCTTGTTTCTGTGTATAAATTCATGAACGTACACTTGCACATGAAAACACACACACACACACACACACACACACACACACACACACACACACACACACACACACACACACACACACACACACACACACACACACACACAGGGGGCCAGGTAGCCTGGTGGATAGCGCGCAGGACTCGTAATTCTGCGGCGCGGGTTCGATTCCCGCACCCGGCAGAAACAAATGGGCAAAGTTTCTTTCACCCTGAATGCCCCTGTTACCTAGCAGTAAATAGGTACCTGGGAGTTAGTCAGCTGTCACGGGCTGCTTCCTGGGGTGTGTGTGTGTGTGGTGTGAAAAAAGTAGTTAGTGTAGTTAGTAAAAAGTTGATTGACAGTTGAGAGGCGGGTTGAAAGAGCAAAGCTCAACCCCCGTAAATACAACTAAGTGAATACACACAGTTATCGGTTATCGTCAACTGTCCGTCTTGACTGTCATAGCTGTCAACTGTCCTTGTACCCTACGTCAACTGTCAGTTCTCCCTGTCACTTGCGTCAGCTGTCAGCTCTTAGTGCCGCATATTGTCAGCACAAAACACACATTTACCTTCTAAAAGCACAATTTTACAGAGTATATTACAACTCTATTGACATGGATTGTTAACCTTTAAAATTACCTGTTGACTTCTCATTACGTTCGGCGCCAGCCGCAAACTCTAAAGTGATTCCCTGAGAAAATGTATTAATTAAAGCGGATAACCAAGAGTGCAGGCGATGAGTCACAATAACGTGGCTAAAGTATGTTGACCAGACCACACACTAGAAGGTGAAGGGACGACGACGTTTCGGTCCGTCCTGGACCATTCTCAAGTCGATTGTCGACTGGTCAAGGATTAATGTATTCGTCAGTTGAATGAATAATGTATCGGGTAAAAGATTAATGTTAGTCAAATGAATAATTAACTTCTGTCAGTTGAAGGACAGACGAGTAGATAAGATGAAGGATTTGTCTGCGTTAGGTGAATGGGGTTATCTTGAGATGATTTCGGGGTTTTTAGTGTCCCCGCGGCCCGGTCCTCGACCAGGCCTCCACCGTCAGGAAGCAGCCCGAGACAGCTGACTAACACCCAGGTACCTATTTACTGCTAGGTAACAGGGGCATAGGGTGAAAGAAACTCTGCCCATTGTTTCTCGCCGGCGCCCGGGGTCACAATAAATGTGGTAACAAAATATATATATTACTTTCTCTCTGCCGGAATTACAAAAACACGGGCTAGCGATAGACCTCAGACTTGACTATCGCTGAGCAATAGCGTCAGAATGGTTCTTTTGACCATGTCGTAGCTCAGTCGATTAAGATACGCCTGGGATCCTCTCGGACGTAGGTTCGAATCCTCGTCACGGCCCTTGTGGATTTGTTCATAGCGTCAGAGTCTCGTTCCTAAAACTCCGAGACGTGGATTACAACTGTGAGAGGTACATATAATATATATTTATATCTAAATTCTCCCAGCTAAGTCATTTACATAAATGGATTCACCAGGAAAAATCATCTTAAACGCGTTCAGAACCATCTATGATTCCTTTTACGTGTATTAAGTCTGATTAGCCAGACTGTGGCAATTACCACTCAGAAGGAACCTTACCCCAATCACTCAAAACTGTCCCTAATGACCTGCCTTGGAAACACAACCCGAAACTGTCTCTATTTTCCGCTTGTTATAACTTGTAATAAAGTTGTTACATCTTGGCTTAACGTGTTTATGACGTATTAGAACGTTGTTACAACTTGCTATATTGGTTGTTATAACTGGTTAGGAGGTGTTAAAACTTGTTCGAACGTTGTAGCAACGTTGTAGTTTCGGTGTGTGTTTAGCGGGTTGTGACCCCTGCCTTCACGACGTCTGGGAACCAGCTGTTAACGGGACACTAGGGAGGGAGTCGTCTTGTAGTTGGAAACATTCCAATGTTCCAGTTTTTCACTACCAGCAACTGGCCAATCTTTGTGTGATGGAGAGTTGCTCGCTGCCCGTTTATCTCCACCCTAGTTCACCTTCCCGTCTCGTTCTCCGAAAACTCGTGAATTTAGTGGGGCCAGCTTTTGACCGCGAAATTGAAAGTTGGCGGTAAATTGGCGCTCAGTCGCGCCATTCCAAACGCCAAAATGGACCACCAATCAAGCAGACATAGAGGGTGGTTGCCAGAAGAACCGCCAAATACGATCACTGATAGTATTGTGATAACGGAAGTGGCATCAGCTATATCAGCAAGAGTATCTGTTATCAGCAAGAGTATCTGTTATCAGCAAGAGTATCTGTTATCAGCAAGAGTATCTGTTATCAGCAAGAGTATCTGTTATCAGCAAGAGTATCTGTTATCAGCAAGAGTATCTGTTATCAGCAAGAGTATCTGTTATCAGCAAGAGTATCTGTTATCAGCAAGAGTATCTGTTATCAGCAAGAGTATCTGTTATCAGCAAGAGTATCTGTTATCAGCAAGAGTATCTGTATCAGCAAGAGTATCTGTATGAGGAAGAGTATCTGTATCAGCAAGAGTATCTGTATCAGCAAGAGTATCTGTATCAGCAAGAGTATCTGTATCAGCAAGAGTATCTGTATGAGGAAGAGTATCTGTATGAGGAAGAGTATCTGTTATCAGCAAGAGTATCTGTATCAGCAAGAGTATCTGTATCAGCAAGAGTATCTGTATCAGCAAGAGTATCTGTATAGCAGCAGCATCATGATCAACAAGAACAGCATTGACAGTAGCAGTAACAGCAGCAGTAACAGAAGCAACAATAATAGTTGGAACAGCAACAGATGTAGTAACAGCAGTTGCAACAGCAGCAGCAGCAACAACAGTAGGAAAAACAACAGTAGCAGTAGCAGCAACAGTCAGATATATAGCACAAATACCACAAGCAGCAGCTGCTGCATAAACAAACTCAGAAGCCGTAGCAGCAGAATTATTACTGACTAAGCAAATCTTGACAGAGATCTGTCTCTTCTCACAAGAGCCACAGACGGTGCAGGTCTGACCCTTCTCCTCACAAGTGCCACAGACGGTGCAGGTCTGTCCCTTCTCCTCACAAGTGCCACAGACGGTGCAGGTCTGTCCCTTCTCCTCACAAGAACCACAGACGGTGCAGGTCTGTCCCTTCTCCTCACAAGAACCACAGACGGTGCAGGTCTGTCCCTTCTCCTCACAAGAACCACAGACGGTGCAGGTCTGTCCCTTCTCCTCACAAGAACCATAGACGGTGCAGGTCTGTCCCTTCTCCTCACAAGAACCACAGACGGTGCAGGTCTGTCCCTTCTCCTCACAAGAACCACAGACGGTGCAGGTCTGTCCCTTCTCCTCACAAGAACCACAGACGGTGCAGGTCTGTCCCTTCTCCTCACAAGAACCACAGACGGTGCAGGTCTGTCCCATCTCCTCACAAGAACCACAGACGGTGCAGGTCTGTCCCTTCTCACAGAAGCCACAGACGGTGGAGATGCTGACAGAAGGCTTCAGGGTCTTCGCTGTTCCCTGGTAAACATCTCCCAAAGTTTCCGGCCAAGATATCAAGTCTCTGGCGATGTCACCTATGTTTGCGTTCTGCTCCTCTTCACTATTCCTTCTGGATCAGCGCCAACATGTTAATATCTCTTTGATCAATTTGATCGACTCTTGCAGCTATTGATGAGCATAAGAGGTCCTTTAATTTATGCCATATTATGGCAGGAAAGGAGGAAATTTATATATCTGAAAGAAAATGTTTGCAAAGATGTGGAAACCTATTGGAAAATAAGAAAGGGAAGGGAACTATCAGGGGTAAAGTGCCAAACCATCACGACTATATAGCACTGGGAAGGGGTCAGGATAAGATTTGGGATGGGACGGTGGAAAGGAAGGGTATCCAACCACTTGGACGGTCGGGGATTGAACGCCGACCTGCATGAAGCTAGACCGTCGCTCTACCGTCCACCCCAAGTGGAAAATAAGAGTGGAAGCTCACAAATTAGATCATACATTTTTTAACTGTATGGTTGTTGAAGGGTGAGAATGTGTCACTTATGCTCCACGTGGAGCCTCTTAGCAGCGTTATAATTGTGTAAGTTGTCAATGATTCTTTCGGAAATTTTCAAGCATTTGTTGCGTGTCTAAAGACGTCTCGTTATTTGGCCACGAGCTGCTAGGAAGGAGCGGCGATTAAGTACCAAAAACCTTTGTATTTGACCTGAAATACTGCAAAATATTGAAACGGAAGCATGTATTCTACTGGAATTTCAGTTAAACATAAGATCCGGTCAGTTAACAGTTAAACAGTTAATTTCAGTTAAACAGGGAGCCGGTCGGCCGAGCGGACAGCACGCTGGACTTGTGATCCTGTGGTCCCGGGTTCGATCCCAGGCGCCGGCGAGAAACAATGGGCAGTTTCTTTCACCCTATGCCCCTGTTACCTAGCAGTAAAATAGGTACCTGGGTGTTAGTCAGCTGTCACGGGCTGCTTCCTGGGGGTGGAGGCCTGGTCGAGGACCGGGCCGCGGGGACACTAAAAGCCCCGAAATCATAGAGTGGGGCATAGAGTGAAAGAAACTCTGCCCATTGTTTCTCGCCCGGGATCGAACCCGGGTCCACACGATCACAAGCCCAGCGTGCTGTCCGCTCGGCCGACCGGCTCTCTACCAAAGTTCTTCAAGGAGTCTTGAACCGATCCGTGTGTGATGCAGAGATTCCTCCTCATTCCACGGTAATTCAGAGCGTTAAGAGGTTCTCAAGTGTGTAATAATTGAATCATCTGAGGTTGCTGAAGACGCCTATATATCCTCCATTTCCGATAATACAGCGGTGCTCCTTGTGAGCTCGTACTTGTGGCACTTGGCACCCATGGCACTTGGCACCCATGGCACTTGGCACCCATGGCACTTGGCACCCATGGCACTTGGCACCCATGGCACTTGGCACCCATGGCACTTGGCACCCATGGCACTTGGCACCCATGGCACTCCCTCGCAGACCACAGGAAATAAGTGCTCTGGACCTTGTTAACATGTCCTAAAGCCACCATAAGCATCATTCGTTGTCCGGTTATTGCTGCAAATAATGGTACGGTGAATCTGCATTAGCGACGTTGGCTTCAAGAGTGTCGCTGAACGTACCTGGAGGCCGTGCCTGGAGCAACCCATCCTCGCAAATTCGTATAGTCAATATTGACTTATTAAATACGTGCATAGGTGATATACTAAACATATAGTTTACCTTGAAAAGGTTCATAGAAAACACCGACCTTACCTAACCTTGTTAGTATGGTAAGATAAGCATCTTATTGCTTCGTAATTACAATTATTACTAACCTCTACCTATAATAGGTTAAGTAACAATTGTAATTACGAAGCATAAGATGCTTATCTTAACATACTAACAAGGTTAGGTAAGGTCGGTGTTTTCTATGAAGCTTTTCAAGGTAAATATATGTTTAGTATATCACCTATGCACGTATTTAATAAGT
>WNGS01165751.1:1544820-1563993 GCA_020271785.1 Procambarus virginalis
GACCGCTGGATGGAATGACTTGGTCTGAGAACGGGTTGCCTACCTGCTCAAATCTTGTTAACATTCAGCCTTAGAGTCGTCACATGTGAACAGATTCAAGAACCGTTCAAATGATAAACAGTTTTGTGGGTACTAAACTGGTGTCTACCATAAATATAAAAATATATAACTAAATAATTTGTAATAAATAGGATAATATAGAATAATTGTATACAAATATGCTAGAGTATTTTTTCTAAAGCCACCTCAATACGTTCATTGATTTCAAACTACATTAAAGGGCATTGGATCCTTTGATTCCCATACTTTTTCCTTACAATCAGTCCAGTCGATATTAATGCAATTAGTTTTGATGATTTCTCTGTTCAAAGCATATTCTTGACAGCATTTTGGCAAATCTAACTTTCAAGTTACGAGGCAAACTGTCTACCATTATGGTTTACTCCACTCGAGTCAGTACAGAGAATTTATTTCAGTAATAATAATTGAATTAGACATTTTTAATACAGTTTGGAAAGAATATTATTTAGAACAAGGTCAGACATGAGTATATTTTAGTGAGCTTTTCCATTGTTGAATTAATTTGCTTATTAAACATGTATATATTTGTTATTATTTATTAAATTTATTTCACTTATATATATATTATACATATATATAAATATATATATGTGTGTGTGTGTAAATCACGAAAATTACGTATTATATATGTTTATAAATATATATCTTCATATTCTGTCCGTCTGTCTCTCTCTCTCTCTAACCACTTGGGCTGGACGATAGAGCGACGATCTCACTTCATGCAGGTCGGCGTTCAATCCCAGACCGTCCAAGTGGTTGAGCACCATTCCTTCCCTCCATCCCAAATCCTTATCCTGAGCCTTATATGTATCTAATCCCGTATATCTAATTAACTAAATTTATTGTATTATTAAGCAATATTAGTTGTTCTTTTAACAAAACAATTAAATAACCTAGCTGTGCAATTAGCCACATAACGTAACATTACTTCAACATAAAGCAACAGTAGCCACATTAACCACAACATTAAACCACACTAACGGCATATTAACATTAACCACACTATGAAGCAACGTTAGCCAGGCTGTTAGCCATCATTAACCGCACTGTGAAGCCACGTTAACCACACTGTGAATTCATATAACCACGCTATAAGAAAACACTAACCACAACATTAACGGCATATTAACATTAACCACACTATGAAGCAACGTTAGCTAGGCTGTTAGCCATCATTAACCGCACTGTGAAGCCACGTTAACCACACTGTAAATTCATATAACCACGCTATAAGAAAACACTATCCACAACATTAACTACACTATTAGGCAATATTAACTATTACATTGCCCACACCACTGACCAGAGCAGTAGCCATCAGTGACCGTAGTGGAGCCACTGACAGTATAACATCCACTACGGGCTCACCATAGCCCGTGCTACTTGGAACTTCTTGTTTCAGGTAGCGAATCTTTAACAACAACAACACTGACAGTAGTATGTATGCCTCTCGCAGGTGCTGGGGGCGCCGCCACCAGCTCACCAGGACCATCTGCTGATATCCGCGCATTATCCACCTCCGCCCCCGTGGCGGGCGGCGCCTATCCGACGCCGCCGCCTCACTTCCTGGCGTCGGGAGACGCGATCACCTCCTCCTCGCCCCTCCTAGACCAGCACGCCCACCTCCGCCAGGACTACGAGGTAGAAGCCTTCCGCCACGAAAGCAGCGTATAGTGTGACTGAGTCTCGGACGAGGCTTCTAGGTTAATGTGGACTCCAAAGGCAATAAGGTCTCGACTGCCGTCGACACCTTGTGGATTCCAACTTGGCAGATCCAGTTTCAACGGACACAATGAACTTGTAAACAAAAATGGGAGGAAAATGAATAAAATGTGCATACTTTTTACCGCAAAAGAAATGGAGACCACTGCAGAATCTTTTGATTTGTTTACCTTTAGGCAAACCTAAATCTCGTTTTCACCTGTTGTGAAGTTTGTGTACTTGTGAAATAAAAATCCTTTCCCTATTACTACAACACACACACACACACACACACACACACACACACACACACACACACACACACACACACACACACACACACACACACACACACACAAATAGCAAACTACAATAAACGTGTAACATTTCACTCACCTGAATCATCGAAGCTTCGAACCAACGACCACCAAAGCGTTTGTTTTGGTTAGCAATTTATATGGCTGGCGCGTGGGTCGCCTAATACCTCCAAGCTCAAGTGGCACTCCAGAAGAGGTTGACAGTCCAGGTTGGAGATCAGTGGTGTCTCCTGGACCCTCTCTTATTGTGGGTACTTGCAACCAGGTCGCGTAGAGCGCAATCTTCTCCTTCGGTGGTCGTGGGTTCGAGGCTCCGATGGTGCAGGTGAATGAAATATCTAAACATGTACATACATACGGACATACATGCATACCATAGTGAAAATATTCAGACACATTTGAGAGAGATTTGGAGGATATTTTCGGTGAAAAATGAGATAGAAAGCTTGACGTGAATGGGAGCACTCCAGCTGAATTATATTGTAATGACATTGTAAAGAGAGAGAGAGAGAGATACTGTAATATCCAAACGTGAAAACGATTGGTAAACCGACTTACTTGTCACAGATTAACCTAAGTCTTCAAGGGACGGTCATTCACCTGTAGAGATTTGAGATATAATCTCTTAAGAACGGTATTGATGCTGGAGAGGGAAGTGACTTAGCTCGTAAGAGAAGGGAAGTACTTGTTCAATGAAAGATTTTACCACCTTGGTGAGAAACTTACTCTGAGGAATTATCTTTCTATTCAAGAAAATTACGTATTATATCATAAAAACGACTTACCTGCTTATATTAATTATTTTTCTTCGGGTCTGGGAAGTGACTATTCCTTTAAAATATTTAATTGGGTAACTTGTCCTAAAGTACCTACTTACCTATCAAAAATGCCGGACGGGCAAGTTTATAATGGAAGGACCGAAAAGCAAAATAAATTACCAATTTAGATCAATTATTTTTCCAATTCTGGGGTGACATCTTCAGCGATGGGGCACACCTCTCCGTAAACACACACACACACACACACACACACACACACCACACACACACACACACACACACACACACACACACACACAAACGTATATTTACCACGTATATGTAACAAGTCAGCCCACTATAAAATACCACACATGAAGACAATCCCTAACTCATATTATAACAATCACGCATCACAACATTATAAAGCAAATCATCACACAAATCTATACAACACAACACCGCAAAACACATAACACGCTACAATATACAACCACATACAACACCACAACACGCTACAATATTCAACCACATACAACAAAACACAACATATCACAATTCACAACCCCATACAACACCTTCACATCCCCATACAACACCATCACAACCCCATACAACACCACCACAACCCCATAGAACACCACCACAACACACACAACACGTCACAATTCACAACCTCATACAACAACACACAATACACCACAATGCACAACTTTAATCACAAAAATGCATGGTAACGTATCAAGCAATGACACCATATACACCACACAATGGCATGATTCATCACATACATCACCTCACCACCCTCACTATAATTCATACAGGACACAACATACCATACAACAACAAACTTTCCACCAATAGCGCTCCAGTACACTCCTCGGCGACTCGACCCAATCTATATCAACTCAATACATCATACTGTATCACACTGACATATCCCCCGCGAAAATTGTTCATGCAAGGCAATAAATCACGCAAGGTTGGAGAATACAACAGTCTTTCCTATACAAGGCGATTCATCACAATGGCTAACAAAGCATGTAAACAAAAGGTAAAAAAGTGAATATTAGAACGAAATATAATTCAGCAGCAGCAGTAGGTAATGTAGTGATTGATAAAATGTACTTATCATTTGCTCGAGTGAATCACATTGTTGAAGCACTGGAACGGAGTTATCCGGTTGTTATCAGGTCATTTGGTTTCCAATATTATTACATTCAACTCCTAAAAAAAACTTGAGTGCACTTTTACCACCCTTCTATTATAGTACTTCGAAAAGCCTCGGTATTTGCAGACGACCATTCAAAATAATGCGTCTGAAGATATGGCGTATCTGTTGTTCCTTATCGTGGGTGTGTGTCCGAGCACCAGCCAGCCTTCTGGTGATGGTGATACTGGGGTGTTGGTCAGCGTGGCCACACACACACTGGTGTGGTCCAGTACACCTGCTTGCTGCCTCTCTGCCACTACTGCCTCTCCCCGCCAAACACAGTACCCGTATTTGGAGGCTTTTGTTAGTGGTCAACGTTTTGCCCAATAAGCTGAATTCCCTTATAAAGGATTTTACTATTTTTTTACAGTTTTGTTCTTATGCATCATATACATACATATACATACATATACATACATACACATAAATATATATACATACATATAACTACACACGTGACAATTTTTGAAGTTTGGCAAATCTTTCAAGATTTTTCACTTCACGAGCTGTACCTCAATAATCCCAGACATAAGCTGATTGGAATCTAGGATTAAACTTACGAACTTTAGTTAAGAAAGCCTTTCACCAAGGATAAAGGCTTAAATATACGACTGTGGCTTAGCTCTCTGTCCTCGGAAAGTCAGCTGAAGACTTTCTAAGACTGCTTTAATCAAATTAAAAGCGTTTTGGTATTATCTCCCTACCTGGTATCTAGGTGAAAGTAATTTGTAAAGTATTTTGATCACGGAAGTGAACAAAATTATGGGTGTAGCTGTGATCAATCTATGACAGCGGTCCAGTGTCTGAATATCGTTTAGTCGCTAAACGTGTAAATAATTCATTCGAGGTGTTGTAGATGACAATGGTGTTATGAGAAGCACGCCAGATGTCGCCAGCTGCGGTGAGTGAGGTCAGAAGACGTGGAATGTGTTGGCTTAATAAAATGGGAATAGGAGAAATGGGTAGCCATGGATCAAAAGGAAAAGAAAAATGGGGTGAATAGCTGTGGTCTAATAGGAATGGAGATGAAAGGATGTAGAGTTATGACCTAAAGAATGTGAGGCTAAGGTAATTGACACAGGAAATACATTATAATTTTAGCCAGTACTCTGATGAAGCCAGTTAACCGGAGTCTGTTATCCTGATGAATGCATATTTTTTTGGATATAGAAACATAATGCAGAATGTAATATTTTGTTTCACTACAGAACTGATATGCGAGTTATTGCATCAAGATTTAAACAGATGACTAAAAATTAAATAACACATTCAGTTATATACAGTTTCCCGATAGTAATGGCGATCTCAGAGCTGTAATTCCTCAATACATCAATACTTCCAAGAGCAAACTTTCCTTAGACCGCTTTTCAGGAACAGATTCAACCGGCGTACCACCACTGAGAGTCGAGCCTGGCCTCGGGCGGGCTTGGGGGGAGTAGAAGAACTCCCAGAACCCCATCAACCCGGCGTTCAGTTTTGAAAGCAATATCATCAATAAGCCAAGTTAGTGACGGGAAGCCTGGAGCACACCGCACCACCAGTCAACATCGTTGTCTGTCACTTCTCACATTCTCTACTAGATAAGACAATTTCAAAATTTACATTTTTTACTTTAAATATTTTTCTTTATTATTAAGACTGCTAATATTAAAACTAATAATAATAATAATAATGGAACAAATCCACAGGAGCCTTGATGAAGGGTTCGAACCTGGGCGTTGAGGGTTCCCAGACGCGCTCTAGTCAACTGTACCACGACATGGTCAAAAGAATTGCAACCTGCATAAATTCGAACCTTCATCAAGGCTCCTGTATATTTGTTCTTAGATACATCACATAGACGTGATTTCTCTGTGTAATAATAATAATAATAATATTGCACAACGTCATCACATTAACACGATGGATCGATAAGATAATGAATTGGTGCTTGACGATTCGAACTGCATTCTGATTACTCCCAAGCACCGCAAGATTAACAATAATAAGATTGATTATTATTATTTTATTCACCTGGACACTAGAGGACTCGAATCTCATGCTCTATCGACTAGGCTATTGACAATTCAATAGCCTAGTCAATTATAGAATTGTCAATAGCCTAGGCTATTGACAATTCAATAGCCTAGTCAATTATAGAATTGTCAATAGCCTAGGCTATTGACAATTCAATAGCCTAGTCGATAGAGCTTTGACCTCACACGCATTGTGTCCACAGTTCGAGTCTCCTACAGCCCAGGTGAATGATATGTTTATTCCCACGAAAAAGTGGATGAGAATTTATTATTATTATTATCTATTGTTATTATTATAAATATAATATTTACTGATATTATTTTCATATGCGCTAATGTATATTAATTTATTATCTATTGTTTTAGAAGTGATGGAACGGTTGACGGAATGGTTTTGGTACTGCGCCTAGCGACCCCGTAGTCAAGAGTGCGAGTCAAGTTCAAGTATGTTTATTGAGATAAGCAAGAAATACATCTCAAAGGGATAAAGTAGCTTAGGCTATTTCTACCCCCCGAGAGTGCGAGTAACGCTGATGAGGCTGTGATAGTTTCTTGAACAGTCGAGGCCCGTCCTGAACATGATTATATTCCCACCGGCAGGGCGGAGAACCACAACCTTCCCCCACCCACCCACACACACACACACACACACACACACACGGGTCTTCTTGCGGCGCTGTGTTGCTTAATGGTGGAGGCCTGGTCGAGGACCGGGTCGCGGGGACACTAAGCCCCCGAAATCATCTCAAGATAACCTCAAGATAACCTCCTGAGTCCTGGAACAATGGCGTTAGTACTGTGGTCCAACAACTCTTCCTGTTTGAGCAATTACAATAATGAATGTCGAGTCCCTATAGTTTGAGCACTGAAGCAATTTATAATCAACACAGAGTTGTGCTTACAAATTTCTGGCTCAAAAGAAGTTGTAGGAGTAACAACCCCTTAATGACATCCGTATGAGACACTTTGTGCCAATGATGACGATACACTGAATTATAATCAATATGAATCTCAGTTCAGGACTTGTACAATACCTGTGTGATTGGTCTGAACTCTCCTTAAGTGAATGGTTTACTCCCGCTGAGTGGTTCTTCGATCATAAGTGAATACTTTAGTCCCCATTTGAGTGATCTCCCAATCATAAGTGAGTGGTAGTCCCCCCTCCCCCCGGTGAGTGGCAAGACTTCTAATCTCAGAGAGTAGTCAGCCTTCAGCTAATCTCTGAAGAATCCAATCAAGAATACCATTCTTGATGGATTGGTATACTAAACCCTTGAGAGATGTGGAATACCTTTCGTCATTAAGTAATCCCATACTCTTAAGAGTTAAGAGAGTGATCTTACACTCAAGAGTGAGTGATGCACCTTACTTGAGTGAATAATTTACTGCCCTACAATGATTCATCTACCACCACTGAGAGTGAGTGATCTACCATCACTTGAGAGTGATCTACCATCACTTGAGAGTGGTCTACCATCACTTGAGAGTGATCTACAATTCTAGAGGATCACTTACCTATGAGTGAGTGATCCACAGCCCTGTAGTGAGTGACCCATAACAATAGAGTGAGTGTTCTACCACTCTTGAATGAGTAATCATTCACTCACTCACCCATGAGTGAGTGATGCACACCGTTGAGTGTGGGATCCATTACTCACATCTTGTGCATCTAATTACCCTTGCGTTAGTGATCCCCAACCTTTAATGAGTGATTTACCACCAATGAGTAAGTTTACAAGCTAAAAGTGAGTCTCATTCATACTTCAGTCACGCAGCGCCANTTTATTTAAACTTGAAGCACATTGTACAGTCTTTATTTAAACTTGAAGCACATTGTACAGTCTTTATTTTAAACTTGAAGCACATTGTACAGTCTTTCTTTATTTAAACTTGAAGCACATTATACAGTCTTTCTTTATTTAAACTTGAAGCACATTGTACAGTCTTTCTTTATTTAAACTTGAAGCGCATATACAGTCTTTCTTTATTTAAACTTGAAGCACATTGTACAGTCTTTCTTATTAAACTTGAAGCACATTGTACAGTCTTTATTTAACTTAAGCACATTGTACAGTCTTTCTTTATTTAACTTGAAGCCTTGTACAGTCTTTATTTAAACTTGAAGCACATTGTACAGTCTTATTTAAACTTGAAGCACATTGTACAGTCTTTCTTTACTCAAACATGAAGCACATTGTCCAAGTCTTTCTCTATTCAAACCTGAAGCACATTGTACAGTCTTTCTTTATTCAAACATGAAGCACATTGTCCAAAGTCTTTCTCTATTCAAACCTGAAGCACATTGTACAGTCTTTCTTTACTCAAACATGAAGCACATTGTCCAAAGTCTTTCTCTATTCAAACATGAAGCACATTGTAGTCTTTCTCGATTCAAACTTGAAGAACATTGTACAGTCTTTCTTTATTTAAACTTGAAGCACATTGACCAGAGTCTTTTCCTTATTCAAACATGAAGCACATTGTCCAAAGTCTTTTTTCAAACATAAAGCACATGACCAGTCTTTTTTCAAACACGAAGCACATTGTACAGTCTTTCTTTATTCAAACTCGATGAACACTGACCAAAGTCTTGATTTATCCACACTCGATGAACATTAACCACAGTCTTTCTTTACCAAGCACATTCATCAAAGTCTAACACTCACTAGAGTAAACACATCCAGAGAACTCTCCAGGCTTGGCCAAATCCATCTCCGTCAAGGAGAAGTTAGAAGTTAGTATAGAGGAGCCGGCCAGCGTGGCCACGGAGCCCAACACACCTCCCACACCAGCTAGGGCAACACTGACCAGATGACAGGTCACGGGTAACACGGACACCAACCAACTACCCCACACTACAGAACGATGCTATTGCCTCTGTCCTGCGCCGTCTGGTGACTAGCGCCCCAACTGACCCCCTGGTGAAGCTGGTATATTCAGTTTTATACGTTTAAGTAATAACGTGTATATAGTTTATATATATATATATATATATATATATATATATATATATCTATATATATAGATATATACACATAATTATATCTATATATAATATCTATATCTTATATATATATATATATATATATATTAATATATATATATATATATATAATTTATCTACTATCTATATATTACAATATACAATACTATATATAACTATATATAGGAAGGGTGTATATAATATATAATATATATAGGTGGTAGGAGAAGAAAATATCAAAGTGTTCAGTGAGGATCCACAAGGTCTTCTCTGAGTATCTTTATTTTCTTCTCCGAGGCTAGGGTCCCTACACTTGCACCAGAGGTGGTACCCATATTTAATTAAAAATATATATATATATAATATCTATATATATATATATCTATAATCACCTTCCCCCCCCCCCATTCATTTCCTCTATTCCCTCGTCTCTCCATATCTCTCCCTCTCTCAGAAAATTAATGTTGAATTCTAGTTCATCGTTTGTTATTAAAGAACACTAGAGATCCAGTCAGCGGTGTTTCACTGATTACATGGTAGGAGCTATCTATCCCCCCCCCCCCCCCCCGCCTCCTAACCATATAGGACCGACGCAGACCAATCTATTTCCGGTCCGTACACAACCTATTCCCCCTGAAAATTTGGGTGCGGCTAGCACCAGTGTTGTTTATTATTATTATTTTCTACCACAGACGTGGACACACATTTACAGTGCTAACTAGCATATATACATTTTCTTCTGTCCTCCATGGACAGGGTGAGAGATTTGTCAAATATACAGTTCAGAGATTTATTGAACAACCACAGAAGGTGATCGTAGTGGTTTTAAAATGTTAGGCTCAGCTACATACGTAAATAATAGATTTATGAATGCATTAATGTGAATTTATAATGATGAAATGCAATTCTGATCATACACATATATTTGTCTCTTTTACTCTGACAGGGTGAGATAGCTGACAAGAGAAACTAGTGTGCAATTAAGAACTTAACCACTGAAGGTGATTAAGATGCTTTTACAAGCTCAGGTTATATAGTTACATGACATGGTTAATCTAGGGTACAAGTCCAATATATCATCAAGTGTTCCAGTACTCATATAGTAATTACACAGTTCAGCATACCTTAGCCCAGGAGGGCGAAAGTCAGTCAATATGGGACATTCTACAATATAATGTTCAAGATATTACATGTTTTTCTCTTTCACAAGTTGACACATTGTGTACTCGACATTTGGGTTTTGAGAAAGCTGCCAGATACGTCTATTATCCCAGGCGTATTCTGCCCACTTTAACATCACATTGCCGGGTTCTTGTTCTATTAGTCCCATATGTGAATGTCTCCTCACGATATCTATCATAATATTTAATACTGCAACTTCAGGTCTTTGTAATTTGTTAGGTCGGTGAGATCTTCATTAGATATTTGTTTAAGTATTCTCTTTGTCACTGCTAGTGAAACACCCATATCATTTCTACTACTGATTTCCTACAAGCTGTCTTTGCAAGCATATCAACAGTGTCATGCCTTGAAATGCAACATGTGATGGTATCCATAGGAATTTAATTTTAAATCTCTGACGTCCAACCATGGATAGACAGACATTGGCTCTTGTAGGTAGAGCTTAGGTTTTCCCCTAGTCTCTCCCCCTCCCCCCTCTCCCCACCACTTCTCGTGCACCTCCTCTCCTCTCTCCTCTCTCTCTCTCTCTCCTCTCTCCCTCTCTCTCTCTCTTCTCTCTCTCTCTCTCTCGCCTTTCCCTCTCTCTCTCTCTCTCTCTCTGTCACTTTGCCAAATCATAGATTGGCAAGTAATCACGCGATGATTGGAATGAATCGTCGCGACAAAATAACACATGCATAAAGTACAAAAATATGAAAGAAAGAGAAAAGATGATGCAAGTGACTTCTACTAAAAGCTGTATTTATATCACTTTTTTCGCTTTTAAGAGTCAGTACTGTCCAATCACTTGATGGTCGGTTCAGCGACGGCTTCTTTATATGCAGGTCGGTGTTCGATCCCCCCCAATGATCCAAGGGCTTGGGAACCGTTTCCTTGCTTATATCCCAGCTCCTATCCTGTACTAATAGCCCTCTCCAGTGTCAGATAGCCTAGCTGGCAAATCGCTTTCTTTTAATAATTATCTAAGGGTAAATACAAATTATTATTTTCGAAACAGTAACTCTAATGAAGATATCCACGTTAACGAAAGAGTTTAATGTCGGTGTAAGTTAGATAATCATCATCCCGTAAGTTTAAATGACATATCTCAACATTTCTGAGAATATATAGGTTGAAGAGGTTTGTGGGTGCCGGAATACACATGACTGCGGCGCAGGAATGTGCCATAAATTACAATATATATTACAGTAATGCGTCTGCACCACGCATTACATTGTATTAAAGCTGGGGGTTTATACTACACGTGCTCGCCACGCCCCCAGACACGCCAGCGTGCTCGCCGGGGCAGCAGCTGGAGTACCAAGTGGCTCACCACGACACTGCCAACATCACCTGTCGGGTGGACGCCGTGCCGGACAACGTCACTTTCACCTGGAGGTTCAACTCGTCGGGTTCGCTGCTGGAGCTCGGGGAAGGTCGGGCGGCCTCGTGGGGCACCACCAGCGTCCTGCCGTATACTCCAGCCTCCCCGGGGGACTACGGGCTGCTGCTCTGCGCCGCACAAACAGCATTGGAACCCAGCACTTACCCTGTGTCATCAATGTTACGGCGGCTAGTGAGTGGTAGTTGCTTACCCTTGTCTCGTTAATCACCCCGTCCTGTTCAACAAGGGTCAAATGCACGTTAATCCAGCAACCCTTCCTCAGCCCTGGTTCGTTAAACCGGCTGCCCCCAGACTCATTCATCGATTTTAACATACTGTGAATTCAAAATTGGTTTTCTCTCATGTAAAGTTTATTATGTATTAAAATTTTATGCATGGGAAGGCATACGTTAGGTGTTTAGGTTCTGTTGGCGATTATTTGTGTTTGCAGTTTGTGGATGGAGCATTTGGCAAGCCGTCCTCAGGGCCAAGTCCATTCCATCTAGCTGTCGACCCCAAAGACGCATTCATCAATTCTAACATGCCGTTCATTCCAAATAGGAATTTTCTAAAATATAAATTAATATTATATATGAGCATATTGTGCATATTTAGGCATTGGTTAGGTTAGGTGTTTAAGTTCTGTTGGTCAGGTTTGATATCAACTCCCACATCTTTCTCTCGTCCTGACTCTTGAAGGATTTCCCCTCCTAGCTGGTACCTTGTGTTTGGCCTCCTGCTCCCTACGCTTGTCTTCATCACTTTGCATTTGCTCGAGTTAAACTCTAATAGCCATTTGTTGGACCATTCCTTCAGTCTGTCCAGATCATTCTGTAACCTCTTGCTGTCCTCCTCCGTCTTAATCCTTCTCATAATTTTAGCATCATCAGAAAACATTGAGGAATGAGTCTATATCTTCTGGAAGATCATTCACGTATATCAGAAACGAGATAGGTCCAAGTACAGAACCCTATGGGACTCCGCTTGTGACATCACGGCAGTTTTAGAGAGTTACTGTGAGGGGTTAGACCTATTTCCTTTTGTTTAGGTACTCCCTTATCCATTGGAGCACCCCTACCACTTACTTCAGCTTGTTTCTCCAACTTATTCAACAGTCTCTTCTGGGGTACTGTGTCAAAAGTTTTCTGACAGTCCAAGAAAATGCAGTCTACCTATCCTTCTTTTTCTTCCTTAATGCTTGTTGTTTGGTCATAGAATTGTATTAAACCTATGAGACACAACTTGCCTTCCCTGAACCAATGCTGGTGACGTGTTACGAATTCCCTTCTCTCCAGATGTGCTACCAGGCTTTTGCTCACGATCTTCTCCATCACCATGCATGGTATACAAGTTAAGGACACTGGCCTGTAGTTCAGTGCCTCTTGCCTATCCTTCTTTTTATAGATTGGGACTACATTAGCTGTCTTCTAACTCTCCGATAAGTTTCCGTTTCCAGTGACTTGGTATAGACACTATATAGTGGCACGGACATAGTTATGTTCCCTCTAACTTGTTTTATTATGTAAATTGTCTCCTGTTGCCATGTTTGCTGTCATCTATTGTGTCATGTTCACTATCATATGGAATGCTGTGTTCCGTGTTATATATTGTGATGTATCAATAAATCTCTTGTGTGTCATATTATCGCGCAATATATACTGTATTCACTCTATACTGTTGTCATCTTCAGTCTTGTATCATGCTCACTCATTATATTAGCCGCAATATTCACTACTCCTTCACGTTCCCCATTTGATGCCGTATTTACAATCAACCGTTGGCTAGTGTTATCTACGGATTACAGTTATCCGTTGGCTAGTGTTATCTACGGATTACAATCATCCGTTGGCTAGTGTTATCTACGGATTACAGTTATCCGTTGGCTAGTGTTATCTACGGATTACAATCATCCGTGCTAGTGTTATCTGCGGATTACAGTCATCCGTGGCTAGTGTTATCTACGGATTACAGTCATCCGTTCTCTCACGTTCTTCATCTGATCCACAGAGCCCCCGACCTACTGGAGGGCTGCGTCATCAGGAACCAGACGACACACTCGGTGTTTGTGTCCTGCAAGGGCGTCCCCACTGTCCTGCCCCGCACCTTCAGCATGGAGGTGGGTTCACTGCGCCCCGCGCCCACCTTTCTCCGTAGGTTCTCTTCGTCTTTGATACCTCTGTGTGTGTGTGTGTGTGTGTGTGTGTGTGTGTGTGTGTGTGTGTGTGTGTGTGTGTGTGTGGTGTGTGTGTGTGTGTGTGTGTGTGTGTATTATCCGGGCTGGCCAACGATACCTTTGCTCATTTTGTGAGGACTGTGTGTTCTGTTTCTGAATTAATGAGCCTTGTGTAAATGTATAGGATTTTGAAATGTTTTTTTTCTAGATACCAGCATCATATGATGTCTCTTCCTTCTACAGGTGAGTGTCTCCGTGGTGCCAACATCTGGTTCTTCCGTTAAAAAGATCTTGTGTTTCTGGGTTAAGATGCCACTCGTGTAAGTGGGCTATCTGCTTCACATAGGAGTCTCTGGTACTTCTTTCTCCCGCAAGAGATGAGCTCAAGGGATCCTTACTTGGTATTGTCTATTGGTAAATGTTTTGCTGTTTTTGGGGCACAAATGCCCCTTGGCATAGATGGGATTCTTTGGATAGTGGCATCAACTGGGTATCCTTGCCTCCTGTCTACCGCAGGTGAGGAACTCTGAGGACCTGCGCTTGGTGACGAAGGTGACCAACACGACGCCTCAGTTCGTGGCATCTGGCCTGGACCCGGGCACGGCTTATACCCTACATGTAGCCGTCCACAGCCCTATGGGGGCCTCCTCTCCGATAAAGCTCCAAGCTTTCACGGTCAAAACAGCCGAGAAGAGAATGGGTAAGGAATGATTGTAGTATTTAGTGATATACAACACCCATTGTAAAGCGACTCTGACAAGACCCGTTCCGTCTTTGTTTAACTGAATTGCAGACAAATACTCTGCAGCCCGTCCTCCTAAAGCTTCCCAACGTCAAGACATTGTCGTACTAAAATGTTCTTATCCTAGCCTACCGGACGACCCAAAACAGAAAACGGGACAGAATGTCATTTTCGCGAGTCGCTACCATATTCTAGTACGACAACTTTTGGCCTTGGTTAGAGTATACGTCAAAATGCGACGTTCTATTAGGAGGCCGGGTTGGACGATGAGCGCCTGAAAATATGTCACATCCAAAGTTCTAAACGAAACCAAAGACAAAATCTAATTTGTTTTAGAATATTGTTTCCTAAACGACCAGAGCCTTTACTGGTGTTAGGCTTAATGTTATTGGTTGTTAGGGCTGTCACACTCTCGCTCTCATTGTCTCTCTCACTCCTCATTGTCTCTCTCACTCCTCATTGTCTCTCTCACTACACTACTCTTGCTCTTCCTTCCTACCGCTCATGACTCACTGTTCTAATCTCACAAACACACCCTCTCACACACACACTACCTCCCTCTCACACATACACCCTCCCTCTCACACACACTATCTCCCTCTCACACATACACCCTCCCTCTCACACACACTACCTCCCTCTCACACATACACCCTCTCTCACACACCACACCCTCTCACACACACACTACCTCCCTCTCACACATACACCCTCCCTCTCACAACACACTATCTCCCCTCTCACATACACCCTCCCTCTCACACACACTTCTTCCTCTCACACATACACCCTCCCCTCACACACTATCTCCCTCTCACACATACACCCTCCCTCTCACACACACTATCTCCCTCTCACACATACACCCTCCCTCTCACACACACTTCTTCCCTCTCACACAAACACCCTCCCTCTCACACACACTACCTACCTCCTCTCACACACACACACTTCTTCCCTCTCACACATACACCCTCCTCTCACACACACTTCCTCCCTCTCACACCACTTCTTCCCTCTCACACATACACCCTCCCTATCACACACACTACCTCCCTCTCACACATACACCCTCCCTCTCACACACACACTACCTCCCTCTTACTCACGCCTCCCATACTCCCTCTCACAAATTTCCGTCCTGTGACACAAATCTCTCGCCGCCTCTCTCACAACACTCACCTCCACAGGCTTCAGCGAGCCGGCGGAGGAGGTGCTGGGAGTGTCTCCCCTCATCGCTGTGGTAGCTGGGGCGGCCGTAGCTGTTGTCATCACGGTAGTGGTGATCCTGGGCCTGGCTATCAAGCACTGCCCCAGGAGGAGACCTTCGCCAGAGGTGCCTGCCTACGCTCATGGCTCCCTGGTGTCCGACACCTCCCCCGAAGGAGACCGTCAGTACCTTCAGTAGACCCTCGCCGGCTTCCGAAGACCGGAACCCAGACCTCATCCCGCTCAAGGAAGGTAAGGAACCTGTTTGCGTGTGTTGATACTTGATCATATTCAGTTGAGCGCCAGGGAGGGAGGGAACTATCAGGGAAATGCGCCGATTGATAAAGATTAAGCCACCCAAGAGGTGGCACGGGCATGAATAGCCCGTAAGAAATGCGCTAAAACCATTACGATTATATAGCACTTGGAAAGGGTCAGGATAATGATTAGCGATGGGACGATTGGAAGGAATGGTGCTCATCCACTTGGACGGTCGGGGATTGAGCGCCGACCTGCATGAAGCGAGACCGTTGCTCTACCGTCCAGCTCAAGTGGTTGGGTAGAGCGGCATAGAATAAATAATTATCGAAAGAGGAATCAAATTGGGAAGACTCTGTAGTACAGCATCGATATAAATATCAAACACGCTAAGGATATATTATTTATGTTCAAGGCACCCTTTAACTTTGCGAAATAATTTATTTGATATTAACATAAACATCTTCATAAGAGCGCCGTAATGAAAGCAGATATTTGAGAGGCGGTAGAAATAGCCTAAGCTACTCTATCCCTTTGAGAAGTATTTCTTGCTTATCTGAATAAACATACTTGAACTTTGATACTTTATTGTACCTGTGCATCATTCTGGAGCCTTGTTTAGATACTTTGTGATCTCAGGGCGGCTCAGCTTCTCAGTTGGTGTTGTACTTGGTACTTGGTGTTAAGCTTGGGGATTATAGTGTAATCTTAGCTTACTATAACACAGACATTATAGACACGTATGTGTTCGAGTGTGTCATTGTGCGTGAACTGCATGTAGCTATGTAACATCGGTTTATGAACTGGCCAGAGTGCGACTACCAGCTGGAGGAGCTGCGTGTACCCAGCTGCCAGGTGGTGGGCGGAGTGCCTTCTTGTCACCACCTGACCTCTCTGAGCACCGCGTCATCTGCGGTAGTCGTGGTGCCATCTGTAGGTGGTGGAACGGCCACCTCCTGCCACCAGCAGCAGCAGCAACAACACCAGCAGCAGCAGGAATGGGACGTCTACTACCAGCACCAGCTGCACCACCACCACCAACATCGCCACCATCACCACCACCACCACCAGCCGGGGCTGCCACCTCCCTCCTCCCTGGCCTCCTTCACACACCACTCCTGCGAGGTCTGTCCCTAGTAATTACATCTCTAATTAAAATCTGGCAAGGTAGGATCATTAAATGCATATAGCACTCTCTTGAAGTGTTTCATTAGGCTACTGTCTTATTCATTTATGTGATACACGTACAACTTTACTTATTATTTATTCATTCCACCGATTTATTAACTCATTAACATTTCACTCACAAAATTGAATTCACAGTAACTTGAATGAATGGGACAATATTGAAGCAATTCAATGGGTTCGAAATTCACGTCCCTGGCAATACCAGACTCGCCATGCCTACCAATGATGTTGTCAACATCACGGCCAGATGTTCCATTAAACTTCCTAGGGGTTTGGAAGGCAAAAAGCTCGCGCCCACAAACCAAATTTGACTTCTTGCTCCGTTCATACTCTCGTTGGTGAAGTAACGTTATTAATCCCTGGTATTATTAGTTATTAATCCCTGGTATTAATAGAGACAGAACTATATACCAACTACCACCCCTCCCCCCCCCCCCTCCAGTATTTTCATAGTACCTCCACGCTATTGCGATTTAAATTGGTAGCATAGCTCTTATTTATTTATTTTTTATTATTTTTACCACAGACGTGGCCACACATTACAATGCTAACCAGCATATATACATTTTCTTCTGTCCTCCATGGACAGGGTTAGAGA
The DNA here is from genome assembly GCA_020271785.1 of Procambarus virginalis. Taxonomy (NCBI): domain Eukaryota; kingdom Metazoa; phylum Arthropoda; class Malacostraca; order Decapoda; family Cambaridae; genus Procambarus; species Procambarus virginalis. Next base: position 1,562,602 of record WNGS01165751.1, read on the forward strand.
TCAGTTAAACATATAGTCAGGGATTTATTGAACAATCAACCACAGAAGGTGATTCGGTACTTTTAAAATGCTAAGCTAGAGCATAGCACTGAATGAATCTAAATATACGTGTATCAGACGCGTTCAAAATCATACGCCACACACACCGAAGAAAACACAGTATCATTGGGGAATTTCTAATATACAATGGATAAAGCGGTACTAGACAGGACCTGTCACCTGTCTGAAGTGTAGTGTAGATACAATGATTGCAAGGGAGCAGTCTGGAGGCTGGTCGGAGACCGGGCCGCGGCGAGGGACACAATGATGCCTGAAATCGTCAACGGGTAGATTATCAAGTTCATACCTTTTATTTATCACTACAGCGCTCTTTAATTAATTTATACAAAAGTTATATCTGTAATGTTATCGAAGAGACTTCCCTTTAGATTTTACAACTCAGACGTTATACAAAACGTTGGATAGAACCTTACTGAAACTTCTATACGTTACACCAATCGTCATCACTTAAAGTGGCGTTGAAGCGTAGCGCAAGGATGAGCGTCAGGAATGGAATATCGCCTGTTAACAGGAACGAGGTGTGTGTCTAGCCCGTTCTCACCAGCGTTCACAACGTCAATAAATCGTTGTGTTAAATTGCCTGAACCTAACCTACCCGAGAACCCATGGAAATGGGACATGACGCCAATTTCGCGAGCGGCTGCCTCATCAATGTATTTCATCAGTTATTGGCTTTAGGGAAATTATACAATACAAATTAAACGTCCAAATCCTTATCCTGATCCCTTCCCAGGGCTATATAGTCGTAATGGCTTGGCGCTTTCCCCTGAAAATTCACTCCCAACATGGTGGGCTATATATACATTATACACTGTTGCAACATCAACAGTGTATATTTTATATAGCCCCATCATGGAACGCGGAGAGAAAACAACAGCAATTGGCAATCGACTTGAGAATGGTCCAGGACGGACGAAACGTCGTCGTCCCTTCACCTTCTAGTGTGTGGTCTGGTCAACAGCAGCAATATTATGATAAAGAAGTACATGCGTCTGAATGTATCATAAACTTACGTAACAATAGCTATATGCAAGCATCATTTTTTTTTTCCTTTGCCATGCATTAGAACAATTCCTTAGGGACATTTACTTGCAGGGGCAAATTAGATACAGCAACAACCTGATGTAGTTACATGAATAATTAAAAACGCTTCAAGATTAACTGGGAGTTTCTCTGCAACATTTTATTTATATTATTAAGGCAATTTTTTTATTATTATTTTCTACCACAGACTTGGCCGCACATTTACAGTGCTAATCAGCAATATATATTATATATTTCTTCTCTCATCTTCAAGACAATGGCATTAATACAATTAAGCAAAAGAGAGAA
>WNGS01165751.1:1586902-1611197 GCA_020271785.1 Procambarus virginalis
TGCACGGGGAGGGCGTCTCCACGCCCATCACAATCACCATTATGTGTAAGCAGTCACAACACCTCTACCCTTATTGACGTCCCTCTCCAAACACTAAGAATACACTGGTATATTTTTTAATAGTTGGATTACCACGAGTAGTATTATAAGGAACTCACAACCTCGGAGGGAAATATTAAAGCACTTTAGGGAAAAAACCTTTTCTCTGATTTCTTCTGTTTTCCTTTGTTAATTTGTTTTTGAAATCCAGAAGAAATTAATTTCATGCATGTTTCGGCACATTTGTAATGTATTATCCACATATTTCAATAGATTTGATTCGGCTATATAACATCTCTACTTTTAGAGTAATTCTTTGCATTCAATCAAACCAGATTCTCACTATCTTGTATAGAGCAAAATAATGCATTCGATTCCTGGTCCATTCCGATGCCATACAAAATCTGCTAAATTGTTTCTTAAATGATTTGCTCTATTAGCTGAAGATTTTCTCTATCACATTCTCTGCAAGGACTCAGGTGCACATTCACAAGTTAGCTGAATTCCATATCAAATATTTGCTGCCAGCACTCAATTCCTTACAAACCACATTGATATTAATTCCTTATCTTGCGTGTAATTGAGTTACTTTCTCTGTGGATTTAAGTACTCGCATATTTGTTAAAGTGATTCATCCTAAGGTATAAATTTTTAATGCTTTCTGGCTTAAAACTGTATCAGAGTTAAAGTCCTGAAACTTTCAGAGACCATTTAACAGTTATGCTACATATATATATCGTCAAACAAATTTAAGAATCAAGACAGCCTAAACCCTCAATAACATTGAAACAATAGTAGTTTTCTTTTATAATTATTGTTCATAAATGTACGTACTAACGAACGTTTTTTATAAGCACAAAACTTAAAACGTCTATTCTCTCAATACTTCCATTAATTATTTTTCCGTAATGAGTTTAATAAGCCCAAATTATAGAAGCTTGCAAAAAATAGCATATAGCCTATGGAATCCAGCCACAGACATAACATGTGTGAAACACCTGCAATATCAATTGTTTTGATATATTAGACAAAATTCCAGTTCTGAAAATCTCTATATATAAATTACTAATCACTGGAAACGTTGTAAAAATTGCCATGCCAAAACGTTGAAGTAAATTCTTATTAAAAACTCATTTTATCCTTAATATACAGGTTAAATAATACAATAATGACGAATGCAGGTAAGGTAAAGGTAATTATCAGGAGAAAGTACTTGGGAGGGATATGAGGGACAGATCTGGGAGTAGGACGGAGGTAAGGAACGGTGCCCAAATACTTGGGTCATCGCGGGATCGAACGCCAACTTACAAGCAGCGAAGCCGTCGCTGTACCCACGTTTATGTCATTTGTCCAAGTGGAATTACAGGGAAGCATCCACCACAACCTTGATATACAAAAACCGTCACGTCAAAAATCATTACTCAAATTATATACATTCATTTTCAATAACTTATTCACTAAGTCTTATTCTAATACTTATTCTGTGAGTATTTATTCACTCAAATTATACATTCATGTTCGGTAACTAAGTATACATTATTCTTAATGTGAAAGAATATAATTATTACTAATGGGGATACAATCTAACAATTTGTTCGTAACTGACCCAACTGATCTAATGGCATCTTCTTTTCGAATAATAAATTTACAATGAGAATATACAACACAAAGTCACGTAACGGCCACCACACAACACAATAACATACACGCAACAACAAAACTCACAACACAAATACGATAAATATAGCCGTGAACTACCATTTAACGAGTCACACAATACAGGCCATAGGAACAATCACAGAACAAAAAATTTAGTCGACGTACAGTAGGAGACCCGACCCAATACACAGCCTTCCTCCCAACATACAACCAAATTGTATTTCAGTTTTGTACAAAGGAATTAAAAAAAATATGCAAGATTCACACACAAATAAAATGAAACACACACAATACACCGAATACATAAAGCTTATGTAACCGGACCCCGCACACAGAGCAGTGCAAAGCTAAGAATATATCGATAGTTCATGAAATAATGCACAAAGCAGGGCATAAAATTCGGATCACACACAGTTACCTGACCTTGCTGGATAACTCTCCACGGCACTCATGGAGAGTCTCGAGCAGCGCCACGGGACTAACTCTCTTCCAACCACGCCGCGTATCGCAAATCTTTAACTACCTTGCTCCAGACTACTGCAGGGGTCCGACCACCCAACCCCCTCGTCACCGGCGGACGGGACCCCATCCACTTGAGGCACTTCCGCAACTTCAGTGTCAACTCTGAGGCATCCGTCAGTCTGTTGGTCTCATCCCCTCCTTGATGGTGCGTCTATCATCAGACTAGACACAGTGCTCAGTTTGTGTCTAGTGTTATATTCGTTGATGTTTCTGAGTGCACTCAGAACCGCCCCCTCCCCCAGGTCCTATTCTTTCCTGAGAAAAACGGCTCCATCGAGCGCTATCCGACGGCGAATTCACCCGGATGGTGGAGCCCTGACACCACCCAGCACATCACCTTCGAGAACAGCAGGAGCCACAATATTCACCTGCAGCAGATCCAACACGCACACGCTTTGTAGATCGATTGACCAATGAGGCTTGCAGATAAGTTATCTCATTAGGACTTTGGACTATCTAATGCAAATGTTAGAAACATTAAAGAAATTACCTCAAATTTAGAAGAACTAAGAAATGCTCAGAGACTTGAAAGCTGTAGTATTAAAAGCTATGACAGCTTTTGTAATAATAGATATTTATATGGTCAACACAGTGGCCTGATCCAGGCAATGTGATGTAGTCATTGCGTGAATTCGCCTTAGCTATATGCACATCTGGCAGGTTAGTGAGGCTGATCCACAACCCGAATATTCAGATTGTAAATTCTGTGACAATCCTTTAATGCATTCACTATTACACTATATTGTTGAATGTGAAACCGTGAAAAATTTTAGGCCTGTCCTATTCTACCACCAACTGTATAACTATTATACTGAATCTAGTGAACTGGACGACATCCTAATAATATCAAAAATTGCTTGTCAATTTTTAAGAATGAAGACCAATTTTATTTATATTATTTCTAAGCTGCATCTCTTACGAACCCATCTCTGCCCTTGTGTGGCAATGCACAATAGAAAGTTGTATTTACATATTCATACATTGAAATATTAATTGTAACCATGATATATATATATATGGTTCAGCCTACAGTTCAGACCAATTGTCTTGTTTATGATCCTCTGTCCTGTGTGACAGTGAATACCAGCATTATCCTCACTCTAATAAGACTTAATTGAATTCCCCAGATTAGCTAAAATTGTAATGAAATTTTGTCAATAAAGATGTTAATAATAATGAGCACATCGTCCACCCGATGGTGCGTCCACAACGCACCGCTCCACGACGCCCCGTCCAAGATGCACTGCTCCACGACCAAGACACACTGCTCCACATCCGTCACATCCGTCACTCACATCGCCGTTGACCACGCCCTCCATCCACTCTGCATCACCAGGGTCCAACGGAACGCCCACACACACCCGAATCAGGCACCATCACAAGGGCCTGCACATGGCCACAACGCCCATCCACCACAACCCATTTATTAACATTTTTATTGACAAAATATACAATTTTGCATAATAGCAGTAATTCAATTAGGGATTATCACAGTGAGGTGCTGCTCCAATTCACTGCCACTCAACACTGACGATCACACGCAATAGGTCTAAACTGTAGATTGAAACACATACGTAGTTCATGACGATACCTTCTAACAACATAGATACTATAAACGAATCAATTTACGAATTTGAAATGCAACCACATAAGGCAAGGATGGATTCGTAAGAGATATAGCTAAAAAATATATTTTATAATTCTTTAATGGGCAAACAAATTTGGAATAATTGGTTAGGATGTCCTCCAATATACCAGATAAAATGAAATAATTACATAGTTGATTGTACAATAGGCTGCGAGGTCTAAAATTTATTTGTTTCACGGGCAATAATATAGTGTACAGATGACTTAGCCTTAACAGTTTGTCACAAAGTTTACAAGCCGATTATTCTGATAGTGGCACAATACTAGCCAATTGTGCCTGCAGCCACGGCGATTTCGTCTTGAGCAGCAACCATTGCCACGAACAACCAAAACCACCAGGACCAACTCTCTTCCAACCACGCCGCGTATGGCAAGTAATTAACTAGCTTGCTCCAGACTACTGCAGGGGTCCAACCATTCAACCCCCTCGTCACCGGCGGACTGGACCGCATCCACTTGCGGAAAGGTGTGGGGAAGCCTCAACTTCAGTGTCAATTTTGAGCCATCCGTTCGTCTGTTGGTCACATCCCCTCCTTGATGATGCGTCTATCATCAGACTAGACACAGTGCTCAGTCTGTGTCTAGTGTTATATTCATTGATGTTTCCGAGTGCACTCGCAATCCCCCCCCCCACCCCCACCCCCTCCCACAAGGTCATTTTCTTTCCTGAGAAAAACGGCTCCATCGAACGCTATCCGACGGCGAATTCACCCGGATGGTGGAGCCCTGACACCACCCACCACATCACCTTCGGGAACAGCAGGGGTCACAATATTCACCTGCAGTAGATCCAACACGCACACGCTTTGTAGATCAATTGACCAATGAGGCTTGCAGATAAGTTCTCATTAGGACTTTGGACTAATACAATTATTAGAAACATACAATTTGAAGAAATTACTTCAAATTTAGACTAAGAAATGTTTAGAGACCTGAAAGCTGCAGTATTAAAAGCTATGACAACTTTTGTAATAATAAGTATTTGTATAGTCAGCACAGTAGCCTAATGTAGGCAATGTAATGTTCGCCTTAGCTATATGCACATCTGGCAGGTTAGTGAGGCTGATCCACTACCCGAATATTCAGATTGTAAACTCTGTGACAATCCTTTAATGCATTCACTAAAACACTATATTGTTGAATGTGAAACCGTAGAACATTTTAGACCTCCTGGCCTATTGTACCACCAACTGTATAAATATTCCATTGAATCTTGTGTACTGGACGACATCCTAACAATTTATCCAAAATTCGCTTGTCCAATTTAAGGAATGAAGAACAATTTTATTTATTTTTAAGCTGCATCTCTTGCGAACCCATCCCTGCCCTTGTGTTGCAGTGCACAATAAAAAGTTGGATTTACATATTCGTACATTGAAACATTAATTGTAACCATGATATATATATGTGGTTCAGCCTACAGTTCAGACCAATTGTCTTGTTTGACCCTCTGTCCTGTGTGACGGTGAATACCAGAATTATCCTCACTCTAATAAGACTTAATTGAGTTCCTCAGATTAGGCAAAATTGTAATTAAATTTTGTCAATAATGTTAATAATAATGAGCATACCGTCCACCGGACGGTTCTCGACGCCACGTCCAGGATGTACCACTCCACGACCAAGACACACTGCTCCATATCCGTCACTCTCCGTCACTCACATCGCCGTTGACCACGCCCTCCATCAACTCTGCATCACCAGGGTCCAACAGAACGCCCACACACACCCAAATCAGGAACCATCACAAGGGCCTGCACATGGCCACAACGCCCATCCGCCACAACCCATTTATTAACATTTTTATTGACAAAATATACAATTTTGCCTAATGGAAGTAATTCAATTAGGGATTATCACAGTGAGGTGCTGCTCCAATTCACTGCCACACAACACTGACGATCAAACGCAATAGGTCTAAACCTTAGATTGAAACACATACGTAGTTCATGATGTTACCTTCTAACAACATCATATATTATACATGATTCAAATGTTACGAATTTGAAATGCAACCACACAAGGCAGGGATGGATTCATATGAGATAGTTACAAAAATATATATAATTCTTTAATATGGGCAAGCAAATTTGGGATAAATAGTTAGAAAGTCCTCCAATATACCAGATAAAATAATTACATAGTTGATTGTACAATAGGCTGGGAGGTCTAAAATCTATTTGTTTCACAGGCAATAATATAGTGTACAAATGAATGTTAAAAAAAGCCGTGATAAAAGCTATGAACAAAAAAATCTATGATAACTTTTGTAATAATAGGCATTTGTCTGGAAAGCAAAGTAGCCTGATCTAGGCAATGTGATGTAGTCATTGCGCAAATTCGCCTTAGCTATATGCACATCTGGCAGGTTAGTGAGGCTGATCAACTACCCGAATATTCAGATTGTAAACTCTGTGGCAATCCTTTAATGCATTCACTAGAACACTATATTGTTGAACGTGAAACCGTAGAACATTTTAGACCTCCTGGCCTATTGTACCACCAACTGTGTAAATATTTCATTGAATCTGGTGTACTGGACGGCATCGTAACAATTTATAAAAAATTGCTTGTCCATTTTAAAAAAATGAAGAACAATTTTATTTATATCATTTTTTAAACTGCATCTCTTACGAATCCATCCCTGCCCTTGTGTGACAGTACACAATAGAAAGTTGTATTTATATATTCGTGCATTGAAACATTAATTGTAACCATGATAGATATATATATGTGGTTCAGCCTAAAGTTCAGACCAATTGGCTTGTTTGAACCTCTGTCCTGTGTGACAATGTATACCAGCATTATCCTCACTCTAAGACTTAATTGAGTTCCTCAGATTAGGCAAAATTGTAATTAAATTTTGTCAATAATGTTAATAATAATGAGCATACCGTCCACCGGACGGTTCTCGACGCCACGTCCAGGATGCACCACTCCACGACCAAGACACACTGCTCCACATCCTTCACTCACTTCACAGGCATCGCCGTTGACCACGCCCTCCATCCACTCTGCATCACCAGGGTCCAACGGAACGCCCACACACCCGAATCAGGCACAATCACAAGGACGACAACGCCCATTCCACTTATTAACATTTTTATTGACAAAATATACAATTTTGCCTAATGGAAGTAATTTAATTAGGGATTATCACAGTGAGGTGCTGCTCTAATTCACTGCCACACAAGATTGACGATCAAACGCAATAGGTCTAAACCTTAGATTGAAACACATACGTAGTTCATGATGTTACCTTCTAACAACATCAGATATTATACACGATTCAATTTACGAATTTGAAATGTAACCACACAAGGCAGGGATGGATTCATAGGAGATACAATTAAAAAATATATATAAATATATAAATATATATATATATAAGGAATATATATATATATATAATACAGAGACCTTGAGCACCACTACAATTTTGTCCCCATTGCCTCAGAGACACTTGGTGCCTGGGGTAAAAGTGCTGCTAGCTTTTTGAAGGAGTTGGGGTCTAAGCTAATCGAAACAACTAGAGACCCTAGGGCTGCCAGTTTTCTTTTCAGCGCCTCAGTGTGGCAATCCAGAGAGGAAATGCTCACTGCATCCATGGTTCCTGCCCGCCATCTGAGGAGCTGGAGGAGCTTTTCAACTTGTAACAAGCAGCCTTGTACCCTGCATGTAATCAATACTGTAACTTTTTTGTGTAATGACATTTTCAAATAAAGTTAGATAAATATACACACATACCAAAGAATAGGGGTGGTAGGAGAAGAAAATATCAAAGTGTTCAGTGAGGATCCACAAGGTCTTCTCTGAGTACTCTTTATTTTCTTCTCCGAGGCTATGGGTCCCTACACTTGCACCAGAGGTGGTACCCCTATATATATAATAAATAAATATATATATATATATATATATATATATATATATATATATATATATATATATATATATATATATATATATAAATATAATATATTATATATATATATATATATATATTATTATATATATATATATATATATAATATATATATATATATATATATATATATATAATATATATAAATATATATATATATATATATATATAATATATATATATATATATATATATATATATATATATATATATATATATATATATATATATATATAATATATATATATAATATATGTCCTCCAATGTACCAGACAAAATGAAATAATTACATAGTTGATTGTATAATAGGCTGCGAGGTCTAAAATCTATTTGTTTCACAGACAATAATATAGTGTACAAATGACTAAGCCTTAACGGTTTGTCAAAAAGTTTACAGGCTGAATATTTTGGTAGTGGCTTAGTCTCGCTTACTTGTCAATTGTGCCTGCAGTCAAGGCGAATTCGCGCCATGATTTCACATGGTCTCGTCCGACTGCCTTACTGACCATGCAAATACCTATTACAAAAGTTGTCAGAGCTTTTCATACGTTAACTTTCAGGTATTTGGCCATTTCTTAGTTGTTCTAAATCCAGCTGTTCAGTGTAGAAATTCATCAACTGAGCAAGCACAACACTCAGCACCTTAACAATGTCTCGTATAGCTTGTAATGTTATATGGAACGAGACATAGTAATTATAACACATTTTATATAAAATTTGTGTGGATCTCAGTCCATGCTACTAGAAAGCACGATTTTGTAGATCGGTTGGCCAATAAGGCTTACAGGAAGAAAAACAGACAATGACTTTCAACCACCGTCCGCAATTTCATGATCCACGTGAACCACGGAAGCATTCAATAGGGTGGGGGGAATCAGACTCCCAAAAAATATATTCCCGGTCCGCTTCCTCCACTCGGAATGCAAAGTGGAGGAAGCGGACCTGAAGCAGGTGGGGATACCTGAAGCAGGTGGGGGTACCTGAAGCAGTGGGGGGAAGCCCTGAAGCAGGTGGGGATACCTGAAGCAGGTGGGGATACCTGAAGCAAGGTGGGGATACCTGTAGGCAGGTATCCACACCTAATGTAGGTACTCGGCTGACCAGTATAGACAAAGTGCAAGCTGGTGTAACCAAACACAAACACACATAACAAAACGTTACTAGCTCCATTCCGGCAGTACGCGCGCCATTATAAAGCCCCCCTCCCCCCTTCTCCATTGGCTAGGCCAAAAGTAAAGCTGTTCAGCCGAAAATCACCCACTGTACCAAACTGTTATCCATTTTTAATGGCGCATCACATACTAAAACAGAATTCAACATCGTACTTACGTGGCAAAGGTCCGCCTGTCCCCTCCCATGAGGCAGGGAGAACGGTCTTGTCGTAATCTTCTTAGAAACTACAAGAAAGTGCCACTTGAGTTTGGTCACTAGACGCCCACTCTTCAACAACTGGATACCGAGCAGTTCCTCTATGTGAACATGAAGCACAATGTCCAAAGTCTTTCTTAATTCAGACATGAAGCACATTGTACAGTCTATTTAAACTTGAAGCACACTGTACAGTCTTTCTTTATTTAACTTGAAGCACATTGTACAGTCTTTATTTAAACTTGAAGCACATTGTACAGTCTTTCTTTATTTAAACTTGAAGCACATTGTACAGTCTTTCTTTATTTAAACTTGAAGCACATTGTACAGTCTTTCTTTATTTAAACTTGAAGCACATTGTACAGTCTTTATTTAAACTTGAAGCACATTGTACAGTCTTTTTTTATTTAAACTTGAAGCACATTGTACAGTCTTTCTTTATTTAAACTTGAAGCACATTGTACAGTCTTTATTTAAACTTGAAGCACATTGTACAGTCTTTCTTTATTTAAACTTGAAGCACATTGTACAGTCTTTATTTAAACTTGAAGCACATTGTACAGTCTTTCTTTATTTAAACTTGAAGCACATTGTACAGTCTTTATTTAAACTTGAAGCACATTGTACAGTCTTTCTTTATTTAAACTTGAAGCACATTGTACAGTCTTTTTTTATTTAAACTTGAAGCACATTGTACAGTCTTTCTTTATTTAAACTTGAAGCACATTGTACAGTCTTTCTTTATTTAAACTTGAAGCACATTGTACAGTCTTTCTTTATTTAAACTTGAAGCACATTGTACAGTCTTTCTTTATTTAAACTTGAAGCACATTGTACAGTCTTTCTTTATTTAAACTTGAAGCACATTGTACAGTCTTTCTTTATTTAAACTTGAAGCACACTGTACAGTCTTTCTTTATTTAAACTTGAAGCACACTGTACAGTCTTTCTTTATTTAAACTTGAAGCACACTGTACAGTCTTTCTTTATTTAAACTTGAAGCACATTGTACAGTCTTTCTTTATTTAAACTTGAAGCACATTGTACAGTCTCTTTATTTAAACTTGAAGCACATTGTACAGTCTATTTATTTAAACTTGAAGCACATTGTACAGTCTTTCTTTACACTTGAAGCACATTGTACAGTCTTTCTTTATTTAAACTTGAAGCACATTGACCAAAGTCTTTCCTTATTCAGACATGAAGCACATTGTACAGTCTATTTAAACTTGAAGCACATTGTACAGTCTTTTTTTATTTAAACTTGAAGCACATTGTACAGTCTTTCTTTATTTAAACTTGAAGCACATTGTACAGTCTTTCTTTATTTAAACTTGAAGCACATTGTACAGTCTTTCTTTATTTAAACTTGAAGCACATGGTACAGTCTTTATTTAAACTTGAAGCACATTGTACAGTCTTTCTTTATTTAAACTTGAAGCACATTGTACAGTCTTTCTTTATTTAAACTTGAAGCACATTGTACAGTCTTTCTTTATTTAAACTTGAAGCACATTATACAGTCTTTATTTAAACTAAGCACATTGTACAGTCTTTCTTTATTTAAACTTGAAGCACATTATACAGTCTTTATTTAAACTAAGCACATTGTACAGTCTTTCTTTATTTAAACTTGAAGCACATTGTACAGTCTTTCTTTATTTAAACTTGAAGCACATTGTACAGCTTTCTTTATTTAAACTTGAAGCACATTATACAGTCTTTCTTTATTTAAACTTGAAGCACATTATACAGTCTTTCTTTATTTAAACTTGAAGCACATTGTACAGTCTTTATTTAAACTTGAAGCACATTGTACAGTCTTTATTTAAACTTGAAGCACATTGTACAGTCTTTCTTTATTTAAACTTGAAGCACATTGTACAGTCTTTATTTAAACTTGAAGCACATTATACAGTCTTCATTTAAACTTTAAGCACATTGTACAGTCTTTCTTTACTCAAACATGAAGCACATTGTCCAAAGTCTTTCTCTATTCAAACCTGAAGCACATTGTACAGTCTTTCTTTATTCAAACATGAAGCACATTGTCCAAAGTCTTTCTCTATTCAAACCTGAAGCACATTGTACAGTCTTTCTTTACTCAAACATGAAGCACATTGTCCAAAGTCTTTCTCTATTCAAACATGAAGCACATTGTACAGTCTTTCTCTATTCAAACTTGAAGCACATTGTACAGTCTGTCTTTATTTAAACTTGAAGCACATTGTACAGTCTTTTTTTATTTAAACTTGAAGCACATTGTACAGTCTTTCTTTATTTAAACTTGAAGCACATTGTACAGTCTTTATTTAAACTTGAAGCACATTGTACAGTCTTTATTTAAACTTGAAGCACATTGTACAGTCTTTATTTAAACTTGAAGCACATTGTACAGTCTTTATTTATTTAAACTTGAAGCACATTGTACAGTCTTTCTTTATTTAAACTTGAAGCACATTGTACAGTCTTTCTTTATTTAAACTTGAAGCACATTGTACAGTCTTTTTTTATTTAAACTTGAAGCACATTGTACAGTCTTTCTTTATTTAAACTTGAAGCACATTGTACAGTCTTTCTTTATTTAAACTTGAAGCACATTGTACAGTCTTTCTTTATTTAAACTTGAAGCACATTGTACAGTCTTTATTTAAACTTGAAGCACATTGTACAGTCTTTCTTTATTTAAACTTGAAGCACATTGTACAGTCTTTCTTTATTTAAACTTGAAGCACATTGTACAGTTTTTCTTTATTTAAACTTGAAGCACACTGTACAGTCTTTCTTTATTTAAACTTGAAGCACACTGTACAGTCTTTCTTTATTTAAACTTGAAGCACATTGTACAGTCTTTCTTTATTTAAACTTGAAGCACATTGTACAGTCTCTTTATTTAAACTTGAAGCACATTGTACAGTCTATTTATTTAAACTTGAAGCACATTGTACAGTCTTTCTTTACACTTGAAGCACATTGTACAGTCTTTCTTTATTTAAACTTGAAGCACATTGACCAAAGTCTTTCCTTATTCAGACATGAAGCACATTGTACAGTCTATTTAAACTTGAAGCACATTGTACAGTCTTTTTTTATTTAAACTTGAAGCACATTGTACAGTCTTTCTTTATTTAAACTTGAAGCACATTGTACAGTCTTTCTTTATTTAAACTTGAAGCACATTGTACAGTCTTTATTTAAACTTGAAGCACATTGTACAGTCTTTCTTTATTTAAACTTGAAGCACATTGTACAGTCTTTCTTTATTTAAACTTGAAGCACATTGTACAGTCTTTCTTTATTTAAACTTGAAGCACATTATACAGTCTTTATTTAAACTAAGCACATTGTACAGTCTTTCTTTATTTAAACTTGAAGCACATTATACAGTCTTTATTTAAACTAAGCACATTGTACAGTCTTTCTTTATTTAAACTTGAAGCACATTGTACAGTCTTTCTTTATTTAAACTTGAAGCACATTGTACAGTCTTTCTTTATTTAAACTTGAAGCACATTATACAGTCTTTCTTTATTTAAACTTGAAGCACATTGTACAGTCTTTATTTAAACTTGAAGCACATTGTACAGTCTTTCTTTATTTAAACTTGAAGCACATTGTACAGTCTTTATTTAAACTTGAAGCACATTGTACAGTCTTCATTTAAACTTGAAGCACATTGTACAGTCTTTCTTTATTCAAACATGAAGCACATTGTCCAAAGTCTTTCTCTATTCAAACCTGAAGCACATTGTACAGTCTTTCTTTACTCAAACATGAAGCACATTGTCCAAAGTCTTTCTCTATTCAAACCTGAAGCACATTGTACAGTCTTTCTTTATTCAAACATGAAGCACATTGTCCAAAGTCTTTCTCTATTCAAACCTGAAGCACATTGTACAGTCTTTCTTTACTCAAACATGAAGCACATTGTCCAAAGTCTTTCTCTATTCAAACATGAAGCACATTGTACAGTCTTTCTCTATTCAAACTTGAAGCACATTGTACAGTCTGTCTTTATTTAAACTTGAAGCACATTGACCAGAGTCTTTCCTTATTCAAACAAGAAGCACATTGTCCAAAGTCTTTTTTCAAACATAAAGCACATTGACCAGTCTTTTTTCAAACACGAAGCACATTGTACAGTCTTTCTTTATTCAAACTCGATAATCACTGACCAAAGTCTTGATTTATCCACACTCGATGAGCATTAACCACAGTCTTTCTTTATACGAAGCACATTCATCAAAGTCTAACACTCACTAGAGTAAACACATCCAGAGAACTCTCCAGGCTTGGCCAAATTCCATCTCCGTCAAGGAGAAGTTAGAAGTTAGTATAGAGGAGCCGGCCAGCGTGGCCACGGAGCCCACACACACCTCCCACACCAGCTAGGGCAACACTGACCAGATGACAGGTCACGGGCAACACGGACCACCAACTACCCCCACTACACAACGATGCTATTGCCTCTGTCCTGCGCCGTCTGGTGACTGGCGCCCCAAACTGACTCCTGGTGAAGCTGGTATATTCANGCGCGTGCTCATATATATGTATGTGTGTGTGAGAGTGTGTGAATATGTCTGAGCAGAGATGACGGCAAGGGGAGCGAGAGTCTGCCGGATCAGAGGTGGAAGTAATCAGAAGCAGGGGTCAGGGAATCACCACCACTTCCTAAGCATTCGCATAGAAGGAGCCCAGTAAGCACAAGCGACCACCTACCAATAATGACGACGCTATCAACTAACCCTATTCAGAAACCCTCACCACCAAGACTTCAATACACAAACTGACTGAGAGGCGTTCAGAAGCAGTGCACAGGAAATCATTGTCACAGACTTTAATGGAAAGGAAACATCATGCATAAACACAAAGCTAAATACATGGATTAGCTCCACAGAAAAATGAATGAACGATCATATCCCCGTAGCTCACCATATAACGCTCCCACAACCTAAATGGAATGCTTTAGGCAGTGATGTGGTGGAGGCTGACTCCATACACAGTTTCAAATGTAGATATGATAGAGCCCGGTAGGCTCAGGAATCTGTACACCAGTTGATTGACAGTTGAGAGGCGGGACCAAAGAGCCAAAGCTCAACCCCCGCAAGCACAATTAGGTAAGTACACCCCCAGCCACTGAGACCCTCACAATACTACAAGCCAGAAACAACAATCTTCTACAACTCATAACGCAGAGTGGGTGGACGGACGAGCGCAAAAGGCTACAAGATGAGCTGCAAGATCTATGCAAAACAGTACAAAAAAAAATGGGAAGAGCTAATAAGCTAATTTCAAGTCGACTACAGATACCCAGGAAAATTTTGGAAAAAAAAATAATAACCCTGATGGGAACCTGTCATGACATTAGCCACAGCATCGCTGGCCAACCAAAGCCTAGCCAATTTTCAACAGATCAACGGTAAGTTTAAAAGGCTTGTTAAAACCACGCCAGTTTACTGGGACATATAAACAAGGCGCCGTGAAACATTGAGAACTAACATTGTCTATATACAATTGATATACACTAGTATACAACTAATACTTCCATCAGAACAGAGATTTAACACACGACTCAACTAGTCACATCAATGAACTTCAAGAACTTAAACACTTCACAGATTGGTAACGTGAATACCTAGCGATAGCTGACGGTAGCCTCCATCCCGGCGTAGTGGTATAGTAATCGAAGTAACTGTTTGGAGGCGTGATATATAAATAGTGGATGAGTAGTGTGTCACGAACTGCAATACTTAATAATCTACGATCCTCAGTTACCAAAAATCCCCTACCACCTGACCTGCTGATATATCTGCTTAGCACGATCCATTTACAGCAGCATTTACTCTATAATCCATTTACATTTACTCTATAATGTAAACATTAGTAATAAAAATATACAGAACAACCCAAGGACCGGACTCTCACGTCCGTCTCTCTGGGCAATCAGGGGAGTAGTGAATAGCCAACGGACACACCGGCCGAGAATGACTGTTCCCAACATGGCAAGTCACTCCACCCTTCCTCCTGCGCTTAACAGAAGCTCAAAACATATTTACATCTCGTTCATACTCTACCCAAATAGATATATACATAATATAATATATATACAAAACCTCAATGTGCTAAACAAGAGTTATTTATATGTACATTTGGCATTACCAGCTGGAGACAATTCACCAAGAGGGGGGTGGGGGGATATGGGTGGAGTTCCAGCAATCACTGGTCGATCTATCGTTTACGACTTTAAGAAGCGTATATTCAAATACCTCCAGTGTATATTTGTATGAACGAACACAAGTTTCTGTTATTTCCCAAAATATTACTGGTACAAGAGTAAGCTAAGCACGTAATTATGCATAATAGTTTGACCCCCCCCACCCACCCACACCCACACCCACACCCAACACCACACACACACACACATATACACACACACACACACACATATATATATATTATATATATTTATGTATGTGTGGTCATAACAGAACCTCAGCCCAGGAAACACCCTACATGATAGACGCCTCAAAAAATAAACTCTACAAGAGAGAGAACAAGAACAATTCAGTAAGTTCTGGGAAAAAAAAATATTCAGGATAAACACGGAAGCAAATGGAAACTTTGCCCATTAATAAAAGGGGAAATTACAACTCTAAGTCGATAACACAGCTGCAACATTACTCCCAACGCAACAACAGACCCTAACAAATTGCAATTAGTGCACCTTATGAAAACATAACCATTGCAGAGGTTCTTAAAACAATTATAAGTTACAAGAACAAGGCGGCGGGCAATAGCAGGATAAATAAAATGGAATTAACCAACTTACCATAATAAAATCAATTATTATGATCATGAATTAATCATGATCAATAGAACAGGGATAAAAAAAATCACGTATAGAATAGACTAAATAAATCCAAAGCAGCCTTGGGGAAAATGAGGAGATTCTGAAGCCTCAATACTAATATACAGATACACTTGTACAAGGCTTTAGTCCAGTCGCATCTAGACTATCCCCCAGTACCACTACATACCTTAAAGAAAGCTAACATGCAAAAAACTACTAGAAGTGCAAAATAAGGCACTAAGGAGAGTAGCAAAACACCGTCCACTATATGATCAGACAATCCAGGAGCTCCATGGACTCCTGAGCATTAAGCCACTGAACATCAGACTACAGCGCCAAGCCACCTGGGTGTGAACCAAGCCACCACACCATCGAAATGTTGGAGGACCCAATGTTAGAAGGAATACTCGAAGATGAGACGCCTCGCCCCCACAGCTGGTGGCCCAAGACCCTCTATTTACTAGATGAAAACCCAGCCCCACAGTACATAATTCCCAGATGAAATACTGACCAGAAATCCCTCCCACAATAACTGCATTCAAAAATTAAAGTTTCACACACGATCAGTAAATACTAATAATAAAGAGCCTTAAACAGAACAACATGTGTGGAAGCATCGGGGTGTGTATATATAAATACTACACAGTATTCATCTATAGACATACATATATATACTGAAATACATGTGAAGAACCTCTCACACAACACTCACAGCTCCCCGACATGAGAGAGCAAGCTTAGCTTAGCTGCCAACACCCACACATCTGTCAGCAAGGCGATGAAACATCTCCATCCTCTTTACTTACCACCCGCTACCCCTACCCCGAAAAAAAAAACAGGGTCAGAAAGTCTTCCCCGGCATGGGGAGGAGTCTCAGGCCGGGTCAGAGGGGTGAAGTCAGTCGAGGCTGGCCAGTGGAAGAGGAAGGAAGGAGGAGGAGAAGGAGGAGGAGAAGGGGAAGGAGAAGGTAGAGTCAAACGGGGCGTCAAACACGACGCATCACCCGAGACTCTCCATAGGGGGGGAAGACATCCGAGACGCCTCAAGGCCCTGCCTTATATCTCTCAGGAACTCGTGTAATTGACGTGATTCCGGACACCGTCACACGACATCACATTTGCTGAGCAATCAGGAGTATTGTTTGCGTCTTTTGAACGATCAAGGTCACCCCTCTCGACACACTGCACTATCCTGCACCTCACACACACACCAAATACAGCATTTTATTCTGCAACATTCTAAGTGCTACAGGTACCTACCTTGCTGTGCCATCCTATACTATCCCCAGTAACAACTAGCCATACTGACCAATAATAAAGAGAGGGAGAGAGAGAGGGGTGAACTGGTTTCACAAATATGACACAAAAATATCTTTCTTCAGTAACAGGATCTGGTCAAGTATGATTTATCATCCAATTCATATAACGAGCTTCTCCAATTTCTATCACCGAGTCAACATTAGTGCTCCACATTATACCATTTCTCGATTTGTGTCGTAGAATCGTTGACGAGTCACTTATGTCAAGAAATGCACCATCCATCTCTTTAAACCCATCAACCCAAAGTCAATAAAATAGTGAATGTATTTTAACCAATCAACCGACAGGCAGTTAGAAGCTGCTCACTAAAGCTACCAATGGGAACGTCATTTTTGTCGTACAATATAACCACAATGGTATTTTCTCACATGTAAATTGATTTTATTATATATTTTTATAGCTTTGTGCATAGGCTGCCAAGAGCAAGTTACATTAGGTGTTTAGGTTCTGTTAATTGTTCTAGCAGTTCAGACGATGGGTCGTAACAGCGTGACTGAAGATACAATGACCGAACCACACACCAGAAGAGGAAGAGACTACGACGTTTCGGTCCGTCTTGGATCATTATCAAGCTGTATTATCAAGACATACGACTTGATAATGGTCCAGGTAGGACCGAGACGTCATTTCCTTATCTTATGATGTGTGGTTTGGTCCTCGCCTGATCTAGCAGCGGGGGTGCGCGAGGCGTCTGGATATGTGTAAAGCTTAGTGAGCAAGCTAAACAGGGCCAGAGGAAAGTTTTAACACTATCGCGCACCGGACAGGCGCGCGGTCAACTTGGGGGTCGTGCGGGCAAGCGTGAGGGTAAGCACGCGGTGACACCTAAATGTGTATACTTGTTTCAGGTTTCTCACCTTAATTCTCGTGCTACGTCGCTCGTTTTGGTATCATTGTGTTCGCAATTAAATTCCCTACAGGTGTGTATAAATATAATGTCCAAAAGTCAGGCGTGACTCCCAACAGCAAAGCCTAAAGTCGGCTAAAGTTACCCGTGAGCGCACAAAATCAGTAAAATGTGCATACTCGTTCTATTTTTCTCGCCTTAATTCTCGTGCTACGTTGCTCGTTTTGGTATCATTGTGTTCACAATTAAATTCCCTACAGATGTGTATGAATATAATGTACAAAAGTTTGGAGTGCCTCCCCGCAGAAAAGCCTAAAGTTACCCGTGAACGAGCACCAATTTGTACACTGCAACCTAATATGTATACTCGTTCAGTTTGATAACATCAATTTTCGTGTTACGTCTTTCATTTTGGTATCAAATTGTTCCCAATAAAAAGGCGCGTATTTTAAAACTAGTCCCATAATAATAGAGCAATAACTAGAATTTTAACAAATATTTAATTGTGGATGCTCATCATCACAAAATTATTTATATCTTTCCAGTGTTCTGACATAAATGTGTGTTACACATCTTTCATTTTGGTATCAAATTGTTCGCGATGTAAAGGAGCGCATTTTAAAACTAGTCCCAACATAATAGCACAATAAATAGAATTTTAACAAATATTTTAAAATTGACCAAAAACCTATTTATAATCATATAAGTGTTCGGACATCAAGTTTCATGTTACATCTTTCATTTTGGTATCAAATTGTGCGCATTCTAAAGGCGCTTATTTTGATACTATCCCGAAGTCGATTGGATAAAAATGAATTTTTAACAAAATCTTTGAAACACATTTAAAAAAATTTTTTTGCCCCTGAGGAGAGCTGGTGTATTAATGAACATTTGGTCAATGTTTGTGAGGACGGTATGAAACACGTGCGGTGGCAGCAGTAACCAGAACCGGTTAGTGTTTGTGAGAACAGGCAAGCAGCCTCATCGGGCTCTCGTGGACATGTTAAGTTGTAAGATGTGAAGAGTCTGAGGAAGCAGCATCCAGCTGATGCTTTCTGTCTATAATTGGTCTCACAAGTCAAGCCTGGCCTCGGGCCGGGCTTGGGGAGTAGAAGAACTCCCAGAACCCCATCAACCAGGTATCAACCAGGTCTTTATCTTCCCCCTCCCTTCCCCAACTGCCAACACACACTACCTCCTTCCTACTCTCTCTCTCTCTCTCTACCTCTCACCATGTTCCGAGTCTCAGTTAGCAAGAGCCGCCGGGTGGACGCCGCACCTTACAACGCCACCTTTACTGTGTTAATGCCAGGAGTGATTTGCAAGTGGCGTCTAAGAGGCCATTAAGCACACACCATCCCTACCCCCCTCCCACCACCACCTCTCGTGTGCTACCTCCTGGTCTTCCTTCCCCAGGGCACCGTGATGCAGCACAACGTCTCCGGAGGGGTAATAGTGTCCAACCAGACGCTGGTGCTGCAGAAGGTAGGCAAGGAACGGACCGGCCGCTACTACTGCAGGGCCACCAACCTGCACGGGGAGGGCGTCTCCACGCCCATTACAATCACCATTATGTGTAAGCAGTCACAACCACCTCTACCCTTATTGACGTCCCTCTCCAAACACTAAGAATACACTGGTATATTTTTTTAATAGTTGGATTACCACGAGTAGTATTATAAGGACTCACAACCTCGGAGGGAAATATTAAAGCACTTTAGGGAAGAAACCTTTTCTCTGATTTCTTCTGTTTTCTTTGTTAATTTGTTTTGAAATCCAGAAGAAATTAATTTCATGCATGTTTCGACACATTTGTAATGTATTATCCACATATTTCAATAGATTTGATTCGGCTATATAACATATCTACTTTTAGAGTAATTCTTTGCATTCAATCAAACCAGATTCCCACTATCTTGTATAGAGCAAAATAATGCATTCGATTCCTGGTCCATTCCGATGCCATACAAAATCTGCTAAATTGTTTCTGAAATGATTTGCTCTATTAGCTGAAGATTTTCTCCTATCACATTCTCTGCAAGGACTCGGGTGCACATTCACAAGTTAGCCGAATTCCTTATCAAATATTTGCTGCCAGCACTCAATTCCTTACAAACCACATTGATATTAAATTCCTTATCTTGCGTGTAATTTGAGTTACTTTCTCTGTGGATTTAAGTACTCGCATATTTGTTAAAGTGATTCATCCTAAGGTATAAATTTTTAAATGCTTTCTGGCTTAAAACTGTATCAGAGTTAAGTGCTGAAACTTTCAGAGACCATTTAACAGTTATGCTACATATATATGCTACATTTGGATTCACTGCGGGAGGAGGTTAGACAGCTGAAGCAACGTCAGGAAGAAACAAAGGAGGAGACCTCGTCTTGGCAAGTGGTAAAAGACAGGGGTCTTAAGAAGACCTTGGCAAAACCGACACCTAGCCTAAGGACTTCTAACGCATTTGATGTGTTAGAGGACGAGTGCTGTGGTGAACCTGTTGCTCAACGAGGAGCCAGGGCAAAGTAACGAAGAGCATTGAAACGCAGGTCCCTCAAACTGCTCGTAAGGAAAAGGGAGAATCAAAGCGAATTTTGGTTGTGGGAGATTCTCAGGTGAGATATTTAGACAGAACGTTTTGTGCCAGAGAAGGGGGAACAGATTAAGGGTGTGCTATCCGGGAGCTGGAATTGGTGATATTGTTGGAAACATGAATGATATTATGAAGGGAAATGGGAACAAACCCATTATTTGTTTAAGTGCAGGGGGTAATGATGTTGGGCGAGTTAGGAGTGAGGAACTAATACAAGATTCAAGACAGCAATAGAATTAGTTAGGAGCAAGGGAGGAATCCCGATCATATGTGGCATTCTTCCAAGAAAGGGAGTGGGAAATGAATGGATGTCGAGGGCACTTGGTGTCAATTGCCGGCTGGAAAGATATTGCAAATCAAATGCAATATCTTTCATAGACAACTGGGAACACTTCTATGGAAGGAATGAAATGTATGCTCGTGATGGGGTGCATCTATCGAGAGCTGGGGTTGTTGCTGTTGCGAACTCGTTGGAAGAAGTGGTTAGAGGTGTTTGTTTGGGTTTAAACTGTTAGTAGATAGAGGTATGGGAATTGATTTGGAGGAAGGATGTAATAAAAGTATGTGTTTGCGGGAGAAAGGAATTGGCAAAATGATCAGGGAAAGAGAAGGGCCTCAAAATAACAATTCACTTAGGGTATATTACACAAACAGTAGAAGTCTAAGAAATAAAATTAACGAATTAAATGCTCTTGTCTGCACAGAAAAAATAGATATTATTGCACTTACCGAAACGTGGATGAATGTAGATAATAGAGAACTATTAGCTGAATATCAAATAAATGGATTTAAACTATTTCACACAGATAGATATATTAGACGAGGAGGTGGAGTAGCCATATACGTTAGGGACAATTTGAAATGTAGTCTCAAAGAGGGAATCAAAACTGAGCCACACACAGAAACCATTTGGATAGAATTAAACGAAAAAGCAAATAATATTACAATAGGAGTTATATATAGGCCACCAAATTTAGACAGAATGGAAGCAAAGCATCTATGGGATGAAATATCTAGGGCATCTAGATCTAACAGTATTTATGTCATGGGTGACTTTAATTTTAGTGGAATAAACTGGTTGAACAAAACAGGGAATAGTGAAGCAGAAGATTTTCTAGAATTAATTGACGATTGCTTTCTTACGCAACACATTAAGGAACCAACACGGGAAAACAATATTTTAGATTTAGTGTTAACTAACAGGGAAACACAAATTAATGACATCGAAATAGGGAGTGAGCTAGGGAACAGTGATCACAAAGAAATCAGATTTAGCATAGAATGGAATAGACCTGTAGGAGAAAATTCTGTTAAAGTGCCAGATTTTCGAAAAGCTGATTTTAATAGCCTAAGAAATTTTTGGGTCAAATTGATTGGAAAGTCTTGGGTATGGGGTGTGGGCCGGTCTTGGAGCGAGACATGAACCCAGCGATAGGTGATGTAAATGGGGATTTCGATGTGGATTCAATATATAACTTATTTAAGAATATTCTAAACAAAGCACAGGAACGTAGTATACCACACAAATTGAATAGATCGATTACTAATGACCCAAAGTGGATAACAAAGAATTTGAAGAACCTTATAGGTAAAAAGAGAGCTTGGTACAAAAGGATTAAAAATGGGGAGGTCACTTTAGAACAGGAATTCGTACAACTAGTTAGAAATGTTAAAAAAGAGATAAGGAAAGCAAAAAGAAACTATGAAGTTCGTATAGCAGGGCAAGCAAAGACAAATCCTAAAGGTTTTTTCAGTTATATCGAACTAAGACTAGGGAAAGGATAGGTCCATTAAAAACTGAGACAGGTCAAATAACAGATAGTGATGAAGAGATGAGTAGTATTTTTAATAAATATTTTGTATCTGTATTTACTAAAGAGGAACTTAACAATATGCCTTCAGCCCAACAAGTCTATGTGGGTGGGGACGAGGACAGGTTGACGAGTTTAGCAGTTACCAGGGAGGATGTTCTTAAACAAATAGTAAAACTCAAACCAAACAAATCCCCAGGGCCGGATGAAGTGTTTGCCAGAGTGCTGAAAGAATGCAAAGAGGAGCTTTGTGACCCACTGTCAATCATATTTAATAAATCAATAGAGTCAGGCACAGTGCCAGAGTTTTGGAAAGTTGCTAATGTGATACCAGTTTTTAAGAAAGGAGATAGATCACTTGCGTCTAACTATCGACCAATTAGCCTAACGTCTATTGTGGGAAAGTTACTCGAATCTATAATAGCAAATAAAATTCGTCTTCATCTTGAAAAACATAAATTAATAATTGAGTCGCAACATGGTTTTATAAATGGCCGTTCATGTTTAACAAATTTGTTATCTTTTTATTCTAGCATAGTTGAGGCAGTTGATAGTGGTAAGGATTGTGATGTTGTGTACCTTGACTTTAGCAAAGCTTTCGATACAGTGCCACATGAAAGACTGATTAAAAAGATAGAGGCTCATGGTATTGGGGGTGCTATATTAAGCTGGATTAGGGCATGGCTATACCAAAGGAAACAGAGTTAGTATAAATGGAGTCAAGTCAGAGTGGGAAAATGTTGTAAGTGGAGTGCCTCAAGGCTCTGTCTTGGGACCTCTGTTGTTTATAATATATATAAATGATTTAGATTCAGGTTTGAGTAGCAACATTTGCAAATTTGCCGATGATACGAAAATCGGTAGGGAAATTAATTCGGAGGAGGACTCACTATCACTTCAAGTTGATCTAGATAGGGTTTTGAAATGGTCAAAGGACTGGCAGATGCAGTTTAATGCTGATAAATGTAAAGTTCTGAAGCTAGGTAATGATGATAGAGTTACAAGATACGAGCTAGATGGTGTTGAGATTGCGAAGTCGGATTGCGAAAGGGATCTGGGAGTTATAATTAGTAAGAATTTAAAACAAAAGGATCAATGCATAAATGTTCGTAATAAGGCAAATAGGACACTCGGATTTATTAATCGCAGCGTAAGTA
This sequence comes from Procambarus virginalis, assembly GCA_020271785.1. Classification (NCBI taxonomy): domain Eukaryota; kingdom Metazoa; phylum Arthropoda; class Malacostraca; order Decapoda; family Cambaridae; genus Procambarus; species Procambarus virginalis. The sequence continues at coordinate 1,610,635 of WNGS01165751.1, forward strand.
ACAAGACACCTGGTGTGGTTCTCAAGCTATATCTTGCTCTGGTTAGGCCCCATTTAGATTATGCAGTTCAGTTTTGGTCGCCATATTATAGAATGGATATAAATTCACTTGAACGTGTCCAGCGTAGGATGACTAAGTTAATTCCCCATATTAGAAATCTTTCATATGAAGAAAGATTAACAAAGCTTAATTTGCATTCACTGGAAAGGCGAAGAGTTAGGGGTGACATGATAGAGGTTTACAAGTGGATGAATGGACATAACAAAGGGGATATTAATAGGGTATTGAAAGTATCAACACAGGACAGAACGCGAAACAATGGGTATAAATATTGGATAAGTTTAGATTTAGGAAAGACTTGGGTAAATACTGGTTCAGTAACAGGGTTGTTGATTTGTGGAACCAATTGCCGCGTAACATTGTGGAGGTGGGGTCCCTCGATTGTTTCAAGCATGGGTTGGACATGTATATGAGTGGGATTGGGTGGTTATAAATAGGAGCTGCCTCGTATGGGCCAATAGGCCTTCTGCAGTTGCCTTTGTTCTTATGTTCTTATGTTCTTA
>WNGS01165751.1:1618184-1636571 GCA_020271785.1 Procambarus virginalis
GGTGTGTGTGTGTGTGGTGTGGTGTGTGGTGTGTTGTTGTGTGTGTGTTGTGTGGTGTGTGAGTGAGTGGTGTGGTGTGTGCGTGGTGTGTGTGTGTGTGAGTGGGTGTGGTGTGTGTGGGTGTGTGTGTACTCACCTATATGTACTCACCTATATGTGTCTGCAGGATCGAGCATTGACTCTTGGATCCCGCCTTTCGAGCATCAGTTGTTTACAGCAATGACTCCTATCCCATTTCCCTATCATACCTGTTTTAAAATTATGAATAGTATTGCTTCCACAACCTGTTCCTTAAGTGCATTCCATTTTCCCACTACTCTCACGCTAAAAGAAAACTTCCTAACATCTCTGTGACTCATCTGAGTTTCTAACTTCCATCCATGTCCCCTCGTTCTGTTACTATTCCGTGTGAACATTTCGTCTATGTCCACTCTGTCAATCCCTCTGAGTATTTTATACGTTCCTATCATGTCCCCCCTCTCCCTTCTTCTTTCTAGTGTCGTAAGGCATAGTTCCCCCAGGCGCTCCTCATACCCCATCCCTCGTAGCTCTGGGACGAGTCTCGTTGCAAACCTCTGAACCTTTTCCAGTTTCATTATGTGCTCTTTAGATGGGGACTCCATGATGAGGCGGCATACTCTAAGACTGGCCTCACGTAGGCAGTGTAAAGAGCCCTAAATGCCTCCTTACTTAGGTTTCTGAATGATGTTCTAACTTTTGCCAGTGTAGAGTACGCTGCTGTCGTTATCCTATTTATATGTGCCTCAGGAGATAGATTAGGTGTTACGTCCACACCCAGGTCTCTTTCGCGCGTCGTCACAGGTAGGCTGTTCCCCTTCATTGTGTACTGTCCCTTTGGTCTCCTATCTCCTAGTCCCATTTCCATAACTTTACATTTGCTCGTGTTGAATTCCAGTAGCCATTTCTCTGACCATCTCTGCAACCTGTTCAGGTCCTCTTGGAGGATCCTGCAATCCTCATCTGTCACAACTCTTCTCATCAACTTTGCGTCATCCGCAAACATCGACACGTAGGACTCTACACCCGTAAACATGTCGTTAACATATACAAGAAATAGAATTGGTCCCAGCACCGATCCTTGTGGTACTCCACTTGTTACTGTTCGCCAGTCCGACTTCTCGCCCCTTACCGTAACTCTTTGGCTCCTTCCTGTTAGGTAGTTCCTTATCCATGCTAGGACCTTTCCCCCTTTGCTAAGTGTGTGTGTGTGCGCGTGTGTGGGCGCCTTGTATGTTTTTCTTTAAGCGTGTATGTGTGTGGTGTGTGTGTGGTATGTGATATTATATGAGTATGTATGAGTTCAATGATATTTGTGATTCTTTATGTCCAAGGGTCTCGGATTCTATTTGAACAAAGTTGTTATTGTTATTGCTCCTAATTCATCAACAAAGGGGATGATGTATGTGGCTGCCAAAGTAGATATGCAAATATAGTCCCACGCAAATTGTCTAACCTTTCTCCATCGCCGTAGTGAGGTTCTTTCTTGTAGAGCAGCAAAGGTAGTATAATTATAGTACATTAGATTATGAGGCTCTCTCTCTGCTGGACACTGGGCCTCACCGCAAATACATTTATTGACAGTGAATTGGGGCAGCAAGGCGTAGGGCAGACATAGGAATTGCCCAGAGGAAGTCCCCTGAATGGGGGGCCCTGTACAGCTGTGAGGTGACAGCAATCACTGGAAAGATTTTGCAGCCACCAGCAGAAGCTGAGGCTTCTTGCTCTGTGATGGGGCTGTCCCAGCTGGAATGTTTACTGGCTTTCAGAAGGGTTGGTCTAAGTGCCGAGTCTGCCTTGGTAAACCATTGTGCATTTCATTTGGTAAACCAGCATTTCCTGTGGTGGGTCGTGTATCCCTACCGAGTCCCACAAGTTGACTGGCAGAATTTCCTTAACCATGTCAAGGAAAATATTTCCACTGACATTCCACTGACTGGAAGATACTGGAGGGCCAAGTACCAAATCTACACAGTAAAATAAAAACATACTGGAGTGAACGATGTGGAAGGAAATGCAGAATAGAACCAGTGAAGAGCAGGGGTGCCATAGGCACAATCAGAGAACACTGTATAAACATCAGAGGTCCGCGGTTGTTCAACGTCCTCCCAGCAAGCATAAGAAATATTGCCGGAACAACAACAGCCTAGTGGACCAAACTCTCACATGTCAAGCCTGGCCTCGGGCCGGGCTTGGGGAGTAGAAGAACTCCCAGAACCCCATCAACCAGGTATCAACCAGTCATTGAGGGAAAGGTTGACAACTCTTTCTAGCGTGGTCTTCAGTAAGATGACACACTCTTCAACCTTTGGGCTGTTGAAAGACGTATTTTCAACATCCCCGAAAAGCTATTTTCACCTGAAAAAGGTGAAAACCTTCATTTTTCAAGGTGGAAAATCTGAAATATCTTCTTTTCTTGAGGTATTTTCACATCAAAAAGTAGGTTAGCCTCGGAAAGGATAGGCATCTAGTGAGAAGATAAAAAGATTCTTGAGCACACAAAAGTCTTCCATCCTCCTTAGGACCCACGATATCCTTTTCAAGGATATCGTCAATGGCGCTAGGTTGGAGAAAGTCAGAGAAGTGTGCTGTCAACGGTCGTGAGTACACGCACTCAGGGAATGATAAATTCAACTATGATGTTTGGGTTCGAGGAGACCATTTCACTTATTGTATCTTTAATACGTGTTTTAAACCACACTAAGAAATCCCATAATTCACCAGAATACAACTGGGATAACAATGAACAAAGATACAGTGATTGGCAAATACATCAGTATAGAACAGAAGTTATACGAAGAAATCCACAAGGGCCGTGACGAGGATTCGAACCTGCGTCCGGGACTTTATAACAGAAGTTACCTGATTCAACATGGACAATTATAAATATCAGAATGGAACAGGTCACCAAACATACTACAGTCCAGTTCGGGAGTCAACATGGGGGGGGGGGGACGAAGCCCTGATTAGAAGACGTCAAAAGGTTTCCGTTGATCATCAGTTTGGTGGCCAGCGAGGCGTGAACTGTGAGATTGACCTCGTGTGTCCTCTATGGTAGAGTCTTTCCTCTTTTCTCTTTGACGGTGATCTGTATGCAGTGACAAGTGTGTGAGAATGATTGACATGCAGTGACAAGTGTGTGAGAATGATTGACATGCAGTGACAAGTGTGTGAGGATGATTGACATGCAGTGACAAGTGTGTGAGAATGATTGACATGCAGTGACAAGTGTGAGGATGATTGACATGCAATGACAAGTGTGTTAGGATGGTCGACATGCAGTGACAAGTGTGTGAGGATGATTGACATCCAGTGACAAGTGTTAGGATGGTTGACATCCAGTGACAAGTGTGAGGATGGTCACACATCCATGATAAAAGTGTAATGTAAAAAATAAAAAGTGTTTTACTCAAGTGACAGCGATTGTCTTGAGAGTTAAAATAGAAACGTCAACAATGCAGGCGATGAGTCACAATAACGTGGCTGAAGTATGTTGACCAGACCACACACTAGAAGGTGAAGGGACGACGACGTTTCGGTCCGTCCTGGACCATTCTCAAGTCGATTGTGATGAGGGAGTAGAGACAGATAAATAGGCAAGAGAGAGCTGAGGAGCAAAGTAAGGTGTAGTAGAGGAGATAGTGTAGCTGAGAGTGTAGCCCAAAGCAATGCTCATGAGATTAACAGATACGATTTTTTTCCGAAAAAAGCGATATGGGAGAAAAAGGAATTATATACATTGAAAGTTATTGCCCCAGTGCCTAAACGGCTCTACCCATCTAAATGAAAGTATAACGAGAACTTTCTCATAATATATGAAGGCACTAATGAGATACAGCAGCTTCAATACAGTATATTAATACAGCATTGAGCACGGAATCCAATACAGCATTAACCACCAAAGTAACAACGTTGACCAAAGTTTCTCGAAAAGAACTGTTGACAGAGAAATTGACGGACTGAATCACATTTGGAACATGTGTGGGTTTGCCCGTCTCTTTTGCCCGGGAGCCGGTCGGCCGAGCGGACAGCACACTGGACTTGTGATCCTGTGGTCCTGGGTTCGATCCCAGGCGCAGGCGAGAAAAAATGGGCAGAGTTTCTTTCACCCTATGCTCCTGTTACCTAGCAGTAAAATAGGTACCTGGGTGTTAGTCAGCTGTCACGGGCTGCTTCCTGGGGGTGGAGGCCTGGTCGAGGACCGGGCCGCGGGGACACTAAAGCCCCGAAATCATCTCAAGATAACTTCAAGATAACCTCTTTCTCAACACATAGATACACTTGAAATAGAGCATATAAATATGATTTAAATCAAGCCAGCCGTCTATATAAAGTTTTGGGAGGGGAGAGGGGGAGAGAGAGAGGAAGAGAGGGAGAAAGGGGGAAAAAAAAGAGAGAAAGATTGCCCAAGAGAGACAAAGAGACGGAGACAGAGCGCGCGTAACAGACTAAGATAAGGCGAGCCAGCAAGGAAGGAGGGAGCGGCTGGCTAGAGTCGCCTCAGCCACTCAACACAATGGCCGTCGTTTGCCAAGAATCGCAAGCCGCCCTGGTCAATAGTTGCTGCTTCACACGACTCACACGACTCCACGGCAGCCTTCACCAAAGCACGACTCTCTCACGACAGCCTTCACCAAAGCACGACTCTCTCACGGCAGCCTTCACCAAAGCACGACTCTCTCACGACAGCCTTCACCAAAGCACGACTCTCTCACGACAGCCTTCACCAAAGCACGACAGCCTTCACGACTCTCTCACGACAGCCTTCACCAAAGCACGACTCTCACGACAGCCTTCACCAAAGCACGACTCTCTCACGACAGCCTTCACCAAAGCACGACTCTCTCACGACAGCCTTCACCAAAGCACGACTCTCTCACGACAGCCTTCACCAAAGCACGACTCTCTCACGACAGCCTTCACCAAAGCACGACTCTCTCACGACAGCCTTCACCAAAGCCTCCTTCGACCCCAGACGTTCCAGACGCCAATAAAATTGTTCTCTCGAATAATTTTAACGTCAAAATCGCCCAAATGGACCAAATTTAATGTAAATCATAACACCTCGCAAACATTCACGTTTTCTATGCGTGGGAGGGTCCATCGGTTAGGTTAGGGCAATTTAGTGCAACATTTACTGTCAATTGTGGCAAGACGGACTGCCCCAACCATCTACATTTTACATGCCTGTTAGTTAACTTGGGTTCTTGCGTTTAGTAGGCTGTATTTTGTCCGTTGTGGCCGTTCAAGAGGACACAGACACATTCCACCTCGTCACCAGAATAAAGGATACATGTGTCCCAAGCAACCCGTCCTCGCAAATTTAATGTCAATATTGACTTATTAGTTACGTGCATAGGTGACATACTAAACATAATAGTTTCCCTTGAAAAGCTTCATAGAAAACACCAACCTTACCTAACCTACTTAGTATGTTAAAATAAGAATCTTATAGCTTCGTAATTACAATTGTTACTTAACCTATTATAGGTATAGGTTAGGTAATAATTGTAATTACGAAGCAATAAGATGCTTATCTTAACATACTAAGTAGGTTAGGTAAGGTCGGTGTTTTCTATGAAGCTTTTCAAGGAAAACTATTATGTTAAGTATGTCACCTATGCACATATTTAATAAGTCAATATTGACTTATTAAATTTGCGAGGACGGGTTGGTCCCAAGAGATACAAGGATCACATTGACCATCTTAGCAGCAGTAACGAGGACTTAAAGCAACATTGCTAGACTTTATTATTCGAGTCAATGACACTGATAACGATCGTTAGTAGATGTTCTAATTGGTTTTAGGTAACGACACAGCTGGTCCCCGACGACAAGATAACAGGCGACGATAACGCCTGGTCGACGACGATAACAGACGACGATAACGACTGGTCGACGACGATAACAGGCGACCATAACGCCTGGTCGACGACGATAACAGGCGACCATAACGCCTGGTCGACGACGATAACAGGCGACCATAACGCCTGGTCGACGACGATAACAGGCGACGATAACGCCTGGTCGACGACGATAACAGGCGACCATAACGACTATAACCGTCCGCCTAATGTCCCCAACGTCAAGAAAAACCGACAATTTAAACCGTCCTTATCCTAACCTACCCAGGACCCAAAACAGAAAACGGGACAATACGTCCCTTTAGCCAGCCGCGTCCATTTTCTAGCACGACAATTTTTTGGCCTTATGTAACGCCTACGTGCGAAAAGCGACGTTCTGCGTACGTCAACATGTCGAGATGACAGGTCGAGCCCTTGACAGTTTGTGACACAAAGTCTTTAATTTTATTCAAAGTCAAAGTAATTTTATTTGCTCTTTGCATGCACTCGCGTATGTTCATGAGGCCGAGTTACAGCTCCTGGACCCCAACCCAAACTGCAGAAACAATGGAAAAGAAAACGGAGTCTAACACTAATAACGGCAAACAAATATAAATGCAATAGTAATAACGGAAAAATTATCGATGATAACAGCAGCAGTTACTAACACGACAGAAAGACAGCGGCAATTACTAACAACAAAGACAGCAGCAGTTACTAACAACGACAGAAAGACAGCGGCAATTACTAACAACAAAGACAGCAGCAATTACTAACAACGACAGAAAGACAGCGGCAATTACTAACAACAAAGACAGCAGCAATTACTAACAACGACAGAAAGACAGCGGCAATTACTAACAACAAAGACAGCAGCAATTACTAACAACGACAGAAAGACAGCGGCAATTACTAACAACAAAGACAGCAGCAATTACTAACAACGACAGAAAGACAGAGCAATTACTAACAACAAAGACAGCAGCAATTACTAACAACGACAAAAGACAGAGGCAATTACTAACAACAAAGACAGCAGCAATTACTAACAACGACAGAAAGACAGCGGCAATTACTAACAACAAAGACAGCAGCAATTACTAACAACGACAGAAAGACAGAGGCAATTACTAACAACAAAGACAGCAGCAATTACTAACAACGACAGAAAGACAGAGGCAATTACTAACAACAAAGACAGCAGCAATTACTAACAACGACACAAAGACAGCGGCAATTACTAACAACAAAGACAGCAGCAATTACTAACAACGACAGAAAGACAGCGGCAATTACTAACAACAAAGACAGCAGCAGTTACTAACAACGACAGAAGACAGCAGCAATCACACCGTCAACAACAGCAGTAACCACTCACAATATCTTCATAACAATAATCATCTCAACAATAAAGATAACAAAGACAGCAGCAACGACATTTGCACAAAAAACAACAGCATCAACATACGCCATAATGCCAACAAATACACTTCTAACAATAGGGGGGGGGAGGAAATGGGGAAAAAAAAACACTAAGCCCGATTTTCCAGATTCGTTTCCTGGTGAGTGCAGACATCGCAAATATTGCACCACGGAATTGCATGTGCATTTTGCTGTCATTAAGCCAACATGCTGCAAATGAAAATATTTTTCTGTGCTCCTGTACCCACTTGAGAAGGTAAAAACATATTACGATAAACAAGAATAGTTTAACAGGGAAAAAATATATAGATAACGGTTCAGGGGATCATTAATGGTGCGGGTCCTCTTTTGGGTCCATGGCTGTGGGGGAGTGTGGAACAGTTCACAGTTAGCTGGCAAGGGTTAGAGTGTTCAATATGGGAGGGGGCAGGGGGCGTCCAGTGTGTGTGAGAGGCAGGTGCTGGAGTGTCCAATATGGGAGAGGGCTGGGGTTGTCCAGTGTGTGGGAGAGGCAGGTGCTGGAGTGTCCAATATGGGAGAGGGCAGGGGGCGTCCAGTGTGTGTGAGAGGCAGGTGTTAGTGTGTCCAATATGGGAGAGGGCAGGGGCGTCCAGTGTGTGAGAGGCAGGTGTTAGTGTGTCCAATATGGGAGAGGGCAGGGGGCGTCCAGTGTGTGTGAGGCAGGTGCTGGAGTGTCCAATATGGGAGAGGGCAGGGGGCGTCCAGTGTGTGTGAGAGGCAGGTGCTGGAGTGTCCAATATGGGAGAGGGCAGGGGGCGTCCAGTGTGTGTGAGAGGCAGGTGCTGGAGTGTCCAATATGGGAGAGGGCAGGGGGCGTCCAGTGTGTGTGAGAGGCAGGTGCTGGAGTGTCCAATATGGGAGAGGGCAGGGGGCGTCCAGTGTGTGTGAGAGGCAGGTGCTGGAGTGTCCAATATGGGAGAGGGCAGGGGGCGTCCAGTGTGTGTGAGAGGCAGGTGCTGGAGTGTCCAATATGGGAGGGGGCAGGGGGCGTCCAGTGTGTGGGAGAGGCAGGTGCTGGAGTGAGAGGGACAGTGAGTGACACGGAGAGGACAGGGAGTGACGGCCAGGGAGTGACTGAGTGACAGGGAGTGACAAGGACAGTGACAAGGACAAAACAGGAGTCACACAGTTATAAAATAGTCATATGGTTGTGCCTCTGTCTTTATGTATGATAGAAAGCATGTAGGGAAACTCAGCTTTGTTCAGACATTTAACATTTCCTGTAACCTGACCTACGCATGACCTGACATTCAATGAAAAGGTCTCCAGGTGTGATCTTGCAAATGTTAATTAGCAAGAGCGCACTTCCACTCCACGTGTCGTAATGTAAATCGTAATTCCAGCTAAATGATGAATATATAACTTAAAAAAAAATTGCGAGGTGTTGAACAAAACAGTTTTTCTCTCCAATTTTTGTAATTGAATGGTCATCCATATTTCTTTTTAACGATTACGTAATATATCCGCCTGCTTATCGTTTCCTAAACAGTTATCTAACTTGAAAATTACTGCTTGATAGTGTCATTTGCTGCCATTCACAAAGAGAAACTGAATGCAATTGAAGAGTTTGAAATGAAGGATAATTATCAAGTTACTAACGATGCATTGTACTTTTTAACAAGGTACCTGACTTTCTCACACTAACTTCTTTCCTGAAGAGCTCATCTCCCTTCCATGGCCTGAGGTTAGGTGAATATAGGTAACTCCTAACGTCGATATAACATGAGAATAATCTTCCCTTCGCTGGGTGACTCTCAATGGGACTAAGCAACGCTTCCATTGGGATTCGACACACAAACAGGATTACTAGCAATGCTGACCTCGTACCAATACTCTAGTAAAGAGAATTGCACAGGTGCTCTTGTATAGTATACAGGTTACACTGGGATTTATGGCCTAGATTTTTATATATATATATATATATTATATATATATATATATATATATATATATATATATATATATATATATATATATTTTCTGCCAGTTTTCTTTTTCAGCGCCTCAGTGTGGCAATCCAGAGAGGAAATGCTCACTGCATCCATGGTTCCTGCCCGCCATCTGAGGAGCTGGAGGAGCTTTTCAACTTGTGACAAGCAGGCTTGTACCCCGCATGTAATCAATACTGTAACTTTTTTGTGTAATGACATTTTCAAATAAAGTTAGATAAATATACACACATACCAAAAGAATAGGGGTGGTAGGAGAGAAAATATCAAAGTGTTCAGTGAGGATCCACAAGGTCTTCTCTGAGTACTCTTTATTTTCTTCTCCGAGGCTATGGGTCCCTACACTTGCACCAGAGGTGGTACCCTTTCTATATATTAAAAAAAAAAAAAAAAAAAAAAAAAATATATATATATATATATATATATATATATATATATATATATATATATATATATATATATATATATAATCACCCTGGCAAGTGAGCTACTCTCGCAGCTTATTGATTTTTTCCTTGATCAACTTCACAAGAAATCTGCCAATAGAACTACTTTGATAGTACTGTACTAAGTACAACAGTCACCAAATTGTTATTGAAATGTCCAGAAAGTACAAATAACCCCCCCCCCACCCTTCCATCCCTCCTTGCTGTACAAGATCTTCACACTGGGGATTCCTTATTGGTCAATCTTAATTAATTCTTAAATCTTTTTTTTATTGTATTTTCTCTCCTACTTATCCTACCTTATTCTCACCGAAGACAGGTATACATGAGACGGTGTACCTGGCGGGGTCCCCAGGTATACTCTAGGTATACTCTAGGTGTATTTGTAGATTGTAGATCAGTTCAGCCTCTATGGTCTTGTATGTTGTAGTTTAGAGAGTGATTGCGAGGCATGAAATAAGTGAAATCGTTAAGAAAATCTTGCTGCCATTAACTGTGCAGGTCAAAGGGAGCCACAAGTGGGCCAAATGACAATAAGGAGCGTTGCAATAGCACGCAACACACCTACATCCACAAGAACAAAGACACATCAGTGGTACAGTAAATGAGACTGTTGTTGACCAGACCACACACTAGAAAGTGAAGGGACGACGACGTTTCGGTCCGTCCTGGACCATTCTCAAGTCGATTGAGATCAATCGACTTGAGAATGGCCCAGGACGGACCGAAACGTTGTCGTCCCTTCATTTTCTAGTGTGTGGTCTGGTCAACATACTTCAGCCACGTTATTGTGACTCCTCGCCTGAGACTGCTGTACCAGGCTTATGCTCACGCAGACGACCATTAAATACAGGAACTCTCATAAAGATACAGTTTAATTCATATATTCACGCTATGTAATTTAAAAACTAAATTGATATAGTCATGTATGAAATTGCCTGGAATAATGTATTAATGGTGCTAGCTTTACAGTAATATTAACGTCCGTTGGTAAATTCATTTATTGTTAAACACAGCATCAATTAACTGCATCCTTCAGCGAGTTTAGAATCAAATATAAAATTGCACATACAATGACAAATATTTAGCGCTGTCAGCAACTTCTACAAACTCCGGCCAAGTCTTTTTATTCACACCGATATTCTGTGAGTGGAACAATATTGTTTGCAAAACTAAAATATAAATACATTTCATATAACACAATATTTAACAATTCTCCACCGGCCGGTCAGAGCTCAACTGAGGAGCGCAAAATTCCACGAAGTTTTTAAGATTTGACGACATTCGCGAATGACCAGATAACAATTCAATTCAAGGTTTCCGCGTCGACATTTGATGATATTTCGAAAGCCGTGATCAGCAGAGGTGTGCTAAATTATACGCTCGTTGGCAATGGTGCTTCAAGTCAGGCAGGGAGTGTGGCCCGTTATCAGGGGGGTCCCCCAGGCACAGTGTGGCTCGCTGGAGGTCCCCCGCCCACAGCGTGGCTCGCTGGAGGTCCCCCGCCCACAGTGTGGTTCGCTGGAGGTCCCCCGCCCACAGTGTGGCTCGCTGAAGGTCCCCCGCCCACAGTGTGGCTCGCTGGAGGTCCCCCGCCCACAGTGTGGCTCGCAGGGGTCATAATTCCCCTCCAACATGGTGAGGAGTGTTGGCGGGGGGTGGAGAGGGTCTGGTTAAGATTGGCGGGGAATGTTAAGGAGGGTTAATTGACTCGTTAAGTAATTACCATGGCGTGTTAACAGTCAGGATATCAATGCCCATAACGGCGAGGACATTAATGCGCCGATGCACCACCTACCATGCCTGCCCTCCATGCCTGCCCTCCATGACTGCCCTCCATGACTGTCCTCTGTGCCTGCCCTCCATGCCTGTCCTCTGTGCCTGCCCTCCATGCCTGCCCTCCATGCTTGCCCTCCATGCCGGCAATCATTATGTTCACTTCAGTTACGTCTAGTTTATCGGATTTACCCAGTGTCATATGTTGCATTATTGAGTGTGTGGCTGCAGGCGTGAGTGTGTGTGGAGAATTGTGGGCGTGTGGGGGGGGATTGTGGGCGTGTGGGGGGAGATTGTGGGCGTGCGGGCGTGGGTGGGATTGTGGGCGTGCGTGTAGGTACGAGTCTACATCTGGCCCTCCACATTTTCAGCTACAGGAAACAATTATACAGTGCTCAGTTCTCCTAGTTCAAGTCACGAGAAAAACTGATCATTAATCTTGATGAATTTATCGGGGAAACAACAGATCAACGCATCGAGTCATTGGCACTATTGTCAATAATGATTCCCCCGTTGAGTGCCTCCACTAACAGCTCTCTTGCTCATCCGTCCTCGCATCCTCTACTTAATCCGAGATTTAAAGATGATAGTCATCGCAAGTTGCTTCAACGTACGGAAAATGTTGTACTTGGGAGCCGGTCGGCCGAGCGGATAGCACGCTGAATTTGTGATCCTGCGGTCCTGGGTTCGATCCCAGGCGCCGGCGAGAAACAATGGGCAGAGTTTCTTTCACCCTATGCCCCTGTTACCTAGCAGTAAAATAGGTACCTGGGTGTTAGTCAGCTGTCACGGGCTGTTTCCTGGGGGGTGGAGGCCTGGTCGAGAACCGGGCCGCGGGGACACTAAAAAGCCCCGAAATCATCTCAAGATAACCTTAAATAACCGAATGTAACCGAGCGACACACGCATAGAAAAGAGGAATTCGTGCGAGTTGCTGTGAAATATATAGTACATTATTTGGTGTTCGTTGGGGGGATTTTGACGTCAAAATACCATGTACCATTCGACAGGTGAGGTTGAGAGGTTGGTTGACCAAGTGTACTAGTTACCTTGTTGGAATTGAAATAAGTTTATAGAGGTAAAATACACACAAAGGGATGAGGTAGCTCAAGCTATTCTCACCCCGTTCAGTACATCGTGTTAATACATACACAAGTTACTTTGTTTGTTGCAGTATGAAATGAATGAAATTATAACGTTTCGATTTTGAGTTGATCCAGTGAATCAGTTCTTGTTTAGCATCAGCTGATGTGGTTCTATATATATATATATATATATATATATATATATATATATATATATATATATATATATATATATATATATATACATATATATATACATATATATATACATATATATATACTATATATATACATATATATATACATATATATATATATATATATATATATATATATATATATATATATATATATATATATATATATATATATATATATATATATATATATATATATATATATGTATGTTCAGTTGATGCAAAATGTATGTGTTATAGTATCAGATATTTGACATTTTGATTGTCAAAACCTCTCTCGATATATATTTTGACAATGTAACTTAATTATTCTGTATACATATTCCTAGTAGCTTTATCAGTCAAAACATCGACTTAAGTTACTGATGGCCGTGTTGCGTTACAGTGCTGGCGCAGCTGACGGTGTTGGCCAACGAGACGGTGAAGGTGCCTTGTGACCTCTCCACCAGGGGCATGGCCGACGTCGCTATCATAGTTCTCTGGTACCGAGGGGCGTCGCCGGCACCCTTCTACAGGTAAGGTTCTCCACCCCTAAACCTCACTTAAAAACACACTCACTCACCTCCCTCGCTCCATCTCTCAAATATTTTTTCTCTCTCTCTCCTCACTCCGACTTCGAAGAACACGAAACTTTCCTCATTTTCTTCGTGTGCGCGGTGAGGCTCCTAGCAAACATTTAATTAACTGTGGGGTCAGCGCCCTCTGGCAGTTACCTCGCCTCGGTGATCTTCATTCACTTTGGATCCTGGAGTGCGTTGATTACAAGGGCCAGAGGCGGTGCTTACGGCGAGAGGAATAACGAGAGAGAACTAAGAGAGAAAGGGAGATAAAAATGATCTCTATTACTCCCTCTCTCACTCACAAACTTCTAGGCAAGAATGTCAGGGCATGTCATGGTAAGTTCATGGAATTTCATTATCCTGAAGAGTAATTAACAAATTGCCATGATTTTCCTGCCTGGTATGTAGGGCGCTCGAAGCTCTCCGGTAATTAAGAAAAAAGTTTGCAAAATAAATCATTAACGAATAATTAAATTAATAATGATAATGTGACTACCAGCTGTAGAAATCCTTAACAAGAACTGAACAAACTATTTCGTATCGTCGCATAGTCAAAAATGTGTAACTCATTTTGACAATAAATTTATTTACAATTAATATTGAGCACTAACCTAACGATTAGTCCAATTAGTTCTTTATGCTGAATGGAAGCAAATAATTACAAATTATCGGTGATTAAAGCAGAACTGATAATAATAGCAGTGATAATGAAAAATATATTAACATTTATAAGCACACAGACATGTTAATCACTCGACATTCATCACCACCACCATACATAACTAATCAATCATTGATAGTTAGATTCCGAAGCCATACAGAACTTATCAGATGGCACAGAGCGACGAACGGACAGGTTGGAGCTGCCTCGTATGGGCCAATGGGCCTTCTGCAGTTGCCTGTGTTCTTATGTTCTTAAACACCAGCTACAATACAGAAGCGATAGCCGCCAGCATTCAGAACTAACGAGGCCTTTATATACACGAGTTACTAGCATATAAAAGCCAGTCGAAGTACGCCTTATTTTTGCGGTGGGGGGGGGGGGAGGAGAGGGGCTTTTAATACAGGTGTTTGTATCACTGGACTCAAGGTGAGGATTGCCAGACATATGACTGACATATGACTGTCAACAACTGTCAGATGCCAGCAATCGTGAGGCCAATCAGATATATCAGCAGTGTGTTCACAATGGGATTGCGAATCTTAGAAAGCAGATACTTAACATACAAGTGAATCTTACGAGTTTGGTGCTAAATGAGGAGGTGAATCTTGCTGGGTGTATGAAGAGGAGAAAAGCTTGAGGTAGATGTTCAATAAATGGTTACTGCAATTAAGCCCTAACAAAGGCAAAGTAATTAGGAAGTCAACCAGTAAAGATGATGTCATTGAAGCAACCTGTCCTCTTAAAAAGAAAGTCGCTTTTGGTCGTATGGCCGAATATGGACGTAATTTGAAAAGGGTCCTCTGATAGGTTAGGTGGGCAGGAAATTCTCAAAGTTTCAAAACGTTATGAAAAACGTTAATTTAAAGTATCCTCTCATAACCTCTGCGCGTACGCCGGACGACTCAAATAGAAAACGGAACAGAACGTCACTTTTGTGAGTCGATTTCATTTCAAATTACGTCCAAATTTGGCCATAGCGCCGCGCATACGGGCCAAAAGTGACGTTATTTTCAAGAGGACGGGTTGTTGAAGAGGGTCTACCACCGAGTCGTATGAAGAACCACTCTCTGGCTCCTGCACAAGGAATTACTCAGTGATATACAACTAAGTATGTCCTGTATTAGAGTATATGACCCCAGCGTGGGATCCGCTGCTAGTATAACAGGCAAAGCATACTCATAAAGTTCCGAGGTATGCTGTAAGGCCAGACCCAGAAGTGTTGAGATATAAGTTGCGCCAGAGAAATGAATCTCACATCGCGAGTCAGGAAAGGATTCCGAGCAGATTGCAAACAAAATTAACCCATATAAAAAGCAACGATACAGTGGACAAGAACAGATGTGTGAACACAAATGAGAGCGAACGAGAGGAGACAAAGCACAGAAAGTAGAGGTGAGAACGAGACACTAGAAGAGAATAACAGGTCACACAGGGGTAAAAAAAAAACTAAAGCACCCAAAACATAGGAAGATAAAAGGCGATAATGTAACTCTTGAGAACGAAATAAACCTCCCATAACTATGAAGCGCTTGAAAAAGGTTCACTTGGACATCAGGGACATCAGGATCATCATCACTCAGTCTGTCCTCCTAAGGTGTCCCAACGTTCAAGCAAACGATCCATTTAAAGTGTCCTCTCCTAACCTACCAGAGGACCCAAAACAGAAAACGGGACAGTACGTCTCTTTGTCGAGACTTTTCCATTTTCAAGTACGACCATTTTTGGCCTTATGTAACGCATACGTGCGAAAAGCGACGTTCTTTGTAGGAGGACAGGTTGTAGGATAGGTTGTAGGAGGACAGGTTGTAGGAGGACAGGTTGTAGGAGGACAGGTTGTAGGATAGGTTGTAGGAGGACAGGTTGTAGGAGGACAGGTTGTAGGAGGACAGGTTGTAGGAGGACAGGTTGCAGGGGGACAGGTTGCAGGGGAACAGTTGCAGGAGGACAGGTTGCAGGAGGACAGGTTGCAGGAGGACAGGTTGCAGGAGGACAGGTTGTAGGAGGACTGTTGTAGGATAGGTTGTAGGAGTACAGGTTGTAGGAGGACAGGTTGTAGGAGGACAGGTTGTAGGAGGACAGGTTGTAGGAGGACAGGTTGTAGGATAGGTTGTAGGAGGACAGGTTGTAGGAGGACAGGTTGTAGGATAGGTTGTAGGAGGACAGGTTGTAGGAGGACAGGTTGTAGGAGGACAGGTTGTAGGAGGACAGGTTGCAGGAGGACAGGTTGTAGGAGGACAGGTTGTAGGAGGACAGGTTGTAGGATAGGTTGTAGGAGGACAGGTTGTAGGAGGACAGGTTGTAGGAGGACAGGTTGCAGGAGGACAGGTTGTAGGAGGACAGGTTGTAGGATAGGTTGTAGGAGGACAGGTTGTAGGAGGACAGGTTGTAGGAGGACAGGTTGCAGGAGGACAGGTTGTAGGAGGACAGGTTGTAGGAGGACAGGTTGCAGGAGGACAGGTTGCAGGAGGACAGGTTGCAAGAGGACAGGTTGCAGGAGGACAGGTTACAGGAGGACAGGTTGCATCATCGATATACTGACTATAAGCAGATATCCTAAATCATCTATATAAGGCAGAACCCAGTCGCTGTGTCTCATTCCACAAATAAACTACTAGATACGCAAGAACATTCGCATGCAAACGAGAACAAACACTCAAGCAAATGTACAGGCACACACAATCACAAAATTATTTACATACAAACATTCCAATTAGTTGCATTAAAGTTAACTGCGTGACTGTTGTTGCATATACAGTAGTTAACATTTCTGCAAACATTTGTTGATCATTATTAAATCTGTAAAATGTTACAATATCCAATGTTCTGTGTGTGTACACCTAGATATACTCGCTTACATGTGCTTGTAGGAAACTTAATATTAATGGGTCAACTATTTAACTTGGAACCTGGATCATAGATGTCGCCGTGGTCCATCACATTTATGCTTTCCTGAGCGTTATTGGTAATAACGTTTCGTGGTAACGATATACAAGAGTTTCGAGCAGAGTGCTGGGCCCATTACCAGTGCCCTGGTTGTATAGCATACTCTTCAGAGAGCCTGAGAAATGAATTTTACACCAATTTCAGCATTTCCTGCTTCACTTTTATATTATCCACGTTATTGTTATAATTGGTAATAAAAATATATTGTCAATTGTTAGAGTTACAATGTGATTATACGGCAATGGTAAGATTTGGACGTCTCAAGCTAAAACAGGAGCTTAATTGTTGCTGTTTTTAGCTGTATGGCTCTTGACTTTTTCTTTATGACATTATTCAGTCTTGAAGTGTATTGAATATCCCTTTCATCAGTCTTTGAGCAGCCCGGCCTCCTAATAGAGCGTCGCATTTTGACATATCCTGCATCTAAGGCCAGAAACCGTCGTACTAGAAAATGGAAGCTTAGACATATCACGTTTCTTCTATTTGATAAAAGTCTAATTTTAAACATTCAGTTAAATGAATGAAATTTGCTTCTCATTGGATATCTTTGTCTTAGCTTTTAATTTGGTGGTGTTGGAACTGTGAAGACTTATATTATTTATATATATATATATATATATATATATATATATATATATATATATATATATATATATATATATATATATATATATATAACTAAGACTAGCAACAGTACTTAGCCGCAGTAACTCTTGTGTCTTGCAAAAAAAACCTTCCTTCACAGTACCCCAAATATACAAATCGACAAACTATTTAATAAATTATACGATAATTGGTTAGCCATATAATTGAACGGTATACATTTTGCCTCCGCGAGATGACCGTTTTCTATATTTTTGTCTATAAGCAATAATAACAGCTAATGCTTCCCAAAGTGTTATAAGCATTACGGTTCACTAATGAATCTATATTCACATGCCTGCCTAAATTGAAATGTGGTGTCGTAGCTCAGTCGACTTTTAACCCTGTCGTAGCTCAGTCGCTTAAGGCAATGTGTGGGATGCTCCGGACGCAGGTTCGAATCCTCGTCACGGCCCTTGAGGATTTGTTCATGTGGTGCAATCGTGTTCGTAAGAGCAGGCTTCAGTGAGTGATTACGTTGAGAGACGTAAGTGTTCCACGTGGTGATCCAAGCACGTCATCCTTGTAGACTCTTGCCTCTCTGTTATATTTGCCGGATAAATTACTTATTGATGGCAGTCTGAAGGTTCAAAATGTTCGCACAGGTTTCAAAAAGGTACAGAAAATGGAATTCATGCTGATGTAAAAATAATCTATGAGACTAAAATGCTCCATCAATGTATATGGCTCTTATCATTGTTAATAATTAGTTTATTAATATTGTACTAAGATTCTTGTTTCTTGAGGCTAATGCCACAAAAGAAAATTGGCACATCCAAAATAAAAAAATATTGCGAATGTTTTTTTTCCAGAAAGCAAAA
>WNGS01165751.1:1636596-1652460 GCA_020271785.1 Procambarus virginalis
GTAGGAGGGAAGGAGAAAATGATAGGAGAGAGAGAAAATGTAGAGAGAGAGGGGGGGAGGGGAATCTGCCCGGCCGTGTCCCATAACTTGACATACTCAGCCCCGTCCTCCCTAAATCGTTCCCTCAACTCCGAACGTACCAAAACTCCTGTTGCTAGCGCAAAGATCGCCCTGATCCATCTCACGCCCTATAGGACCAAAACTCAGAACAACGGTATAGTCTATGTCAATTTCGTCGCTACACTCGCTTCAATTTCGAGTCACAACACGATTTTTGCTGGCCTTACAGAGGTCATATACCTCGCGTGCAAATCAAATGCAGACTCTCGCCTCTCTCAATTAGAGGACTGGCTGGACATCATGTAATAGTTTTCCACTTCTAACCCCTGAATGTCTTGCAAGAGCTCTCTCATCACATTAACACACAGATCTACTTTTTAATCTGTGTTAGTTAGCTCTTTGCCCGATCTCATCTCTCACGTCTACACTTCTCCTTTTTAACCCACACGCTACGCTTCTCCTCATTCTCCCCTCGCGTCCGTTTCTAAACCTTAAACTCCGTTCACCCGAGAAGCTCACCTTCGCGCTGCGGGGCTTGACGATGCGCTGGTCAAAGAAAAATCCCTCCACCAGGATATAACGCGAATCTGGTCTGTTGCTGCCGGCGGAGGAGCACTCCAATTCCTACCGTCACCTCCCTGGACCGACACGCTAGCTACCTGAGGGCCGCCCCTTCTCAGGCGAGGATGGTCAACGGCGAGCCACTGAGGGCCAAGTGACATGTATACAGGGCCAAATCGTACTAACATAAACAGAGACGCCCGTGGTCGGCTAGTCGCTGGACAATTATTACGACCACAACCTGGCCAAAATTTCCAAGGTACATAATACTGGGGACATACTTAAGAGAATAATCAACTGGAGACCGAAGGGCGAGGGTTGTCTCGGATCACAAGGGAAGGAGCAATTTCTCAGAAAAAGCGCCAAACTAATCACCGGCTACTTATAACATATGGAAGGGGATGAGGTCACGGATTCCTTGTGATTGGGACGGAGCGTGAAACATAATTGCCCCACCAACCATTTGGACGGTCGGGATTGAAAGCCGACTCAGCGTGAACGAGGCTCGTCGCTTCCTAACCAAACCCCCCTCTGTCCAAGCTGGTTGGTGCGGTAATACGGGAGAGGAAGATTTCAAGACTCGTAGTGAACTTACAGCTCATATTGATAGTGACGGTGTCGGTTCTAGTTAGGTCTGTAATGGTTTTGCTTTGGTTGCTCTGCAGGTGAAGCGCGTGCGTCTGCAGGTCTCTTGGCAGCGTGTGTCCAGCGTGAAGCGCAGTCTCTTCCTGACTCCTTGCCCCGCGTGGTCCCACAGTGTAGAGATCCTCCACACCAACCCGTCTCTCTCATCACACACGTGTGGCGTGTACGGCTTCGTAGCGCCTGGCGACACACATGAGCACGGCTTCATCATATCATAGACTGGGTTGCTGGTTTACTCTTGCTCTCACTTTACTCCTTGCTACTGTTTATTTTATTTGCATACTTACACCGATCTCAGATACTAGAGATAATATCACATATATTGCAGAAGTTTTATAGTAGTATCGCGGCAAGATATTGCCTGTGTATGGGGTCCCGCGCGAAGATGGGGCATAAGAATTCAACACTAACTGGGCTAAACTAGCCTTGTCTAGTTCACGAAACTTTGTCTTTTGAATACCAACAATAATACTAAAAGGGTAAACTTTATTGTTTAGTGGAACTAGTTGCACGTGATCCAAACTTATATACGGGTAAATAACAACATCCCCATGGGCCGTGATCTGAGGATTTCGAATGCTGCATGGGGGAATTGCTGTAAAAAACTTGGTTTGTCTGGGAGGCTGCAGGATCCGAGTGAAATCAATGGAATTTTCAATTGCAATTCTTTTGACCATTGTCGTGACCTAGTTCTGACTTACAGTCAGTGGTGCTGAGATCATCGGGCGTAAGTTCAGCAACGCTTGCTTCATCATCGGCCCGTGGTGGATTTGTCATTTGATGCCATCACGTATTGTGTACATGTGTATTTATACGTAGTCACAAGGGGCGACTGTCGTGGAAGGTAAGACTCGGCTTCCCAAACTGACTCATTCTGTCGTCATTGACTGCTGAAACCACTCTCCTAGATCCTTCAGGTGGACGACTCTGCCCCCACTCGAAAGGTGGGGCCGCGCGCCCTCCTCCACCACAGAACCCGCTCTCGTTCCGTCACCACGGCCGTCAGGGAGGCTAGCTGGTGCAACAATCGACATAAATCATCCATGGTGTGGCTGTTTTGTGAGTCAGCTACTTGAAAAAAGTTCCAAGTAGCACGGTCACGGGCTATGGTGAGCCCGCAGAGGACTTAACCTGGCATCAGAGCCGGGGCCGTAACTTCTCTTAGTCATCATTTCCGTCTTGCTCTTTTCCGGGCAGCTGACGGATTGGTGCTCATAGGATAGAGTCAAATACTATAAGCAATGGACGTCGACTTCTATACCATTTGATAATTTGTTCGAGAAATGATCTCGGTTAATTCGGAAAACGGGTACTGTCGGTGATCCTGTCAGGTCAGGATTAAGGATCTTCAGGATGGGGCGGAGGGGAAGAAATCGGAGCCCAGACACTCCTCGTCGGCGGGGCGATTCATGTAACACGCGACCCTGCATGAAGCTAGACCCGGTCGCTCCTACGTCCGTCCCAAGTTTCGTTGTGGCTGTATCTACCAGGAGACTCCAACGTACCTGCTACGGCCGAAAAAAAATCTCTTCTCCAAAAACATTCATCTCTGAAAAATTTAGTTTAAAAAGAAATAAATTTTTTTTTTTGGGGGGGGGGGCAATAGGGTGTTGAATTGACTAAATTTACAAAAGCAAATATTACATGAAGCAGTAATTCTGTATTATACTTTAACAACAAACAGTGTATGCTCGAGGGCAAATATTTTTTATTTAATACGAGCTACAACGAATAGATCAAGAGGCCACGTAATCCTCAAATCATATTATCTAACAACTAATTTACAACGATGGTCCTTCCAGATCCAATCTAAATCATAACCAATATTAACAACTAGCCATAGTTTAGATTTCTCGGGGGATCTTTTCGCATAACGACATTCAAGCAGTACGAGGACGTCAGCCAATAAACGTGGCTGAAACTATCGTTGACCACACTAAAATGAGTACTAAGACACGTTTCGTCCGTCCTGGACCACTCTCACAGCGATGTGTGAAATGGAACGCACAATCGACTTGAGAATGGTCCAGGACGGACCGAAACGTCGTCGTCCCTTCACTTTCTAGTGTGTGGTTTGGTCACATAGGCATCCAGTGTTAGGAGTCGTAATTTGCTAGTCTATAGACGAGCACTGAACAGCTTACCAATAACAGCCAGGTGGACCGTGGACGTCTAGAGGGTCCTCTCTCGTAGTCGACCCGGCACCGGTAAGTGTCCTGGTCCCCGGGCCGCACCGGGTGGACCCGGAGACTCGGAGGGTGACCTTGAGGTCAAACTTGGCTCGCTGACGAACACAGTCTCGTCGCTCCAGTGTCGTCCTCCGGACTGACGCAGGTCGTAGCTATTCAACAAACGAACACAAAATAATGGGTGGAGAACGCTATTAAATATTAGACAATGTGAAACAGATTAAGGAAGATAGCTGAAGCAGAAATAAGTGCCCCTTCCCCTCCATCCCCCTCCAGCCCCTCCACCCCCTCCTCCCCCCCCCTCCCCCCCCCCCGGCAAAAAAATGCTAACTCCTCCCTCAAATAATCCATCGATTGAAAGCATTGAATGCATGTCATTAGGAAGATATTAGCCCCTTTTCAATATATTATTTTTTGGGGGGCTTCAAAAACAGGTTTCCCCCCCCCCCCTAAATTAAAATCTCAAAATAAACGCATCGGTGATTATATTTGAGTTGTGCGAAAAATTTAAGATAGCTGGACGAACATTGCGTTACCACAGTGTTTATGATAACGTCTGTGGCACTCAAAGAAGGTAATGCAACTTCTAAGTTTTTGCACTGAATGCTAAACGATCGTTAGTAGATGTTCTAATTGGTTTTAGGTAACGACACAGCTGGTCCCCGACGACAAGATAACAGGCGACGATAACGCCTGGTCGACGACGATAACAGACGACGATAACGACTGGTCGACGACGATAACAAGCGACCATAACGCCTGGTCGACGACGATAACAGGCGACCATAACGCCTGGTCGACGACGATAACAGGCGACCATAACGCCTGGTCGACGACGATAACAAGCTACGATAACGCCTGGTCGACGACGATAACAGGCGACGATAACGACTATAACCGTCCGCCTAATGTTCCCCAACGTCAAGAAAAACCGACAATTTAAACCGCTCTTATCCTAACCTACCAGAGGACCCAAAACAGAAAACGGGACAATACGTCCCTTTAGCCAGCCGCTTCCATTTTCTAGCACGACAATTTTTTGACCTTATGTAACGCCTACGCGCGAAAAGCGACGTTCTTTGTACGACAACATGTCGAGATGACAGGTCGAGCCCTTGACAGTTTGTGACACAAAGTCTTTAATTTTATTCAAAGTCAAAGTAATTTTATTTGCTCTTTGCATGCACTCGCGTATGTTCATGAGGCCGAGTTACAGCTCCTGGACCCCAACCCAAACTGCAGAAACATGGAAAACAAAACAGAGTCTAACACTAATAACGACAAACAAATATAAATGCAATAGTAATAACGGAAAAATTATCGATGATAACAGCAGCAGTTACTAACAACGACAGAAAGACAGCAGCAATTACTAACAACAAAGACAGCAGCAATACTAACAACAAAGACAGCGGCAATTACTAACAACAAAGACAGCAGCAATTACTAACAACAAAGACAGCGGCAATTACTAACAACAAAGACAGCGGCAATTACTAACAACAAAGACAGCAGCAATTACTAACAACGACAGAAAGACAGCGGCAATTACTAACAACAAGACAGCAGCAATTACTAACAACGACAGAAAGACAGCGGCAATTACTAACAACAAGACAGCAGCAATTACTAACAACGACAGAAAGACAGCAGCAATTACTAACAACGACAGAAAGACAGCGGCAATTACTAACAACAAAGACAGCAGCAATTAATAACAACGACAGAAAGACAGCAGCAATTACTAACAACGACAGAAAGACAGCAGCAATTACTAACAACGACAGAAAGACAGCGGCAATTACTAACAACAAAGACAGCAGCAATTACTAACAACGACAGAAAGACAGCAGCAATTACTAACAACGACAGAAAGACAGCAGCAATTACTAACAACGACAGAAAGACAGCAGCAATTACTAACAACGACAGAAAGACAGCAGCAATTACTAACAACAAAGACAGCAGCAATTACTAACAACGACAGAAAGACAGCAGCAATTACTAACAACGACACAAAGACAGCAGCAATTACTAACAACAAGACAGCAGCAATTACTAACAACGACACAAAGACAGCGGCAATTACTAACAACAAGACAGCAGCAATTACTAACAACGACAGAAAGACAGCAGCAATTACTAACAACAAAGACAGCAGCAATTACTAACAACGACAGAAAGACAGCAGCAATTACTAACAACAAAGACCGCAGCAATTACTAACAACGACAGAAAGACAGCAGCAATTACTAACAACAAAGACAGCAGCAATTACTAACAACGACACAAAGACAGCAGCAATCACACCGTCAACAACAGCAGTAACCACTCACAATATCTTCACAACAATAATCATCTCAACAATAAAGATAACAAAGACAGCAGCAACGACATTTGCACAAAAAACAACAGCATCAACATACGCCATAATGCCAACAAATATACTTCTAACAATAGGGGGGGGGAGGAAATGGGGGAAAAAAAAAACACTAAGCCCGATTTTCCAGATTCGTTTCCTGGTGAGTGCAGACATCGCAAATATTGCACCACGGAATTGCATGTGCATTTTGCTGTCATTAAGCCAACATGCTGCAAATGAAAATATTTTTCTGTGCTCCTGTACCCACTTAAGAGAAGATGAAAACATTTTACGATAAACAAGAATAGTTTAACAGGGAAAAAATATATCAGATAACGGTTCAGGGGATCATTAATGGTGCGGGTCCTCTTTTAGGTCCATGGCTGTGGGGGAGTGTGGAACAGTTCACAGTTAGCTGGCAAGGGTTAGAGTGTTCAATATGGGAGAGGGCTGGGGGCGTCCAGTGTGTGTGAGAGGCAGGTGCTGGAGTGTCCAATATGGGAGAGGGCAGGGGGCGTCCAGTGTGTGTGAGAGGCAGGTGCTGGAGTGTCCAATATGGGAGAGGGCAGGGGGCGTCCAGTGTGTGGGAGAGGCAGGTGCTGGAGTGTCCAATATGGGAGAGGGCAGGGGGCGTCCAGTGTGTGTGAGAGGCAGGTGCTGGAGTGTCCAATATGGGAGAGGGCAGGGGGCGTCCAGTGTGTGGGAGAGGCAGGTGCTGGAGTGTCCAATATGGGAGAGGGCACGGGGCGTCCAGTGTGTGTGAGAGGCAGGTGCTGGAGTGTCCAATATGGGAGAGGGCTGGGGGCGTCCAGTGTGTGTGAGAGGCAGGTGCTGGAGTGTCCAATATGGGAGAGGGCTGGGGGCGTCCAGTGTGTGTGAGAGGCAGGTGCTGGAGTGTCCAATATGGGAGAGGGCTGGGGGCGTCCAGTGTGTGTGAGAGGCAGGTGCTGGAGTG
This sequence comes from Procambarus virginalis, assembly GCA_020271785.1. Taxonomy (NCBI): domain Eukaryota; kingdom Metazoa; phylum Arthropoda; class Malacostraca; order Decapoda; family Cambaridae; genus Procambarus; species Procambarus virginalis. The sequence continues at coordinate 1,643,369 of WNGS01165751.1, forward strand.
TCCAATATGGGAGAGGGCTGGGGGCGTCCAGTGTGTGTGAGAGGCAGGTGCTGGAGTGTCCAATATGGGAGAGGGCTGGGGGCGTCCAGTGTGTGTGTGAGGCAGGTGCTGGAGTTTCCAATATGGGAGGGGGCAGGGGCGTCCAGTGTGTGTGAGAGGCAGGTGCTGGAGTGAGAGGGACAGTGAGTGACACGGAGAGGACAGTGAGTGACGGCCAGGGAGTGACGGCCAGGGAGTGACGGCCAGGGAGTGACTGAGTGACAGGGAGTGACAAGGACAGTAACAAGAACAAAACAGGAGTCACACAGTTATAAAATAGTCATATCGTTGTGCCTCTGTCTTTATGTATGATAGAAAGCATGTAGGGAACTCAGCTTTGTTCAGACATTTAACATTTCCTGTAACCTGACCTACGCATGACCTGACATTCAATGAAAAGGTCTCCAGGTGTGATCTTGCAAATGTTAATTAGCAAGAGCGCACTTCCACTCCACGTGTCGTAATGTAAATCGTAATTCCAGCTAAATGATGAATATATAACTTTAAAAAAAAATTGCGAGGTGTTGAACAAAACGGTTTTTCTCTCCATTTTTTTAATTGAATGGTCATCCATATTTTTATTTAACGATTACGTAATATATCCGCCTGCTTATCGTTTCCTAAACAGTTATCTAACTTGAAAATTACTGCTTGATAGTGTCATTTGCTGCCATTCACAAAGAGAAACTGAATGCAATTGAAGAGTTTGAAATGAAGGATAATTATCAAGTTACTAACGATGCATTGTACTTTTTAACAAGGTACCTGACTTTCTCACACTAACTTCTTTCCTGAAGAGCTCATCTCCCTTCCATGGCCTGAGGTTAGGTGAATATAGGTAACTCCTAACGTCGATATAACATGAGAAAATCTTCCCTTCGCTGGGTGACTCTCAATGGAACTAAGCAACGCTTCCATTGGGATTCGACACACAAACACGATTACTAGCAATGCTGACCTCGTACCAATACTCTAGTAAAGAGAATTGCACAGGTACTCTTGTATAGTTTACACGTTACACTGGGATTTATGGCCTAGATTTTATAATATACTATATATATATATATATATATATTATATATATATATATATATAACTGAAAACTCACACCCCAGAAGTGACTCTTCTGGGGTGTGAGTTTTCAGTTGTATCTAGTCCTGGGGACCATTCAGGCTTGTTTGCATATATATATATATATATATATATATATATATATATATATATATTATATATATATATATATATATATATATATATATATATAATCACCCTGGCAAGTGAGCTACTCTCGCAGCTTATTGATTTTTCCTTGATCAGCTTCACAAGAAATCTGCAATACAACTACTTTGATAGTCCTGTACTAAGTACAACAGTCACCAATTGTTATTGAAATGTCCAGAAAGTACAAATACCCCCCCCCCCCCTCATCCTTCATCCCTCCTTGCTGTACAAGATCTTCACACTGGGGATTCCTTATTGGTCAATCTTAATTAATTCTTAAATCTTTTTTTATTGTATTTGTTCTCCTACTTATCCTACCTTATTCTCACCGAAGACAGGTATACATGAGAAGGTTGACAAGACCCACACTAGAAGGTGAAGAGACGACGACGTTTCGGTCCGTCCTGGACATTCTCAAGTCGATTGTGACAATCGACTTGAGAATGGTCCAGGACGGACCGAAACGTCGTCGTCTCTTCACCTTCTAGTGTGTGGTCTGGTCAACATACTTTAGCCACGTTATTGTGACTCATCGCCTACATGAGAAGGTGTACCTGGCGGTGTCCCCAGGTATACTCTAGGTGTATTGTAGATTGTAGATCAGTACAGCCTCTATGGTCTTGTATGTTGTAGTTTAGAGAGTGATTGCGAGGCATGAAATAAGTGAATCGTTAAGAAAATCTGCTGCCATTAACTGTGCAGGTCAAAGGGAGCCACAAGTGGGCCAAATGACAATAAGGAGCGTTGCAATAGCACGCAACACACCTACATCCACAAGAACAAAGACACATCAGTGGTACAGTAATGAGACTGTTGTTGACCAGACCACACACTAGAAAGTGAAGGGACGACGACGTTTCGGTCCGTCCTGGACCATTCTCAAGTCGATTGAGATCAATCGACTTGAGAATGGCCCAGGACGGACCGAAACGTTGTCGTCCCTTCATTTTCTAGTGTGTGGTCTGGTCAACATATTCAGCCACGTTCTTGTGACTCCTCGCCTGAGACTGCTGTACCACAGTATGCTCACGCAGACGACCATTAAATACAGGAACTCTCATAAAGATACAGTTTAATTCATATATTCACGCTATGTATTTAAAAACTAAATTGATATAGTCATGTATGAAATTGCCTGGAATAATGTATAATGGTGCTAGCTTTACAGTAATATTAACGTCCGTTGGTAAATTCATTTATTGTTAAACACAGCATCAATTAACTGCATCCTTCAACGAGTTTAGAATCAAATATAAAAATTGCACATACAATAAATATTTAGCGCTGTCAGCAGCTTCTGCAAAACTCCGGCCAAGTCTTTTTATTCACACCGATATTCTGTGAGTGGAACAATATTGTTTGCAAAACTAAAATATAAATACATTTCATATAACACAATATTTAACAAATTCTCCACCGGCCGGTCAGAGCTCAACTGAGGAGCGCAAAATTCCACGAAGTTTTTAAGATTGACGACATTCGCGTATGACCAGATAACATTCAATNTATAATATATATGGGAAGATATAACTAAATATTTAAACCCGAATCCCCTGAATCATGTGAAGCACTTAGTAATATTATATATTATTATTTAGTAATACTATAAGTAATAACATAAAATAATATATTATATATATTAATATTATCATATATTATAATCTGTAACCCGAAATATTACAACGTTAACGCTAATACAGTACATGCAACTTGGAGAGGAGAGTGAAGGAGTAGGCTGGGTAAGGCGCTGAGTAAGACACTAAGTGAGAATGGGTGAGGCACTGAGTGAGGAAGTGAGAATGAGTGAGAGGTAATGGGTGAGTTAACGTGAATCAATTAAGTTCCTGCTTTCCCATCGTCCCATCCCAAAATCCTTATCCTGACCCCCTTCCAAGTGTTATCTAGTTGGAACGGCTCGGCGCATTCCTCTGATAGCTCCCTTCCATTCTGCATACCATGGTTACAGCCCTGTAATGATGTAGTTCAAAGGCCCCTTTCTCTCATGGTTTCTTGACTGAGCGTAATTTGATAAGGACTGGAAAAGGTTTTTGCCTCTGAGGAGACACTATAGAGTTGACATGAGACACTCACGTCACCTCTGAGGTGACGTGATACAGTTAGCATGAACTTTATCACTGCAAGGAAATGGAAAGTCTGGTAAAAAGATATCTAAGAGCTACAGAACACCTGAGTGTGTAGGCCTACTGAAATATAGCAATCTACCCTCTGCTTGCCGCTGCATTAAATACATTAAGGTTTATTTGAAAGCTGCATCTAATGTTTCAAAATGCATGAGATTTTTACCTACACCTTACCTACACACTCATACAGTGACCTATTCCTATGTGGCATTCAGCATATATTTTATTAATACCACTGAGTATCGCACATGTTCTAATGCATTCCCTTCCATATTTGCTTCGTGTAATTTCGCTCAGCTTTCCTAATCTATCCCTAATTCCTTAACACACATTGTACCAATCACGGATCTAAATACATAAGTTCTAGGATTTGTTAGAGAAAATATAAAATTTCTCCATTTGTATTTTGTGAAGCATTCCATGCTGGTGATGCATATCGTAAAATCTAATCGTGGTCTCAATTGGGAAGCGTCCTTGTCAACTTCAAACTCTTCTCACCAATGGATTACCCTATTTGCCCATTGGTAAGTCTCCTTGCCCATCGGGGAAACCTCTTTGCCCCAAGGCGAAGCCTTCCTGCCCAGAGGGAAATAAAATCTCGTTAACTTGCGACCCTTCAAGCTCCAGCAAGACAATGAACCCCGCCAAACGCCTGCCCAAATTTTTTTAGCAAGAGAGTTGTGCTGGCATAAACTTGCCGACTTACAGCGTCCTCCACTTTGCCTGATGAAAGAGGATCGAAAATAGCGTTATGGATTTACGGAAAAAGGCGCTGGAAGTTATCCACCGCTGCACCAGCCTCGCGTAAGCATGTTACTTATATTCAGTGGCACGGGGCAAGAAGGATAGCTTTCTCAAGACCGGAAAGTCTACTTGCATATATTTGTCAATATTGTTGCTTACACTTGCTTGATGCGTGTCTTTATTAGTAAATACATTATTATTACCGTTTTTAGCGTGATTTAACAGTAATTGTGTTTTAGTCTACAAGGTGAATATTTTTTTGGGGGGGAAGATAGGGGTTAAATGTATGGATTTTTGCGTTATGGGCTCGACCTTGACAAGCGGCTCGTTTGACATCATGAATATGTACACTGTCAAGACGGGAAGGAAATGAAGTGCCCCTTGATGAACGATAGGTGACATCCAGTGTCTGGATGTCAGACTCTGGATGTGTGTGTGTGTGTACTCACCTATTGTAATCACCTAATTGTGCTTGCGGGGTTGAGCTTTGGCTCTTTGGTCTCGCCTCTCAACTGTCAATCAACTGGTGTACAGATTCCTGAGCCTACTGGGCTCTATAACTGTGTTTGTGTGTGCGTACACTCACTACTTGTACTCACCTAGTTTTGCTTGCGAGGGCTGAGCTTTGGCTCTTTGGTCCCGCCTCTTAACCATCAATCTACTGATGTACAGACTCCTGAGCTTCTCGAGCTCTATCATATCTACATTTGAAACTGTGTATGGAGTCAGCCTCCACCACATCACTGCGTTCCACTTGTTAACTACTCTGACACTGAAAAAAGGTTTTTCTAACGTCCCTGTGGCTCATTTGGGTACTCAGTCTCCACCTGAGTCCCCTTGTTCGCGTACCACCCGTGTTAAACTGTTTATCTTTATCTACCCTGTCGATTCTTATGAAATTTTGTTGGTAGTGATCATGTTTCCCCTTACTCTTCTATCTTCAAGTGTCGTGAAGTACATTTCTCAGTTTTTCCTCGTAATTCATGCCTCTTAGTTCTGGGACTAGCCTCGTGGCATATCTCTAAACTTTCTCCAGCTTCGTCTTGTGCTTGACAAAGTGCGGGCTCCATGCTGGGGCCGCATACTCCAGGACTGGTGTTACATGTGTGATATACAAGGTTCTTAGTGATTCCTTACACAGGTTCCTGAAGGCAGTTCTGATGCTAGCCAGCCTTGCATACACCGCAGATGTTATTCTTTTGACGTGGGCTTCAGGAGACAGATTTGGTGTGATATCAACTCCTAGATCTTTCTCTCTGTCCGTTTCATGAAGAACTTCATCTCTACAGATGGACTGTGTGTGTGTGCGCGCGCACGTGTTATTATATAATGGATGAGGAACCGGACATTACCCAGGTGAGAAACAAAGCCACTGGTCCCTTTCATTGCAATTCCTCCTCCCTTGCAACATTGACAGTTTGGCCACAGCCGAAAAAGTCAGAATTTCCAACAATTTTGGATTCATTGTCCAGTCTCATTTGCATCAGTGTTCGACTATTTGAGTTTTACTATTTTATTTACATAGGTGTATACATTTTTACTTTTCACGGGAAATATAAAATGGTGATCTTCATACGAGAGAATGTTAGGAAGTCTTGGAACATGGACAATGTAGTGAGCAAAATTATTAATTTCAGAAGGAACTTAGGAGTTAAATTCTCACATACCCTATTATATCTCTTGGGTCCAAAGGTTATCTTGAGGTTATCTTGAGATGATTTCGGGGCTTTTTAGTGTCCCCACGGCCCGGTCCTCGACCAGGCCTCCACCCCCAGGAAGCAGTCCGTGACAGCTGACTAACACTCAGGTACCTATTTTACTGCTAGGTAACAGGGGGCATAGGGTGAAAGAAACTCTGCCCATTGTTTCTCGCCGACGCCTGGGATCGAACCCAGGACCACAGGATCACAAGTCCAGCGTGCTGTCCGCTCGGCCGACGGCTCTCTAGTTGATTATTTGAATTTACAGTATGTTGGCGAATTATGTTGAAACGATATACTTCAATGACGGAGTGAATCACTGAGAACACTTTCCAACATTGATAAAACAAATATTTGTTACACTAGAGTTAGAATTTCTAGTTAGAATTACACTAGTTCTAGCTCCCAGCCAGGAGTTAGAACCCCATAAAGCGCTTGACCTTCCTATGATCAAAAAAGGTTAGCATGCAAAGCGTTCTATCCATTCGGTAGAATTCAAATACATAGACATAATTACCCAAAAAGGGTTTGTTGCAGCAAAAATACTGTACATTTTGGGGCTGAAACATTACATTTCGCACAATAGGATGCTTCAGATAACTATGGGAGCCGGTCGGCCGAGCGGACAGCACGCTGGACTTGTGATCCTGTGTTCCTGGGTTCGATCCCCGGCACCAGCGAGAAACAATAGGCAGAGTTTCTTTCACCCTATGCCCCTGTTACCTAGCAGTAAAATAGGTACCTGGGTGTAGTCAGCTGTCACGGGCTGCTTCCTGGGGGTGGAGGCCTGGTCGAGGACCGGGCGCGGGGACACTAAAGCCCCGAAATCATCTCAAGATAACCTCAAGATATGGTATTCTGTTATGGCGCATTGTGACTCATTTTTTAACCTGACTTTTTTACCTGAGGCCCACAGCCCCAAGTGCCCTCAGCGAGGACAAGAAGCCGGCGGCTTATTTAAGGTTCTCTCCTTCCCATTTGCCTTAATGATTAACTACACCTTCACTATTGCCTCTGAACAGAGCTCAAAGCATTGTGCTCAGGTGTCGCAATACTTTACAATACCTGAGAGCGATAGTCGGCTATGCTGCTGTGTGGACACTGACACGATAGACTGTTAAGAGCAGAGTGGATTGTATGTTGGGGACACTAGAAATTGTGTTGTTTGGCTCTCCATCTCTCTGAACACTTCTCTAAAGATCGTTCAAGATCTCTTCTTGAACGCTGACCTGCATGAGGAGGGGGGAAGGAATGGTGCCCAACCACTTGTGAACGGTCGGGGGATTGAACGCCGACCTGCATGAAGCGAGACCGTCGCTCTACCGTCCAGCCCAAATGGTTGGACTCCCCATCGCTGGAGACAAAGGCCTTAACCCCTCAGTGAGCTGGTCTCGTGACCAACCCCATTAGCCAAGTGGAACAACGAGGAGAGTGGAGTTGTAGGTAAACCTCTCTCGCGTCTGAGGCAAGAGGTCACTCTTGGTTTACTCATCTCCTACTGAACCTTCATTTACTTTCTTGGTCTTCTCCTCTAGCATCTTTATGTTTTAAATCAAAAAGAAAACTCTTTGTTAAGCACCATTTTGTAATTATTAAGGGAGGAGGGGAGTTGTTAATTGGATAATTATCTGTACAGACAGTTAATTGGATAACTATCTGTACAGACAGTTAATTGGATAACTATCTGTACAGTCAATTGGATAATTATCTGTACTGACAGTTAATTAGATAACTATCGTACAGTTAATGGTCAACTATCTATACAGACAGTTTCCTCTCTTAATTGGACACAGTCGCGTGTCATGGGGGGTTTAATACATAATATAATAAACACAAACCACAATAACATAATATTCAAAAAACCAAATCCACAAGCACCCTGATGGAGGCTCGAACCCATGTTCTGGATGCTCCAGACGTGGTACAATCGACAAGATCGCGCTATGAGAACACTCAAACGCGCAGGTTCGAACCCTCACATCAAGGCTCTTGTCGATTTGTTCACGTAATGTTATAGCCCGATTAAACTGTGCATAAAATCCTATGGAGAATACAAAAAGAATGTGTTAGATACTCTTGTCCCAGTCTGGCTCCTAAGGTGTCCCCAACGTCAAGAAACTGTCGTACTACACTTATCTTAACATACCAGAGGCTCCAAAACAGAAAACGGGACGGAATGTCAATTTCGAGAGCCGCTACAGTATTAGTGTCATTCTTGTAACATAACATGGCAAACATTTATGTCTTGTTCAAAATATAATTTTTTTAAATAAAACACTGTATTAGACTATCTTGAGTATATCGCCCACCAAATAAATATTAGTGTTATTCTTGAAACAGAATAATGTTACAAGAATAATATTTTTGTTTTAATATTTTTATAAGTAAAAGACTGTCGTAGACCGTCTTTAATATATATCCCCACCAAATAAATATTAGTGTTAATCTTGTAACATAACTTAACATAACATGGCAAACATTTATTTCTTTGTCCAAATAACATTTTTAAAAGTAAAAAGACTGTCGTAGACCGTCTTCAATATATCACCCACCAAATAAATATTACTGTGTGTGTGTGCTTTGTGACATACCGTTACCAACAAGGAAACATCTATATTATTTATATATCAATAGCATTTGTCGAGTAAATTAGTTCATCATTGAATACAAAGGAAAGTTCATTACTCCTTTTACGTATTTTAAACTTATCGTCGCTTTTATGTAGTAATAAAACTTACTAAGACAAGGCTTTATATAGTCAAAAACAGCTCGAATGTTTTAATCATTTATACACATTGCTGTGCATAAGGTTATTACTACATCAAGTTGTACATGTTTTTAGTTTTATATAATATATCCTCCTCCAACCACACCTTCCAAACTTCATGTTTTTACTCTCCAATATGTAAGAATTTACATTTCCCCAGCCTCCATTTATTAAAATTTACTTTTTACCAAGACATTCAATTCCATACAATTCAAGCATTACTCTAAACAGTTCCAACACACCAACACAACTACTGTTTGGGATCATAGATCTCACCTGACTGACTTAGTTTTTGTCATAGCATTTTTTTCAACTTTTTGTGTTTGGTCTACATTACACAGTATTATAACGATTTAAGGTTCATTTATGCAGTACAACACATCTCATCAAACAACTGTTCTGTTTCACAGCGTTCATATATCAAATGGCGATTGTATCTTCTATTATACCATTCCTACTTCATCTTCCGACTTTATGTTT
>WNGS01165751.1:1652485-1662485 GCA_020271785.1 Procambarus virginalis
TCTATCATAGTTACACTTGAAACTGTGTATGGAGTCAGCCTCCACCACATCGCATTCCTAATGCATTCCATCTGTTATCTATTGACACTGCAAAAGTTCTTTCTAACGTCCCTTACCGTGCGTGCGTGTGTGAGTAAGAGAGAGAGAGAGAGAGAGCGAGGAGAGAGCAGCATTAAACAATCAACATACATGCAAATAACCCAACATAATTCGAACCATGGAGGGAACTATCGGGAAGAAGCGTCAAGTCATCACGACTATATAGCACCTGGGAAGGGGTCAGGATAGGATTTGGGATGGGACGGAGGGAAGGAATGGTGCCCAACCACTTGGTTGACGGTCGGGGATTGAACGCCGACCTGCAGGAAGATCGGCGCGTTCTACCCTCCAGCCCTCTGTTAAACGAATCTAAGATCAACTAGTTGATTATTTATAGTTATTCATTAATACAGGAGACGGTAAATGTCTTACAAACTATTTTAATTAAATGAGAATTATTTGATGAAACAAATTTGGCCGCTTGAATCGCTTTCTCACTGACAAACACAATTAACAATATATGAAAAAAGTGAAGGAATCCTATATTAACGGTAGAGAATGGCGGACTCCGGGAGTTTAGACCCGACAAGCTGCCCCATAGGGTCCAGCGAGCCTATTGTTGCCAGAACTGCAGTAGGGCAGACCCGGCCAGGAGTTACGGCCTTCCCTGCTCGCTCACTCGGCAAGGATGTCATTATTTACATCAGTGCCCAGAGGCCGGCCGAATGGTTCGGAGAGGCAGTGGAAGACACCCAGCTAGAGAGTGGGTGAGTGGGAGAGTGAGTGAGTGGGTGAGTGGAAGAGTGGTAGAATGAGAGAGAGTGGTGTGTGTCGTATTTTGACGTATACTCAACCTAAGACCAAAAACCGTCGTTCTAGACAATGGTAGCAATTCGCAAAATTGACAAAATCCCATTTTCTGTTGTGGGTCCTCTGGTAGGTTAGGATAAGGGCACTTTAGTACGACAGTTTCTTGACGTTGGGAAATTTTAGGAGGACGGGCTGGGCTGACAGAGTCTAGCCAGGTGGAAGCAGACATCCAATAACTCGGACATTGCAATTAATTAAAATATCAGAACACATCGACAATTGATTCTCCAAGTCCTCATAAAAACTCTTCTAGACAAATTTTCGAAGATAATTTGAGACTAAGCAAAAATCAGCAAGGAAGACCCAATTTCCAGGGAATGAATGTAAAAAGTTTTATTTCGGCGAAGCGCGTCATAAATGGAACAGCCGAAAGTCCATGCAAAAAGTTTGAAATTTATGTCGAGTGGGCGATATGCGAGGCTCAACCACCACTGAACGAGTATAGCTGGATAGGAGGAGCGGAGATAAGGAAGGAAGGAATTATCAAGGGAAAGCGCCAAGCCATTACGACTATATAGCACTGGGAAGGGGTCAGGATAAGGATTTGGGGATGGGACGGTGGAAAGGAATGGTGCCCAACCACTTAGACGGTCGGGGATTGAACGGCGACCTGCATGAAGCGAGACCGTCGCTCTACCGTCCAGCCCAACCGCTTGGGCTGGACGGTAGAGCGACCGCAGTCAAGGATAGAAGTGAAAAACGGAAGACCATGAACGACATATGAGATTCAGAAACAAGTAGTGTATTGTGAGGACTAATAACAAACAGAAGCTCCCCTATGACACTGTAATGTCCCCATTGGTCAAACTATTATGTATTAGCGATAAACCTACCATTAATGTATGATGACTTACTGTAAATATGTAGCTCTTGAAATAGCTCTTTCTCTGTAACTAGCTGACATTGTAACTAAACGGTGTGAAGGATAGATGTAATTGTAATGTAATAATCTAAGATGAGGTCTGATAAAGACCTTTTGTGCCCTTGTAATTTTTTTGCGCTACCGCTCACAGGAATGAGTATGGGGTACACAATAAACTAGCCGCAAGCATTAGGCAGGAGAGGAAGAAAAAGATTGAGACGCAAGTGGAGGAGACATGATGATGGTATAGAAGATACCTTATATATTCTCCCTTATCATTCACGCAAAACACTCCATCTCGCCTGAAGATGTTTCAGGCAGGAGCGAAAGGTTAAACACTTAATACATCATACAATCATTCTTGTTAGGGTTTAGTCTCCTAAAACCCAGACTGATCAGAATTTCGGTAACCAAAATTTCGGTCATAGGGCCTCGTAGCCTGGTGGATAGCGCGCAGGACTCGTAATTCTGTGGCGATTCTGCGGGTTCGATTCCCGCACGAGGCAGAAAACAAATGAGCAAAGTTTCTTTCACCCTGAATGCCCCTGTTACCTAGCAGTAAATAGGTACCTGGGTGTTAAGTCAGCTGTCACGGGCTGCTTCCTGGGGGTTCGAGGACGGGCCCGCGGGGACACTAAAGCCCCGAAACTCATCTCAAGATAACCTGATCACCCAACTTGACGCTGATGCAAAGAAGATTGACAGACGCATCGAATGCCGCATATATATATTTATATATTACATATGTATGTGTGTAAATCACAAGAAAAATAAACACGTGATTAAAATGTGACAGTGACAGACCACGGAAGAAAATTGAAACAGGAATTTCCTTAAGTACTTTCGTATATTAATACATCTTCAGAAGGAGTCACTCCTTCTGAATATGTACTAATATACGAAAGTACTTGAGGAAATATCCGTTTCAATTTTCCTCCATGGTCTGACATTGTGTCCACACACACACACACACACACACACACACACACACACACACACACACACACACACACACCACACACACACGAGGCGGGACCAAAGAGCCAAAGCTCAACCCCCGCAAGCACAAATAGGTGAGTACACACCACACACACACACACCACACACACACACACACACACACACACACACCACACACACACACACACACACACACACACACACACACGGGGCACCACCACACCCACACACACACACACACACACACACACACACACACACACACACACACACACACACACGGGCACACACACACACACACACACCACACACACACACACACACACACAAACACACACACACACACACACACCACACCCACACGGGTGCAACACACACACACACACACACACACACACAACACACACACCACACACACCACACACGGGGCACACGCACTAGGGGACACAGGTGGAAACTGAGGTGCCCAAATGAGCCACAGAGATAAAATATTAGAAAGAACTTTTCTAGTGTCAGAGTGGTTGACAAATGGAATGCATTCAGGAAGCGATGTGGTGGAGGCTGACTCCATACACAGTCTTCGGTGAAATATATAGACCCTACAGCTCATGAAATCTGGGGACACCAGTTGATTGACGTTGAGAGGCGGGACCAAAGAGCCAGCTCAACCCCCGCAAGCACAATAGGTGAGTACACTAGGTGAGTACACACACACACACACACCAACACACACACACACACACACACACACACACACACACACACACACACCACACACTATCTATATAATATATACTTAAGGATTGACAAGGTGGAAAAGTAGGAGTTGAGCCGAAGCTCAACCTCAGCAAGTACAACTAGGTGAGTACTACAGCACCCTCCCCCCCTCCCCCGCCACCCCCCCCCCCGACACACACACACCTGTAATTAATCATCACGGCCGCCGCCGCCACTCGCTCCGCCAGATTACAGATGTGTTGGTATTGATCCCACTGTAACTTTGTTTTCCTATATCCTTCTCACTGTACCCCCCACCCCCGGGGGACACACACACACAAGGGGGCCTGAAGCTGAGTGGACAGCGCTGTAGACTTGTGGATCCTGGGGTCCTGGGTTCGATCCCCGCAGCGGGGAAACAAGTGGGCAGAGTTTCTTTCACCCTATGCCCCTGTTACCTAGCAGTAAAATAGGTACCTGGGTGTTAGTCAGCTGTCACGGGCTGCTTCCTGGGGGGTGGAGGCCTGGTCGAGGACCGGGCCGCGGGGACACTAAAGCCCCGAAATCATCTCAAGATAACCTCAAGATAGCAGTAAATAGGTATCTGGAAGTTAGACAGCTGCTTACGGGCTGCTTCCTGGGTGTGTGTGTGTGTGTGTGTGTGTGTGTGTGTGTGTGTGTGTGTGTGTGTGTGTGTGTGTGTGTGTGTGTGTGTGTGTTGTGTGTGTGAAAAAAAATTCAGTTAGCAGAGCAGAGCTCAACCCCCGCAAGCACAACTAGGTGAAATACACACACACACACACCACACATACACACACACACACACACACACACACACACACACACACACACACACACACACACACCACTCACACTCACACACACTCACACACACTCACACTCACTCACTCACTCACACACACACACAACACACACACACACACACACACACACACACACACACACACACACAACACACACACACACACTCTCTCTCACACACTCACATTCACACTCTTTTCGTCTACTTGAGATAATGAGTACTATTATTTAAGGTTAAATGAAATTACAGTTATTAAGGAAAGTTGATGTTTGATTTGGTTTAGTTACGTAGAAGCCCGTGTTGGCCTCGCACCGCTGGAGAGACAACCCGTCCTGATAGAACGTCGCATTTTGACGTATATCTACCTAAGGACAAAAAATTGTCGTACTAGAAAATGGTATTCATTTGAAGTGTAATATATATTGAAGACTAAGTCTTTTACTTATAAAAATATTAAAAGAACAACAACATTTCTTGAAACATTATTATGTTAGAAGAATAACACTAATATTATTTGGTGTGCGATATATATTAAAGACGGTCTACGACAGTCTTTTACTTATAAAAATATTAAAACAAAAATAACATTCTTGTAACAATATTATGCTTCAAGAATAACACTAATATTTATTAAAGACGGTCTACGACAGTCTTTTACTTATAAAAATATTAAAACAAAAATAACATTCTTGTAACAATATTATGCTTCAAGAATAACACTAATATTTATTAAAGACGGTCTACGACGGTCTTTTACTTATAAAAATATTAAAACAAAAATAATATTATTCTTGTAACAATATTATGCTACAAGAATAACACTAATATTTATTTGCTGTGTGATATACTGTATATTGAAGACGGTCTACGACAGTCTTACTTTTACCAATATTAAAACAAGAATAATGTTATTCTTGTAACATTATTATGCTTCAAGAATAACTCTAATATTTATTTGGTGTGTGATATATATTAAAGACAGTCTACGACAGTCTTTTGCTTATAAAAATATTAAAGGAAGAATAATATTATTCTTGTAACATTATTATGTTTCAAGAATAACACTAATATTCATTTGGTGTGTGATATATTCAAGACAGTCCTAAGACAGTCTTTTACATTTAAAAATGTTATTTGAACAAAAATAGATTTTCCATGTTATATTTCGTTATGTTACAAGATTCACACAATTTTTATTGGGTGATATATATTAAAGGCGGTCTAAGACAGTATTTTATTTAAAAAAATGATATTTGGAAAAAAAAATGTGTTTCCATGTTAAGTTACATTATGTTAAGAAGAATATCCATAATATTTATTTCTTGTGACTTACTGAAGAGAACAAGACAGAATCCCACACTAATATTTATTGAAGAAACCCTCGTTAGGTTTTTAAACTTAATACGATCACCATTTTTATAACTAAATGTATGTTAGGGAAATGTACCCGATTTGGATGTATGATTAACTACAATGTTTTTTGACTTGCACGGAATACACACACTTGTATGAGGTGAACAAAACTCTGACCACATGCAAAAAAAAAAAATAGTCTGTATAATGGAGATAGACAATCTTTAAGCTAAAGACCTCTTATGTTTACAACTTTCGGTCCAGTGAGACTATGTATTTTTATTTTAAAAGTGAATGACATGTTTTGAGAGGAGGGATGGGAGAGGGTATGGTCATTTGGATTTTTTTTTTTTTTTTTTTTGAGTAAAGAGGAGGGAGAGGCATAAGTGAAGGGAAGTATAGAAGTGAGAAGTGAGAAATACAGTGAGAGATATGAAAGCAGGCGGGCTGTCTGCCTTGCTGACACGATGTTATCTGGATGACACAAGGTCGTTCTGGCTTTCCCTCGTTGATGTACTCCCTAATTGTGCTTGCGGGGGTTGAGCTTTGGCTCTTTGGTCCCGCCTCTCAACTGTCAATCAACTGATGTGTGCCTCCAGGAAAATTTTATGAGTGTAGCGGGGAGATATTTCAACAAGACTGTGTTAAGAATTTGTACGTGGAGAGAAGATACAGTATCCTGTAGTAACACTCAGCTCACTCGATTAAGGCAGTGTCTGGAATGCTCCCGCACGCAGGTTCGAATCCTCGTCACGGCCCTTGTGGGTTTGTTCATCCTGTAGTAATATTTATTGAAGAAACGGTTGTTGAGATACTAAGGGAAAACATGTCTCACTCTCCAACCTCTTAGATAATCGATGATAATTGCAAAAAAATTTTAAACTAAAAATATGATCCCCATGTTCAACACGCACTCTGACTACCCAATTGAGAATTTGTATGTGTAGATCACGTCTCCCTCTTATACCCCATAGATATTGGATGATGACTGAAATTATTTTTAAACTAAAAAAAATATATGATCACATTTAAACACACACACACTCCCTTAATCTGGTCATTGTTACATCAATTTCTCTGCTTATATCTCTCGCATGTTTCCAAGTTTCCCCAAGGAGAAATATAGACCTTCAGATAGAGCTATGTCAAGAAGTTGACTTGAGGAATTGACAGGTAATAGTTGAAAGGGCAGGTGGATGAGGGTCTTTGAGCAGGAGTGCGGGTGTCATCGGGTGTGGGTAGGGGAGCAAGGGATATCTTGAGATTCTTGAGGTTATCTTGAGATGATTTCGGGGCTTTTTAGCGTCCCCCACAGCGTTCATATATCAAATAGCGATTGTATCTTCTATCATACCATTCCTACTTCATCTTCCGACTTCATGTTTTGTAGTTACTCTAAATGGTGGATGCCAGCGGGTGTGGTTGGGCAAGGGAGAGTGTATGACGGAAAACAGGTCATTAGTCGCCAGACTGGTGGATGGTGAGGGGCTCACCAGAACAAACCACCACCTCTGATAATGTACGGGTTGAGCTCACCCTCTTCCTGTCGTCTACAAATGTAGATGAAATATTACTTACCCTTTGCACAGAACAAGCCTTAAGCAGTTTAGGAAATCATCCCCTCATCGGTTGGCTGAGATTATCTACCCATCGATCTCTGTGTGGGTGTAATGGGGCGCCATCTGTGTTTGATCTTCTGGAGGCTTGACAGAGGGAAGACCTCAACACTGAGCCTTCGGTTATTTATGGACAGACTATGAGGTTCTCAGTGCATCACAACAAATTGTTATGGCCCTCTTAGCAGAGTGATAAGTTAAGAGTGTGATGTACACACTCTTAACATCACTAACTACAGTTAGTTAGGATGTAGCATACCCCTACGCATATCTATCTCAGTCTCTCAAGGTCTGGAAAGAGTTGGTGAGGGAATCCAGATGACCTGAAGATGTCTCGGCTACTACAATACGTATGTGAGTAATCCTTCCACATCTTAATACATTATTCCATCTTTCTATATATCCTGCACTCCTATGCATACTCATCTACATTCTCTCTTACTGAGAAAGAAAGAGAGTATATATATATATGGGAAGATATAACTAAATATTTAAACCCGAATCCCCTGAATCATGTGAAGCACTTAGTAATATTATATATTATTATTTAGTAATACTATAAGTATTAAATAAAATAATATATTATATATATTAATATTATCATATATTATAATCTGTAACCCGAAATATTACATCCTTAACGCAAATACAATACATGTAACGTGGAGAGGAGAGTGAAGGAGTAGGCTGGGTAAGGCGCTGAGTAAGACACTAAGTGAGAATGGGTGAGGCACTGAGTGAGGAAGTGAGAATGAGTGAGAGGTAATGGGCGAGTTAACGTGAATCAATTAAGTTCCTCCTTTCCCATCGTCCCATCCCAAATCCTTATCCTGACCCCTTCCAAGTGTTATCTAGTTGGAACGGCTGGGCGCATTCCTCTGATAGCTCCCTTCCATTCTGCATACCATGGTTACAGCCCTGTAATGATGTAGTTCAAAGGCCCCTTTCTCTCATGGTTTCTTGACTGAGCGTAATTTGATAAGGACTGGAAAAGGTTTTTGCCTCTGAGGAGACACTATAGAGTTGACATGAGACACTCACGTCACCTCTGAGGTGACGTGATACAGTTAGCATGAACTGTATCACTGCAAGGAAATGGAAAGTCTGATAAAAAGATATCTAAGAGCTACAGAACACCTGAGTGTGTAGGCCTACTGAAATATAGCAATCTACCCTCTGCTTGCCGCTGCATTAAATACATTAAGGTTTATTTGAAAGCTGCATCTAATGTTTCAAAATGCATGAGATTTTACCTACACCTTACCTACACACTCATACAGTGACCTATTCCTATGTGGCATTCAGCATATATTTTATTAATACCACTGATTATCGCACATGTTCTAATATTTCCATATTTGCTTCGTATAATTCTGCTCAGCTTCCCTAATCTATCCCTTTTCTATTCTATCCCTAATTCCTTAACACACATTGTACCAATCACGAATCTAAATACATAAGTTCTAGAATTTGTTAGAGAAAATATAAAATTTCTCCATTTGTATTTTGTGAAGCATTCCATGCTGGTGATGCATATCGTAAAATCTAATCGTGCTCTCAATTGGGAAGCGTCCTTGTCAACTTCAAACTCTTTTTACCAATGGATTACCCTATTTGCCCATTGGTAAGTCTCCTTGCCCATCGGGGAAACCTCTTTGCCCCAAGGCGAAGCCTTCCTGCCCAGAGGGAAATAAAATCTCGTTAACTTGCGACCCTTCAAGCTCCAGCAAGACAATGAACCCCGCCAAACGCCTGCCCAAATTTTTTTAGCAAGAGAGTTGTGCTGGCATAAACTTGCCGACTTACACCGTCCTCCACTTTGCCTGATGAAAGAGGATCGAAAATAGCGTTATGGATTTACGGAAAAAGGCGCTGGAAGTTATCCACCGCTGCACCAGCCTCGCGTAAGCATGTTACTTATATTCAGTGGCACGGGGCAAGAAGGATAGCTTTCTCAAGACCGGAAATTCTACTTGCATATATTTGTCAATATTGTTGCTTACACTTGCTTGATGCGTGTCTTTATTAGTAAATACATTATTATTACCGTTTTTAGCGTGATTTAACAGTAATTGTGTTTTAGTCTAAAAGGTGAATATTTTTTTTTTTTTGAAGATAGGGGGTTAAATGTATGGATTTTTGCGTTATGGGCTCGACCTTGACAGCGGCTCATTTGACATCATGAATATGTACACGGTCAAGACGGGAAGGAAATGAAGTGCCCCTTGATGAACGGTAGATGTCAGTCATCCAGAGTCTGGATGTCAGACTCTGGATGTGTGTGTGTGTGTGTACTCACCTAATTGTAATCACCTAATTGTGCTTGCGGGGGTTGAGCTTTGGCTCTTTGGTCTCGCCTCTCAACCTAAATATGCTCCGTATTCACTTTTGCCTCGTGCGGACTGAATGTCCGGCTTTAAGTAGAAGAGTGGGACTGAAAGGTAGGTAGGTGTAGGTGTAGGTGTAGGTAGGTGTGTGTGTGTGTGTGTGTGTGTGTGTGTGGTGTGTGTGTGTGTGTGTGTGTGGTGTGTGCTGTGTTGTGTGGTGTGTGCTGTGTGTGTGTGGGTCATTTATTGTGTGTGGAATGTGGTGTGTGTGCGTGATATGTGTGTGTAGTGTGTGTGAGTGTAGATTATGTGTGGTGTGTGTGCTTGTGGTGTGTGTGTGTGTGTTGGTGTGTGGTGTTGTGATGTGTAGTGTGTGTGTGTGTGTGTGTGTGTGTGTGTGTGTGTGTGTGTGTGTGTGTGTGTGTGTGGTGTG
>WNGS01165751.1:1718974-1735750 GCA_020271785.1 Procambarus virginalis
TAATCACATGCAACAGTCAATTACAGCCACGAGCCATCCAGTCTGACAGGCAGTTTAGTTTCATTCTCATCCATGCTATCTAATATCTTTCTGTTTCTCTATGCATGATATTTTTCAGGCAAATGCTTTCATAGCCGGCTATGTCTCTGTGAGCTTCAGTGGCCTAAAACTTTTATTTTCTTGTGTTCTGGTATATGATACCCAGATAGTTTGTGTGTATATGTGTATATTTATATATGTGTGTGTATATATATACATGTGTGTGTACTCGCCTATTTGTACTCACCAATTTGTGCTTGCGGGGGTTGAGCTTTGGCTCTTTGGTCTCGTCTCTCAACCGTCAGTCAACTGATGTACAGATTCCTCAGCCTACTGGGCTCTATCATATCTGCATTAGATATGTAGGTGTGTGTGTGTGTGTGTGTGTGTGTGTGTGTGTGTGTGTGTGTGTGTGGTGTGTGTGTGTGTGTGTGTGTGTGTGTGTGTGTAGGCTAGAACACTTACATGAGCAGGTGGAAGCTTCTTTTCTTTTGTATAACAATATGTGGACAGTTCTTTCTAAAGACAGTTAGGATATAAACTATTAGTACTTCAGTTGAAAAGCAATGTCAGGTTAAACTGGCCAGCAATTGCATGGGAAAAGGGAGCCACTGACAAGCACCTCACACACACACACACACACACACACACACCACACACACACACACACACACACACACACACACACACACACACACACACACACACTGTGATGGAACCAGACTCCATACACAGTTTCAAATGTTTCAAATGTGACCAGCAGTAATAGCAGTAGCCCCTAGTATCAATGCTAGCAGCAGCAACATCAGTAATAACAGCATCAGTAGCAGTAACATTGGCAGCATTAAGCACTGTATAAGCAGCAAAAATAGCACTGATGAAACAAACAGCAGCAGTGACTAACATTTACAAGCATAACTTCAGCAGTGACAGTAAAACCACTGTAGCATTGACAGGAGCATCATTACAGTGACAGTATCAGGGACAGTAACGGTGGCAGGCTTATAGACAGGAGCAAAGTAGCAATATCATTTGTAGCAATAGTATAAAAATGATCAGGAGCAGTGACAGAGATTGGAGAAGTAGGAGGCAAAGGAACAGAGGGAAAAAGAGAGAGAGAGAGAAAGAGAACCTATTGGGAAAACAGGAGCAGGGTACTGTGGTTGTAACACCAAAGTAACAGTAACATTAGGAGTGAAACAGTAGCAGTGAGAAGAACAATATCATTAAAATCAGCAGCCTATGAATAACAGTGAAATTGTAAGTAACTAGAATAATATCCGTAACAATATTACAAGTAACGCCAGGAGCATAAGTAATCCCAGCAACAGTAGCATAAGTAACTCACCCCTTCATAGTGAGCTGGCCTGATCGGTCTCCAATTGAGAAGTTCCTGAGTTCAGCGGGGACAGGTAGTAGAGGATGTTCTGATTGGCCGAGGGTGGGAGATCAGGATCCAGCGCTGTTACCTGAGTGGGTAGATGGGCAAGATGAGCTTGTATGGGGAGTTATCGTTGGGTAGTTAGTGTAAGGTGGTTAGACGAGAACTACTCGTTGAAAGTGCTGTGTGGAGTTCAGGTCGTAATACAACTTTACTTACCTTTTCACGTTAAGTTTACTGTCACTTCTACGTCAACTTTACACCTATTCCCTTCATTTTTCATTCCATTTTGCCCGTTCTCCTATTTTCACCCATGCCTATTCTTTTCTTTCATTCTCTCCTCTCTAATGCTTCAGTGAACCATTTGTAATTTTCATTCATCCAAATTTTATATTTTTATCTTTTTGCTTACCTTCCTATTCCACCTTTCCTGTCTATTACCTTTTTGTTTACCCTCCTATTCCACCTTTCCTGTCTATTTACCTTTTTGTTTACCCTCCTATTCCACCTTTCCTGTCTATTTACCTTTTTGTTTACCCTCCTATTCCACCTTTCCTGTCTATTTACCTTTTGTTTACCCTCCTATTCCACCTTTCCTGTCTATTTACCTTTTTGTTACCCTCCTATTCCACCTTTCCTGTCTATTTACCTTCATAATTTTCATTTCCCCTTACTCTAGTGTCTCTGTTTACCCTCAAGTTTCACCTTTTCCTGTCTATTTACCTTCATAGTTTCCCCTTTCCCTCTTTACCCTCACACTTCCCTTCCTCTTTCCTCTCCCCCTCTCACCTTGCCGAGGACGACGGAACAGTCGGTGTTCTCTGTGACGGTGAAAGTGTAATTGGCTTGTTCGAACACCGGCTGAAGGTCGTTGACGTTGGCCACGGCGATGATAATGTCCGCTTCCGCCGGGGCGTTGTTCCCGTCGCTCACCCGAACACGCATTGTGAACTGTCCGGACAGATGGGTAGGGGGTGAGAGAGGGGGAGATAGTGTTAGTGTCCGGACAGATGGAGTAGGGAGTGAGAGAGGGTGGGATGGTGTTAGTGTCCGGACAGATGGGTAGGGGTGAGAGAGAGGGGGGATGGTGTTAGTGTCCGGACAGATGGGTAGGGGGTGAGAGAGAGGGGGGATGGTGTTAGTGTCCGGACAGATGGGTAGGGAGTGAGAGAGGGTGGGATGGTGTTAGTGTCCGGACAGATGGGTAGGGGGTGAGAGAGGGGGGATGGTGTTAGTGTCCGGACAGATGGGTAGGGAGTGAGAGAGGGGGGGATGGTGTTAGTGTCCGGACAGATGGGTAGGGGGTGAGAGAGGGGGGGATGGTGTTAGTGTCCGGACAGATGGGTAGGGGGTGAGAGAGGGGGGGATGGTGTTAGTGTCCGGACAGATGGGTAGGGGTGAGAGAGGGGGGGATGGTGTTAGTGTCCGGACAGATGGGTAGGGGGTGAGAGAGGGGGGGATGGTGTTAGTGTCCGGACAGATGGGTAGGGGGTGAGAGAGGGGAGGATGGTGTTAGTGTCCGGACAGATGGGTAGGGGGTGAGAGAGGGGGGGATGGTGTTAGTGTCCGGACAAATGGAGTAGGGGGTGTGAGGGATAGATGAAATGAATACGAGAGAAAGAGAATAGAGAAATATAAAAGAGACAGCAAAAGTTAAGTTACAGCCCCTCTCCTGTACCAGGTAAGTCCACTACAGGCTCACCATAGCCCGTGCTACTTGCAACTTTTTGTTCCCTGTAGCTGAATCTTAAACAACAACATGTAAAATGAGACATAATAGGAAGAAAAGAGAGAGAGAGAGAGAAAGAGTGAGTGAGAGAGTGAGAGAGAAAGAGTGAGTGAGAGTGAGTGAGAGAGAGAGAGATGAAGCAGGAAGTGTTGGCATAAGATCAACTTATTGATTAAATCAGGCTAACAACTCACCACTGAAGTTCAGAGAGGTAGACTCCCTCAGGGATCAACTTAGTGATTGACGTATCTTTCAGACATGTAAAATAGATAAGCCAAACTTCTCCTATCTGGAGTCATTATCGCATTACCACATCAACCGAACCATTACAAGACCGGAAAAGTTGGTTATCCGGACAGAAACACCCGGAAGACCTTATGAAAAATGCTTGCAAGTGACAAGGACAATATGTTACATGTATCAAAAGTCGGCCTTAGGGCGCCTTCCCGTCAAACACACACCGAAACTACGGCGTTGGTACAACGTTCGAACAAGGTTTAACACTTCCTAACCAGTTATAACAACCAATATAGCAAGTTGTAACAACGTTCTAATACGTCATAAACACGTTAAGCCAAGATGTAACAACTTTATTACAAGTTGTAACAAGCGGAAAATAGAGACAGTTTCGGTTTGTGTTTCCTGGGTTCTCTCCTTGAATGATATCAACTGATATGATTAAGATGTTCGATTCAGCAATGCTTCAAGACACTTCAAGCTGAGTCTAACACGCTAATTAATGGAACTTATGTATGTAAAAATGAGAATTACTTTAAATGAGGAATAAAACATATTAGAAATAAATCAAGAGAGTGTTTACAAAGTTGTAAAACATTCGAAACACTTTTTTTTAATTACGAATTTATTCGATAATCAAAGGCGAGAAAATGGCGACTTTTTGATAATTGATATTTACAATTATCAAAGAATTTGGTTATCTTTTTTCAGTAAAAGAAATGCATTTTTTTTGCTATCAAATAAAATACGATGCCAAATTTTATATATTTTTTGTTAACATATGGAATAGTTTATCACCCAAAATTATGTAAATATCATGTAAAAATTATGTAAATAATATTATGTACAAGCTGTACATATATCAGTTCCGATGATTGGACATCTAATCATCCAAATTGATTCACTTGGATTCGATGATTTGCTGCTAATTGTTTCCCTTTGAATATCACAATCACCTTGAGTTGGTGATAGTGGATGATAGTGTGGTGATAGTGATGATAATCGCCATATAGTAATATTATTACAATTATCATCATCATCCTCACCTGGATCAGTGTTATCCACATTATCTTCATTATAATCATCAGAATCATTATCTTAATCATCCTCATCTTCGTTATTATTGCAATTATACTCCTCATCATTATCAATAACATTGTAATCCTCCCCCCCCAGCATAGTCACCATGATTATAACATAGTCACCATTATTATATCATCGTCACCATCATTATATCATCGTCACCATCTATTTAACACGTTGAAATATGTTAATAACATTTGCAGAAATGTTTGCAATAATAATAGAATATTTTCTTGTTCTTCTTGATAAGTAATCTTGGCGGAGATTAATGTTTTTTTGGGCTGATTCCTGCTTTTTTGTGTGCTTTTGTTTGCTTTTTATGATGTTTTTTTGTGCTTTTTTTGCTTTTATTGTGGTGCTTTTCCTGCTGTTCGCATGATTTTTATTTATTTTTATTTTTTTTATTGTTTTACTTTAGCTGTTTGCTTTCAACTTCTTTAAAAGTTTTTGTTTTTGTTTTTTTTATATATTTTTGGCTCTGACATGCATTATTGTGTTTGTTCATGTTGTTGTTGTTGTGTGGGTGTTTGTTTGTGTGTACGCACACACACACGCGCGTGCATACAGCAGCTTGGAGGCCTCGCGGCTGAGTGGATAGCGGTTTGTGGTCGCAGTTCTATGGGTTCGGGTTCGATTCCAGACCGAGGTTGAAACGAATAGGTAGAGTTTCTTTTCACCCTGGTGCATCTGTTTAGCTAGCAGTGCTGTGAGTTAGATAGCTGCTACGGACTGCCTCGTGTGTGTGTGTGTGTGTGTGTGTGTGTGTGTGTGGTGTGTGTGTGTGTGTGTGTGTGTGTGTGTGTGTGTGTGTGTGTGTGTGTGTGTGTGAGATAAATATACGTAGTAGACATAATCGAGGAAAAATAGATTGGTTAGAAAGGCGGGGCCCAAGAGCTAATAGCTCGATTTGCAGGCTATTGACAGTTTAAACACACACGCACACACACACACACACACACACACACACACACCACACACACACACACACACACACACACACACACACACACACACACACAAACACACACACACGTTTCAAAGCGTTATACGACAAAGAGTACTGGGCAGACGGGACACCACGAGCGTAGCTCTCATCCTGTAACTACACTTAGGTAATTACACACACACACACACACACACACACACACACACACACACACACACACACACACACACCACACACACACACACACACCTCCCTCCCTCTACTCACGTTTCTGTCAAACACAGGATGGTCATAGTCAAGAGCCTTGTTAACCAACACATCTCCTGTAGAGGCATCAATCCGGAACTTCCTCTCTTGATTGCCGTCGACGATCTGATAGGTGAAGTGATTCACTGTGGACACAAGCATGGCTCAGTTAGCCCCTCCTCTCCACGAGCTGCTTCAGCTTGCATACATTATTTTGATTGGTGTGTGAAGCGCAAAAATCAACTTGTATTTAATAAATATTTGGTTAGTATTTAATAAATAGTTGGTTAATTTATTATTAGAATTTGTAATTGGAATTATATTTATGGAAATAAGAATTCACTACTAGTAATATTAATATTACTACTACTTCTACTTCTACTTCTACTACTGTTACTACTATTTCTACTACTACTTCTACTGTTTCTACTACTGCTGTTTCTACTACTGCTATTTCTACTACTACTACTTCAACGACTAGAAATTCTACAATTACTACCACAAAAAAAACAACACTACAAGAACAACAAAAGCAGCAACAACAATAACAGCACCCCCACAACCCCCCCCTCTCCCCCTTTTCCCGTACAGCACAAACAGTTTCGTCGTAAACTCACCGATATCCGGATCATTGATCAAGAGTCGTATCCCCGTCGGCTTGCCCACCTCCCTATTCTCAGGCAACTGGACTTCATACACCCCCAGGGCGTTGTCTAGGACTGGGGCCACGTCGTTAAGGTCCTGTACAGTGATCCAGTAGATGGTCATTCTCTCGTGCTCTGCCAAAGGCGTCCAGGGGTTAGTTGAGGTGTGTATGGGGGGGGGGGTTATATGGCAGAGAAATGGGTCATTAAAGGGGGTTGTTAAGGGGGGTAGATTAGGGGATTTGTTTAAGGGGAGGGTGATAAGGTTTTAAGGATGTGTTTGGGTGAATTATGGATTTGGAAATATATCTTGAATAATTGTTAGAGAGATTTCTCTTGGGACACCTAGTAGCACCTGGTCCCTGACTCAACTACTAGCAAGGGGTCCCCTGACTCTCCTAGTAGCACCTGGTCCCTGACTCAACTACAAGCAAGGGGTCCCCTGACTCTCCTAGTAGCACCTGGTCCCTGACTCAACTACAAGCAAGGGTCCCCTGACCTATTATCATCTGGTCCATGACTAATCTACTGGGACTTGGTCCATGGACCAGGTGAGTCCCCCCTCACCTGGGACTCCGTCAGTGACTTGTATTGGGATCCGGTACTGTTTCTTCTCCTCTCGGTCCAGAGGCTGAGTGGTCCACAACTCTCCATTGGTCTTGAGGGCAAATTTGGTCTTCACATCAGAGGAAGCTGTCCCGTCGAAGGAGTAGATCAGCTGGTAGGAAAGAGAGATTTTATAGCCCTTGAAAGGGATATTAGACAGACTAAGTGTGCTGAGTTATGACTAAGTCTTGAAAGGCCAACTCAGTGACCTTTGGGGCTCGAACGCCGTTCCTTAGTTTTAGTTAGACCTTGTTAGTTTTTGAGGATATTTAATAGTGCTTTAAATAACACCAGCACGAGTTAATTATTTCAACAGGCGCAAAATGTTCGCACTGTGTTAAATATTTGATTATAAACTTCACATTAACAGATTCCGCTGATTACATATATGTTAAATCCTGATTTAACATATGGAAAGTTCTTTACAATTTTATCTTCTGAGAAAAGTTTGTGTTTACTGAAGACATCAATGACGTATATAATCTTGAATCTATTGTACGTGGTTTGTGGGATGAAAATGGATAGACGGTAAACAGGAGGTGGATAGACAATTTAACAAGCAAATCATCGAGATAGACAGACAGGCACACAGACGGACAGAAATACAGCTAGAGACTCCTAGACAGATACGCACATATTGAGAGAGAGAGAGACAGAATGTCAGAGTGACACAGCCAACTAGCCAGCCAGCCAGCCAGCCAGCCAGACAGCCAGACAGCCAGCCAGCCAGCCAGCCAGCCAGACAGCCAGCCAGCCAGCCAGCCAACTAGCCAGCCAGCCAGCCAGCCAGACAGCCAGCCAGCCAGCCAGACAGCCAGCCAGCCAGCCAGCCAGCCAGTCAGCCAGACAGCCAGCCAGCCAGCCAGCCAGCCAGACTGACAGCCAGACAAACAGACCTGTCGGAAGCGTGGAGAGGTGTCCTTATCGAGAGCCTGAATAGTAGTGATGAGAGTGCTGTCTGTGTTCTCCAAGACAGCTCCATCAAAGGCTGGAGAAGAGGGGCATTGTCGTTCACATCCAGAATGTCTACCACGACCTGCTTCACCTGGCGGGCGTTCTTGTCGTTCTGGGGAGAGAGCAGGAGACGGTGAGAGAGAATAAGAGGGAGAGGGAGGGAATGAAGACCAAACCAAACAGAAGAAGATGGGGAAACTCGTCGTTTCTGCAAGAGAGGGAAATAGGAAGAAATGAGAGAGAGAAAGAGAGGGGAGGGAGGGTGATGGACGAGAAAGGGAAGGAAGGAAGAGGGTAATGATGGAGACTATTAGGGAATAGGGAACGTAGCATTGTCTTAGGATAGCTAATTTAGTCTGGTTGTGGCTTGTTTGGATAGGTTAGGTTAGGTTAGGTTAAGATCCTGTTAGGTTAGATTAGTCAGGATAAATTGGTGAGAATGGTTAGGGTCGGCTAGTTTAATGAGCTAGGGTTCCTTGGATTAATTAGGTTAGTTTAGGCTAGGTTAGGTTAGGTTCATAAGGTTAGGATATGCAAAGGTAGACAGGGTTGATTAATCAGATTAATTAATATTAGATTAGGTTAAGTAAACACACCACACACACACACACACACACACACACACACACACACACACCACACACACACACCACACACACACACACACACATACACACACACACACACAACCCCCCCACCCCTCAGAGCCCTAACAATCCCTAATTATCAGCAGAAACTGCCATGACATTATGAACAGAACCTCAACCCCGAATAAGAACAACTGGCGAAGTCTTTACCAGTTCGAAGCTTACCTGCCGAAGTCTTCTCCAGTTCGAAGCTTACCTAGCGAAGTCTTCACCAGTTCGAAGCTTACCTAGCGAAGTCTTTACCAGTTCGAAGCTTACCTGCCGAAGTCTTCACCAGTTCGAAGCTTACCTAGCGAAGTCTTTACCAGTTCGAAGCTTACCTGCCGAAGTTTTGACCAGTTCGAAGCTTACCTGGCGAAGTCTTTACCAGTTCGAAGCTTACCTACCGAAGTCTTTACCAGTTCGAAGCTTTCTTGCCGAAGTCTTCACCACTTCGAAACTTACCACAATCTGAAGATTGAGTTTGTATGCCTGCACAGACTCGAAGTCCAGGTTCCTGGTTGCCACGAAGACGGCGACGCCCTTGCTGTCCCCGCAAACGCCCCGTCCCTCCGGCAGGCGCCTGCGTCGTCGACCAACATGGACAGGCAGACGGAGATGGACAAAGAAGAGGGCTTAGTACATCGGGAGATGAGGTACAGATTGACAGATGGTCACGTCAACGAATGGGACTTAGACGGGGAACTGAAGGTTGTTAGGCACTCACAGTCGAACAGAAAGATAGACAAACCGACAGAGGTATAGACAGATAGACCTACAGAGTATATAGAAACAGGCAGACTGACAGAGGGGACACAAAACAAACCGACAAAGTCATGCAGATAGACAGAAACGCCGGTCGCTGAAGTACGGGTAGACAAAGGCACATTGGAACAGACAGACGCAGATACAGACAGAAGTCGCTCCTACAGAAGAACTTGAAAGCTATGTACCCAAACGTTGTCCACTAATGTCGCTAACGTCAGCCCAGTCGGAGGGAAGAGCAGAGTTATTGGTTTTGATTGTGTGTGTGTGTGTGTGTGTGTGTGTGTGTGT
Source organism: Procambarus virginalis (assembly GCA_020271785.1). NCBI lineage: Eukaryota > Metazoa > Arthropoda > Malacostraca > Decapoda > Cambaridae > Procambarus > Procambarus virginalis. The sequence continues at coordinate 1,728,522 of WNGS01165751.1, forward strand.
GTGTGTGTGGTGTGTGTGTGTGTGTGTGAACGTGTGTGTGTGTACTCACCTATTTGTGCTTGCGGGGGTTGAGCTTTGGCTCTTTGGTCCCGCCTCTCAACTGTCAATCAACCGGTGTACAGATTCCCGAGCCTACTGGGCTCTATCATATCTACCCTTGAAACTGTGTGTGTGGTGTGTGTGTGTGTGTGTGTGTGTGTGTTGTTGTGTGTGTGTGTGTGTGTGAACGTGATGGGTGTGGTGTTAGCATGTGTAGGAAGATCAAGATTGTGGTACAACTGACAGTCATATAGTCGTGGTATATATGACAGTCGTTGACAGTCATATAGTGTTGCATACATATATTACAATCCACAATGCCGTGGATAATATCACTATAAACACATTGATCATCGGGGAACTGAACTTGGGCCAGCAAAAATAACCAGCCCAGGATGCCCACATAATAAACCCCCCCCCCAAAAAACGAAATAACCGCCTTTCTATATAATTCTAAACTACTTTTTCTATTGCCAAACGAAAAAATCCTGTAATCAGTTAATTTACCTGATAGCGAAGGTTCCATCTGAGTTGGTATCTCTGGTATTTCCATTGAGCAGAGTGATATAAACATCTGGATTGTCAGGCAGGTTGGACCTGGTAGGGTAGTTAAGGTGTTAAATAAGATGATTATAAGGAGAAAGGCTAAGGCTAGGCAATGTAAATATTGGGAGAAAGTACTATGAATCCCTTTGATTATATTAGAGTTATATTTACCTGTGTTTACCTGAGAGCCACTAACTCTAGTGGTCTCGACGAGGACAGGAAGATTCCTTGGCATGTGATGACAAGGAGCTGGGATATGTGGATAGAGAGCTGGGATATGAGGACAAGGTGCTGGCATATGAGGACAAGGAGCTGGGATATGTGGATAAGAGCTGGGATATGTGGACAAGGAGCTGGGATATGTGGACAAAGAGCTGGGATATGTGGATAAAGAGCTGGGATATGTGGACAAGGAGCTGGGATATGTGGACAAGAGCTGGGATATGTGGACCAGGAGCTGGGATATGTGGACCAGGAGCTGGGATATGTGGACAAGGAGCTGGGGTATGAGGACAAAGAGCTGGGATATGTGGACAAGGAGCTGGGATATGAGGACAATGAGGACAAGGAGCTGGGATATGAGAACAGGGATCTGGGATATGAGGACAAGGAGATGGAATATGAGAACAGGTAGCTGGGATATGATGAGAGGGAGCTGAGACATGAGAACAGGGTTCTGGGCTATGAGGAAGGGGTTATAAACCCTATGCAAATGTTTTGGAATAGATCCAACACAAATAATAGAGCTGAAACTTAAAGAAGGGATGATGATAGACCCTAAGAAAGGCAAGAAGATAGAACTTAATGAATGGGGAACTTGAGATCCGGAAGAACAACAAACGAGAAAAAGAATTGCTGTTTTTCCTTTGACGTAGATAATTTACCATAGCATTCCCAGACTGGACTTCTGGCTAGGGGCCAAATGGCATCGTGGAGTGATGAGGGGAGGGACAAGTGAGAGATGAGAGAAGGAGGGATGATGAGAGAGAGAGAGAGAGAGATAAGTTCGAGGAAGGGAAATATGGATAGAGGTGTGATGGAGGTGGAAGAGAGGGTAGGAAGTGAGGGAGGGAGGTGTGAGGGGGAGCTGTGAGGGAGGTGGATGAGAGAGGGATAGATAGAGGGATAGAGGGGGGGGGGCGGGGTAAGACATTCCTCGTCTTAAGCCAGGTGTTGTATTCACTTGCATATCTCCCATTCCAAGTTTAGAGTTGCAATAACGGATTCCTTCACTCGATTTGATTTAATTGAAGGTAATTCTCTCTCTCTCTCTCTCTCTCTCTCTCTCTCTCTCTCTCTCTCTCTCTCTCTCTCTCTCTCTCTCTCTCTCTCTCTCTCTCTCTCTCTGAATGATAAACAATGTATAGTGTTATTCTGGACATCTTCGATATCTTCCCACGATATCTTCCCACGATATCTTCCCATGATATCTTCGCACAAACTACACAAGAATTGTCTAACCTTATCTTGCACTAACTTTTCCCGTTTCCCGTTTTTTTTATTTTTGGACACAAATGAAAATACACCAAAATATTGACTGATCAGCTGTAGATGGCTTCACAGGAATGCAGGATAGAAGCAGCTTGATGTAAAATAAACTTTACAAAGCTCGTATAAGTGGGACATTGTTGTTATCGAGCCCGAGCGCGGATTACCTAGTCGTTATCCTCATACAACGATATCAGATTGCTTGTGTAATGTAATTTTTGCCTGCAACGCCTCAAATTGCACTGAACTTGATCGTTACAGGGCACAAGTGAACATTTACCCAGATTCGCTACATTACCGGGCAATGTGAAGTGATTTCACGGGTATACTAAAGAGTTTACATGTTACAGCAGGTTTTGCTGTAAACCGNACTTAATGAACTAGACAGCTCAGTGAGTCAACGAATAAGTATTCCTGAGTGGAAAAAAAGGAAATGAATTAGTGAGTGAATTAGTGAATGCGACAAATCAGTTAAGCGAACAGGAGTTAACGAAGTATCAAAGTCAGAGTGTTGAGAGCTCTTAAAGGCAGAGACCTCCTTCACTTGGGTGAGAGTTGATTGCAAGGCAATAGAAGGAAGAGAAGGAAGAGGAGGAGAATAAGGAGATGGAGGACGTAAAGTGGACTTAGAGGAAGAGGAGGCAGTGGGGGATGCGGAAATCGAGAATGAAACGAGGAATGAATGAAGAACAAGGTTTCTTTTGATCATGATAAGATCATCACTCATTCCACTCCCATCTTAACCCAGCCACAAGCCCAAGCCAGGCAAGCCATGTAAGTTTCTCAACAAACCTTTTGACTCACTCATCAAGCCGGGTTACCAACCCAGCTACAAAGCATCCCATTCACCAAACGCTTCTCTAATAGAGCCACTAAGCCAGCAACAAGCCATCCCCAAGCCATGCCAGCTAGATAACCAACCCTAAGCCATGCCAGCTAGATAAGCAACCCCAAGCCAGGCCAGCTAGGTAACCAACCCTAAGCCATGCCAGCTAGATAAGCAACCCCAAGCCAGGCCAGCTAGGTAACCAACCCTAAGCCATGCCAGCTAGATAAGCAACCCCAAGCCAGGCCAGCTAGATATCCAACCCTAAGCCATGCCAGCTAGATAAGCAACCCCAATCCATGCCAGCTAGATAACCAACCCCAAGCCATACCAGTTAGATAACCAACCCTAAGCCAGGCCAGCTAGATATCCAGCACCAAGCCAAGCCAGTTAGAAAGGCAGCGTCAACATTCCTATGATTCTTGATGTAATTGCAACTAAAATCTAATTATTGTTTACTGCAACTCGCTCGCTGTTAGTGGAACAAGCAATTCAAAGTCGTCCATTCTCTTTATTGGCTGACAGACACGTAGAGATAGACACACAGATTGATAGACACACAGACTGATAGACACACAGATTGGTAGACACACAGATTGGTAGACACACAGATTGGTAGACACACAGATTGGTAGACACACAGACTGATAGACACACAGATTGGTAGACACACAGATTGGTAGACACACAGATTGGTAGACACACAGATTGATAGACACACAGACTGATAGACACACAGATTGATAGACACACAGACTGATAGACACACAGACTGATAGACACACAGATTGATAGACACACAGACTGATAGACACACAGACTGATAGACGCACAGATTGATAGACACACAAATTGATAGACACACAGATTGATAGACACACAGATTGATAGACACACAGACTGATAGACACACAGATTGATAGACACACAGACTGATAGACACACAGATTGATAGACACACAGATTGATAGACACACAGATTGATAGACACACAGACTGATAGGCACACAGACTGATAGACACACAGATTGATAGACACACAGACTGATAGACACACAGATTGATAGACACACAGACTGATAGACACACAGATTGATAGACACACAGATTGATAGACACACAGACTGATAGACTCACAGACTCATAGACACACAGACTGATAGACACACAGATTGATAGACACACAGATTGATAGACACACAGACTGATAGACACACAGACTGATAGACACACAGATTGATAGACACACAGATTGATAGACACACACAGTTATACGCACAGAGATAGACACACACAGACACACAGATTGATAGAGACAAATCAGAGGAGTCCTGATCTCAACATCCAAAATACTATAATAACAAAAGAGTTAATAACTAACAAAATACATGTCATTGCTGGTTTAACATTTTCTCTTCATGAGAACGTATATTCAGGAGAAACAAAGGAATCGTCAATAGGCCTATGGGTGATAGGCCTATTTATAACCATTTGCACTCATGTCTTTCCGTAACATAAGGACACAAAATTAATTATAATTTCAGAAGGCGTATTGGTCCATACGAGGCAGCTCCTATTGGTCCATACGAGGCAGCTCCTATTGGTCCATACGAGGCAGCTCCTATTGGTCCATACGAGGCAGCTCCTATTGGTCCATACGAGGCAGCTCCTATTGGCCCATACGAGGCAGCTCCTATTGGCCCATACGAGGCAGCTCCTATTGGCACATACGAGGCAGCTCCTATTGGTTCATTCGAGGCAGCTCCTATTGGTCCATACGAGGCAGCAGCTATTAGCCCATACGAGGCAGCTCCTATTGCTCCATACGAGGCAGCTCCTATTGGTCCATACGAGGCAGCTCCTATTGGTCCATACGAGGCAGCTCCTATTGGCCCATACGAGGCAGCTCCTATTGGTCCATACGAGGCAGCAGCTATTGGCCCATATGAATCAGCTCCTATTGGCCTATTCGAGGCAGGTCCTATTAGCCCATTTGTGGCAGCTCCTATCTATATTCCCAAAACTCATTCATCAATATGTCCAACCTACGTTTGAAACAACCTTACGATCCCCCGTAATGGGTAATGGGTAATGGGTTCAAAAACTCAACAAACCTGTTTCCAAACCAGTATTTACCCAGGAGTTCCACTATCTGAGTTAACCCTTTATATATCCATGTTTTCGAGTTCAAAAAATATATATTGTCCAGTGGGATTCCTCCCACATGATTTCAGAGACAGTATGTGTCTATTTTACTATAGTTAATTATAATATTATAGTTAATATATTATAGTTTCGCTTCGAAGACTGCTCATCAAATGAACAAATCCTCAAGGGCCGTGACGAGGATCGAACCTGCGTCTTAGAGCATCCCAGACTCTGCTCATCAAATCATGTGCGAATGGTAGGTTTGGTCCCTTTGTCTCAGGTGGAGTGAATTTCCCTTTAGTTTTCTTCAGTTTATTCAATAAGTTAATCAGTTTTGAATTGACTGTTTTGTGTTCTAGTTCGTGTCTGTGTATGTATTACCTATGTGTAGTTACGTGATGAGAGCTACGCTCGTGGTGTGTGTGTGTGTGTGTGTGTGTGTGTGTGGTGTGTGTGTGTGGTGTGTGTGTGTGTGTGTTACTCGTCTAGATGTGCATGGAGGGTTGAGCTTAGGCTTTTGGTCCCGCCTTCCAAACGTTCTTAGATTAATGCAATGCCTCGTTTCTCACGCTGTTATCATATCTATAGTTAAAACTTTGAAACGAATGAGTTTCAACGACTTATACGTCTAACCTGTTCCACTTCCGAACGTTACAGGGACGTTCTTCCTGACGTCTCTGTGACGCATTTGCGTCTCTAGTTCCATCTATGACCCCTCGTTCTGCTGTTCTTAGATCTGAGCAACGTGTGTGTGGTGGTGCGTGTGTGCGTGTGCGTGGGTGTGTGTTTGAGATGTATAGAGGGGGGGGAGGGAAAAGGTCCTCTGGGTAGTGCAGTTATGCCACTGGATGACGTTTTATTCCCTTAAATGCATTAGAGAGACGATTTCTGAACTTGATAGGTTTGGGGAGTAGAGAATGGGGTTGGCATGTGGGTGTGTGTGTGTGTTGTGTGTGTGTGTGTGTGTGTGTGTGTGGTGTGTGTGTGCGTGTGTGTGTGTGTGTGTGTGTGTGTGTGTGTGTGTGTTTACATGGGTCAATCGTCAACTCCAAAGCTCGACATTTCGAGCCTATATTCTCTCGAGTTCTTGTATATATATTTTAACGATTTTGTTTTGAGTTTGTCTCAAGCAATTCCTCGATTAACTCATTCCATTTTTATTTAGAAATGTTGCCTTCGATGAACCAATCCACAAGAGCCATGACGGAGATTCGAACTTATGTGTTGCTTTCGATATTATTTTTTCATCTCTGGCACATTTGTGGATCAATTTATGACATTATTCTGTGAGTTCTCACTTAAAACATTGCTTCTTTGTCCATTTTATCAATCTCCTTTAGAATAGTATATACAGGTATTCTGTATATACTATTATACAGAGAGTATATTATTTTAGAGAGTATAACACTCTCTATTCCTTCTCGCCTCTAGTATGTTGAACCAGACCACACACTAGAAGGTGAAGAGACGACGACGTTTCGGTCCGTCCTGGACCATTCTCAAGTCGATCGAGAATGGTCCAGGACGGACCGAAACGTCGTCGTCCCTTCACCTTCCAGTGTGTGGCTGGTCAACTTACTTTAGCTCCGTTACTGTGACTCATCGCTCCTCTAGTATCTCTGAGGTCCAGTTTTATTAAACTTCCCTGATGCCCCATCTCTTCAGCTCAGGAACTGGCTTTGTTGCATATTTCTTACTTTTGGCTTGTGCTTTTCATGCCGTGGCTGCATACTTAACCCTTGGTCTCACAGACGTTGTATATATTGCGTCTTGAAGGATGCTTTATCCTAGTTTCTGAAGGCTATCTGAACGTTGGTACAGAAATCACAATTGGGTGATGCATCAAATGATCAAATCCACAAGGGCCGTGACGAGGATTCGAACCTGCGTCCGAGAGCATCCCAGAACCTGCGTAATCGACTGATTTGTCGTTGTTGTGACGCAATCAATCTAATCCAGGGAGTTAGACAGCTGCTACGGGCTGCTTCCTGGGTGGTGTGGGTGTGTTAGAGAGAATCTGTTAGAGAGTCAGAATGAATGCGTTAGAGAGTCAGAATGAATGCGTTAGAGAGTCAGAATGAATGTGTTAGAGAGTCAGAATATAGTGTTAGAGAGTCAGAATGAATGTGTTAGAGAGTCAGAATACATGTGTTAGAGAGTCAGAATATATGTGTTAGAGAGT
>WNGS01165751.1:1768647-1781950 GCA_020271785.1 Procambarus virginalis
CGCAGTACAGGAAGTAGCAGTCTGGGGCCGTGGGAGACGTCTCCCACTCAGCTATGCATGAGGACCGCTGACTATTTGGTCCACCACGGGAACTTTCGTGGTAGTGTTGACCACGTGGTAAATACGTGGTAATCGCCTCTCCAACACTGAACAAGCACCACCACACTCGAGAAGGCAGAACTCACCACAGGGACCCCTTGCGTGCGTTTGTGTGTGTGTTGTGTGTGTGTGCGTGTGTGCGTGTGTGTGTGTGTGTGTAGCACCACCGCTCAAGCGCCATCTAGGTAATGTAATCACCCCTACTATAGCGCGCGCCTTTCCCTTACGGACAACGTCACAAATCCAGCCTACAAGTGACAAGTGTCGGCTCGCATATATTTTAACGTTGTCATGTCTATCGCCCTCGATGGGTTAGGTGGGTTGTTTGGGCTCGTGCGTCTCTGGTTAGTTTAGCAGGTTGGATTTTTAACGGAGTGACACGTTAAGAGAACGGAATGAGTTATCCTAAGGTTGGAAGGGATATGAGGACAAGGAGCTGGGATATGAGGACAATGAGGTAGAATATGAGGACAATGAGGTAGAAAATGAGGACAATGAGGTAGAATATGAGGACAATGAGGTAGAATATGAGGACAGTGAGGTAGAATACGAGGACAGTGAGGTAGAATATGAGGACAAGGAGCTGGGGTATGAGGACAAGGAGTTGGGGTATGAGGACAAGGAGCTGGGGTATGAGGAAAGGAGCTGGGGTATGAGGACATGGAGCTGGGGTATGAGGACAAGGAGCTGGGATATGAGGACAAGGAGCTGGGATATGAGGACAAGGAGCTGGGGTATGAGGACAAGGAGCTGGAATATGAGGACAAGGAGCTGGGATATGAGGACAAGGAGCTGGGGTATGAGGACAAGGAGCTGGGTATGAGGACAAGGAGCTGGAATATGAGGACAAGGAGCTGGGATATGAGGACAAGGAGCTGGGATATGAGGACAAGGAGCTGGGGTATGAGGCCAAGGAGCTGGAATACGAGGACAATGAGGTAGAATATGAGGACAATGAGGTAGATATGAGGACAATGAGGTAGAATATGAGGACAGTGAGGTAGAATACGAGGACAGTGAGGTAGAATATGAGGACAAGGAGCTGGGGTATGAGGACAAGGAGCTGGGATATGAGGACAAGGAGCTGGGGTATGAGGCCAAGGAGCTGGAATACGAGGACAATGAGGTAGAATATGAGGACAATGAGGTAGAATATGAGGACAATGAGGTAGAATATGAGGACAATGAGGTAGAATATGAGGACAATGAGGTAGAATATGAGGACAATGAGGTAGAATATGAGGACAGTGAGGTAGAATATGAGGACAATGAGGTAGAATATGAGGACAATGAGGTAGAATATGAGGACAATGAGGTAGAATATGAGGACAATGAGGTAGAATATGAGGACAGTGAGGTAGAATATGAGGACAGTGAGGTAGAATATGAGGACAATGAGGTAGAATATGAGGACAATGAGGTAGAATATGAGGACAGTGAGGTAGAATATGAGGACAATGAGGTAGAATATGAGGACAATGAGGTAGAATATGAGGACAGTGAGGTAGAATATGAGGACAAGGAGCTGGAATATGAGGCCAGAGTGGAGGACTGACCGCCACCACCTACCAGCAGCTGGCCAGCTGGCTGAACCACCCTCACTAACAAGCAGTTAGCCAGTGTGTGTGTGTGGCGGTGGTGGCCCTTCACCCTGACTCTCCTGTCCACCTCCCACAGTCACACCAGGAAGACCTTAGCTCGCTGACGGTGGTGTTGTGGTGACGGTTTAAAACACCGAAGATTTAGACTACACTGCGTTATCCGAACTGTAATGTATAGTGACTCATCCGGACTGTGTATTGTGATGTATAGTGACTCATCCGGACTGTGATGTATAGTGAGTCATCCGGACTGTAATGTATAGTGACTCATCCGAACTGTGTATTGTGATGTATAGTGACTCATCCGGACTGTGTATTGTGATGTATAGTGAGTTATCCGGACTGTAATGTATAGTGACTCATCCGGACTGTAATGTATAGTGACTCATCCGGACTGTAATGTATAGTGAGTCATCCGGACTGTGTATTGTGATGTATAGTGAGTCATCCGGACTGTGTATTGTGATGTATAGTGAGTCATCCGGACTGTGTATTGTGATGTATAGCGAGTCATCCGGACTGTAATGTATAGTGACTCATCCGGACTGTGTATAGTAATGTATAGTGAGTTATCCGGACTGTACCGGTTCGTTGACAGGAAATATTGTGCTATAACGGCCGCGGGAAGTGTGTTCGTTGCTTGTTCAGTGACGTCCTGTATGTGGTGACGTCACTACACCTGGTACCCCACAGTGTGACGTCACTACCTGGTACCCCCACAGTGTGACGTCACTACACCTGGTACCCCCTACAGTGTGACGTCACCACACCTGGTACCCCCAGTGTGACGTCACTACACCTGGTACCCCCCAGTGTGACGTCTCTACACTGGTACCCCCACAGTGTGACGTCACTACACCTGGTACCCCACAGTGTGACGTCACTACACCTGGTACCCCCACAGTGTGACATCACTACACCTGGTACACACAGTGTGACGTCACTACACCTGGTACCCCCTACAGTGTGACGTCACCACACCTGGTACCCCCCAGTGTGACGTCACTACACCTGGTACACCACAGTGTGACGTCACTACACCTGGTACCCCCACAGTGTGACGTCACTACACCTGGTACACCACAGTGTGACGTCACTACACCTGGTACCCCCACAGTGTGACGTCACTACACCTGGTACCCCCACAGTGTGACGTCACTACACCTGGTACACCACAGTGTGACGTCTCTACACCTGGTACCCCACAGTGTGACGTCACTACACCTGGTACCCCCACAGTGTGACGTCACTACACCTGGTACCCCCACAGTGTGACGTCACTACACCTGGTACCCCACAGTGTGACGTCACTACACCTGGTACCCCACAGTGTGACGTCTCTACACCTGATACACCAGCAGCTTCATCCTCCAAGAAAGGTATACATATACATCCATATATACATTCATATATACAATCATATATATCCATTATTGCATTATACACATGGTGAATGAGTATTCAGTATTGTATTAAACATGTGGTGAATGATCAGTATTGTATTATACATGTAGTATATGATGAATATTGTATTATACATATGTATGAGGATTGTATAAATGAATAATTGTTATTAATGCCATTCCAGGTGAGTACACCCCCACAGCTCCTCGAGGGACAGACTTATACATTCTCAGGTACGTCACAGCCTTCTCTTGCCTCAGCTCTTGGTATTGTATTAAATGTATAATTATATGCAGGATTTACAGTGAAGTAATTTAGGAGTGATAACGAGGATACTTCATTGGTCATGGGTGGGTTAGTGTGGCTGGGGGTGATTGTGAGAGTTGATGATTGTGAGTGTTGGTGATTGTTCAGGGGGGTGTGGGTGATGGTGAAGAGATGGTGAGGGCAATTGTGAATATTCAGGTGACATATATAAATGACTTTAGGTGAATATAAGAAGGTGAACTGCCTTGTATGATCAATAGACTTCTCCTGGTTCCTCTAAGGACTGTTAGAGCAGAAGAGAAGGTGAAGGAAGTCAAGGCCTTGTCAACTTCTTGTTTTGCCACCAAGAAGTTGACAAGTTTGACAAGACACTGAGCTAGTTCTCTCTCCCAAGTGCTTTCCTTTCTTAACAACCCCTGATTGTCTGATTGTGGCATTTCAAGAGAACAATTAAATACAATTCTCGGCACGAATCTTAATTATTATGATTAATATTATTATTTAATTAGTAGTGTCGTAGTGTACTCACCTAGTTAGGCTTGCGAGAAGGTTGAGCTCTGGCTCTTTGGTCCCCGCCTCTTAGCTGTCCCGTGTCTCGGAGTGTCGTTGTTACAAATACAAATGATGTATCAACGTGTATCTCGTTAATTCATCACGTTAATAAGGCTTTCAGTAATAAGACTGTAATTTAATCAAGTCTTTATCCCACTGATCAGCTGATCTCTTGAGCTGGTCAATAAAGCAACACTTTATTACTGAAAGTCTTCCTGATAAAACCTAACAGCCCAGAATTAATGATCCATCAGCGCCATAACTCGGCTTTATTTGCAGCTTAGGCCGAAGTTCCTATTTTTTTGGGTGTGTTTCCTTCATATGTGACCCTTAAGAACCTGGATCTATTCGCATTGTTCATTTCGTAAGATGTTCATTACAAATGGAACTACATAGTAAAGTTTTATCTTTGTAATCAATCGTCATGACCTCCCATCTCACCCTTAGTCCAGCTTTCCCCAACTTTTCCCCAGCTTTCCCCAGCTTTCTCCCAGCTTTCTCCCAGCTTTCCCCTAGCTTTCTCCCAGCTTTCTCCCAGCTTTCTCCCAGCTTTCCCCCAGCTTTCCCCTCAGCACCGCGTGACCACATTAACCCGAACGTTCTGCAAGGCTGCCCGCTAAGATCTTCGGTAACTTTTTAAAGTAACTTTATGAGACCAAAATCGATGCACCTGTTGCTGGTCGTGCCACTGCCAAGCTGTTTGTGTTTTGTTCCTGGTCGACCCTGGTAGTAGCATCCTATCATCCTATTGCTCTTGAGATAAGCAGCGTGCTATCACTCTTGGGATAGATAGCATCCAATGATTGATGGGATAGGCAGTGTTCTATCACTCATAAGATAGATAGCATGCTATCCTTTATGGGATAGGTAGCGTCCTATCATTTACGAGAAAGATAGTGTTCTATCATGTATGGAATAGGTAGTGTCCTATCTTTTATAGGATAGGTAGTGTTCTTTCATTTATGGGATAGGTAGCATTCTATCCTTTACTGGGATAGGTTGCGTCCTGTAATTTGTGGGCTATATACATCCTGTCACTTCTAGAATACATGGCAGCTAATCATATCCACCCAAACATATTTATATAAATATCTAGCCTACACTTGAAACACTCCCACGATCCATTGTGTTAACCGGTAATTTTTTCCATAAATCAAGAACCTTGTTCCCCAACCAGTATTTACCCAGGTCGTTCTTGGTTTTAAACTCCATCTCGGTTTTAGGGGGGACTGGTGGTAAATTTTTGGTTTAATGAGCACAGCTACGGTCATCAGGGAAGCCAGGGACGCGGGTTAGAGCCTATTGTACAGCTTCAATGTTTTGTCGTATATGGTTCGGTCAAGAAGAGTCGAATCCTGAGACGAGTCGATCCCTGAGACAAAACGTATTATAAGATTCTGTGCTTGTTTGTCAAACTTATCGAGTGTGTTTATCTCTATATCTCTCCCTATTCCCCTTCACCCCCTCCTCAACTCCCCCTTCACCCCCCTCAATCCCCTCTCACCCTCCCCTTCACCTCTCTTATCATCCTTCGCCGTTTATTTAATTCCCACAACTTGTTCCGAGGTAAAAATTCGACAGAGAATCCTGATTTTCATTTCTGGCTTGTGGCAACGAAATTCTAAAGGAATTTATGATTGAACGTCGTGTGTGTGTGTGTGTGTGTGTGTGTGTGTGTGTGTGTGTGTGTGTGTGTGTGTGTGTGTGTGTGTGTGTGTGTGTGTGTGTGTGTACTTACCAAACTGTGATAGATAGAGCGTGGGGTTGAGTTTCAGCTCTTTGACCCCGCCTCTCAACTATTAACCAACAGGTGTGTATGTGTTCCTGTGAATTTGTCTTTGCACGTTAAGAACAAAGGTCATAGGTAAGGGGAGTGTGTAAATAAAGTTATATGCACGGCTGCAACACGCTAATTCTTCTTCTCTCCCACTCCCCTAATATGTCTCCCCCCCCCATGTACCCAGCCACAAACCCACTACCACACACACACTCTGCCACTACATCACCCTTTATTTAAACAACCAACCTCACCATCCCCCCTATTCCGCCAGAAAATGTTAAACAGCCCTCCGTCCCTACCCCTATGGTCACCAACTCTCTCTCTCTCTCTCTGTCTCTCTCTGTCTCTCTCTCTCTCTCTCTCTCTCTCTGTCTCTGTCTCTGTCTGTCTCTCTCTATCTCTGTCTCTCTCTGTCTCTCTCTCTCTCTCTCTGTCTCTGTCTCTCTCTGTCTCTGTCTCTCTCTGTCTCTGTCTCTCTCTGTCTCTGTCTCTCTCTGTCTCTGTCTCTCTCCGTCTCTCTCTGTCTCTGTCTCTCTGTCTCTCTCTGTCTTCTCTGTCTCTCTCTGTCTCTCTCTGTCTCTGTCTCTCTCTCTCTCTNATAATAATAAATATCGCCAGATTGGCGAGTCATTTCCGTAAAAGCCTCATGTTTTGAAACCGTCTTGGGTAGGATGGGTTTGATGTGGTAACACTGGATGAAGAGACAGCAATGTTTCTCTTTGATTTTTATGGAGCATTTTTGCCTACATGTTCGTCCTCCCTCCCCAGCCTCCTTTCCTCTCTCTCCTCTCTCTCTCTCTCTCCTCTCTCTCTATCTCTCTCTCTCTCTCTCGCCTCTCTCTCTCTCTCTCTCTCCACACCTCTCTCAGACTCCTCTTCCTTCTCTTCCCTCCTGCTACTCCTCCTTCTTCTTCTCGTCAATTCGATCATTACCTTAGCAAGCAACTCTCTGCCCAATCGTTCCAGTCATCGTAAATATGCTACTTCTCGAGTGTAATTATGGAATACCGTTGTGCCGATCATGGAAGGATTTAGGAACCTCGAACCAGTAGGCTGTATTGGGATCTGTGTTCGTATGTGTTGAGGAGAGAAAAGTGGCCTCGAGTGTCGGGGCCCAAGAGATGCCACACACACACACACCACACACACACACACACACACACAACACACACACACACACACACACACACACACACACACCACACACACACACACGCACGCACACAGAAGCAGGCTTACCTTCGAAAGTCAACATCAGAATTTTCCCCAACGAAAACCTGAGGCGTCTGACTTCATTATCTAAACTTGGCTCTCGCGGCTAGGATGAAGGACCGGGAGGTTAACTCGGGTTTTGGGATGGGGGAGAAGGGGTTGGGGTGACAGGTGGGGGAGAAGGGGTGTGGGGGGTGAGCGGATAGACGGGTAATGAGAGAGAAGTCTTGGAGGATTGGGGGTGGATTTTGAAGGGGGGAGAAGATGTGGGGGGATTGTGGGGGTGACAGATGGTGGAGGGGGTGAGGCGAGAGAGAGGAGGTGTTACAGGTGGAGGAGAAGAGAAAGGAAGAAGAAAGAGTGAGAGGGGAGTGGAATAGAAGCGAGAAGATGGAGACAATGAATGAAGAGAAATGAAGAAAATGAGAGTGGCAAATTAAGATTTTTTTTATAGAAAGAGAGTTAAGAGAATGAGTGAAAACAGACTAAAAAAAACAAAACAAAAAATAGACAAAATGATACAGATTTAGAGAAAAACAGAGATAAAGACCAAGTCATGAAATACATAAAAGTACAAGGAAATTACAGATTATACAAAATGACTCGATTATCTGTTAGCCATTAAGTAAGGCTCGCTATCTTTAAGGCTCGCTATCTTCTTTAAGTCTCATCTGGATAAAGAAGAAAAGGTTATCGTAGCAGCAGGAGGCTTTGCACACTATACTTAAGTTAGGATGTAGGCTCAAGATAACCTCAAGATAACTTCAAGATAACCTCAAGATAACTTCAAGATAATCTCAATATAACTTCAAAATAACCTCAATATAACTTAAAGATAACCTCAAGATAACATCAAGATAACCTCAAGATAGGCTCGTTGCTGGGGTGACGAGCAAGCAGCTTGGTGATCTATTAAACAAGAATCTGAGCGAACAGCTAATTTTCTAACATTACAGATACAATCACTACAGTATACAAACAGATACAGTAGGTACTATACAACAACCACTACACAACTACTACCAGCAGGACACTATCATAGCCGTGGACAATATTACTGTAGGCTTATCTTGACTTCGGAGTAGTCATGCATTTAAAATTGATTGCATTGCAACTGTTTAAACTCATGAAGATTAGGATTGTGTGACAGTTGATATCAATCGTTATCCTTCCCCCAGTCCTTCCTTTATCCATGATTGTATTCAGCGTATTAAACTGATCTATTTAGTATCCTAATTCCTCAAGAATAATGTTCTATAAGGAGGTAACTAGGAATTATATTTTAGGAATGTCAATGAAATCTTCATTATTTCGTTTTTTGAATCATAATACAATCTTCAGAATCAATCAAAAGTATTTCAAAACTAATGGATTATCCGAATTTATTCATATCATTATTAATTTACAATTGAAGTAACTTACAAACAGAACCCTGTTATTATGAACTGGGCCTCAATTATTTATAAAATGATAATAATTATGCATTAAACACGGCAGGCAGCTGTGGGAATACGCTTCCCAGTCCGTCCTCCAAAGGTGCCCCCACGTCAACAAAAAACTGTTGTGTACTAAGTGTCCTATCCTAACCATACCAGAGAACCTAAAACAGAAAACGGGACAGTGCGTCAATTCCGCGAGCGCCGCTATCATTTTCTAGTACGACAATTTTTGGCTTTAGGTAGAGTATACGTCAAAATTGCGACGTTCTATTAGGAGGCCGGGTTAGATAGGGAAGACAGCAGATATGGATATATTGAAGAAATGAATGAGGCATTATGATGAGAAAGAAGAAGGGAGGGAGAAGATGATGAGGAATAAAGGAAAGTAGTAACAACGAAGGAGATTAAGAAAACCAAATAAGCCTCATTATACAAAATACCACATTTGGTTATAGATTCAGCTACTCGGAACAAATTCCAAGTAGCACAGGCTATGGTGAGCCGTAACACAAAATACAAATAAAATACGAAGCAAGTACTGAAACCCCTTCTCTCTCTCGAGAAGGAAAAGAAAGCATTCTATCCCACTAACTCAGCTCCTCACTCACCTATCCTAAGAGGAAACTACCCCCATCCCCCCCACATCCTCATCTCACCCTGAAACGAGAAACCAACTTTTCCTCACCACGCCAAACTCTTTCCTTCCTTTTCCAGCTTTCCTGTCGACTCTCCCCTCCCAAGAGAGAGACCACTACTCTCCTCTCCTAAGTTAACCTCCCCTCCCTCACTAGGGGTTCCTTCCCCCCCTACCCTACCCCCAATCAGTAGCAACCGGTTCCCCCTCTTAAGGCGTGATTTACAGATCAGCCGAAGACAATAATCGCCTCTTCAGCGCTTTCTGATCAAACTTTCCTCTTTTTATTCATTATGAAAGGCCTTTCATGGATTTCATTCTTTATTTCCAGTTCCAGTCGTTCCCTGAATCTCCTTCTCTCTTGCCAATTCCAGCCGTTCCCTGGAGCTCATTCCTCTTTTTGCCTTTCAATGGATCTTTGTCCTAATCCTTGCTGTTGTAAGTGTCTTATTGATATTGTTATTCATTTCAGGCATTACTCCACACCAATCAGTAAGGAATTAGCCACCAATCCGAGTGTGCGACAAATGCATACATATATAATCACTATACACTGTTATTTACAGCTTGTGCCTCCGACAGTGTAGTTGATTGGTTTGGATTGTTTCACGTGTTAGAATTTGCACTAATTACTCATGATTTAAATTGCCGATGGCTTGTTTACGTTCTCTTTCTTCTGTGGTTGATGGGTCAGTCAGATGTGTCAATCAGTCTAACTTTGTACAAGGTTAGGTTAGGTTAGGTTAGGAAAATCAAAATCAGTAGCAGCCTCTCTTCCATTCATAAATGGTAACCACCCCCCCTAAATATAAATGTAAATATAAATATAAATATAAATATAAATGTAAATATATATTCTATGTGAAATTTATAGGTAACAATTACCGCTAATGTAATTAACTATAAATTATATACATTAAAGGTGTCCACAGGTCTAGGACAATACGTCTATATAGCACTTGAAAGGGATATAAGGACAAGGACAGACTAAGATCTATGATATGAGGATAGGTTAAGATATCTCTGATATGAGGATAGGCTAAGATATCTCTGATATGAGGATAGGCTAAGATATCTCTGATATGATAGGCTAAGATATCTTTGATATGAGGATAGGCTAATATCTCTGCTATGAATATAGGATAAGATCTCTGATATAAGGATATATATCTTATAATATCTGGCTTCTATTTTTAATAATAACGATGTTATGTTATTGACTGTCAATTAGTTTCATTTTCATTGATTTCATTTTATTTTACACTTGCCGGTGTTTGCATGTCGAGTTGTGAGAGAATAATTGGTGTCAATAGAGAGGCTTTTGTGCCCTCCTCCTAACCAGACGGTGATTCACACGACAGGCTGCGAGCAGCCGCGTCCAACAGCCTGGTTGATCAGACCACCAACCAGGAAGCCTGGTCAGAGACCGGACCGCGGGAATGTTGATCCTCGGAATCATCGAAAGGTAATACACTAAGCCCAACCACTTGAGGTGGACGGTAGAGCGACGGCCTCGCTTCATGGAGGTCGGGGTTCAATCCCCGACCGTCCCAAAGTGGTTGGGCACCATTCCTTTCCTCCCGTCCCATCCCAAATCCTTATCCTGACCCCTTCCCAGTACTATATAGTCGTAACGGCTTGGCGCTTTCTCCCTGATAGTTCCCTACCAAGTCGTACAGAGTCGTACTGGTTTAGTGCTTTCTCCTGATAATTACCTCACCTTCTCTCCAGCCGGACTCCTCACGACCACAGGAGAGAGAAGATCTCTCACTCCTATATATGTATACATACATATATGTATACATACATATATGTATACATACATATATGTATACATACATATATGTATACATACATATATGTATACATACATATATGTATACATACATATATGTATACATACATATATGTATACATACATATATGTATACATACACATATGTATACATACATATATGTATACATACATATATGTATACATACATATATGTATACATGCATATATGCATACATACATATATTTATGTATGTATCGAGGGAATGTGTTTTGGGGCTTAACTCTCCTCACTACTGTGATATCTTTAATCATTTCGGTGGGTGATAAATATCATATTTTATAGGTGAATCTTTTGTGTTGAAAATGATTGTTACACATATATGTATCTGGTATATGTGAATCTCTCAGTTCTAAATTGTTGTGCGTAATTCACATGAATTCCTTCTTGTATTGGACTATGGGCCATTTTACTCATAAGGTAATCCCTAACATTGAAAGGTTAAGATGGGCTCACCATAGCCCGTGCTCCTTGAGCACTGGGAAAGGGTCAGGATAAGGATTTGGGATGGGACGGGAAGGAACGGAATGGTGCCCAACCACTTGTGGACCGTCGGGGATTGAACGCCGACCTGCATGAAGCGAGATCGTCGCTCTACCGTCCAGTCCAAGTGGTTGGACATCCGGGTGTTACAAGAGGATTGGTTTCCTAATCCCAGTTCCCCCGAAGCTGGTAATCTGGTCGAAGTTCCTACTTCAATGTGTCGTAGAGGTGGTCGAGTCGATCTTGAAGGACGATCATGCGAAGGATCCGCCCAGCACTGGTATACCCAGCAGTCGTTGTGGAATATGGAGATAGTTATGCTGTCTGTCGTCTTTGGACAGTGCCTGGCCACATCGGATACATCCGGACGAGGCAGCATGGTTGCCTGTCAATCCGGATGGAGCCGGTGTGGCACCTGGAGGTATGGAGATGGTGCTCGGGAAGCCGGATAAATGGGATAGGAAATCCGGTGACATCGACTAAAGCATCGAAGTAGAAGAGAGATTAATTTGATTGATGAAGATTAAGACACCCAAGTGACGGCACGGGCATGAATAGCCCGTAAAGAAGAGAAGAAGGGACAGGCAAATATATAAGGTAAAAGATTAAGATGAGAGATAAAGGGAGGAAGTAAGAGAATGCGATGAGGATCAGGTAAGAGAAGATAAGAATAAGGTATTCTTCTCATGAGTGATTTGGTCATTATTTCTTCAGCCTCGCTATTGTGACTCATCGCTTGCACCACATTGAAATATTCGTAGGCCTACTGTAGCCCATATTAGGCCTCAGATAACGTCTGCTAGACCTAAGACTCACGAACTAAGATCTGGGATATGAAGATGATATCCAACCATTTGCTCCTTCGGGGATTGAACTCCGGCTCTGCATGAAACTAATCCATCTACCGTTTGTTGTTGCTTTAGATTCAGCTACTGGGAACAAGAGTTCCAAGTAGCACGGGCTATGGTGAGCCCGTAGTGGACGTTAGGCCAAAGTGTACAGACAATAATAATCAAAACAGAATAACAACAGCAAGAATAAAATTAATAATACAATTTTGATAACTATTATCAAATGCAAATACAACAGATACACTAACCCAGAGCATATATCGAAGCCAAAGGGTTAATTCAAAACACTTATGAATACAAAGATTATTTTCAAATTTACACAAAAGAATGAGCCTGGGGGATTTAGATTTTCCGTGACTCCAACAGCCAAGTTGTTTACACGTGAGCTGGGATTGTAGGTCTCGCTATTAGTCTGTCTGATATCCTTTAGCTTCTTTTTTGTATCTGATTTCTTATAATTTTCTTAAAAAGTTGAATTAAGGATTTTAGTTTCTTCTTCTTTTGAAGATTTTGTGGGGGCTGATTTGGTCACATTGTAATGTATGTATGTATGTATGTATGTATGTATGTATGTATGTATGCATGTATGTATGTATGTATGTATGTATGTATGTATGTATGTATGTATGTATGCATGCATGCATGTATGTATGTATGTATGTATGTAGTATGTATGTGTATGTATGTATGTATTCATTTAAGCACTTATGTTTCTAAGGAATATATGAATGTATGTGTGTATATATAATGGTATGTATGTATGTATGTTTGTATACATAAATATGTCTATTATTTTAGAGGAATTACATACAAGGTTGTATAGATATACAATGCTCTATATTATGCAATGTTGATGTGTTTGTATAATGTGCATACATATACAATGTATATTTTATATAATCTTGGTGTTTATACAATGTCGAATAGATATATAATGTGTATGTTTATATAATGTTGTATAGATATAAAGTGTGGTACATTTGTAAATTGTTGGTCTGTTTATACAATATTGTTTAGATATACGACGTATGGGCATAATTGAGACATAGAATTGATAAATTAGACTATACTTCTTCACTACACAGATTTAAGCTTAGTAATTCTTCCTCGGTATAGCCACTGCGTTTGAAAGTCAAAAAAAAAAAA
>WNGS01165751.1:1816911-1832119 GCA_020271785.1 Procambarus virginalis
TATATATATATATATATATATATATATATATATATATATTAGTATATTTTGGTAGCAGTCTTTCCTGAAGACATATGTTATTAATATGACCGAAAACGTAAGATTAATAATTCTAACACGAATTTTCTCGATTTTCCTTATGTTTCTTTTACTGGTGACGGTAAATGAAAAATCAATTCTCCAAAATTCATTTTTTATTTCTAGTCTGACACGACACTTGAGCGCGTTTCGTAAAACTTATTACATTTTCAAAGACTTTAGTTTACACACACACACAACTATAGACTGAATAGAGCTTAAACATTTTCGATTTATATACCTGCATTTGGGTGAAGTGACATATAACAGTAGTATAGGGAGAGGTGAAAACAAATTTTCAACACAAGCCAGAACGGGGTAAGAACGGGGTATGAACGGGGTATAGAACAGGGTATAAGCTAAAGGGAAGGATGGTAGTAACTGCAGAGGGCCTATTGGCCTATATTTCTTGATGCTTCTATATTGGAGCGGAGTCTTGAAGTGGGTAGAATATAGTTGTGCATTAATTAGCTGTTGATTGCTGGTGTTGACCATCTGCGAGGCACTACACATCAAGAAGTCAACACCAGCAATCAACAGCCAATTAATGCACAACTATATTCTACCCACTTCAAGACTCCGCTCCAATATAGAAGCATCAAGAAATATGGGCCAATAGGCCCTCTGCAGTTACTTCCATCCTTCCCTTTAGCTTATACCCTGTTGTATACCCCGTTCTTACCCCGTTCTTACCCCGTTCTGGCTTGTGTTGAAAATTTGTTTTCACCTCTCCCTATACTACTGTAACATGTCACTTCACCCAAATGCAGTATATATAAATCGAAAATGTTTAAGCTCTATTCAGTCTATAGTTGTGTGTGTGTGTGTAAACTAAAGTCTTTGAAAATATAATAAGTTTTACGAAACGCGCTCAAGTGTCGCGTCAGACTAGAAATAAAAATGAATTTTGGAGAATTGATTTTTCATTTACCGTCACCAGTAAAAAGAAACATAAGGAAAATCGAGAAAATTCGTGTTAGAATTATTAATCTTACTTTTTCAGTCATATTAAATAATATATATATATATATATATATATATATATATATATAGTATATATATATATTTATATATATATATATATAGATATATATATATATATATATATATATATATATATATATATATATATATATATATATATATATATCAAGACAAGACATGTGTTTGTTCTTTGTCGATTTTAGTTGTTTTTGTCGAGGATCGAACCCGTGACACTTTTGTGTCATATTAAACATAAAAAATAATTGTTTAGTTGTGGCTCTGATCAAGATTAATTCGGTTTCATTAATTGGGGAATTGAGGAAGAGTATTGCCGTATTTTGATTATTAAATGTTTCACTCTCTTTTCCACTGCCAATTAAAATTCATGTGTTTCTCAACGTTTTACGAGTTAGCTTTGATTCGACGGCTTTTTGTTCGCTTAAGCGAGCAGGGAATTGTTGTGGTTAAATGTAGATTCATCTCTATGGTTGTAAATTATTTATATTAATCTTTTACACATTTCATATCAATAAATTCGTATATAAAGGACTTGATCTGGATTGTATGCTGGTCCTGTACGATCTAGCTTGTCATTACACATCATATATAATGACATTATGTATATAATGTCTTATATAAATATTTTGGCTGGAAGAAGGGGTACTCTAATCCTCGGAGAAAAGCACACACAGCATTAGAAGGGATTTTTGGGTCCCCCTCTAATGGAGTTTCCATGTTGCAAGGCAGGATGCAGACATACATAGCAATCACTGTTCAGAAACTTTAAACAGCACTGCAGAGGTGAGGCGCGTGTCCAAAATACAGCGGGCGCTTCCTCTCTGTGTCGCGACACTGAGGCACTGGAACAGGAAGCTGGCCTCTCTGAGTCTCTGGTTTGCAAATATATATATATATATATATATATATATATATATATATATATATATATATATATATATATATATATATATATATATATACACTAGTTGTGATAGACCTACTCTAGCTGTGATAGATTTCCTCTAGGTGGAACCTACTCTAGGCGCTAGGACTCCCCATTAACAACCGCTAACCTCCTGGCACCCCATAATCTACCTAAAATTCCCAGAACCCCCATAAACCATCAGGATCTTTCACAAACTCCCAAGAACCCCCCATGAATCCCCTGAAACCACAGGAACCACCAGGAAACCCTGGATCTTCCAAGGAACCCCTAGAAACGTCCAAGGAACCCTAGAAAAGTCCAAGGAACCCCTAGAAACGTCCAAGAAACCCCTAGAAACGTCCAAGAAACCCCTAGAAACGTCCAAGGAACCCCTAGAAACGTCCAAGGAACCCCTAGAAACGTCCAAGAAACCCCTAGAGACGTCCAAGAAACCCCTAGAAACGTCCAAGAAACCCCTAAAAACGTCCAAGGAACCCCTAGAAAGTCCAAGAAACCCCTAGAAACGTCCAAGAAACCCCTAAAAACGTCCAAGAAACCCCTAGAAACGTCCAAGAAACCCCTAGAAACGTCCAAGGAACTCCCTCTCAAGCCACCTTTGTCCACATCTGGTGAAAGCTTCCTCATTTGAGGGTAATCACCATACGGGACGTCTGAAGAAGCGTGGATCCTGTAATTATTTTCTCCTGGGCCATGTCTTCTTGCAAGGCAGGATACGTGTCTGGGGTTTTGTTGCAAGGCAGGATACATGTCTGGGGTTTTGTTGCAAGGCAGGATACATGTCTGGGGTTTTGTTGCAAGGCAGGATACATGTCTGGGGTTTTGTTGCAAGGCAGGATACGTGTCTGGGGTTTTGTTGCAAGGCAGGATACATGTCTGGGGTTTTGTTGCAAGGCAGGATACGTGTCTGGGGTTTTGTTGCAAGGAAGGATACGTGTCTGGGGTTTTGTTGCAAGGCAGGATACATGTCTGGGGTTTTGTTGCAAGGCAGGATACATGTCTGGGGTTTTGTTGCAAGGCAGGATACATGTCTGGGGTTTTGTTGCAAGGCAGGATACGTGTCTGGGGTTTTGTTGCAAGGCAGGATACGTGTCTGGGGTTTTGTTGCAAGGCAGGATACATGTCTGGGGTTTTGTTGCAAGGCAGGATACGTGTCTGGGGTTTTGTTGCAAGGCAGGATACATGTCTGGGGTTTTGTTGCAAGGCAGGATACATGTCTGGGGTTTTGTTGCAAGGCAGGATACATGTCTGGGGTCTTGTTGCAAGGGAGGATACATGTCTGGGGTTTTGTTGCAAGGCAGGATACATGTCTGGGGTTTGTTGCAAGGCAGGATACATGTCTGGGGTTTTGTTGCAAGGCAGGATACATGTCTGGGGTTTTGTTGCAAGGCAGGATACATGTCTGGGGTTTTGTTGCAAGGCAGGATACAAGTCTGGGGTCTTGTTGCAAGGGAGGATACATGTCTGGATTTTGTTGCAAGGCAGGATACATGTCTGGGGTCTTGTTGCAAGACAGGATATATGTCTGGGGTTTTGTTGCAAGACAGGATACGTGTCTGGGGTTTTCTTGCAAGCCACAATACATGTCTCTGGTTTTGTTGCAAGACACAATACAATACAATGATAGTATCGTCTTGAGGTTATCTTGAGGTTATCTTGAAATGGGGCTTACCGTCCCCGCGGCCCGGTCCTCGACCAGGCCTCCTTTTTGTTACACATCCCCCAGGAAGCAGCCCTTAGCAGCTGTCTAACTCCCAGCTACCTATTTACTGCTAGGTGAAAAGATACACCAGGGTGAAAGAAACTACGTATTTGTTTCCGCCTCCACTGGGGATCGAACCCGGAACCTTAGTACTACGAATCCCAAGCGCCGTCCACCCAGCCGTCAGGCTCCACAGGAGAGCTGAGCACCTCTCCTAAGTTCACCTAGACTAAGTACACCCGGAGCAACTTAATTGGAGAGAAAATGAACTTAACTCCTCCAGGGAGAGAAGGGGTAGTGAAAATTACTGGCAGGAATTAAAGTATCTGAAAGGTATCTTTAACGGACTCTAACGGAAAGGTATATAAAGGTATTAAAGTATCTTTAACGGACTCTCTTGAGTATATATCTTCCTCAGTAGTCTAGCAGTGCGCTCGTTTGGAGAGCTAATTGTTATCTTAAGTAATGGAAAGGATATGAGACAAACTAAGAGCTGGGATACATGGTTACCTGGAGCCTACCTGGTGAGGTTTTCAAGAGTTCTTCTACTCCTCCCTTGAGCCCAGCCTGAGGCTGGGCTCAGTCTCGACTAATGATAACTTGGTCCACCAGGCTGTTGCTTGGAGCGGCCCGCAGGCCCACATATTCACTCTGTACAGGAAACGATGCAAAAAAAAAAATAACATAAAATGTTGACCATTAAGGATTCAAATGCTTAGTTAGATTATCTCGTTTAGATATTCGTTTAGATAGTTTAGAATGAAACGGACATTAGCTCGTTAACTGGCGTATCAGTGCCACGGGGGGTACTAAGGGCCAATGTGGCACGGAGATTGCATAAATGGCACTGGCTGTAGACACATTCTGGCTCACTGAATAAGGAGGGTGAGAGAAATGGCTCGATACTCAACGCACTTTGCATTGTTGCACACTTTATACCTTGATCATTTTTCCTTTCTGGCATGCAATTGCAGCTCGCTTGTTAAGCTGGGCGCAAACGACCGTACAGGCTAAAGTTACACTGATTTGAGTTAACGTAAATTAAAGGAGTTGAATGGTAACAAGCAACGTAGCTAAAACGCTATTTTTAGGGGGCATTAATGTTGTTGAAACGTTGGTCAACGTGTATGTAAGCCGCGTGTGTGTTGAAGAGGCAGGATGTTGATGATATACTCAGATAAGAATAGGCTCAGATAGGTTCGAATCCTTGTCACGGCCCTTGTGGATTTGTTCAGATGAGAATGTTCTCTCCTTGTGAGAGATGAACAACTCCATACGTTGTTCTCGTCTCTTGATTCACAGAACAGATGAAATATGCGAAAATGTTTTAATGTTCTGTTAACGGGGTTAACCCGTTTTGGTTCCTGTTAACAGGGCGGTTAATATTTTAACGGGTTTAATGTTTCACGAGTCAATGACACAAGGTGAACGGTCATGCGTCCTACTGTTGATGTAACTAGTTGCAAATGCCCTCAAGTGAAACATCTATGTCTATAATTTAGTTGTCGCCCCTGGAGGCGGCTAGTTTATTGTGCACCCCATACTCATCCTGTGAGCGGTAGTTTATTGTGCACCCCATACTCATCCTGTGAGCGGTAGTTTATTGTGCACCCCATACTCATCCTGTGAGCGGTAGCGCAAAAAGCATTACAGAGGGCACAAAAGGTCTTTATCAGACCTCAACGGAGATTATTACATAAACAATTACATCTATCCTTCACACCTCATAATTACAATGTTAGCTAGTTATAGAGATTGTTCCACTTCAATAGCTGTGTATTTACAGTTAATTATTATACATTAATGGTAGGTCTTATCGCTAATACGGAATTGTTTGGGCAATGGAGATATTACAGAGTCATAGGGGAGCTGCTGTTTATTATTAGTCTTCACAATACACTACTTGTTTCTTAATCTCATATGTCGTTTATCTACTGGGAGCGAAATATGGATACAGTGCAAGGATTTCAGGTATTTTATCCTTTAGTAATAAGATGGTTTGACTTTTCATGCAGCGTGACTTTATTACCTCTCGTGTTCTTGATGATATCCTCATAATGCACCCAGAGTCTGCCAGTGTAGACTACTGATCACATGGCCCTGTATAACTAACTACCTCATGCAGCGTGAGTTTAGATTTATCTCTAAATGGCTCAATTTTATTACGGACCAAGATATAGTGTTCGAGTGTGTGTGTGTGTCCTTGTCTTTGTCCACACACTTTACTTCATCTAGATCTGGATCGTCAGTCTGGATCGGACCCAGTGCCACATTTTAAGAAATACTGGCATCTAGCTCCCCCCTGCGATGTTCATGCTCAAATCTGAAACAGAAGTTACGTTTACCGTAGATTTATTTGGGAGTTTCAGTGATTCGAAATATTAAATTTTGTGAATGGAAGCAGGAGGAAGAGAGGAATATTGAAAGAGAAGGAAGGGGAGACCGGATGAGATTGAGAGAGGGAGAGATGGGAGATAGCAGAGATGAGAGAGAGCAGAGAGAGAGCAAGAGAGATTAGAGCCCAGCCAAGTACCCATCTTTTTGCTCACCTATTTGTGCCTGCAGGATCGAGCTCAAGCCCCTGAACCCCGCTGTTTGGTGTGTGTGTAATGGCGAAAACAAACCAAGAGAATTATATTGCATCTTGTTCATTAAGGACACTATTTACTAACAAGAACTTTTGACCTTTATTTTTGTATCTTATTGGTGTTCACTTGTTCCCCCTCCCCCCCAGATAAAAAAAAAATTAGGGTATGCAGAAGCGTTCCTTTAATGCCCCCTTGTCCTCTAATGTTCATTTTTGCCTTTTGTGGAACACTTTCAAAGGCTTTTTTGAAGTCTAAATATACAAAAGTCGTCTCGTCTCTCGCTGGTATGGAACCAGTGACATGTGTGGAAAGTTTGGAAGCTCCATTTGCAGGTATGCTTGTTGTTTATCTGAACCTGAACTGTTTGTTGCATGGTTCAAGGTTGAAGCTCTTATAGTGTGTGTGATCTTCTTGTGTTTGTGTGCGTGTGTGTGTGTGTACTCACCTATTTGTTGGCTGTGTGTGTGTGTGTACTCACCTATTTGTGGGCTGTGTGTGTGTACTCACCTAATTGTACTCACCTAATTGTGCTTGCGGGGGTTGAGCTTTGGCTCATTGGTCCCGCCTCTCAACTGTCAATCAACTGGTGTACAGATTCCTGAGCCTACTGGGCTCTATCATATCTACACTTGAAGCTGTGTATGGAGTCAGCCTCCACCACATCACTTCCTAATGCATTCCATTTGGCAACCACTCTGACACTAAAAAAGTTCTTTCTAATATCTCTGTGGCTCATTTGGGCACTCAGTTTCCACCTGTGTCCCCTTGTGCGTGTGCCCCTTGTGTTAAATAGCCTGTCTTTATCTACCCTATCAATTCCCTTCAGAATCTTAAATGTGGTGATCATGTCCCCCCTAACTCTTCTTTCTTCCAGCGAAGTGAGGTTTAATTCCCGTAGTCTCTCCTCGTAGCTCATACCTCTCAGTTCGGGCACTAGTCTGGTGGCAAACCTTTGAACCTTTTCCAGTTTAGTCTTATCCTTGACTAGATATGGACTCCATGCTGGGGCTGCATACTCCAGGATTGGCCTGACATATGTGGTATACAAAGTTCTGAATGATTCTTTACACAAGTTTCTGAATGCCGTTCGTATGTTGGCCAACCTGGCATATGCCGCTGATGTTATCCTCTTGATATGTGCTGCAGGAGACAGGTCTGGCGTGATATCAACCCCCAAGTCTTTTTCTTTCTCTGATTCCTGAAGAATTTCCTCTCCCAGATGATACCTTGTAACTGGCCTCCTGCTCCCTACACCTATCTTCATTACATTACATTTGGTTGGGTTAAACTCTAACAACCATTTGTTCGACCATTCCTTCAGCTTGTCTAGGTCTTCTTGAAGCCTCAAACAGTCCTCTTCTGTTTTAATCCTTCTCATAATTTTGGCATCGTCCGCAAACATGGAGAGAAATGAATCGATACCCTCCGGGAGATCATTTACATATATCAGAAACAAGATAGGACCGAGTACAGAGCCCTGTGGGACTCCATTGGTGACTTCACGCCAATCGGAGGTCTCACCCCTTACCGTAACTCTCTGCTTCCTATTGCTTAGGTACTCCTTTATCCACTGGAGCACCTTACCAGCTACACCTGCCTGTCTCTCCAGCTTATGTACCAGCCTCTTATGCGGTACTGTGTCAAAGGCTTTCCGACAGTCCAAGAAAATGCAGTCCGCCCAGCCCTCTCTTTCATGCTTAATCTTTGTCACCTGATCGTAGAATTCTATCAAGCCTGTAAGGCAAGATTTGCCCTCCCTGAACCCATGTTGGCGATTTGTCACGAAGTCTCTTCTCTCCAGATGTGTTACCAGGTTTTTTCTCACGATCTTCTCCATCACCTTGCATGGTATACAAGTCAAGGACACTGGCCTGTAGTTCAGTGCCTCTTGCCTGTCGCCCTTTTTGTATATTGGGACCACATTCGCCGTCTTACATATTTCTGGTAGGTCTCCCGTCTCCAGTGACTTACTATACACTATGGAGAGTGGCAAGCAAAGTGCCTCGGCACACTCTTTCAGTATCCAAGGTGAGATCCCGTCTGGCCCAACAGCCTTCCTAACATCCAGATCCAGCAGGTGTCTCTTTACCTCCTCTCTCGTAATTTCGAACTCTTCCAAGGCCGTCTGATTTACCTCCCTTTCTCCTAGCACAGTGACCTCACCTTGTTCTATTGTGAAGACCTCCTGGAACCTCTTGTTGAGTTCATCACACACCTCTTTGTCATTCTCTGTATACCTGTTCTCGCCTGTTCTAAGTTCCAATACCTGTTCTTTCACTGTTGTTTTCCTTCTGATGTGACTGTGGAGTAGCTTTGGTTCGGTCTTGGCTTTGTTTGCTATATCATTTTCAAAACTTTTCTCTGCTTCTCTTCTCACCCTGACGTACTCATTCCTGGCTCTCTGGTATCTCTCTCTGCTTTCTGGTGTTCTGTTATTCCGGAAGTTCCTCCACGCCCTTTTGTTCAGTTTCTTCGCTTCCATACATTCCCTATTATACCATGGATTCTTCTGTTGCTTCTCGGATTTTTCCCTTTGGACCGGGATGAACCTGTTTACTGCCTCCTGACACTTTTGGGTAACATAGTCCATCATACCCTGTACAGACTTATCTCTGAGGTCTGAGTCCCAAGGTATTTCACTTAGGAAACTTCTCATCTGTACATAATTCCCCTTTCGGAATGCCAGCCTTTTGATTCCTAGTTCTTTTTTGGGGAGATAATTCCTAGCTCTACCAGGTACTCAAAGTTTAATACACTATGGTCACTCATTCCCAAGGGCGCTTCCATCTTAACTTCCCTTATATCCCACTCATTTAGGGTAAATATCAAATCAAGCATTGCTGGTTCATCTTCTCCTCTCATTCTTGTTGGGTCATTGACGTGCTGGCTTAGAAAGTTTCTTGTTGCCACATCCAGCAGCTTAGCTCTCCATGTTTCTGGTCCTCCATGCGGGTCTCTGTTCTCCCAATCTATCTTCCCATGGTTGAAGTCTCCCATTATTAGTAGTCCAGATCCATTCCTGCTAGCAACAGAAGCTGCTCTTTCTATTATGTTAATGGTGGCCATGTTGTTTCTATCATATTCCTGTCTAGGTCTTCTGTCATTTGGTGGAGGATTATATATGACTACGACTATAATTTTTTTCCCTCCATTTGTTATGGTACCTGCTATGTAGTCACTGAAACCTTCACAGCCCTGAACAACCATCTCCTCAATATCCCAGCCTTTTCTTACCAGTAGAGCTACACCACCACCACCTCTTCCTTCCCTCTCTTTCCTCATAACATAATAGTCCTGTGGGAACACTGCATTTGTTATCGTTTTCGTCAGTTTTGTTTCTGTGAGGGCTATTATGTCTGGGTTTTCCTCTAGTACCCGTTCTCCAAGCTCATTCGCTTTATTTGTAATTCCATCTATGTTAGTGTACATTGCTTTGAGGCTCACTTTCCTCTGTCCCTTCTCAAATCGCCTCCTTGGTGAGTGTTCTGCTGGTGGGGGAAGCTGTTCCATTGGTGTGAAGACCTGTGAGGTGGATAACAGGGTCTCAGAGGATACTAGGACGAGGGGCGGGGGATCCAGTGAAGGGGGAGGGGCAGGGAGGGTATGGGGTGAAAGGGGAGGGAGGACAGGAGGGAAAGGAGGGGAGGGAAGACTCTGCGGGAGGAGGGGAGGGGCAGAAGGGTGGGGATTGGGTGTGGGGGGAGGGGTAGGTGGGTTTTCTATGCAGAGGGTGGCTGGGTGTGTGGTGTGTGTGTGTGGTGTGTGTGTTGTGTGTGTGTGTGTGTGGTGTGTGGTGTGTGTTTGTGTGTGTGTGTGTGTGTGTCTGTGGTGTGTGTGTCTGTGTCTGTGTGTGTGTGTGTGTGTTGNCAAAACAGCGAAGAACAGAGGCATGAAAGAGACTTAAGAATATGATAGAGAAAAGCAAGATGAGAGAGAGAGAGAGACCGATAATGTAGTAGAGAATGCAATAATGAAAAAAGAGAGATAACGAACGAATCTCAAAATGTATGTTCTTTCCACTTTTCACAACGCCTCAAAATAGAGGTAGAGATTGAAGTGTTTGATACAACACGCGTCGAGTGATAGCGATTGTCATTCAACTCTTGGGCGTCAGTCAATTATTGCTGGGTTGCTATTTTCGGAAAACCAAAAACCAAAATTAAAAATGCCTTGACTTTTTTTTTTTTAAAGGTGTAAGTGGAAAACTTAAAGTCGGTTCACCAATGGCCTTGCTTCTTGCAGAGTCGGTGTTCGATTCCCCATTGATACAAGAAGGATTCGACATCCCTTGGACTTATATTCGACTTTATATTTTCCTATCATGACAATTACCACTCCTAGTTCTATTGCAACCACTACCACAATTACCACAATTACCACCATTACCACTGCAACTGCGGCTTGAACCACCACCACGACTACCACCACCACACTACCACCACTACCACCACTACCACCACTACCACCACAACCACACTACCACCACTACCACCACTACCACCACCACCATCGTCACTCGCATATTTCCCTCTCCTAATACAGGTTACCTCTTTTATAGCTTCTGTTTGCCTCAATGTTACCGGGCAACGGCAGTGATAAATCGCGGTATTAACAGGCCACACACCAAACAACCCAATTAGAGGGATGCCTTAGTAAATCTTGCTGGTACTCAGACTGCCCAAACAGTTCCGGGACGGGCTGGGAGGGGGGTGATGTTATTCATCTTCGGAGACTGGTATTCATGGAGTGTTGTATTCATAGTCTCTTGTACTCATGATATCATCGACTGAAACATTCTTTGGAAAATTGGTTCTTGGATAATGGGTTCATGGATAATTGGTTCTTGGATAATAGGCTCTTGAAAAATTGGTTCCTAAAATTGGTTCTTGAAAAATGGGTTCTTGGAAAATTGTTTCTTGGATAATAGGTTCTTGAAAAATTGGTTCTTGGATAATGGGGTCTTGAAAATGGGTTCTTGAAAAAGGGGTTCTTAGAAAAATGGGTTCTTGGAAAATTGTTTCTTGGATAATAGGCTCTTGAAAAATTGGTTCTTGAAAAATAAGTTCTTGAAAAATGGGTTCTTGGAAAATGGGTTCTTGGAAAATTGTTTCTTGGATAATAGGCTCTTGAAAAATTGGTTCTTGAAAAATAGGTTCTTGAAAAATGGGTTCTTGAAAAATTTCTTCTTGAAAAATGGGTTCTTGGAAAATTTATTTCTTGGATAATCGGCTGTTGGATAATAGGTTCTTAGAAAATGGGTCCTTGGGACATGCAAGCCTCTCTGTTATGCGGCATTTATCCAATTTGAATAACATTTATCGCATATTTCACACTGAACTTATTTTGTCTTTGATATTCAGAAGAACATAACAGTGGTCAAATTATCTTAGTCTCCCCGCCCCCCTCAGTCACTTAATTTATCAGAGATTCGAACCCTCGCCTCAGAAACATGGGACCGATGCTCTACCAACCAGGCCATGGACGCTGATAGCAAGAAATGATCTTAGAGAGACTTAACTGATACCCAACTGATGATCCAAGATAAGAGAGGGCGAACTATCAGGGCAAAAGGCGCCAAGCCATTACGATTATATAGCACTGGGAAGGGGTCAGGATAAGGATTTGGGATGGGACGGGAGGGAAAGGAATGGTGGCTAGCCACTTTGGGACGGTCGGGGATTGAACGCCGACCTGCATGATGCGAGACCGTCGCTCTAGTGAAGTTTTATTTGGATCGGCTTTGTTTGTTCTTGTATTATGGTGTGTGTTTGTGGCGTGAGGGGGGGGGGGTATATGTACATATTTTGTGCACTCTGTGTTAGCATAATGATTGCGTGTGAGCACGTGAATTGTGTGTGTGTGTGCGTGTATGGATTGCGTGTGTGTATATACACTGGTGTATATAGACTGTGTGAGCGTGTATGGACTGCATATTAGTGTATATGCGTATGTTATGTATGTGCGTACATGCGGACTGTATGTGTGCGTATAGACTATTTGCGTGTGCACGCGTCTATTATATTACGGCCTTGAGGTGAGGGGGGGGGGGTTAACTTACAAGAGTTGATATAGTTCTTGGCCGGAATAGTCTCGAAGTCAGGTCAGGTTTTCGGAGGCCTGGTCGAGGACCGGGCCGGGGGGTCGCTAAGTTCCGAAATCATCTCAAGGAATAGACGCTGCCTTGAAAAAGTAACTAGAATGGTGGGTCTACAAGTCCGTAGAGTTATACGCGGATCAGAGATGCCTGTAAATTCATTGCTAACTGGAAACAGGAACAAAATATGTATCGCTAACTGAAATATATTCATGTGTATTTTTAATTTGCACGTGAAATTACATGAATAATCAAGAGTAGGCTCGCACGCACGCGCGCACACACATGGGGAGCCGGTGGCGAGCGGACAGCACCCTGGTCACGTTATCCTGTGGTCCTGGGTTCGATCGCGGGCGCTGGCGAGAAATGATGGGCAGAGTTTCTTTCACCCCTGAATGCCCCTGTTACCTAGCAGTAAATAGGTACCTGGGAGTTAGTCAACTGTCACGGGCTGCTTCCTGGGGTGTGTGTGTGTGTGGAAAAAATATAGTAAGTAAAGAAACAGCAAGCACAACTAGGTGAATACACACACACACACACACACACACCACACACACACACACACACACACACACACACACACACACACACACACACACACACACAGTGGCTGCGTGTGTACATCCACTCACCACTTGAAACAGAAGCTTTAAAATTTTAGATTTAAAGTTGAACATTTTCTTTATAATATATTTTTACTTCATACCACTACCTCTACTACCACAGCCTTGACCACTGCAACCCTTTACTCCACAATCACCACCACAATCACCACCACCTCGGCTACCATCCATAATATAAGTAATTAGTATAAGTAATTTAAGTAACTTAAGTCATTTAAGTAATTTACTATAAGTATATAAGTAAGTTATCATATATCACCAGTTATCAGTTCATATCACCAGTTATCTTCTCATCAATTTCCAGGTGGGAAAATTGTTTTTTTTTAGTATGGCGATGTGAACTTTAAAAAATATCTTGTAAGCAAATTAATTAGGAGAAAAAATCTTGGTTAACAAAAGAATTTATTACGATGTGTGTACTGAGAGAGATGGAAGTGAGGGGTTATAGTGGGTAAAATTGTGTATAATGTGTGAGTTAAGATTGAAGGACATGAGTGCGAGTGATCGTGAATAAGTGAAGGAGATTCTAGTAATAGTTAATTACTTATGCATGCGAATATGAATTAAATACACTCTACAATTGGTTAATTACGTGTCAAGGTATTTTTGTGGTCAAACGAATTAAAGTAATCGGAAGCAAAATGATGTATAACGGATATTTTGACTTGTCTAATTCGTACTAAGTATGGTAGTACACTAATAGCCAAGAGACACTACTCGGACAGTAGTGCAACGCGCCCCAATTTGCTAATACCGGCGAGAGGTTTTTTACGTGTATATTTCAAAAAATTGTTTCCAACTTGATTTGATTTGCAATTAACATATAATATCTATTAGAAGACATTGAACATTAAGTTCAGATGATATAGGTTAGAGGGGTAGGTTGGTTACTGGCATATTTCTACATATTTTAACATAAAATTAATATATATGTAATGGAAGGCTTTGGCATTTCAAATAGATATTTTTTAGAA
Organism: Procambarus virginalis; assembly: GCA_020271785.1. Taxonomy (NCBI): domain Eukaryota; kingdom Metazoa; phylum Arthropoda; class Malacostraca; order Decapoda; family Cambaridae; genus Procambarus; species Procambarus virginalis. The sequence continues at coordinate 1,830,898 of WNGS01165751.1, forward strand.
AAATATCTAACTTCAGGAATAACTTGGCTTATTAGGCAGTCGGGCCTTGCATAGTAGGCCAAATAATGTTTTGGAGTGTAACACCATATAGATCATATATATATATATATCAGAGACAAACATGAGTTTGTTCTTTGTCGATTTTAGTGTCTTTGTCGAAGGATCGAACCCGGACACTTTGTGTGTCATTTAAACATATAGAACAAAATTATATTGTTTAGTGTGGCTCGGATCAAGATACTCATTGGTTTACATTAATTGGGAAATTGAGGAAGGTTTGCCGTATTCTGACTATAATAAATGTTTACCCTATTTTCCGGACTGCAATTAAAATTACATTGTTCACTACGTTTTACGTAGTTAGCTTTGATTCGACGGGATTTTTTTTCCGGTTAACGAGCAGGGAATTGTTGTGATTAAATGTAGAGTTCATTTCATCTATTGAGTCGTAAATTTATCTATATCTTTTACCCATTTTATATCAATAAATTCGTATATACAGGAAGGACTGTGATCTTGGTAATGTGTATGGCTGGTCTGGTAAGATTCGCTTAGGTCATTACACATCATTATAATGACGATCTATTATAGTATATGTCTTATATAAAGGGGTTTATGGCTGAAGAAGTGAGGGCGACTAAGAGCCTGAGTCGAGAGGAAAGCATCACACACAGCATGATAGAAGGGATTTGGGGTCTTCCCTTCTAATGGAGTTTCCATGTTCTTTCGTACTGCCAAACAGCATTACATAGCAATCTTACTGTTTGGAAACTTTAACAGCTCTGCGGATGGTAGAGGCGCGTGGCGACTTAGCCTCTCTCTGCGTACGCGACACTGAGGCGCTGGATAGCAGGAGACTGGACCTTCGAATATCTGGTTTAGTATATATATATATTATATTGACGATCACTTAAACACTGATCATTGTATGCTGGAAATAACCACATAAGAATTGGGAGGGGACAGTGGCTAGACCGTTTGTGCAGTCTGGGTTGACCGACGGCCTTAACAAGCCAGAAAGTTACCCCCCTTTCTTTCTCCAAACTTTTCTGTTTTGTTGTTATATATTTATTGATATATATATATATATATATATATTATAGTATTATAATATATATAATTATTATATTATATATCTCTATGTCTGTGACCAGACCTACTCTAGCTGTGATAGATTTCCTCTAGGTGGAACCTACTCTAGGCGCTAGGACTCCCCATATTA
>WNGS01165751.1:1832187-1864718 GCA_020271785.1 Procambarus virginalis
TTGGGGAGATAAGCAGGGGGAAGGAGGGCTGATTTGGGAGGGAGTGATTTGAGAATCAGTTTGTGAACTGTTATCCTGGGTGTGATTAGCAGTGGGGTGCGTAACTACGCTGAAACGGGTAGAACTGTATCGTGGGGGTTTTGCTTGCTCTGTGGGCTATCTGCTCCTCCTTTGTCATGAATTTGTCAATATATACGTTGAAGTAACTTTCGCTACCTCTGAGCAAGTGTTTGTGATTCAGTATGTAATCAACTGCCTCTTCGTTGGTGAGCTGTACCAGGACAGGACGTTTCCTGTTACAGTTGTATGGTCCAATGCGGTGGTGGACTTCTACCTCATTCCCTGCCATATGGGCTCTCATGTCCCTCAAAATCCCCTGTAGCTCCAAATCCTCAATCTCCACCCTTTCCTGCCTCGATGGTGCCCTGACTTCAAGTAATCCATGGATTATGATTGTCCTCTTTCAGGTCAGGGTCATGCTGGTAGCCCCCTCCCTGGCTGACCCCCACCCCCCCACTCCCGCTCCTCCACCTACTCCTACTCCCCCTTCCCCTGCCAAGCCTCCCCTATGCCTGCCAAATTCATTAGTAAGTCCTAGTTATTTCTCCTTGCCATTCTACCCCTGCTCTTCCTGATTTCCTCTTGAATATACTCCATAAACTCTTGTTTGAGTCTTTGAACCCGTCCTGTATCTTATTAAAGATTTCACTTTTAATCCCCTGGATTAGATCACCTACCCAACATCCCCTTCTCTACAAATTTCCCAATCATATTCTCCACAAACCTATCTTCTTCTTCAATCATAATACTGCTGGACCTAGACGCCCTTCCTGACCTAGTCATTGCTATAATCCAACTTTACGCACAGGGGGTTCCAAGTATCTTACCGTCCTGCTAACACAATAGGTGAGTGAATCTCCAGGAGTCTCCCACGTGGTATTGCTGCCGATGGTTGAGGTCACGGTCAGAGGTCAGGTCCACTCTGCACACTGCCACAGTACTTCCTGCATCAACTATTTTCAATTACGCTACTTATACTGTTTTTTCTTCACTACCTTATGGGTTTTCAAAACCCAAGGGTTTTTTCATTCACTTGTACACACTTTTTCACTTCGAAGTTGCCCGATTACCCCTCCCACGCCACTAGTGAACCAGGAGCTCCCAAACCCACGTCCACTCGACACGATGGTCACAGTAAAAGTGTGTTTGTGTTTGTGGTGTGTTTGTGTGTGTTGTGTGTGTGTGTGTGTGTGTGTGTGTGTGTGGTGTGTGTGTGTGTGTGGTGTTGTGTGTGTGTGTGGTGTGTGTGTGTGTGTGTGTGTGTGTGTGTGTGTGTGGTTGTGTGTGTGTGTGTGTTGTAATTACCTAAGTGTAATTACCTAAGTGTAGTTACAGGATGAGAGCTACGCACGTGGTGTCCCATCTTCTAGCACTCTTTGTCATATAACGCTTTGAAACTACTGACGGTCTTGGCCTCCACCACCTTCTCCCCTAACTTGTTCCAACCGTCTACCACTCTGTTTGCGAAAGTGAATTTTCTTATATTTCTTCGGCATCTGTGTTTAGCTAGTTTATATCTATGACCTCTTGTTCTTAAAGTTCCAGATCTCAGGAATCTTCCCTATCGATTTTATCAATGCCTGTTACTATTTTGTATGTAGTTCATATCACCTCTTTTTCTTCTGTCTTCTAGTTTTGGCATATTAATGCCTCTACCTCTCCTCGTAGCTCTTGCCCTTCAGTTCTGGGAGCCACTTAGTAGCATGTCTTTGCACCTTTTCCAGTTTGTTGATGTGCTTCTTAAGATATGGGCACCACACAACCGCTGCATATTCTAGCTTTGGCCTAACAAAAGTCGTGAACAATTTCTTTAGTATATCGCCATCCATGTATTTAAAAGCAATTCTGAAGTTAGAAAGCGTGGCATAGGCTCCTCGCACAATATTCTTTATGTGTCCTCAGGTGACAGTTTTCTATCTAGAACCACCCCTAGATCTCTTTCTTTATCAGAATTCTTTAAAGATTTCTCACATAATATACAGGTTGTGTGGGGTCTGTGTTCTCCTATTCGACATTCTATAACATGGCATTTATTAACATTAAATTCAATTTGCCAAGTGGTGCTCCATATACTTATTTTGTCCAGGTCATCTTGAAGGGCATGACAATCATCTAAGTTTCTTATCCTTCCTATTATCTTAGCATCATCAGCAAACATGTTCATATAATTCTGTATACCACTGGAAGATCATTTAATAGACAATAAACATCACTGGTGCAAGAACTGAACCCTGTGGTACTCCACTTGTGACATCTCTCCAGTCCGATACATTGCCTCTGATCACTGCCCTCATTTTTCTATCAGTCAGAAAATTTTTCATCCATGTTAGAAGCGTACCTGTCACTCCTCCAATATTTTCCAGTTTCCAGAACACCTCTTATGTGGAACTCTGTCGAAAGCCTTTTTTAGGTCCAGATAGATGCAGTCAACCCAACCATCTCTTTCCTGTAATATCTCTGTTGCTCGATCATAAAAACTGAGTAAATTCGATACACAGGGATCTACCAGATCGAAAACCATACTGTCTGTCTGATATTATATCATTTTCTCTCCAGGTGTTCTAACCCATTTAGTTTTAATTATTTTTTCCCATATTTTGACTATTACACTGTCAATGATACCGGTCTAATTAAGGTGTGTGTGTGTGTGTGTGTGTGTGTGTGTGTGTGTGTGTGTTGGACTAGTATAAAAGAGTATACAAGAATATATACAAGTATACAAGAATATATACAAGTATACAAGATATATACAGTAATCAAGTTATGATATGTATTAATACTACAATGTGTATTATTAATACAATAGCGATAGCGAGAGTAGATAAAAAACAATAGATTGAATATTTGGTATTACATTAGGTGCGTTAAATGTGGTGCTTGATGTGTTGGTTAATCCGTTTTCTATGCGTTCGTTAAACGTTTTTCGTGCATTCGTTAATCTATCTTTTGATGAGTTCGTTAACTCGTCATTTGATGAGTTCAAAATCGTGTATTTATTGCATTTGTGGACCAGATTTTGCCCACTGACAAGATCATCAATAATCAAATTTGATTAGTACGAATTGATCATTTGAGCAAATGATGAGTGAGAATGATCAAATTGATGAGTTACAGTGTTCATCTCTCCTTGGTATTCATCAACATTTTCCTTAGTAAAGTGCGTTTTGTGGTGAAGGAGATGACTGGAGTTATTTATCTCTGTGCTTAATGTGTAATTAGTTAATTATGTTAGACTGTTTGAGTGGCTCCATAATTGCTACAGTAGTTGACTGTTGGCGTGGAGGGAGGGGGGGGGGTAGTTAAGATATAGTTGTCTGTTGGGTAGTTAGATATAGTTACCTGTTGGGTAGTTAGATATCGTTACCTGTTGGGGTAGGTAAGATTGTCGCCTGTTGACGTGGAAAGGGGGGGGGGGTAGTTATGATAGTTACTAATGGAGCATGTGTACTCACCTAGTTGTGCTTGCTGGGGGGGTTGAGCTCTGGCTCTTCGGTCCCGTCTCTTAAGTGTATTTAAATGTTCTTGTCCTCGTATGCCTCCTCTCTTTGAACAAATTTAGCATCTTAGCCATTATTATTGAGTAAACAAAGAGAGGTTAAGTAATTATATGAGCCCCATTAGTTTTCTGTCCGGGCTTGTTTGGGTCATGCAAACACCAAGGAGCCAGAGTGTTTGGGCTGCACTCTGCTCGAGTAATTCCTTGTTTGACCTACGGGTTGGGCTTAAGCTCCAGGGCTCCCTGTTTTCCCAGCGGTTCCTGACCTATTAGCTGTTTTTGGCATCTTGTTCCTACGTTAAAAAAAAAATTCACTCCCGACTACAACGTTAATTTTTCGGTGGAATTGTGAACTTAGAACCACCGTGATATCGATGCTTTAAGTTGCTCGGCCTTTGAGGTTAAACAAGTTGCAATATCAATTGATTGATGAAGATTAAGCCACCCAAGGAGGTGGCACAGGCATGAATAGCCCGCAATTGCATCAATTCAGCCAGTGAATAACTACCAGTTGTACTGGATCACCATTCAGCTGGCTCTGAAGGGTCGTTAGACCTGCGCTTTCCTTAATTTTTATGTCCTCCTGTGGTTGAGTGACACGTGATTGACGGCCCCTTCCTTTCACCTAGGGTTATGTCTGGGCTGTAATTGCTACCTTACGGGATCACCATAGCCCGTGCTACATGGACACTTCGTTCTGAGTAGCTAAATCTATAACAGCAGCATGTAATTGCTGTGTTAATCCATGTACCTACGCTGGATGATGGGTACTCCACATTAGCCCGCGTGGTAATGGGAAATGGGACCCATTACCTCTCAAGGGATTGTCCAGTTTATCCTGTTGGCTGCAGTGGTAATGGTGTTGGTAGTGGTGGTGGTGATGGTGGTAGTGGTGATGGTAGTAGGGGTGGTGGTGATGGTGGTGGTGGTGATGGTGGTGGTGATGGTAGTGGTGGTGGTGGTGGTGGTAGGGGTGGTGGTAGTGGTGGTGGTGGTGGTGGCGGCGCTGGTGGGGACGCGGGTGGAGGATGCTGAGTTGGGAGTCAGTAGTGTGTGTGAGAGAGTGCGGAGCGGGTGTGTGCTCTTGCGTGCGGCCACCACACACACATACACACACACACACACAACCACACGCACACACAACCACCTCCGGTACTTAGAGCCATACAATGCTCTATACTATTTTCCCCTCAACCTCTCTTCCCTAGAGAGGGACTCCGCTGAGGCTCTTGAGCGATTCCAGCTTCCAGGGGATTCCAGGAAGCTCCTTAGAGCTCCAGGAGGTTCTTTAGTGATTCCAGGAAGCCTCCTATGGATTCCAAGATGCTCTTTAGTGATTCCAGGAAGCCTCCTATGGATTCCAGGAGGCTCTTTAGTGATTCCAGGAAGCCTCCTATGGATTCCAGGAGGCTCTTTAGTGATTCCAGGAAGCCTCCTATGGATTCCAGGGCCTCTTTAGTGATTCCAGGAAGCCTCCTATGGATTCCAGGAGGCTCTTTAGTGATTCCAGGAAGCCTCCTATGGATTCCAAGAAGCTCTTTAGTGATTCCAGGAAGCCTCTTATAAATTCCAGGAGACTCCAGTATCCTCCTCTGAACAGGAAACCAAAATTCTGGAATTATCGGGAACATCGCAACTTTCCATCGAATTGTTTCGTCGACGTTTTTGTAATATGTGAATGATTCAGTGTCATTTTCTGCGCCTCAATAATTCTTTGACACCAGACTTTGAATTGTCTTGGAGTTCGTTAGGCAAAGTGTCGTACAAGTTAACTATTCTTTGCGTGGAAGACGCCTGTGTACGTTATAATTGTGCTTGTTTGGGGAGATGTGGAGACGTTTTGCTAACGAGGTGGATCACCACTATTGGGCCAGAGTGGTCCAGCGTTAGTGGTCCACCCTTAATTGAGAACCACCATTGGCCCAAAAGGACCCCCCTATTTGCCGGCGTGCAAGAACTGCCTATTTCACAAGTACATTTTCTGGAATAACAATATCAGTAATTTTCACAATCCATTCATTGAAAGCGATTATAAAGTTGTGTTGGTGGAAAATTATGTGATTTTTGTGCATGTAAATACAATATATATATTTCTTTAGCTGGTGGAAGGAAATCATGCGTTAAATCTCCCCAGAGAATACAGTAGGTTGGATTACAATAGACTGAAAAGAAGCTTTGAAGTTGACGAGTTCATTTGCATTATTTTTAGTGATCACGTGATTGTGTAGTCACAGTAAACAGTGATATAATGAAGGAAATATATCAGTACTTGTGAAATATATCACTGCTTCTGTTGTGAAATATACCACTATTTATGTTGAATATCACGCGTTAAATGATAGTGAGAAATGAAATGATAGTGTAATGATTCATGTCCCACTGTGAGAGGCCGGAACAGATAATTACAGTGACACAGTGGGGCATAGTGTAGCACAGTATGACATAGTGTGACATAGCACTCATTTATGAAGTCTGGAAGCACATACTCTAGTGGATATATTTTGACTGACTCGTTTCTTTTGCCATTTTCTAAGTATGAGTTTTAAATAGAAATACTACATTATTTAACCAAAGTTTTAACCATGTAAATTAGGTGTTAAATCAGTGTTTTAAAACATGTTTAGCTTGGGAAGGGTCGAGTTCAGTGTGAGCCATTGCTATTGGTTAAGATGGAATAGTGAAATGAGATGTCATCCGTTCCCTTCCATCCTGGGATAGTAGAGAAAAGTGGAATGGGCTGTCACTCATTCCCTTTTCCATGGTGGGACAGTGAAATGCAAAAAAACGAGCTATAGTTAACCAATAGTGGAAAAGATCAAGTGGTTATCCTCTTCCATTATTTTGAGGTGTGGATGGGAAAGGAAGAACCTTCTGCTATCTTTATCACTCATTCAAGGAATTATCTGTACGTTTCAAGGATGAATTTGTTCATTTCTGAACCTCTGGTGAACACCATCGACGGTCTGGAGTGAACATGGGGTCAGGTGAACGTTCTGTTCTCTCCGGACATGATGAACGTAAGTGATGTGAACATTCCGTAACTATGGGGCAAGAAGAAGAACAGATGAACATTCTGTTAGGGGAGGGAAGAACGAAAATGTGTTTAATGTTCTGTTCCCTCGAAGCAAGAAGAACGTTCTTGCTCAAGAATGTTCAAGTCAGGTGAACATTCTCTTCCTTCGGGGAGTTAATATGACCAGTTTCTTTTGAACATTTTCCTGGCATTCAACATTAATAACATAGAATGTTAATTTCTAATAATGAACATTCTAGCTAATCTGATTACGAAACAATTGGACATAAACACACTCTTCGTAACATCTAAAGTCTATAAATCTATCTTTGTTATATATTCTATCACTAGACGAAAAGAAAAATCTATTTTATAATTAATAAGAATAGAACACAAAACTAGGAATATACAAAGAAATACAAAAATACATGGATTGAATGAGAGGTTGGAATACAAGGATGGAATACAAGTATGGGATACAAGGATGAAATACAAGTATGGGATACAAGGATGGAATACAAGTATGGGATACAAGGATGAAATACAAGTATGGGATACAAGGATGGAATACAAGTATGGGATACAAGGATGAAATACAAGTATGGGATACAAGGATGAAATACATGTATGGGATACAAGGATGAAATACAAGTATGGGATACAAGGATGAAATACAAGCATGGGTTACAAGGATGAAATACAAGTATGGGATACAAGGATGAAATACAAGTATGGGATACAAGGATGAAATACAAGTATGGGATACAAGGATGAAATACAAGTATGGGATACAAGGATGAAATACAAGTATGGGATACAAGGATGAAATACAAGTATGGGATACAAGGATGAGGTCATAATGATCTTAGGGGAAGGGGGTAATTAGTACTGGATTTCATCTCCTTGCGGTTGTTTGTTGAGCAGTTTAACCTTAAGTAGTTCAGAACACTGTACTCACCTAGTTGTGCTTGCGGGGGTGGAGCTTTGTCTCTTTGGTCCCGCCTCTCAACTGTCAATCAACTGGTGTACAGGTTCCTGAGCCTATTGGGCTCTATCATATCTACATTTGAAACTGTGTATGGAGTCAGCCTCCACCACATCACTGCCTAATGCATTCCACTTGTTAACTACTCTGACATTGAAAAAGTTCTTTCTAACGTGACTGTGGCTCATGTGGGTACTCAGTTTCCATCTGTGTCCCCTTGTTCGCGTCCCACCCGTGTTAAAGAGTATGTCTTTGTCCACCCTATCAATTCCTCTAAGAATTTTGTAGGTGGTCCAGCTCCGAACATCATCCTGCTTGGGGACTTCAACCTACGGCACCTGAAATGGAAGCACCTGGCTAATACAGTAATATCAGAAAGAATACCAGGAAGTAGCCTAAATGAACAGGCACATGCAAATGACCTGCTACGGATGTGCGATAGGTTTGCCTTGAACCAGCAAATAGTGGAACCAACTAGGAAGGAGAACACGCTGGACCTCATTTTCACTAATAATGATGAATTGATCGGGAACATAACGATTACAAATACCTGTTACTCAGATCACAACTTAATTGAAGTTCTGACAACCATGGGGAATGGACCTTCAAAACCAGTCCAGATTCCCGGTGGAGGAGATTTCAGCAAATTCAACTTCAATAATAAACAGATAAACTGGGAGCAAATAAACCAGGACTTCACAGAAATAAACTGGGAAGAACAGCTAGAAAATGCAAACCTGAACCAGTGCCTGGAAAAAATAAGCTCAGTAGCACTAGAAATATGTTCAAACCGCATACCCCTAAGAAAAAAGAGAAAGAGATGCAGATTGGAACGGGAACGTCGTTCCCTATATAGGCGAAGAAAACGAATCGCGGAACAACTTGAGAGTCGCACCCTATCTCAGAACGGCGAAGAAGGTTAGGTAGAGAAATAGAAACAATTGAACTCAAGCTACAAGAATCATACAAACCCAGGAGAGGCAAAGAGAGCAAAAGGCCATCAGTGAAATAGAGAGAAATCCGAAATATTTTTTCTCCTATGCAAAATCAAGATCAAAAACCACATCTAGTATCGGGCCCCTGCGAAAGGGAGATGGAACTTTCACCGATGACAACAAAGAAATGAGCGAGTTACTGAGGAAGCAGTACGACTCTGTTTTCAGCGAGCCATTAAACGCACTAAAGATTGATAACCCAAATGAATTTTTCATGGATATGATACCAACATCAAATCATATATCAGACGTCACCTATCCCCACTGGATTTTGAAGAAGCCATAAACAGTATGCCTATGCACTCTGCACCAGGCCCGGATTCTTGGAACTCCATATTCATCAAGAACTGTAAAAAACCACTATCGCAGGCCCTTCACATTCTGTGGAGACAAAGCCTAGATACTGGCGTTATCCCTGACATACTAAAAACAGCAGAGATAGCACCACTCCATAAAGGAGGAAATAAGGCAGAGGCAAAAAATTACAGACCGATAGCACTAACATCGCACATCATAAAAATTTTGAGAGAGTGCTAAGAAGTAAGATCACAAAATACATGGAATCACAGCATCTCCATAACCCCGGACAACATGGTTTCAGAACAGGGCGCTCTTGCCTGTCGCAGTTGCTGGACCACTATGATATGGCATTAGATGCTATGGAAGACAAACAAAACGCTGATGTAATTTACACAGATTTCGCAAAAGCTTTTGATAAATGTGACCATGGTGTTATTGCACATAAAATGCGTTCAAAAGGAATTACCGGAAAATAGGCAGATGGATCTACAATTTCCTGACTAACAGAACCCAATGTGTAATAGTCAACAAAATAAAATCCAGCCCATCAACCGTGAAGAGCTCAGTCCCCCAGGGTACTGTGCTTGCCCAGTACTTTTCTCATCCTCATATCGGACATAGACAAGAACACAACCTATAGCACTGTATCATCCTTTGCAGATGACACTAGGATTTTCATGAGAGTAGGCAACATAGAGGACACAGCAAACCTCCAATCAGATGTAGATCAGGTCTTTCTATGGGCTACAGAAAATAATATGGTGTTTAACGAGATAAGTTCCAGCTCATGCGCTACGGAAAAATTGAAAATATAAAAACGGAAACCACGTACAAAACTCAGGCAAATCATAACATAGAACGAAAAGGCAATGTAAAGGATCTGGGTGTACTCATGTCGGAAGACCTTACCTTTAAAGAACACAATAAAGTAGCCGTCACAACTGCAAGAAAAATGACAGGTTGGATAACAAGAACTTTTCACACTATACCGATGATGATACTTTTCAAAACGCTTGTGCTCTCTAGAGTGGAGTACTGCTGCACAATGACAGCCCCTTTCAAAGCTGGAGAAATTGCTGACCTGGAGAGCGTGCAGAGATCCTTTACTGCTAGAATCCACTCAGTAAAACATCTAACTATTGGGACCGACTAAAGAGCCTAAATCTGTACTCCCTTGAGCGCAGGCGGGAGAGATACATAATAATTTACACGTGGAAAATATAGAGGGGCTGGTCCCAAACCTGCACACAAATAACATCACATGAGACCAGAAGACATGGCAGGATGTGCAGAATACCCCCGTTGAAAAGCAGAGGTGCAACAGGTACTCTGAGAGAGAACTCTATCAACATCAGAGGCCCGAGACTGTTCAACACGCTTCCGCTACACATAAGGGGCATAACTGGCAAACCCCTCACAGTGTTCAAGAGAGAACTGGATAAGCACCTCCAAAGGATACCTGATCAACCAGGCTGTGACTCATACGTCAGGCTGCGAGCAGCCGCGTCTAACAGCCTGGTTGATCAGTCCAGCAACCAGGAGGCCTGGTCGACGACCGGGCCGCGGGGACGCTGAGCCCCGGAAGCACCTCAAGGTAACTCAAGGTAAGGTGGTGATCATGTCTCCACATACACTAACCCCCAACCCTCCCCTGACTTTCTAACACAACACACACACACACACACCACTGTGTGTGTGTGTGTGTGTGTGTGTGTGTGTGTGTGTTTGTGGAAATACCAATAAGGCGAAGAAATATTTTTAGTTTTAAATCATTGATACAAAAATATGTTTTTTCTAAACTGAAATAAACTAAACAAAAAATTTTCCTAAACTTTCCCGTGTCTGCGGAACACTGAATCTCATGTGTGGCTGTGGAATAAGGCAGTCAGTCAAGGATTGCGTGCACCCCAGGATAACGTACCCTAGGATAGTGTATCCTAGGATAGGGTGCTCCCAGGGTAGGGTATCCCAGGGTAGGGCAAATGGATTAAACACCACAGGGTAGCTTGATCGAACCGCTTAAGAGGATCGTTTACGTCTACGACACGAGGCTAACCATAGCCCGTGCTTCTTGCCCCGTCCTGTGCCAGGTAAGTTACGGGCTCACCATAGCCCGTGCTACTTGGGACTTGTTCCGAGTAGCTGAATCTATAACAACAACAACAAACAGTCTACGACACGCAGAGACTAATTGCAGCAGCTTGGATCTGTGAAGATGATAGCTCGTTTAAGTGAACAAATCCACAAGGGCCGTGACGAGGATTCGAACCTGCGTCCGGGAGCATCCCAGACACTGCCATAATCGACTGAGCTACGACAGGGTAAAAGGGTGAAACCGAAGTTCTACTGAACTTACTGGAACTTATCTCTGTGTGTGATCGCTCGTTTAGCTATCTTAGAGGTCGTTAATCACATTAATGCTGCTCTCAAGTCTATTGTGTCTAGAGGACGGTAAAGCCACGTTCGTATCCCTCAAGAAAAACGGTAAATTGATTGCTGTCTCACGAAGGAACTAACAATAACACGTTGACAGCTGAAAGAAAATCACAAGAATTTGATTAGATTTATAGAATGTCAACAAATCACAAGTGAACAATTTCACTACAACTAGTGAGATGTTTTGTCCTTTTCGTGTGTTTAATCAATATATGAAATCGCTTAAAATTTGTAATTATATCAAGGGTAGTTTATTCTAATGTTATAACTCCTTTATTATATATTTATTTATTGAACTCGATCTAGTGTTAATAGATTGAGTCCCATAACTGATTATTTGGTTCTATAAACCCCCAATGAGGGTTATAACACACTACAACTCACACACATACAGGGGCCTGGTAGCCTGGTGGATATCGCGCAGGACTCGTAATTCTGTGGCGCGGGTTCGATTCCCGCACGAGGCAGAAACAAATGGGCAGAGTTTCTTTCACCCTGAATGCCCCTGTTACCTAGCAGTAAATAGGTACCTGGGAGTTAGTCACCTGTCACGGGCTACTTCCTGTGGGGTGTGTGTGTGGAAAATAAAGTAGTTGGTAAACAGTTAATTGACAGTTGAGAGGCGGGCCGAAAGAGCAAAGCTCAACCCCCGCAAACACAACTAGGTGAATACAACTAGGTGAATACATTAGATCATTGGGTACTCGCCACTAATTTGGGACTTTTGTCCAGGAATTTGTCTAAAGTTGTTGGACTAAATGTACAGAAAAAGTGCTTCAAATCTAGTAAAAACATGGGAGCACAATTTAGTCCAGGACATAACACTGAACTAAAGTGAGGTATCAGTGTACATCCTCTGCTAAGAACATTACACCTCTCAGAGTTCGTATCGTTGAACACTTAACGAAGTTCATTAGACACACACTCTACACTTAAGGAAGTTCAATAGACACACAATCCACACTTCAGGAAGTTCGATAGACACACACTCCACACTTAAGAAAGTTCAATACACACACACTCCACACTACGAAGTCAAATACACACACACACACTCCACACCTACCTTCTGAAACAAACTAACAAACTAACCGAACAAAGAGGTCAAACTAACGAACGAGAGGACCAATGTGAATACAAGATATATGCTGCCGTTGATCGAAGATTGCAATTTCAACGCGTTGTTTCAAGCTAAACACACACAGTTAAGAACCTTATTTCTGGGAACCTGTTGGCCGTTAAAACATATACACTCACACTAACAATTCAACCACCTCGTTAATGACTGTAACTTACATAACAGCCAATAAATTAGTACCATTCCCGCCCTGATAAATATAAAAACAGAGCCAAACTTGTTCTACCGAGTTCTACCAAGTAATCAATACTGTCATGAATAAATAATATATCATTTACATTAAACATAATTATAATTGATAATTGTGCTAGCGGTGTTATTGATATTAATTACAATAATTAAATATGTTGTCGATGGTAAGAATTATTCACAAAATGCTGACATTTTGTGACAGACATGTCATTGACACAGACTTATCTGGTGTTTCTGTCAATGGATATGACACAGGCCTATCTGGTGTTCCTGTCAGTGGATATGACACAGGCTTATCTGGTGTTTCTGTCAATGGATATGACACAGGCTTATCTGGTGTTTCTGTCAATGGATATGACACAGGCCTATCTGGTGTTCCTGTCAGTGGATATGACATATGCTTATCTGGTGTTTCTGTCAATGGATATGACACAGGCTTATCTGGTGTTTCTGTCAATGGATATGACACAGGCTTATCTGGTGTTTCTGTCAATGGATATGACACAGGCTTATCTGGTGTTTCTGTCAATGGATATGACACAGGCCTATCTGGTGTTCCTGTCAGTGGATATGACACAGGCTTATCTGGTGTTTCTGTCAATGGATATGACACAGGCTTATCTGGTGTTTCTGTCAATGGATATGACACAGGCCTATCTGGTGTTCCTGTCAGTGGATATGACACAGGCTTATCTGGTGTTTCTGTCAATGGATATGACACAGGCTTATCTGGTGTTTCTGTCAATGGATATGACACAGGCTTATCTGGTGTTTCTGTCAATGGATATGACACAGGCTTATCTGGTGTTTCTGTCAATGGATATGACACAGCAAGGCTTATAATCATCCAATAATTGAATATAAAAAAAAGCTTGACCAAAAAAGTCTTAACTAGTCTTATAGGAGTTTAAATCTGATCAAACTTCGAGAGAGAATTAGGTATCATTAAAGGTTGGAGAACAATTTATCCTCTAATTATATTAGTAATAATGCGTGTGNTCACTTGATCACTGAACTTTTCTGTATATCTATACTTTCTCTCACAGAGATATCACTGGCAATCACTTCACGTATATGATATATTCAGTACACAGTCATGTCATATATAAATCAGTAATCAAATTTCAGGCATATATATATATATACATCATGAAGATCAATACACAGGCATTTATATCAATAGATCATAGAGATCAACACACAGGCATTTATATCGATAGATTATAGAGATCAACACACGGGCATTATATCAATAGATTATAGAGATCAATCCACAGGCATTTATATCAATAGATTATAGAGATCAATCCACAGGCATTTATATCAATAGATTATAGAGATCAATCCACAGGCATATATCAATAGATTATAGAGATCAATCCACAGGCATTTATATCAATAGATTATAGAGATCAATCCACAGGCATTTATATCAATAGAGTATAGAGATCAATCCACAGGCATTTATATCAATAGATTATAGAGATCAATCCACAGGCATTTATATCAATAGATTATAGAGATCAACACACCAATATCTGGTTTACTACCAATATATATAATAATAATACTCACTGGAGATTAATAATAGTCACAGTAAATTCTTGATGAATCTTGGTGCTTGCACACACCCACACATAGATATATATGTAAACTGATACTGTGAGCGCTCTGGGCAGCCTCACCACATACTGTGCTCTCTGTGACTTAAACTCAGGTGAGACTTGCTCACGACATATAAAATATCCTGACAAGAAAATATATAGCTAACTAAAGGGGAAATGGGAGGGTAACTGTAAACACCTACTTCACCTATCCTAGGATGACAGTTGGGTTGTAGCTCCTGGTCCAGGCTCTCGCCTCGTTCACCATCCAGAAACACAAGCCCACGCCTTAGGATGTCGCGTCTCGCCGCTTCTGTACACTGCAGGTCCGTGCTCCTTCCTCTACAGTACGTCGCAGAGTTGAAGTCGGTCTCCTGGCCGTCAACTTTCCTCCCAACTACGGCAGCCAGCCTACGTCTCGGCGGTCGTCGTACGTTTCCAAATTAGTTCTTGTCACTGTACTCCCAGAGTAACTGCCTCTCACCACTACGAAGTCACTGTGAAGTTATCAGCCGTCCCGGACGACACTGCTTAAGCTCCACACGCACAGCACCCGACTTCAGAGCACTTGAAGCTCACTTCACTGTCAATTCCCTCGTCGTCTAGATATATCGCTAGGTATTTGGGAAGACCTCTCGTCGTGCTTGCATCCAACTGTTGACTCGTAGGGTTCCACGAAGGTGGGGTTACTGTCAAACTTGACAGGATCGTCGATCACACATTCAACCAAGTTAACAAGGTAGTCAACTCGGTTCACTCACGGTGGGTTGGCCCGGCCACTAAGCTGCCTCTTATACTGGTGAACCGCCAATGACGACACACGTCGATGCCCGGCCCACTTCTTGCAACACACGTGTCCCTGAGCACTTGTTGCTCAATATTCTGTCAATTCCTTATCTGAGCCACATCTGGGTTGCAGGAAGACCTCACAGAGTGCGTACCAACAACTGGAGACGCTTACATCCACCGGAGTTCGGTAAATCCGTCACTCTGACAGGACGACCGATCGCGCGTCCTACCTCTCGGACGTGTCGTGAAAGACTGATATCGCCAAGGCGTCTCCACGGCCGGACTCCCCCTGCCTATGTGACGTCACTTTTTCCAAAGTCGATTTTCATTGGCTCCCAGTGCCACGTCGCTGACGGTGACCAATCTGGCGCCACTGACGTCACACAGTTTTGGCGGGAGAACAGACTCGCCAGTGCCATATTGGCTCCCTAAAGGGCCTATCCCACAGGCCAAAATACTACATTTTCGCAAATTTCTCGGCTCATCGAGAATGCTGTTCTCTCCCACATATGT
This sequence comes from Procambarus virginalis, assembly GCA_020271785.1. NCBI lineage: Eukaryota > Metazoa > Arthropoda > Malacostraca > Decapoda > Cambaridae > Procambarus > Procambarus virginalis. The sequence continues at coordinate 1,847,709 of WNGS01165751.1, forward strand.
TCAATTGATGCCTGCAATGTAAAGAACGCTCGGGAATAGTGGACATGACTCTTACAGCAGGCGTGGGAGAATTAGAAGGGGGGGAACACCGTCACAAAACACGTAATGAATTGCAAATTAAAATTAAATACTTGATTCTCAATCAACTATTTTTACCTCGTTAAAATAGTGAGTCAGATATTGATTAGGAGAGATTTTCTGTTTTAATTGCATATTTCGACGTTTCAGCCGGATTAGAGCGGTTTACGAGTGCCTCTTCTCTCAGTAATATAAACGGAAATTCAGGAACATTTCAGTTAATTCTAAAGAAAACACATTGATTTTTATCATTTGAACTGGAAAACTCCTTTTTCATATGATCAAAATTACACGAAATCTCGCTTAACGATTTGAAGCAAATATTCACGTAATTGGTAATGTTGTGACTTTTTTCACGTTTTCATGTGAAAACATGTGTCATTTAAGGTAGTAATATTTGAATTTACTAATATTTTGATACAACCTCATGTTTACTCGCGAAATGTGATTTAGCCTAAAAATCTAAGAATTTAGCATAATATTGCGTTTTAAAGCTAGTTTTCTTGCATTTTATTTGTACTAATAATCATCGAATTTAGCAATATTTTCGCGTTTATCATCCATTTTTCCTTTATGTGACGTCAACCAAGTATCAACGATTTAGGCAACGCCAGGCGAGTGTCTTACCACTACACCACGGAGACTGCAAACTGCTAAACTGCAACTGACTGCAAATATGATGCAAACACGTAAAGAATTGCAAGTTACCCTTAAATATTTGATTTTCAATCAATTGTTTGTACCTTGATTTTAGGTAAATTTAGAGTGATAAATTTAGAGTGATTTTAGGTAAAACTGTTCGAATTTACTAATATTTTGATAATACTTCATGTTGTCCCACTATATGTGATTTGGCCTACAAATCTCAGAATATCATATAATATTGCGTTTTTAAGCAAGTTTTCTTGCATTGTGCTTTGTACATAAAATCATCGAATTTAACAAAACTTTGAAGTTTTTCATCGTTGTTTTCTTTAAGAGATTTCATCCAAATATCAACGATTTAGGCAATATTTTGCCGTTTTTTCCCCGTTTTCAAGCCTTTTCGGTTTATTGATTTAATTCAATTAATTACGATAAATATTATGCAAACACGTAATGAATTGCAAATAAAATTAAATACTGATTCTCAATCAAATATTTGTACCTCGTTAAAACAGTGAGTCAGATATTGATTAGGAGAGATTTCTGTTTTTATTGCATATTTCGACGTTTCAGGCGGATTAGAGCGGTTTACGAGTGCCTCCTCTCGCAGTAATATAAACGGAAATTCAGGAACATTTCAGTAATTCTAAAGAAAACACATTGATTTTTATCATTGAATTGAAAAACGCCTTTTTTATATGATCAAAATTACACGAAATCTCGCATATTGATTTCAAGCAAATATCCACGTAATTGGTAATGTTGTGACTTTTTCACGTTTCATGTGAAAACATGTGTCATTTAAGGTAGTAATATTCGAATTTACTAATATTTTTACAACCTCTGTTTTCTCGCGAAATGTGATTAGCCTAAAAANGGTCGGTGGATTCCTTCGGCGCGACTTTTAGGGCGTCTGTGAGGGTCGGGAGGTCCTGTGGCCAAATAGTTTGACTTCTAATCCTTTCAGTCGCGTCCTTGGATGAGGATAATGAGTCCTTAACGAGGTCAACTAGTGTTGATGGGTAGTAAATGACCTATTTGTTATTCGCCTATTTGTGTGCCTGCAGGATCGAACTTTAGCTCTTGGAGCTCGCTTTTCTTGCTGTTGGTTGTCTAATGACTCCTGGCCTGTATCCCTATCATACCTGCTGTTAAAGTTATGAGTTGAGTTTACAATTACAACCTTTAGGTCATTCTATTTCTATCTACTCCTGTTAGGTAATTATTTGTCCATGTTAAGGCATTTCCGCTTCCGCCTGCCTTTCGACTACCTTACCTTGAGGTTACCTTGAGGTGCTTCCGGGGCTTAGCGTCCCCGCGGCCCGGTCATCGACCAGGCCTGCTGGTTGCTGGACTGATCAACCAGGCTGTTGGACGCGGCTGCTCGCAGCCTGACGTATGAGTCACAGCGTGGTTGATCAGGTATCCTTTGGAGGTGCTTATCCAGTTCTCTCTCTTGAACACTGTGAGGGTATATCAAGGTATGTATAATAACCTGTGTGGTACTGTATCAAAGGATTTTTGGCAGTCCAGAAATTCGCAGTCTGCCCAACCTTCTCTGTCTTGCTTTATTTTCGTTATCTTATCATTAAACAACAAGAGGTTCGTCAGGTAGGATTTCCTTGCTCTAAAGTCGTCTTGTTTGTTTACAAGACGAATTCTTTGTAGGTGTGCAACGATAGTCTTAACCTTGCAAAGCTTTCAAGTGCCTTGCACGGGTTGTTTGCAGTTAAGTGCCTCTTCTCTATCTCCTTTCTTGTAGAATGACACCATATTTGCCTTCTTCCAGCAGTTGGGCAATTCCCCCTGTGTAAGTGCCTCATTTAAGGCTAGTGCTAGAAGTATACTGATGGTCTGTGCCTCTTCTTTCTCCATCCATGGTGATACTTCATCTGGCCCAAAAGCTTTCGTTACATCTAGTGATGCTAACATGATGCTTACTTTCTCTGCTGTTATCTCGATATCTAATAGTTTCTTATCAGGGGGCTGCTTCCTCATCTAGCTCTGGGAAGGGAAGGGAATTGTCGGGAAAGCGCCAAGCCATTACGACAATATAGCACTGGGAAGGGGTCAGGATAAGGATTTGGATGGGACGGGGGAAGGAATGGTGTCCAACCACTTGACGGTCGGGGATTGAACACCGACCTGCATGAACTGCTCAGGCTTAGTAGTGAATAATCCATGGAAACTGGCATGGAGCTTCTCACACAATTCTTTATCATTTTCTGTATACTGGCTCCCCTATGTCGTAACCTGGTCACTTGGTCATTCACTGTTGTTTCCCTTATGATATGGTTATTAGGAGTTTCGGCTGTTTCATTGCTTTGCAGGCAATATCAATGTTATATTTCCACCAATCGTCTTATATATATGTAGTCATTCCTGGCCCTGTTTCATTTATTCCAGTTTATCTCTGTCCTTTATCTTCTGTATTTCCTCCACTTCCTCCTGTTTTTTGCTTCCTGGCACTGTCTATTGACCCACGGGTTATTATATATTCTACTTCGTTTTTCCCTTAAGGTAAGGAAGAAGCACCTCAAGGTATGGTGGTATCAATCTCTCTTCAGCTTCTTTGCACTTCAGTTTGACTTTGTACATCATTTCCCAACCCGTCCTCGCAAATTCTTATAGTCAGTATTGACTTATTAAATACGTGCATAGGCGATATATTAAACATAATAGATACCCTTAAAAAGCTTCATAGAAAACACCGACCTTACCTAACCTTCTTAGTATGTTAAGATAACCATCTAATTGCTTCGTAATTACAATTATTACTTAACCTATACCTATAATAGGTTAAGTAACAGTTGTAATTACGAAGCTATAAGATGCTTATCTTAACATACTAACAAGGTTAGGTAAGGTCGGTGTTTTCTATGAAGCTTTTCAAGGTAAACTATTATGTTTAGTATGTCACATATGCACGTATTTAATAAGTCAATATTGACTATACGAATTTGCGAGGACGGGTTGCTTTTCCTGAACCGTCTTCCCTCTGAGGTCCTCCTCCCATTGTACACTTCCCAGATTCTCTCTTACTTTCTTGTAGTCTCCTTTTTATTGTCTGTTCTCCCTTCTCTGACTCCTTGTCTTATGGGCACTGTTCTCAGGTCTATCATGTAGTGGAACACCAGGATACAATGGTCACTTGATTCTAGTGGTATTTCATGCTCTTAAGTTCTCAATGTCTTCCTCGTTCTGGGTGAAGAATCCAGTAGGCTTGGTGTATCTCCTTCCCTTTTTCTTGTGTCCTCCTTTACATGTTTAGAAATTCCTTTCTACAACTTCTAATAATTTTGGTCTCCACGTTTCTTCCTTCCTACCATGAGGATTTCTGAATTTGGTGTGTGTGTGTGGTGTGTGTACTCACCTATTTGTACTCACCTATTTGTGCTTGCGGGGGTTGAGCTTTGGCTCTTTGGTCCCGCCTCTCAACTGTCAATCAACTGGTGTACAGATTCCTGAGCCTACTGGGCTCTATCATATCTACACTTGAAACTGTGTATGGAGTCAGCCTCCACCACATCACTGCCTAATGCATTCCATCCGTTAACTACTCTGACACTGAAAAAGTTCCTTCTAACGTCTCTGTGGCTCATGTGGGTACTCAGTTTCCACCTGTGTCCCCTTGTTCGCGTCCCCCCAGTGTTGAATAGTTTGTCCTTGTCTACCCGGTCGATTCCTCTGAGGATTTTGTAGGTTGTGATCATATCTCCCCTTACTCTTCTGTCTTCCAGTGTCGTAGGTGCATTTCCCGCAGCCTTTCCTCGTAACTCATGCCTCTTAGTTCTGGGACTAGTCTAGTGGCATACCTTTGGACTTTTTCCAGCTTCGTCTTGTGCTTGACAAGGTACGGGCTCCATGCTGGGGCTGCATACTCCAGGATTGGTCTTACATATGTGGTGTACAAGATTCTGAATGATTCCTTACACAGGTTCCTGAACGCTGTTCTGATGTTAGCCAGCCTCGCATATGCCGCAGATGTTATCCTTTTTATGTGGGCTTCAGGAGACAGGTTTGGTGTGATATCAACTCCTAGATCTTTCTCTCTGTCCGTTTCATTAAGTACTTCATCTCCTATTCTGTATCCTGTGTCTGGCCTCCTGTTTCCACTGCCTAGTTTCATTACTTTGCATTTACTCGGGTTGAACTTCAACAGCCATTTGTTGGACCATTCACTCAGTCTGTCTAGGTCGTCTTGTAGCCTCCTACTATCGTCCTCAGTTTCAATCCTCCTCATAATTTTTGCATCATCGGCAAACATTGAGAGAAACGATTCTATACCCTCTGGGAGATCATTTACATATATCAGAAACAGTATAGGTCCAAGGACTGACCAAGGACTGTGTGTGTGTATGTGTGTGTGTGTGTGTGTGTGTGTGTGTGTGTGTGTGTGTGTGTGTGTGTGTGTTTACGAGTTAGAGAGGTCGTTATTGGCACTAAACAGTTGTACTCAAGCATTAATGATCATATTTCACGGAGACACGGCTTCAGTGGCCCAATTTAATTTCAAGTCTGTCAGCCAATTAGCCATTCAGGCTACAGTATTTCCAGGTCCTCCGGCAGTTACCGCTACAGACTGCAGTATTTCTCGACCCTCAGCCAATTAGCACTACAGAAGGTGAATTTTTTCAGGGAGTCGTTAGATAATTAGCACTGTTGAGTGCTAATTATATAATTATATAATTATGTCGAGTGATATTCCTCTCATATCGTCTAGCCAATTAGCAGTATAGACTAACACATTTCCCATCTAAATTGGCCAATTAGGGCAACAGATAGGGATATTCCTCCTGTATCTTTTAAGTAAATATCATGAGCCAATTACCTCATTATCACCTATTTGGTAATTACCATAAATGATATGCCGTTTTTGGCATCATTTATAATTGCGTTAGGAGAGTTATTATTAAGCTCTTATCTCCAGTTCATAATTATTATACTCGCATGTTTTAAAATGTTGGGTTCTAGGCTAATTCACACTACCAAAGACTCAAAAGCAGCGACTTGCTTCTTTCAGCTTCTCAGTGTGGTGATCTGAGAGGAAACGCCACCGGTTTATGTATATGTATATATATATATATATATATATATATATATATATATATATATATATATATATATATTGCTGTAATGGGAATAAATTTTTACAGTCAGAACGAGCAACAGCGTTCACAATAATCAGCTTTTGTTATATTATTAATTATTCTTAAATTTGTTTGTGAAATAGATGCATACGGCGCTCTCGGCGTGTAATTGTTCTGAACGCTTGTTTCATTTACGCGTCTTTATATGTAACTATATATGAGTTTTGTGGGTAAGGGGAGAGGAGGGGTAGTAGGCTGATGGGGCGAAGGGGGGGGGGTGAGATAATAGTTGGGAGAGGAGAGAGGGAGTGGGAGATAAGAGTGAGGAATGGACGAAGAGAGATAGGCGCTCTTTAACTCCCAGGAACCTATTTACTGCTAGGTGAATAGAGGCATGAGGTGAAAGAAACTTACGTAGAAGCTGCCCTCCCCCTGTCGAGTGTTCGGGTGATGCTGGGCCACGTACGCAGAAGACAGCACACCTCCTCCCCCCCCCCCAGCAGCTGTGGTCGAGGCCAACCACCACAGCCTTCTGGAACATCCGCGCCTACAAAGAGCCGAGACAACATCATTAATTCTGTATCAACAAGTATCTTCCGCCTCCAGTCTTGCTGTTACGGCTCTAAGGGCTCCTCCTGGTACCTCTTTACCTCTCGAAGTCATCTTTGTAGTGTCTCAGAGACAGTGTGTGTGTGTGTGTGTGTGTGTGTGTTGTGTGTGTGTGTGTGTGTGTGCGTGTGTGTGTGTGCGTGTGTGCGTGCGCTGGTACTTGAAAGAGTCCTGTAGTTCCAGTGACGAGCAATTTGAGTCAACAAAGTTTAAAGAAATAAGGACTAGAAAGAAATTATCCAACCAGGAAGGTAATTACTAAAGAGGATGGGTAGGGGGGGGGAGGAAGAGGGGAAAGGAGGAAGGAAGAGGAGGAGGAGGAGGGAAGAACAGAAGGATGAGGGAGTTGGAGAACTGAAGATGAAAAATGGGATCAGAATGTGAATGAAAGAAACAGGATGAGGATTGAAGGAGAAAAATAGAAAGGAAGAGAAAGAACATGACCAAGACAAGAAGATAATATAATACGAAAGGAATATATGATAAAGAGATAATTAATAGAAACCAGGAATACTTCTGCCCACTTAACTTCTGCTGAACTTGACTTCTCTCCAACTTAATTAAGTCCTAATACTACAAAAGTTGGGTAAAGCTTTAGTTCTAACTTGAGCTTACTGGAAGCTGACAAGGCAGTCGCTTTTGTAGTCACATCAGGGCGCGGCAAACACCGTAGAGTTTTTAATTTTACTCTTCAAAAGTGTGGGTTGACGAATACTGTTTACTGTTCTCTCTCTCACTCTCTCTCACTCTCTCTCACTCCTCTCACATCTCTCTCTCTCTCCATCTCTCATCTCTCTCTCTCTCTCTCTCTCTCTCTCTCTCTCTCTCTCTCTCTCTCTCTCTCTCTCAGGCGGCTACCGAGTCAAGCACCACACAATATGGAGGATATTTTACCCAAGTGGCTCCAGACCTCTAATATTCATGCCTCCTGCACCTCGATTCATCCACTGGCGAAACCCGTACATCTTTCCACTACTGTGGCGGCTTATTTTGTATTATTTAACTGTTATGAGGTCCGACACTCTATGGGGCTACAGCTACGACCTCGTAGATCTACGAGACCGCAGCTACGATCTCGTAGAGTTTCTCAAACCCTAAACAGATGGATTTAGTCTAATCTGTCATGGTTGAGGAGAGATATACATGTTTCGTACCTGGAGACGTCATTGTTTGATGGAATCCCGACGCAGAGCAGGTCTAAGGTCTATCTTAAGCGTCATGGGGACTGCTTTAAACCTGGAATCGAACCCGGGTTTGACAACTTCGATAACTGCACCCAGTTCGCCATGATATTTGACCAATGTTTGAAGCGTTTACATAATGAACTATGTATTGATATACATACATACCTTATTTTGTATTCATATACATACATACCCTATTTTGTACTGATATACATATATACCCTATTTTATATATGAATAGGTAAATAGGTATACCCTATTTTGTGGAGGGGCTGAATAAGATGGGGTATACCTCATTTTCTGTAGGGCTGTATAAGACAGGGGGTATACCCTATTTTGGGGTTGGGTAGTGGAGAAGAACGATATATTAAAATGGGACATACACCATTTTGCGTCATGTGGAAAGAGGTGATAAAGCTGGGAAGTGCTTACCTGACGAACGTCCCTAAGGAAGCCCCATACCAGGTGGTGGTGGAGAGAAAGAGGCAGGTGGTGGCGAGGGAGAAGAGAGAGGAGAGAGAGGGGAGGAGAGGCTCTCTACTGCTGTGGAAGGTAATGGAGATAAGTGGACCCCTGTCTCCTCTTAGTCAAGGATGCTGCTGCAGCAGGAGGCTTCAGTGAGCTTCGTTCATGGGCTTCTGTGAGCTTCGTTCATAGGCTTCAATGTGCTTCATTCATAGACTTCAGTGAGCTTCGTTCAGAGGCTTCAGTGAGCTTCGTTCAGAGGCTTCAGTGAGCTTCGTTCATGGGCTTCAGTGAGCTTCGTTCAGAGGCTTCAGTAAGATTCGTTCATGGGCTTCAGTGAACTTCGTTCAGAGGCTTCAGTGAGCTTCGTTCAGAGGCTTCAGTGAGCTTCGTTCAGAGGCTTCAGTGAACTTCGTTCATAGGCTTCAGTAAGCTTCATTCAGAGGCTTCAGTGAGCTTCGTTCAGAGGCTTGAGTGAGCTTCGTTCATAGGCTTCAGTGAACTTCGTTCATGGGCTTCAATGAGCTTCGTTCAGAGGCTTCAGTAAGATTCGTTCATGGGCTTCAGTGAGCTTCGTTCATAGGCTTCAGTGAGCTTCGTTCATAGGCTTCAATGGGCTTCGTTCATAGGCTTCAATGTGCTTCGTTCATGGTCTTCAGTGAGCTTCGTTCATAGACTTCAGTGAGCTTCGTTCAGATGCTTCAATGAGCTTCGTTCATAGGCTTAAGGGAGCTTCGTTCATAGGCTTCAGTGAGCTTCGTTCATAGGCTTCAGCGAGCTTCGTTCATAGGCTTCAGTGAACTTTGTTCATAGGCTTCAGTGAGCTTCGTTCATAGCTTCAGTGAGCTTCATTCATATACTTCAGTGAGCTTCGTTCAGAGGCTTCAGAGGAGCTTCGTTCATAGCTTCAGTGAGCTTCATTCATATACTTCAGTGAGCTTCGTTCAGAGGCTTCAGTAAGCTTCGTTCAGAGGCTTCAGTGAGCTTCGTTCATGGGCTTCAGTGAGCTCCGTTGATGGGCTTCAGTAAGCTTCGTTCAGAGGCTTCAGTAAGCTTCGTTCAGAGGCTTCAGTAAGCTTCGTTCAGAGGCTTCAGTAAGCTTCGTTCAGAGGCTTCAGTAAGCTTCGTTCAGAGGCTTCAGTGAGCTTCGTTCAGAGGCTTCAGTGAGCTTCGTTCAGAGGCTTCAGTAAGCTTCGTTCAGAGGCTTCAGTAAGCTTCGTTCAGAGGCTTCAGTAAGCTTCGTTCAGAGGCTTCATAAGCTCTGGTGGGGGGGGGAAGCTTCAGTATGTGGGATATAGCGTCCTGCTCTCGCAAAGAGGAGTGTTTTAATGCGCTCATAGGACCTTCTCTAGTGTTGCAAGGCACGCAAACGACCTTTTCTTGTGTTGCAAGGCACGCAAACGGCCTTTTCTTGTGTTGCAAGGCACGCACGCAAACGGCTTTTTCTTGTGTTGCAAGGCACGCAAACGGCCTTTTCTGTGTTGCAAGGCACGCAAACGACCTTTTCTTGTGTTGCAAGACACGCAAACGACCTTTTCTTGTGTTGCAAGGCACGCAAACGACCTTTTCTTGTGTTGCAAGGCACGCAAACGACCTTTTCTTGTGTTGCAAGGCACGCAAACGACCTTTTCTTGTGTTGCAAGGCACGCAAACGACCTTTTCTTGTGTTGCAAGGCACGCAAACGGCTTTTCTTGTGTTGCAAGGGACGCAACGGCCTTTTCTTGTGTTGCAAGGCACGCAAACGACCTTTTCTTGTGTTGCAAGGCACGCAAACGGCTTTTTCTTGTGTTGCAAGGCACGCAAACGGCCTTTTCTTGTGTTGCAAGGCACGCAAACGACCTTTTCTTGTGTTGCAAGGCACGCAAACGACCTTTTCTTGTGTTGCAAGGCACGCAAACGACCTTTTCTTGTGTTGCAAGGCACGCAAACGACCTTTTCTTGTGTTGCAAGGCACGCAAACGACCTTTTTTGTGTTGCAAGGCACGCAAACGGCCTTTTCTTGTGTTGCAAGGCACGCAAACGACCTTTTCTTGTGTTGCAAGGCACGCAAACGACCTTTTCTTGTGTTGCAAGGCACGCAAATGACCTCTTATAATATTGCAAGACACTGAAGGACCTCTTCTAGTGTTGCAAGACACTGATGGACCTCCTCTAGTGTTGCAAGACAGTGATGGACCAACTCTAGTGTTGCAAGACATTGCAGGACCTGAAGACACCCTCCAAGGGAAGCTGATGATGCTAGAGTTTGGGACGCTTGTGGGTTGTTAGGGCAATTGGTGGTAGTTACGGAGTCTGGGCAGTTGATGTGGAGGCCATTGATGCGTTGATGGCTGCGTGCTGGCCTCGGCTCTCTCCCTCATATGTGTGTATATTGTATGTGTGTGTATATATAGTGTATACGTATGTGTAGCACTCATGCTGAGCTTGAGTATATTTGTGATGCAATGTATATTCACACACACACACACACACACACACACACACACACACAACACACACACTCACACTCACACACACACACACACACACACACACACACACACACACACACTCATACACAAACAATAAACATACAACGCACATACACTCAACCTTCCCCCCCCCCCCCACACACACACGCACATCCGAGGATGATAAAATCAATACGAAACGCATTAGTATGAAATGACAGAATACGAATTTACGAAACCAGTGCATCTTCTCTCACTAACAGCGGCATTCTTTACACATATAAACAATATTATGAGCTGCGAAGCCCTACAAGGTTGTTTATAACAATAACAACCTCGGGTTGTGAAGTTATTAAGCTTGTGAACTGATTAATAAATGTAAATAAAGCCGCCAATGACTCGGGAAAGATGCACAGGTTTCGTAAATAGTTGATGAATTTGGTTGGTTTTAGAGATAGTGAGGTTCCAGCGTCCAGGGTCACCAACCACGGGGTTCCAGCGTCCAGGGTCACCCAACCACGGGGTTCCAGCGTCCAGGGTCACCAACCACGGGTTCCAGCGCTCAAAGCTTCAACTGCTACACAGTTTTTTCCAATTTCTGTCTGGCCGCTTTAAATTGAACAATTGACATTTGATTGGGAGCCACTGGGAGAGAAATTGATGCACGAGTGAGGCATCAGTTGAGCAGGGAGAGGGCACTGGAAGAGGACATGGAAGAGGGGTGAGAGGGGGGACGTGGGAGAGGGTGAGAGTTCGGAGAGAAGTGTGTGTGTGTGGGAGAGGACAAACTGATACGAGGATTCGAACACAGTCTAAACTGTTCGCATATTTGTAATGGTCACGTATCGATAAGCCTTCGAAATTCACAATCCCCTGGTGGACACAAATGGGTAGAGTTATTTCACCCCTGATGCATCTGTTCACCTAGCAATAATTAGGTAAGTTGATACCTGGGAGTTAGACAGCTGCCACGGGCTGCTTCCTGGATGTGTGTGTGTGTGTGAAAAAAGATGAAAATCAGTTGATTGACAGTTGAGAGGCGGGTCCAAAGAGCTAGAGCTCAACCCCAGCAATCACAACTAGATGAGTACAATGTCCACGCTCTTTCAGGCACAGTTAGTTGCTATAACTAACAGTTAATTGCTATAACTATGTCGAAGATTCTTAACTGTACAACAGTCTCATATTGACTGTGGTAAGATGAAGATATCATCTTGCTCTCACTCGTGAGTGTAACTCACAACTCATCCTCATACTTGGGCACTTGTATGAGGATGAGCCTCATATAAGTACCCAAGTGCCCAAACGTCGATATCGTCCCTATACTCACACGTTATCGCGGTAGGAAAAGGTAACCTAACCTAACCTAACCTAACCTAACCTAACCTACCCTTCCTAGTGAACTAGAAGGGGTTCCATACTACAACTCCCCCCCCCCCTTCCCAGAACTGGAAAAGGAGCCCCTATTCCATTCTCACCATAGCAACTCCCTTCCCCTTTCCCCCCTTACACGGGAGATAGGATTCTGTCATACTCTATTACCCCTTAATCTGGAGATAGGAGTTTCATATCCCCCTGCAATCTCTCCCAAAGGGTTATGGAGGAATGTCATATTTTGTCTAAAATCTTTTAATTTATTATTTAATTTAATTTGATAATAATTTATTATTTAATTTAATTTAATAATAATTTATTATTTAATTTAATTTAATAATAATTTATTATTTAATTTATTATTTTAATATTTATTTAATTTTAATTTTAAAAATAAGACCTGAGAGGACAATATTGCTTAATTGCATCCTCCTTCAAACAGCAAGTTGTGTCAACTCAAGTAACCCAACTTACCCACAATCAACTTGACCTTACTTATAGAGACAAACTTACAAACAGAAGATTATCGTTTGACACTTTACATAAGAACAATAAGTGGAGTTAAAACATCATTTATAACCAAAACAAGATGACGCCCAATAAAAATACAACAGGTTGTATTACTTTTAGCACATCGTGGACCATGGGAACATCTGGGGTGACGCTGAACGCAAGTTCGATCCCAATTTCCGTGCTCCAAAGTTGTTTTTTTCCCAAAAAGCATTATGTTTCGCAAGACAAAATCGATTCCAAAGATAGTTTATTATGTATAAACTACTAAACTAGACGAGTAGGTTAGTTATATCGACATTTGTTTTTGGAGAGAGTTGAGGCGAGGAAGCGCATTCTCTCTTGTGTTAAACGTGATTGGGGAATCCGGGAAGGTATTGAAACTTGTGAATGCAAAAGTGGAACTGAAAATTGAATGGGTTAGGTTAGGTTATCACTTGAGGTTTGCCAGTGTGTGTGTGTGTATGTGTGTGTGTGTTAGATGGTGTGTGTGTGTGTGTGTGTGTGTGTGTGTGTGTGTTGGTGTGTGTGTGTGTGGTGTGTGTGTGTGTGTGTGTGGTACTTACCTATCTGTCTGTACTTACCTATCTGTGCTTGCAGGATCGAGCAAGCATTGACTCTTGGATCCCGCCTTTCCAGCTATCGGTTGTTTACAGCAATGACTCCTGTCCCATTTCCCTATCATACCTAGTCTTAAAAGTATGAATAGTATTGCTTCCACAACCTGTTCCCCAAGTGCATTCCATTTTTCCACTACTCTCACGCTATAAAGAAAACTTCCTAAATCTCTGTGACTCATCTGAGTTTCCAGTTTCCACCCGTGTCCCCGCGTTCTGTTATTATTACGTGTGAACATTTCATCTATTTCCACTTTGTCAATTCCCCTGAGTATTTTATATGTCCCTATCATATCTCCACTCTACCTTCTTTTCTCTAGTGTCGTAAGGTTCAGTTCCTTCAGTCGCTCTTCATATCCCTTCCCTCGTAACTCTGGGACAAGCCTCGTCGCAAACCTCTGAACCTTCTCCAGTTTCCTTATGTGTTTCTTCAGGTGGGGGCTCCATGTTGTCGCGGCATACTCTAAGACGGGTCTCACGTATGCAGTGTAAAGCGCCCTAAAAGCCTCCTCTATTAGGTTTCTGAATGAAGTTCTAATTTCGCCAGTGTAGAGTACGCTGCTGTCGTTTATCCTATTTATATGTGCCTCAGGAGTTAGATTAGGTGTCACATCCACTCCCAGATCTCTTTCTCGAATCGTTACAGGTAGGCTGTTCCCCTTCATTGTGTACTGTCCCTTTGGTCTCCTATCACCTGATCCCATTTCCATAACTTTACATTTACTGGTGTTAAAGCTCCAGTAGCCATTTCCCTGACCATCTCTGCAACCTGTTTAAGTCCTCTTGGAGGATCCTACAATCCTCGTCTTCCACAACTCTTCTCATTAATTTTGCGTCATCCGCAAACATTGACATGTATGACTCCACTCCTGTAAACATGTCATTTACGTAAATTAGAAAGAGGATTGGTCCCAGCACCGATCCTTGAGGTACTCCACTTGTTACTGTTCTCCAGTCCGACTTCTCGCCCCTTACCATTACCCTCTGGCTCCTTCCTGTTAGGTAGTTCTTCACCCATTCTAGGGCCTTACCGCTTACTCCTGCCTGCCTCTCAAGTTTGTATAGCAGTCTCCTGTGCGGTACTGTATCAAAGGCCTTTTGGCAGTCAAGAATTATGCAGTCTGCCCAGCCTTCTCTGTCCTGCCTTATCCTTGTACTTTATCATAGAATTCTAAAAGGTTCGTTAGGCATGATTTCCCTGTCCAGAAGCTATGTTGGTGCTTGTTTACAAACCCAATGCTCTCCAGGTGCTCAACAAGCCTTAGCCTAATTATTCTTTCAAGTATTTTGCAGGGGATGCTTGTCAATGAAACAGGTGCTGTAGTTAAGTGCCTCCTCCCTGTCACCTTTCTTGAAATCGGTACGACATTTGCCTCCTTCCAGCACTGGGCAATTCTCCCGACATAAGAGACTCATTAAAGATCATTGCCAGAGGCACACTGAGAGCCTGCGCTGCCTCTTTAAGTATCCACGGTGATACTTTGTCTGGTCCAACAGCTTTGTTTGCATCCAGTGTTGTCAACTGTTTCATTACCTCCTCTGCTGTCACCTCTATGTCTGATAGTCGGTCATTTAGGGTAAGCGCTTCTAACAATGGGAGCTGCTCAGGCTCGGTTGTGAACACTCCATGGAAATTTGCATTCAGTACCTTACAGATTTCCTTGTCGCTTTCTGTATATGCCCCTTCTGTTTTCCTCAGTGTTGTCACTTGGTCATTTACCGACTTCTTCCTTCTTATATGGCTATGTAGTAATTTAGGTTGCTTTTTTCCGCTTTGACTGCAATATCATTCTCATAATTTCTTTCCGACATTCGTCTTATGTTAATGTAATCATTCCTAGCTCTGTTACATCTAATCTGTTGTCCTCTGTCCTTTGTAAGACCTGAGAGTGTGTGTGTGTGTGTGTGTGTGTGTGTGTGTGTGTGTGTGTATTCACCTAGTTGTGTTTGCGGGTTGAGCTTTGGCTCTTTGGTCCCGCCTCTCAACTGTCAATCAACAGGTGTACAGGTTCCTGAGCCTATTGGGCTCAATCATATCTGCATTTGAAACTGTGTATGGAGTCAGCCTCCACCACATCACTGCCTAATGCATTCCATCTGTTAACTACTCTGACACTGAAAAAGTTCCTTCTAACGTCTCTGTGGCTCATGTGGGTATTCAGTTTCCCACCTGTGACCCCTTGTTCGCGTCCCACCAGTGTTGAGTAGTTTATCCTTGTTTACCCGGTCGATTCCTCTGAGGATTTTGTAGGTTGTGATCATGTCTCCCCCTTACTCTTCTGTCTTCCAGTGTCGTAAGGTGCATTTCCCGCAGCCTTTTCCTCGTAACTCATGCCTCTTAGTTCTGGGACTAGTCTAGTGGCATACCTTTGGACTTTTTCCAGCTTCGTCTTGTGCTTGACAAGGTACGGGCTCCATGCTGGGGCCGCATACTCCAGGACTTGGTCTTACATATGTGGTGTACAAGATTCTGAATGATTCCTTACACAAGGTTCCTGAACGCTGTTCTGAGTTAGCCAGCCTCGCATATGCCGCAGACGTTATTCTCTTTATGTGGTCTTCAGGAGACAGGTTTGGTGTGATATCAACCCTCCCATACTTTCGACTTGACTCTTGAGGATTACACCTCCCAGATGGTACCTTGTGGTTCAGCCTCCTGCTCCTTCACTAATTTCATTACCTTACACTTACTTAAGTTAAACTTTAGTAGCCATTTTCTGAGTGTATGAGAAGTGGGGGGACTGTTGGGGTTTGGGGGATTGACTGACGTTATTTTATCTTGAGGTTTATCTTAAGATGACTTCGGAGCTTTTTTTTTTTTAGTGTCCCCGGGCCCGGTCCTCGACAGGCCTCCACCCCCAGGAAGCAGCCCGTGACAGCTGACTAACACCCAGGTACCTATTTTACTGCTAGGTAACAGGGGCATAGGGTGAAAGAAACTGCCCATTGTTTCTCACCGGCGCCTGGGATCGAACCCGGACCACAGGATTACAAGTCCAGCGTGCTGTCCGCTCGGCCGACCGGCTCCGACGTAGTAACGTAACTCACAACCACGCATACATTCAGGTATATTTGTATATACCTAAATACATTTAAGTATATATTCACATGTATATTTTTTATTTATGTTTACACAATAAACAAAAATTAATATCCTGCCAAATACAATGATTAATACATTTTAAACAAAATATGTGATATTCTCACAATGAACAAATCCACAAGGGCCGTGACGTGGGATCGAACCTACATCCGAGAGGATCCCAGACGCCGCCTTAATCGACTGAGCTACGACATGGTCAAAAGAAGAGCAACCTGGAATTCTCACAATGTTTCACAATGCTCACAATGTTCTCACGATGTTTTTTTTGCGAAAGTGTAATACAAAAAACACGTTTAAAATATTGCAATTCGCTTAATAAAGTATGTTTACAATCTAAGTGCATGTGATAAAGGATCTGAGTTTGTTATCACAGCAGCGCTTAAACGGCTTAGCTGATTTTGATGTTATTTAAATCAATAATGGGCCATAGCATTACTTAGGCCTGACTACATTTTCAAACATCAAATTTCACAAAAACAACTGTGGAAAGCATATTTGATCTATGTGAGGCAGCTCCTATTGGTCCATACGAGGCAGCTCCTATTTATATCCACCCAAACTCACATATATGTCTACCCTACCCTTAAACAATCCAATAATCCCACATCTATTCTGTTACCCGGAAATTTGTTCCATAAATCAACAACCCTGTTTCCAAGCCAGTATTTACCCAGGTCTTTCCTGAATCGAGACATCTCAAACCGTCAGCAGCGTGACAGTTCAACTGTCTGTCCGTCTACTGTCTGTGGAGTGGCAGAGTGTCTCTCTGTCTGCTGCAGGACCAGAGATATGTCTTGCTGTCTGTCTAAGCCTCCATCCCGTGTTGATTCATGTGGTGCTATTACTTTCAAGCTAAATAACCGTCGATATCTCCCTCATATTCA
>WNGS01165751.1:1869067-1881507 GCA_020271785.1 Procambarus virginalis
ATATATATATATATATATATATATATATATATATAGAGCGAGATATGAACACTAAGAGAAGAAAATACCGAGAATCCCAATGTTCCAAAACGGTATTAACAGACGAAACGGGAATAACAGAAGGAAGAACGGTAAAAATAACGAATGACCTGAATGAAAAACACTAATTAATAATCGCGATCAAACTAAAACAGCGAAGAACAGAGGCATGAAAGAGACTTAAGAATATGATAGAGAAAATCAAGATGAGAGAGAGAGAGAGAGCGAGAGACCGATAATGTGGTAGAGAATGCAATAATAAAAAGAGAGAGAGATAACGAACGAATCTCAAAATGTATGTTCGTTCCACTCTTTACAAAGCCCCAAAAGAGAGGTAGAGATTGCAGTGTTTGATACAACACGCGGCGAGTGATAGCGATTGTCATTCAACTCTTCAGCATCACTCAATTATTGCCGGGTTGCTATTTTCGGAAAACCAAAAACCAAAATAAAAATGCCTTGACTTTTTTTAAAAGGTGTAAGTGGAAAACTTAGAGTCGGTTCGCCAATGGCCTTGTTTCTTGCAGAGTCGGTGTTCGATCCCCCATTGATCCAAGAAGATTCGACATCCCTTGGACTTATATTCGACTATATATTTTCCTATCATGACAATTACCACTCCTAGTGCTACTGCAACCACTACCACAATTACCACCATTACCACTGCAACTGCGGCTTGAACCACCACCACACCACCACTACCACCACTACCACCACCACCATCGTCACTCGCGTATTTCCCTCCTAATACAGGTTTCCTCTTTTATAGCCTCTGTTTGCCTCAATGTTACCGGGCAACGGCAGTGATAAATCGCGGTATTAACAGGCCACACACACCAAACAACCCATTAGAGGGATGCCTTAGTAACAGAGCAACACACGTTGCTCCTGGGAGTATGGGTTCGAGTCACTTCTGGGGTGTGAGTTTTCAGTTGTATCTAGTCCTGGGGACCATTCAGGCTTGTTTGCATTTGTGTGCCTCACGTGTTGCCCCAAAAAATGAGGTGATTTGATAAAATGCTATGCCCAAGATTACCATCCGAGTGCCGGCGGGGAAGTGGTTCATATAGCCTCGGCTATCACTTCCTTATGTCCGGTCGTGATGGTCAAGTGGTTTAAGGCATCCCTGTACATACCAGTTGCGTTGCTCCTGGGAGTATGGGTTCGAGTCACTTCTGGGGTGTGAGTTTTCAGTTGTATCTAGTCCTGGGGACCATTCAGGTTTGTTTGCATTATATATATATATATAATATATATATATATATATATATATATATATATATATATATCCTAATACCGCTACCTAATGTCCCGCAACTCTAATGAGCCTGTCGGTCGGCCAGATGGAATCACGGTGAACCCCTGGAAGAATGGTAGACAGTTGGTGTGGGACTACACTTGCGTCTCAACTTTAGCCAATACCTATGTTGACTTCAGTGCTACTCAAGCAGGAGGAGCTGCCAATCACCGGGAAGCGGCCAAGTCACGTAAATACAGAGACCTTGAGCACCACTACAATTTTGTCCCCATTGCCTCAGAGACACTTGGTGCCTGGGGTAAAAGTGCTGCTAGCTTTTTGAAGGAGTTGGGGTCTAACCTAATCGAAACAACTAGAGACCCTAGAGCTGCCAGTTTTCTTTTTCAGCGCCTCAGTGTGGCAATCCAGAGAGGAAATGCTCACTGCATCCATGGTTCCTGCCCGCCATCTGAGGAGCTGGAGGAGCTTTTCAACTTGTGACAAGCAGCCTTGTACCCTGCATGTAATCAATATTGTAACTTTTTTGTGTAATGACATTTTCAAATAAAGTTAGATAAGTATACACACATACCAAAAGAATAGGGGTGGTAGGAGAAAAAAAAAAAAAAAAAATATATATATATATATATATATATATATATATAATATATATATTATATATATATATATGTCGTACCTAGTAGCCAGAAAGCACTTGTCAGCATACTATGCAAGGCCCGATTTGCCTAATAGGCTAAGTTTTCATGAATTAATTGTTTTTCGACTACCTAACCTACTAACCTAACCTAACCTACCTAACCTAACCTAACCTAACTTTTTCGGCTACCTAACTTAACCTAACTATAAAGATAGGTTAGGTTAGGTAGGGGTGGTTAGGTTCGGTCATATATCTACGTAATTTTAACTCCAATGAAAAAAATTGACCTCATACATAATGAAATGGTAGCTTTATCTTTTCATAAGAAAAAAATGAGAAAATATATTAATTCAGGAAAACTTGGCTTATTATGCAAATCGGGGCTTGCATAGTAGGCCAAAAAGTGAGTTCTGGCTACTAGGTAC
Organism: Procambarus virginalis; assembly: GCA_020271785.1. Taxonomy (NCBI): domain Eukaryota; kingdom Metazoa; phylum Arthropoda; class Malacostraca; order Decapoda; family Cambaridae; genus Procambarus; species Procambarus virginalis. The sequence continues at coordinate 1,871,427 of WNGS01165751.1, forward strand.
GACATATATATATATATATATATATATATATATATATATATATATATATATATATATATATATAAATATATATATATATATACATACGAGAAAGGAAAGTGCTAAGAGAGCATGACTATATAGAAATAGGAAGAGATACGAGGACAGGATAGAGCAGGTGTTATGAGGACTGAATGTTGGAGTGATGCCCAACTACTTGCACCATCGAGAATCGACCGCCGACCCTGTTAGAAGCGCGTCCATCGTATATATCCACAGACAAATGTTTGTAAGCCGCTGACAATCCATAAACAATGCTCTTATAAGGCTCACATCGTTTCTAGACACAACTAGACCATCATCAGAGATATCCCTGACAGCAAACACAGAACACCTCGCCAGATAGGACGACAAAAGGAGATTAGACCAAAGCACTTCACATCAAGGAACGGTATACACTTTCAACATCCACCTACACCGAAGTACGTCGTACCATCTCCATACAGGCATGTTTAACATGCGGCCCGCAGGCAAGCACACCTGTGACCTGCATGCAAGTACACCTGTGACCCGCATGCAAGCACACCTGTGACCCGCATGCAAGCACACCTGTGACTTGCAGGCAAGCACACCTGTGACCTGCATGCAAGTACACCTGTAACCCGCATGCAAGCACACCTGTGACCCGCATGCAAGCACACCTGTGACCCGCATGCAAGCACACCTGCGACCTGCATGCAAGCACATCTGTGACCCGCATGCAAGTACACCTGTGGCCCGCATGCAAGCACACCTGTGACCCGCATGCAAGCACACCTGCGACCTGCATGCAAGCACATCTGTGACCCGCATGCAAGTACACCTGTGGCCCGCATGCAAGCACACCTGTGACCCGCATGCAAGCACACCTGTGACCTGCATGCAAGCACACCTGTGGCCCGCATGCAAGCACACCTGTAACCTGCATGCAAGCACACTTGTGACCCGCATGCAAGCACACCTGTGACCTGCATGCAAGTACACCTGTGACCTGCATGCAAGCACACCTGTGGCCCGCATGCAAGCACACCTGTTATCCGCATGCAAGCACACCTGTGACCTGCATGCAAGCACACCTGTGACCTGCATGCAAGCACACCTGTGACCTGCATGCAAGTACACCTGTGACCCGCATGCAAGCACACCTGTGACCTGCATGCAAGCACACCTGTGACCTGCATGCAAGTACACCTGTGACCCGCATGCAAGCACACCTGTGACCTGCATGCAAGTACACCTGTGACCCGCATGCAAGTACACCTGTGGCCCGCATGCAAGCACACCTGTGACCCGCATGCAAGCACACCTGTGACTTGCATGCAAGCACACCTGTGGCCCGCATGCAAGCACACCTGTGACCTACATGCAAGCACACCTGTGACCCGCATGCAAGCACGCCTGTGACCCGCATGCAAGCACACCTGTGACCTGCATGCAAGCACACCTGTGGCCCGCATGCAAGCACACCTGTGACCCGCATGCAAGCACACCTGTGACCTGCATGCAAGCACACCTGTGGCCCGCATGCAAGCACACCTGCGACCTGCATGCAAGTACACCTGTGACCTGCATGCAAGCACACCTGTGGCCCGCATGCAAGCACACCTGTGACCCGCATGCAAGCACACCTGTGACCCGCATGCAAGCACACCTGTGACCCGCATGCAAGCACACCTGTGACCCGCATGCAAGCACACCTGTGACCCGCATGCAAGCACACCTGAGGCCCGAACAAAGGATACTGTAATTTGGTCACTTAACCGCCAAAATTGCAGTTTGTCAAAGGAATTTCAGGAAAGATTTCGTGATTTCTCCTCCTTTGAACACCACTTTGCATTATGCTCAGCACCATTCACCTATGATGTTGCCAAGGCAGAAGACAGTGAAGGCAAATGACAACACAAATCTGGCCCATATGGCCCTCGGGGGGTGGAGAGCCGTCAGCTTGACATGCTTGACACACGAGCAAGATATATATATCAGTTAACATAACACCTGCTGCCTAAACCGACCAATGACAATGCAGGACAAGATTAACCAATCACCTGGCCAGGGTGATCACACCACTTCTCAACACTCCTGCATGCAACTGTGGTGAACCACACTATACTGCCACCCGTGTTGTGGTGAACCACACTATACTACCACACGTGTTGTGGTGAACCACACTATACTGCCACCCGTGTTGTGGTGAACCGCACTATACTGCCACCCGTGTTGTGGTGAACCACACTATACTGCCACCCGTGTTGTGGTGAACCACACTATACTACCACCCGTGTTACAGTGAACCACACCATACTACCACCCGTGTTGTGGTGAACCACACTATACTACCACCCGTGTTGTGGTGAACCACACTATACTGCCACCCGTGTTGTGGTGAACCACACCATACTACCACCCGTGTTACAGTGAACCACACTCTACTACCACCCGTGTTACAGTGAACCACACCATACTACCACCCGTGTTGTGGTGAACCACACCATACTACCACCCGTGTTGTGGTGAACCACACCATACTACCACCCGTGTTACAGTGAACCACACCATACTACCACCCGTGTTACAGTGAACCACACCATACTACCACCCGTGTTGTGGTGAACCACACCATACTACCACCCGTGTTACAGTGAACCACACCATACTACCACCCGTGTTACAGTGAACCACACCATACTACCACCCGTGTTACAGTGAACCACACCATACTACCACCCGTGTTACAGTGAACCACACCATACTACCACCCGTGGGAGCCAGGCAATCCACCACTAACCCTTGAGATAGCAAGTTAAGAAGGAAAAACAAGGAAAGCATCTGAGAGCGAGAGTTTGTAGCTCACACACACACACACACACACACACACACGTGTGTTGACCAGACCACACACTAGAAGTTGAAGGGACGACGACGTTTCGGTCCGTCCTGGACCATTCTCAAGTCGCTTGAGAATGTCGCATTCTCAAGCGACTCAACATACTTCAGCCACGTTATTGTGACTCTTCGCCTGCACACACGTGTGTGTGTGTGTGTGTGTACTCACCTATATGTACTCACCTATATGTGTCTGCAGGATCGAGCATTGACTCTTGGATCCCGCCTTTCGAGCATCAGTTGTTTACAGCAATGACTCCTGTCCCATTTCCCTATCATACCTCGTTTTAAAATTATGAATAGTATTTGCTTCCACAACCTGTTCCTTAAGTGCATTCCATTTTCCCACTACTCTCACGCTAAAAGAAAACTTCCTAACATCTCTGTGACTCATCTGAGTTTCTAACTTCCATCCATATCCCCTCGTTCTGTTACTATTCCGTGTGAACATTTCGTCTATGTCCACTCTGTCAATCCCTCTGAGTATTTTATACGTTCCTATCATGTCCCCCCCCTCTCCCTTCTTCTTTCTAGTGTCGTAAGGCATAGTTTCCCAGGCGCTCCTCATACCCCATCCCTCGTAGCTCTGGGACGAGTCTCGTTGCAAACCTCTGAACCTTTTCCAGTTTCATTATATGCTTCTTCAGATGGGGACTCCATGATGAGACGGCATACTCTAAGACTGGCCTCACGTAGGCAGTGTAAAGAGCCCTAAATGCCTCCTTACTTAGGTTTCTGAATGATGTTCTAACTTTTGCCAGTGTAGAGTACGCTGCTGTCGTTATCCTATTTATATGTGCCTCAGGAGATAGATTAGGTGTTACGTCCACACCCAGGTCTCTTTCGCGCGTCGTCACAGGTAGGCTGTTCCCCTTCATTGTGTACTGTCCCTTTGGTCTCCTATCTCCTAGTCCCATTTCCATAACTTTACATTTGCTCGTGTTGAATTCCAGTAGCCATTTCTCTGACCATCTCTGCAACCTGTTCAGGTCCTCTTGGAGGATCCTGCAATCCTCATCTGTCACAACTCTTCTCATCAACTTTGCGTCATCCGCAAACATCGACATGTAGGACTCTACACCCGTAAACATGTCGTTAACATATACAAGAAATAGAATTGGTCCCAGCACCGATCCTTGTGGTACTCCACTTGTTACTGTTCGCCAGTCCGACTTCTCGCCCCTTACCGTAACTCTTTGGCTCCTTCCTGTTAGGTAGTTCCTTATCCATGCTAGGACCTTTCCCCCCACCCCCGCCTGCCTCTCGAGTTTGAATAGCAGTCTCATGTGCGGTACTGTATCAAAGGTTTTTTGGCAGTCCAGAAATATGCAGTCTGCCCAATCATCTCTGTCCTGTCTTATCCTCGTTATTTTATCATAGAATTCCAGAAGGTTTGTTAGGCACGATTTCCCTGTCCAGAACCCATGTTGATGCTTGTTCACAAACCTAATGTTCTCCAGGTGTGCAACCAGTCGTAGCCTAATTATTCTTTCCAGTATTTTACAGGGGATGCTTGTCAGTGATACAGGTCTATAGTTAAGTGCCTCCTCCCTATCGCCTTTCTTGAAGATCGGCACGACATTTGCCTTCTTCCAGCAACTGGGCAATTCTCCCGACATAAGTGACTCATTAAAGATCATTGCCAAAGGCACGCTGAGGGCCTGCGCCGCTTCTTTTAGTATCCACGGTGATACTTTGTCTGGTCCTACTGCTTTAGATGCATCTAGAGTTGTCAACTGTTTCATTACCTCCTCTGCTGTCACCTCTATATCTGATAGTCTTTCATCGAGGGGTAACCCCTTCCAACAATGGGAGCTGCTCAGGCTCGGTAGTAAACACTCCATGGAAACTGGCATTCAGTGCCTCACAGATTTCCTTGTCACTTTCAGTATATACCCCTCTGCCTTCCTTAGTCTTGTCACTTGGTCGTTCACCGACATTTTTCTTCTTATATGACTGTGTAGTAGCTTAGGTTGTTTTTTCGCTTTGAATGCAATATCGTTCTCATAGTCCCTTTCCGATGTCCGTCTGATGTTAATGTAATCGTTCCTAGCTCTGTTGCATCTGATCCTGTTGTCCTCTGTCCTTTGTCTTCTGTATTTCCTCCACTCCCGCCTGCTGGCCATTTTTGCTTCCTGACACTGTCTATTAAACCATGGGTTATTATATTCCTTCTTATTTTTTCCCTTTACTGTTGGTATAAATCTCTCTTCGGCCTCTTGGCATTTCTGTATGACTAGGTCCATCATATCTTGGACTGTTTTTCCTCTAATTTCTTCCTCCCACTGCACTGCACTGTGTGTTTGTGTGTGTGTGTGTGTGTGTGTGTGTGTGGTGTGTGTGTGTGTTGTGTGTGTGTGTGTGTGTGTGTGTGTGTGTGTGTGTGTGTGTGTGTGCGTGTGTTCACCATCTGGGAGGTGAAATCCTGCAAGTCAAATAAAGAGAAAGATCTGGGGGTTGATATCACACCGAACCTGTCCCCAGAGGCCCACATCAAAAGGATATCATCAGCGGCATATGCTAGACTGGCAAACATCAGAACTGCCTTTAGAAACTTGTTTAAGGAATCGTTCAGGACCATGTATACCACTTATGTCAGACCACTCCTGGAATATGCAGCTCCAGCCCGGAATCCATACCTAGTTAAAGACAATACAAAGTTAGAGAGGATTCAGCGGTATGCCACCAGGCTCGTCCCGGAACTGAGAGGATTGAGCTACGAGGAACTGAGAGGAATGAGCTGCGAGGCTCAGAGGAATGAGCTGCGAGAACTGAGAGGAATGAGCTGCGAGGAAAGGCTAAAGGAGCTGAACCTCACGTCCCTTGAAAACAGAAGAGTAAGGGGAGACATGATAACCACCTACAAAATTATCGGGGGAATTGACAGGGAGGACAATGACAAACTCTTCACCACGGGTGGGACACGAACAAGGGGACACAAGTGGAAATTAGTACCCAGATGAGCCACAGAAACGTTAGAAAGATTTTTTTCAGTGTCAGAGTAGTTAATAAATGGAATGCATTAGGCAGTGATGTGGTGGAGGCTGACTCCATACACCGTTTCAAATGTAGATATGATAGAGCACAGTAGGCTCAGGAATCTGTACACCAGTTGATTGACGGTTGAGAGGCGGGACCAAAGAGACAAAGCTCAACCCCCGCAAGCACAATCAGGTGAGTACACACTTCCAGGCGCCGGCGAGAAACATAAATGGGCAGAGTTCTTTTCACCCTGATGCCCCTGTTACCTAGCAGCAAATAGGTACCTAGGAGTTAGACAGCTGTTACGGGCTGCTTCCTGTGGTGTGCATGTGAAAAAAGTTAGTAGTTAGTAACAGTTGAGAGGCGGGGCGAAGGAGCAGAGCTAAACCCCCTAAGCAGAACTAGATGAGTACACACACACACACACACACACACACAACACACACCACACACACACACACACACACACACACACACACCACACACCACACACACACACACACACACACACACACACACACAACACACACACACACACACAAGGTGGTGGAGGCCAAGACCGTCAGTAGTTTCAAAGCGTTATATGACAAAGAGTGCTGGGAAGACGGGACACCACGAGCGTAGCTCTCATCCTGTAACTACACTTAGGTAATTACACTTAGGTAATTACACACACACACACACACACACACACACACACACACAAATATTGGTTTAGGACGCCATTAACGCCATTTCCTCCACCGCTGCTACAGCCATTACCTCCATTAGCCAACTTTGGACCAAACTAATGTCAAGTAATCTCTCTCAAACAAAACCCAATTAAACAGTAAAGACTAGCTTGGCCTATCAGAAGTAATACTTATACTATTTTACTCGCGCCAATCACTACCTAGCCTAGTCTTAAATTATCATAGCAATCAAAGATTTTATTATGATAATTCAAGACTGAGCTTTGTTATGGTTATTTAAGACTAGTCTTAAATAAACATAACAAAGCCTAGTCTTGAATTATCATAAAAAAAACCTCACCTTATCTTTCTAAACAAATTATCAAGACCTTTAATTTAATTAATCAATCACTATATACAAATTAGTTAAAACCAAAGTAGTATATATATATAAAACCACTTTGTAAATTAACTAATCTAGCTGGCCAATGACTAACTTAACCTAGGTAACTGAAGATTTAGTAGGGCGGGAAACACGAGGGTACGAATTTATAAAAAAAAAACGTACCCAAGAGAAAGACGAGTTTTTATAGATCTGCAGGAGTGTAGAACTATGGTGTGGTACACAGGTGTGGTGTGGTACACAGGTGTGGTGTGGTACACAGGTGTGGTGAGGTGCACAGGTGTGGTGTGGTACACAGGTGTAGGGTGGTACACAGGTGTGGTGTGGTACACAGGTGTGGTGTGGTACACAGGTGTGGTGTGGTACTGAGGTGTGGTGTGGTACTGAGGTGTGGTGTGGTACACAGGTGTGGTGTGGTACACAGGTGTGGTACACAGGTGTGGTGCGGTACACACGTGTGGTGTGGTACACAGGTGTGGTGAGGTACACAGGTGTGGTACACAGGTATGGTACACAGGTGGTGTGCAGTAGTCAGGTATGGTGAGGTACACAGGTGTGGTGTGGTACACAGGTGTGGTGTGGTACACAGGTGTGGTGTGGTACACAGGTGTGGTGTGGTACAGAGATGTGGTGTGGTACACAGGTGTGGTGTGGTACACAGGTGTGGTGTGGTACACAAGGTGTGGTGTGGTACACAGGTGTGGTGTGGTACGCAGGTGTGGTGTGGTACACAGGTGTGGTGTGGTACACAGGTGTGGTGTGGTACACAGGTGTGGTGTGGTACACAGGTGTCGTGTGGTACACAGGTGTGGTGTGGTACGCAGGTGTGGTGTGGTACACCGGTGTGGTGTGGTACACAGGTGTGGTGTGGTACACAGGTGTGGTGTGGTACACAAGTGTGGTGTGGTACACAGGTGTGGTGTGGTACACAGGTGTGGTGAGGTACACAGGTGTGGTGTGGTACACAGGTGTGGTGTGGTACACAGGTGTGGTGAGGTGCACAGGTGTGGTGTGGTACAGAGGTGTGGTGTGGTACACAGGTGTGATGTGGTACACAGGTGTGGTGTGGTACACAGGTGTAGTGTGGTACACAGGTGTGGTGTGGTACACAGGTGTGGTGTGGTGCGCAGGTGTGGTGTGGTACACAGGTGTGGTGTGGTACACAGGTGTGGTGTGGTACACAGGTGTGGTGTGGTACTGAGGTGTGGTGTGGTACTGAGGTGTGGTGTGGTACACAGGTGTGGTGTGGTACACAGGTGTGGTGTGGTACACAGGTGTGGTGTGATACACAGGTGTGGTGAGGTACACAGGTGTGGTACACAGGTATGGTACACAGGTGGTGTGCGGTAGTCAGGTGTGGTGAGGTACACAGGTGTGGTGTGGTACACAGGTGTGGTGTGGTGTGGTACACAGGTGTGGTGTGGTACACAGGTGTGGTGTGGTACACAGGTGTGGTGTGGTACACAGGTGTGGTGTGGTACACAGGTGTGGTGTGGTACACAGGTGTGGTGTGGTAAACAGGTGTGGTGTGGTACACAAGGTGTGGTGTGGTACACAGGTGCGGTGTGGTATGCAGGTGTGGTGTGGTACACAGGTGTGGTGTGGTACACAGGTGTGGTGTGGTACACAGGTGTGGTGTGGTACACAGGTGTGGTGAGGTACACAGGTGTGGTGTGGTACACAGATGTGGTGAGGTACACAGGTGTGGTGAGGTACACAGGTGTGGTGTGGTACACGGGTGTGGTGTGGTACACAGGTGTGGTGTGGTACACAGTTGTGGTGTGGTACACAGGTGTGGCGTGTGGTAGTCAGGTGTGGTGTGGTACACAGGTGTGGTGTGATACACAGTTGTGGTGTGGTACACAGGTGTGGTGAGGTACACAGGTGTGGTGTGGTACACAGGTGAAGTGTGATACACAGTTGTGGAGTGGTACACAGGTGTGGCATGTGGTAGTCAGGTGTGGTTTGGTACACAGGTGTGGTGAGGTACACAGGTGTGGTGTGGTACACAGGTGTGGTGTGGTACACAGGTGTGGTGTGATACACACATGTGATGTGGTACACAGGTGTGGCGTGTGGTAGTCAGGTGTGGTGTGGTACACAGGTGTGGTGAGGTACACAGGTGTGGTGGGTACATAGGTGTGGTGTGGTACACAGGTGTGGTGTGATACACAGTTGTGGTGTGGTACACAGGTGTGGCGTGTGGTAGTCAGGTGTGGTGCGGTACACAGGTGTGGTGTGGTACACAGGTGTGGTGTGGTACTGAGGTGTGGTGTGGTACACAGGTGTGGTGTGGTACACAGGTGTCATGAGGTACACAGGTGTGGTGTGGTACACAGGTGTGGTGTGGTACACAGGTGTGGTGTGGTACTCAGGTGTGGTGTGGTACACAGGTGTGGTGTGGTACACAGGTGTGGTGTGGTACACAGGTGTGGTGTGGTACACAGGTGTGGTATGGTACACAGGTGTGGTGAGGTACTCAGGTGTGGTGTGGTACACAGGTGTGGTGAGGTAGTCAGGTGTGGTGTGGTACACAGGTGTGGTGTGGTACACAGGTGTGGTGTGGTACACAGGTGTGGTGTGGTACACAGGTGTGGTGAGGTACACGGGTGTGGTGAGGTACACAGGTGTGGTGTGGTACACAGGTGTGGTGTGGTACACAGGTGTGGTGAGGTACACAGGTGTGGTGTGGTACACAGGTGTGGTGAGGTACACAGGTGTGGTGTGATACACAGGTGTGGTGTGGTACACAGGTGTGGTGTGATACACAGGTGTGGTGTGGTACACAGGTGTGGTGTGATACACAGGTGTGGTGAGGTACACAGGTGTGGTGTGTGGTACTTAGGTGTGGTGTGGTACACAGGTGTGGTGTGATACACAGGTGTGGTGTGATACACAGGTGTGGTGAGGTACACAGGTGTGGTGAGGTACACAGGTGTGGTGTGTGGTACTCAGGTGTGGTGTGGTACTGCGGTGTGGTGTGGTACACAGGTGTGGCGAGGTACTCAGGTGTGGTGTGGTACTCAGGTGTGGCGAGGTACACAGGTGTGATGTGTGGTACTGAGGTGTGGTGTGGTACTCAGGTGTGGTGAGGTACTCAGGTGTGGTGTGGTACACAGGTGTG
>WNGS01165751.1:1892749-1902823 GCA_020271785.1 Procambarus virginalis
TATTATCTTAGGTCCTGGGATATTTCCCCCGGTCCTGGAATATTCCCCCGGGTTTTAATCCCCATGCAGGACAGAAACGGTTGGGCATCTTTTCACCTGATGTCACTATTCACCTAGCAGTAAAAATGTCTCTTGCCAGGACCTAGGGAAATATCCCAGGACCTAAGGAAATATCCCAGGACCTAGGAAAATATCCCAGGACCTAAGGAAATATCCCAGGACCTGAGGTAATATCCCAGGACCTAATGAAATATCCTAGGATTTGGGGGAAATATCCCAGGACATAGGGAATATCCCAGGACATAGGGAAATATCCCAGGACCTAAGGAAATGTCCCAGAACCTGGGGGAAATATCCCAGGACCTAGGGAAATATTCCAGGACCTATGGAAATATCCCAGGTCCTGGGAGAATATCCCAACACCTGAGAAAATATCCCAGGACCTTAGAAATAATAATCTAAAAGGAATATTAAGAACAATTCAGACCCAAACACACCTAAACGATATATTTTAAACGAAAATACATTCGAGTTACAAATGTATTTCGCATTTGGCGTAGAGACAAAATACATTTAGAATTGTGTTATTCGAATGACAGCATCGCTACGCTATGCTAAGCAACAAGCTGCTGAGCTAATAACGTGTCTTAGCTAACGAGATCATCAAACACAGGAGCAAGATGCAATCACGGCTCCACCAGGGATGGGTAAAACATACGCAGGATAATTAACAAACACAGTGACAAGAACAAAACAAAAAACAAACATTTTTCTCCTCGAGGAGGTAGGGAAGGGAAGTATGAGGTGAGGGGGGGGGAAAGCGCCAAGCCATTACGATTATTTAGCACTGGGAAAGGGTCAGGATAAGGATTGGGGATGGGACGGAGGGAAGGAATGGTGGGCCAGCCACTTTGGAACGGTCGGGGATTGAACGCCGACCTGCATGAAGCCATTTTCTGTCCTTTTCCCCTATTCCTAGTTTCCCACTGAGAGGGAAACCCCCTCCCCCCTATCCCTCTCCCCTTAAAAATCCCCTCTTCCCCCCTCCCCCCCTATACGACCCCAAACCCCCCCCCTCCCAAATTCTCTTTACCCAAGAATCACCACGGAGAGGACCCGGGTGCGATTCCCGCAGCAGGACTTTTGGAGACTTTTGGGCAAGATTCCTTTCACCTGATGCCTCTAGCACTACTCAGGTACCCATGAGTTAGTAAGCTGTTGTTGGATGCATCCTGGAAGTCATGGGGGGGGGGGCATGCATACCTATAGACAAAGTCTTCCTGTCCCTCGACTCTTGGGGATGAGGGAGTGATAAATCCCGAGAACCTGCTAGAGACAGACATCCACGTTAAAAACGTCAAATTTGCAGTGGTTTAGCCTTCCCAGATGCGTACGCATATAGACGAATTACCAATAACATATCGAGGGCAGCGCGAATTACTCAGTAGAAACGTCACTATTGTAATGGTTTGAATTTCACTGAAACGCCGGAATTCTAACGTAGTGGCTGATCGCGTCAAACCTACAGTGTATTAATAGTGATTATAAGAAGTAATTACTCAACAACTCTGCCCAAGTAATTACTCAACTTCACAAATAGACAAATAGGAGACAATGAGTTTGCTTATTAAGCACCAATAATTAAAATAAGCTAAATAGGAACAAAAGCTGAAAATTGGCAATTAGGAGTAACTGTGAGCAGCTAATCAGGAACACCAAATCGTTATAATAGCCAAGCTGCACAACTAATTGCTATTAGCCAATCAGGAACAGAAATCACCAATTGCAAACAGCAACTTAAGGAGGTTAGTATTGCTCGGGTCCCTGAGTATTGACCCTTGGAAATGTGTGTTTTTTTAACGAGTTTGTCAACGAAGTGTTTTGTTGTCACTCTTTGAGCAGATTATATCTCTGGCGTCTCGCTTGGGTATTTCACATGTTTTTTTTCTCGTTATCTTTCTCTCTCTCTCTCTCTCTCTCTCTCTCTCTCTCTCTCGTTATCTCTTTCTACTCTCTCTCTCTCGTTATCTCTTCCTACTCTCTCTCTCTCGTTATCTCTTTCTACTCTCTCTCTCTCGTTATCTCTTCCTACTCTCTCTCTCTCGTTATCTCTTTCTACTCTCTCTCTCTCTCTCGTCTCTCTTTCTACTCTCTCTCTCTCTCTCTCTCTCTCTCTCTCTCTCTCTCTCTCTCTCTCTCTCTCTCTCTCTCTCTCTCTCTCTCTCTCTCTCTCTCTCTCTCTCTCTCTCTCTCTCTCTCTCTCTCTCTCTCTCTCTCTCTCTCTTCCTCTCTCTCCTCTCTTCCTCTCTCTTTCTTCTCTCTCTCTCTCTCATTCTTACTTTCACTCTTTCTCTCTCTCTCTCTCTCTCTCTCTCTCTCTCTCTCTCTCTCTCTCTCTCTCTCTCTCCTCTCTCTCTCTCTCTCTCTCTCTCTCTCTCTCTCTCTCTCTCTCTCTCTCTCTCTCTCTCTCTCTCTCTCTCGCTCTCTCTCATATTTTTACCAAAAGAGTTCAGAAGTAGACGGCATTGCCACCTGTTAGTAGACTTAAGAGCTTATCCATTTGTGCTTTTTTATAGCTCGACAATTAGCATTACCCTACTAGTTCCTCCTACAACACGACCCACCAACTAATTTACAACCAGATGCAGACAAGGAGTCACAACAACCTGCTTGAACACATAATGACCAAACCACACTACAGAAGACGACCACGACGTTTCGCTACGTCTTCGAGACGTCGACAACGTCGGAACGAATCGACTGCCTGAGAACAATCGACTTGATATTGTTATATATATGATATATTCCCTTAACAACCCATTCGTTAATTGCCTCTACCTTCAAGCACAGTCCAAACTGGACTCCACATATTTCTAACTAATCTATTAGTTAGATTTCTAACTACTCTATTAGATTTCTAATTAGTTGTTTCTAACTACTCTATTTTTATTTCTAACATATCATTACTATCATATTTCCAACAATAAGTTTCCAATCACCTCGGAGGGGAAAACCGGAGACTTTGGCAGCCTGGAGCCTGGAATGTTCAAGTTACCCTTCAAGTTCATATAAAATAAAGTTAATTAAACAGGTGTAAAGCTTAAAACCTGGCAAACAACTTTATGAATGTTTTTTAATATAAATTTTTTTTTGGGTGGAATGCATGTGACAGTGAAGCGGATGTTATTGGGTTGCTAGGCATGGCTGGTGAAGCTAGGAGCGGCTGGGAGATGGGGCTAGGAACGGAGATCAGATCTTAGGAGCAGCTGGGAGATGGGGCTAGGAACGGAGATCAGATGCTAGGAGCTGGGAGATGGGGCTAGGAACGGAGATCAGATCCTAGGAGCAGCTGGGAGATGGGGCTAGGAACGGAGATCAGATGCTAGGAGCTGGGAGATGGGGCTAGGAACGGAGATCAGATCCTAGGAGCTGGGAGATGGGGCTTGGAACGGACATCAGATCCTAGGAGCTGGGAGATGGGGCTAGGAACGGAGATCAGATGCTAGGAGCTGGGAGATGGGGCTAGGAACGGAGATCAGATCCTAGGAGCTGGGAGATGGGGCTTGGAACGGACATCAGATCCTAGGAGCTGGGAGATGGGGCTAGGAACGAAAAATCAGATCTTTGGAGCGGCTGGGAGATGGGGCTAGGAACGGAGATCAGATGCTAGGAGCGGCTGGGAGATGGGACTAGGAACGGAGATCAGATGCTAGGAGCGGCTGGGAGATGGGGCTAGGAACGGAGATCAGATGCTAGGAGCGGCTGGGAGATGGGGCTAGGAACGGAGATCAGATGCTAGGAGTGACTGGGAGCTGGTTACTAGGAACGGAGATCAGATCCTAGGAGCGGCTGAGAGATGGGGCTAGGAGCGGAGATAAGATGCTAGGAGCGGCTGGGAGATGGGGCTATTAACGGAGATCAGATGCTAGGAGCGGCTGGGAGATGGGGCTAGGAACGGAGATCAGATGCTAGGAGCGGCTGGGAGAGGGTTACTAGGAACGGAGATCAGATCCTAGGAGCGGCTGAGAGATGGGGGTTAGAAACGGAGATCAGATCCTAGGAGCGGCTGGGAGATGGGGCTAGGAACGGAGATCAGATGCTAGGAGCGGCTGGGAGATGGTTACTAGGAACGGAGATCAGATGCTAGGAGCGGCTGGGAGATGGGGCTAGGAACGGAGATCAGATGCTAGGAGCGGCTGGGAGATGGGGCTAGGAACGGAGATCAGATGCTAGGAGCGGCTGGGAGATGGGGCTATTAACGGAGATCAGATGCTAGGAGCGGCTGGGAGATGGGGCTAGGAACGGAGATCAGATGCTAGGAGCGGCTGGGAGATGGGGCTAGGAGCGGAGATCAGATGCTAGGAGCGGCTGGGAAATGGGGCTAGGAACGGAGATCAGATGCTAGGAGCGGCTGGGAGATGGTTACTAGGAACGGAGATCAGATGCTAGGAGCGGCTGGGAGGGGGGGCTAGGAACGGAGATCAGATGCTAGGAGCGGCTGGGAGATGGGGCTATTAACGGAGATCAGATGCTAGGAGCGGCTGGGAGATGGGGCTAGGAACGGAGATCAGATGCTAGGAGCGACTGGGAGATGGGGCTATTAACGGAGATCAGATGCTAGGAGCGGCTGGGAGATGGGGCTAGGAACGGAGATCAGATGCTAGGAGCGGCTGGGAGATGGGGCTAGGAACGGAGATCAGATGCTAGGAGCGGCTGGGAGATGGGGCTAGGAACGGAGATCAAATCCTAGGAGTGCCGGCGTTGACATGCTGCAGGTCTGAGAAGTCAATCCGGATGTCAAGCAACACATTCCACTTTTATCAATTATACAAAAAACCTCAAAACAGCTTTAAAAAGTTAAAAAAAAATAGCTTAAAAACTTAAAAAAGCTTTAAAACAGCCTAAAAATCCTTTAAAACAGCTTAGAAACAACTTAAAAAAAACTTTAAAACAGCTTAGAAACAACTTAAAAAAAGCTTTAAACAGCTAAAAAAAGCTTTAAAAATAGTTTTAAAAAGCTTTAAAACAGCTTAAAAAGCTTTAAAACAGCTTTAAAAAGCTTTAAACATCTTAAATAAGCTTTAAAACAGCTAAAAAAAGCTTTAAAACAGTTTTAAAAATGCTTTAAAACAGCTTAAAAACCTTTAAAACAGCTTAAAAAAGCTTTAAAACAGCTAAAAAAAGCTTTAAAACAGCTAAAGAGCTTTAAGACAGATTTTAAAAAAAAGCTTTAAAACTGCTTTAAAAAAAGCTTTATAGCAGCTTAAAAAACTTTAAAACAGCTAAAAAACGTTAAAACAGTTTAAAAAGCTTTAAAACAGTTTAAAAAACTTTAAACAGCTTAAAACGTTTTAAAATAGCTAAAAAAGTTTTAAAACAGCTTAAAAAAAGCTTTAAAAACAGCTTAAAAAGCATCAAAACTGTTAAAAGGCTTTAAAACAGCTAAAAAGAGCTTTAAAACAGCTAAAAAGCTTTAAAACAGCTTAAAAAAGCTTTAAAACAGCTTAAAAGCTTTAAAACAGCTTAAAAAAGCAATAAACATCACAACAGCTTAAAAAAAATTAAAACAGGCTTAACAAAAAAATGCTCCTAAACAGCCTAAAAACAGCTTTCATATATCATCGTCCAGAGGCGTTACCGAGACGAAGAAGGCGACTTACCATCGCCGATGGAAACTTGGTTCCCAAAGCCAAGGGACAAACAAGATAAAAATCAACTAGTTTAAATTACCTTTTGACACAGTCTTACACTGTTACTGCGCGCGGGTCCAGTGCCAACATGATCAAATTAACCAAGTTTGGACCTTAGGCGCTGTTTTATCCCCTGAATCTGCCAACAGTTCGGTAATTACGATGATGGTGATTGGACTTGTTAGCTCGCTATCTAAGTTTAAATGCAAAACTGAGAATATAGGAGGGAGAAGTGGTTGTAAATGAGTGAATATGGGTTGTGTTCTAGAGGCTTGCCCGGTGTAAAGGTCATTTACCGGTTAATAACCGATGTTCTGTACCTTTAATAACCTCTCGGTTCAACGACACCACAATTAGACGGAAATTCGGTTAATCGTAATTCCGTTAGGCTCGAATTCCGTAATTATCTTTTACTCGTTCGTGGTGCTGTTTTCCGAAATATCCGATGTTTTATGGTGATCCGGTCATGGTCATTTAGGGGTAATCCGGTGATTAGATATTAGGGGAAGGAAATGCCCCATGAATTGGGCCATTTCATTCGGTTTAAAGGCGTTTGGCACTAACTAGGTCTCGCTTGTTACTATTCTGGATGATGTGGTGATTACCTGGCACTAACAACCCCTTCCCCCACCTCCGATTACCCCCCCTAACTCCCCCCTTCTCCTAATCCCCTTCTAATCCCCTTCTAATCCCCTCCAACTCCCTCCACTGTCTAACTCTCTCCACCCCTTCATTTACACTGTTATATTTCTTTAAGCTACAATAGGTACGTAGGCCTTGATAAACTATAATTTGCTAAGTTCGTAGGCTTGGATAGATTATACGTGGTTAAGCCTGGTTAGGTTATAATTCAGCTTCAACATTTTTTTAATCAAAAGCAGCAGTAGGGTCCGTTTTCTTTCACCTCATGGAGGGAAAACTGTGATATTTAAACCAAAACCCCGGCAGTTAACTGCTTCTGAGATCATTTACCCATATGAATATTGAGAGAGAGGGGTGACGAAGGAGACAGGGAGAGGAGAGGGAAAGGAGAGGGAAAAGAGAGGGAAGGGAGAGGGAAAGAAGGGACAAGGAGAAGGAAGGAGAAAGGTCAGGAATCGGTTCGAAGCTTACAAAAGTGTAGGAATGAAAGCTGAAAGAGATAATATGACCGAAGAATATCGAGAAGAGTAAGAGAGAGAGAGAGAGTTGTCGGGGAGATTAAAATACGATGCCAAAAAAAAACCTAAACTGTAGAGGCAGGCGGCCATCTCTTCCCCAGCTGTAACGTCACCTGCTGGCCGCGTTCCAGAAGACTTACAAAACTTGAACCAATTCTGAAATGCAAGAAACACTATATCCCCCCCCCCCCATCCCTTCCTCTATTCCCGTCCCTTCCACTATCCCCCGTTCCTTCCTCTACCACCCTCCCCCACCTCAACTACTCTGAAGACGCCAAGGTTTCTAATGTATGGGTCCGCCAACGGCCTTGAAATCTGAATCCTGCCTCACTAAGGCATTTTGAAATAACGAGTTGCAGCGAAGATTCTGCAGCGTGCAATATACTGCAGTATATGGGGGTGGAGGGGGGGGGAAGAGAGATATATCCTATATGGTATATCTGGTTGGGGATATTCTTTAGCAGTTTAAAGAAGGGGTGACTTGGGCAATATCGGAGTGGAGAGCTGCTTGGGTTCTGTAATGGAGAGAGATTGTTGTATAAAGATATTTGGTGGGTCTTGTTTGGCCCACCTTAGGTCGTGGGTGGCCCACCTTAGGTCGTGGGTGGCCCACCTTAGGTCGTGGGTGGCCCGTTTTAGGTCGTGGGTGGCCCACCTTAGGTCGTGGGTGGCCCACCTTAGGTCGTGGGTGGCCCACACCTCTCCCCAATATACCAGATTATAATTAATCTCACGAAACGTCAATTTGACGGCGCATTTAAATTCACAAAAACACTGGAATCTTGACGTCGCTGCGGTCTCTCTCTCTCCCTCACTCTCTCTCTATCTCTCTCTCATCCCTCATCTCCCCTTCTTCACACTCTTACAACTTTCCCTTGTTCTTAATTCTCCCTCTCCCCTTTCTCTCTCTCTCTCAAGCCGAAAATTACCTGAGTATCTTTTCACAATTTAAATCACATCGTTCCCTGTGACCTGATTCATCAACTACTGAACTACTTACCACCATCGTTATCACACTCATCACTAACACCAATATCATTATCACCACCCCTACCACAATCACCAATCACCAATCAGGACCCCCATAGACAGTCTTGCCAACACCAAAGAATCAAGAGGCGGCCCAAGGCCATATGCGAGGGAGGAAAGTGTTGGGGGAGAATGTGAAGGAAGGAGGAAGATGAGGGAGGGAGGGAGGGAGGGCGGGAGATAGAGGGAAGCTGGATGAGGGAGAGTATATGGGATGGAAGGGGGAGGGAAAGGTCGTTTGATGTTATCTTGAGGTTATCTTGAGATGATTTCGGGGCTTTAGTGTCCCCGCGGCCCGGTCCTCGACCAGGCCTCCACCCCCAGGAAGCAGCCCGTGACAGCTGACTAACACCCAGGTACCTATTTTACTGCTAGGTAACAGGGGCATAGGGTGAAAGAAACTCTGCCCATTGTTTCTCGCCGGCGCCTGGGATCGAACCCAGGACCACAGGATCACAAGTCCCGCGTGCTGTCCGCTCGGCCGACCGGCTCACCATGTTGCTTACATATATTGTTCACATGTATTACTCTATGTCTCCCTACCTCCTTCTCTCCCTCCTGTTAATTCTTCCATCTGTCAGTCGCTTCCTTCCATCCCAACCGTGCCAAAGTGGTTGGGCACCATTCCTTCCCCACTGTCCCATCCCAAATCCTTATCCTGACCCCTTTCATAAGGCTATATAGTTGTAGTGGCTTGGCGCTTTCCCCTGATATTTAACATCTGTAAATCCCTCCCTCCGTACATGTGT
This sequence comes from Procambarus virginalis, assembly GCA_020271785.1. Lineage (NCBI taxonomy): Eukaryota > Metazoa > Arthropoda > Malacostraca > Decapoda > Cambaridae > Procambarus > Procambarus virginalis. The sequence continues at coordinate 1,901,378 of WNGS01165751.1, forward strand.
CAATACCGTCCTCTCACCCAGCAAGGCCACAAGCGGCATTAAAGCTTTACATTTAATCGTATTAGCACTTCCTTGTACCTTGAGCCCAGCGCCTCCGGGTCCTGCCACCAATCCATCTCCATCACGCAGCTCGTGGCCACACTAAAAAGAGTTCAGGGGGGGGGGTTCTCCTCGTCTCTCTGACCCCTTGAATGTTTTCACTGAGATTCGACCGGGAGTGTTTTCACTCAGATGAAAACTCAGAAAACATTTGAGTTTTCACTCAGATCCATTTTCGCCTGAAAGCGGATTCACCAAGCATTTGCTCACATGCGAAGCTCACAGCTCATAACCTGTTTATATATGTAAGCAAAGATGCCATGATTTGCAAAGATGTACAGGTTTCGTAAGGGGTAAACCTTGAGCTTTGCACTCTTAAACTCTCAATAGTACCAAGTACCCAACGAAGAATGAAGAGCATGAAGCCTTCAGAATCAGTATAAGATAGTCAACTTCTCTAATGTTTAAAAAGCCTTCAGAATACTATGTAAAACATACGTGAGACTCAACCTCAATTATGCAGCTCCGGTATTTAAGAAATATATATAAAATGAGAGAAAGTGCAAAAAGGTTGATTCCAAAATTGAGAGAAATAAACAACAATGTTTGACGCTGAAGAATAGGAGGAGTAGAAAGGGACATGACAGCAACGTAGAAGATCCTCAGGGTAATTTACAAAGTCAATAGGGTTCGGAATGGACATTAATGAAATGAGGATCGATGCATCGATGGAATGTAAATGCGTCAGATACGTTAGGAGATTCGTGATTTCGCATAAAAGTTGTAAATGATTGGAAGAGATTACATGATGTTGAAGCAACATCTTTTCACAGCATAAAATGTGAATATGATCATTTACACTGCTAAAAATCAAGCTTGCAATCGTCTCTAGGCGAGTTTCACACACACACACACACACACACACACACACACACACACACACACACACACACACACACGGGGGCCAGGTAGCCTGGTGATAGCGTGCAGGATTCGTAATTCTGTGGCGCGGGTTCGATTCCCGCACCCGGCAGATACAAATGGGCAAAGTTTCTTTCACCCTGGATGCCCCTGTTACCTAGCAGTAAATAGGTACCTGGGAGTTAGTCAGCTGTCACGGGCTGCTTCCTGGGGTGTGTGTGTGTGTGTGAAAAAAAAAAAAAAAGTAGTTAGTGTAGTTAGTAAACAGTTGATTGACAGTTGAGAGGCGGGCCGAAAGAGCAAAGCTCAACCCCCCGTAAATACAACTAAGTGAATACAACTAAGTGAATACACACACACACACACACACACACACACAGAGAAGACAGAAGAGTTAGGGGGGACATGATCACCACATTCAAGATTCTCAGGGGAATCGACAGGGTTGATAAAGACAGGCTGTACACAAGGGCACACGCACTAGGG
>WNGS01165751.1:1911344-1938466 GCA_020271785.1 Procambarus virginalis
CGGATTATAGGAAGTTGAACAAGGTCACAGTGAGGACGCCTACCCAATACCCAGGGTAGACGACATTTGGATGCCATTGGTAATGCCCGCTACCTGTCTCAGGTAGACCTACTAAAGGGCTACTACCAGGTGAGTTTAACGGAGCGAGCTAAGGTACTGTCCGCCTTTATAACCCCTTTGGTCTCTTACAGGTACAATCGCCTTCCCTTTGGACTCTGCAATGCCCAGCCACCTTTCAGAGAGCTGTCAACCGCGTCATCCAGGGCTTGGAAAACACCTATGCCTATTTGGACGACATAGTAGTAGCATCCAACACCTGGAGCGAACACCTGCTCCAGCTACAACGATTGTTCTACAAGCTCTGAAAGCCGGCCTCACCATCAATTTGGGCAAGTCCACCTTCGCGAAAGGTAAAGTGCGGTACCTGGGTCATGTTATAGGGAGTGGCAACCTGGCTCCGTTAAACATTCACATTCAAGCAATCCAACAGTATCCACAGCCTACTACCAGGAAGCAGCTCCTGCGCTTCCTTGGTCTTGCTTCCTATTACCGTAGGTTTGTGAAGAATTTTAGCACTGTTGCAACCCCATTAATCACCTTAACCAGTCCCAAACAACGGTATAATTGGACCAGAGAGCAAACCGTTGCATTCGAACAACTCAAATTCCTCCTCTGTTCTAATCCCATTCTCGCCTCACCAGATATCAAGAAGCCTTTCATCCTCCATGTCGACGCCAGTGGTACCGGCATCGGAAGTGTCTTAATGCAGCAGCGAGGCGAGGAGGTTCTACCTGTCAGCTACTACAGTTGCAAGTTGAAGCCTCATCAGAAGAACTACAGTACTATAGAGAAGGAACTCCTGTCCATCGTCCTGAGCTTACAACACTTTGCACCATATCTGCACGGTGCTAGGTCCACTACCATCTATTCGGACCACAACCCTCTGAGATTTTTACATCAAGCCCAATTTAATAACCAACGTCTGCTGCGATGGGCTTTATATCTTCAAGGCTTCAACTTAAAGATCTGCTACATCAAGGGGCCTGATAACATCATCGCTGATGCCCTCTCCAGAGTGCATGAGGTAGAGGCAGCTCCACCTCCCACTCTACCTCCAGTGGACGTGATTCACCCGAAACGGCAGGCTTCGGGGGAGAGTTGTGACGATAATCTATTATCAGAGATTTAGCCTGCTATTTCTGCGAATCACGCCTGTCCTCATCAATATACAAGATACGTTTTGTAGTGGCCAAACGTACATATGTTAGCCACACGTACCAGCAACTCCCTCCTTCCCCCCCACTGCTGCACCTGGTCGACGCGCCGAACCCTTCAACGGCCTAACGAGCGACTTGCGGCCATCCAGCTTCCTCATTGGCCGCCAACCAACACTCCACTCCGGCTCCCCGCCAATCACAAGACCTCACCAGTTATTGTTGGAGTCCCTTGCGTTTCTGCCAGCCAGAATATTGTGTGCTCGCAAGCTGTGAACTCCTAAGTGACTCACTCTGTGTGGTCAAATAGAGGTTCATAGTTAGTGCATATATTCCAGCATTCATATTTTACTTACTTTTGTATATCAATTCTCCTCCCCATTAACGTAATCTATTTTCATGTTATATTGTTTTATTATTTTTGCCAGTAAGCCAAGATTTTGCATTTATTTCAATTTGTGTTTTTTATTGTTATTAAAATCCATATTTTTTATTATTGCTTTAGTCTTTCCAACCTTACCACAGATTACCAAATCACGCAGTCATTCTTTTTTTTTCTCTTTTTTTCCTTTTCTTTTTTTTTTATATATATATGTGGCCCAGCACTGACACCTGCTAGTTGGAAGACTGCGACCACCATTTCCAACTCGTTACCGTCACAACATACGTGTACCCGCTCACGTGTAGGTATTCTACGTACACACGTAAACCCCCGTTCACATGTACGTATGCAAAAATATGCTGTATTTAAATCGCCGGAATCCCTTGATGAGGCACAAAGATAACATCCAGCTACTGCATGCCCTCCTCATTGCGGTACTGGGTTCGCGGAACTGCGTTTGCGGTTCGCGGTATCAATAAAGAATGTAGAATGCAAAATTCAGAATCTACTTTGCATCATAAAAGAGGCCACCGACCCACCAAACACACACCGAAACTACGACGTTGGTACAACGTTCGAACAAGTTTTAACACCTCCTAACCAGTTATAACAACCAATATAGCAAGTTGTAACAACGTTCTAATACGTCATAAACACGTTAAGTCAAGATGTAACAACTTTATTACAAGTTGTAACAAGCGAAAAATAGAGACAATTACGGTTTTTGTTTCCAGGGGGCCAGCGACAGCAGCTGCCTAACTTCCAGGTACCTATTTACTGCCAGGTGAACAGGCGCACCAGATTGAAAAAAACTCATCCCGTTTGCTTCTGCCTCTGCCGACTGCCTAGAACGGCGGAAATGTGAACACGAATGACCACTAACTGCAAGCCAACCGAGAACTCTCCTCTACGAACGCACACACAGGTGGGGGCCTCGTGGCTGAGTGGACAGTGTTCTGTGGGTCGTAGTTCTAAGGGCCTGGGTTTGATTCCCGGCAGAGGCAGAAGCAAACGGAATGAGTTTCTTTCAATCTGGGCGTCTGTTCCCCTAGGAGTAAACAGGTACCAGGTGAGCATCACATTGACCACAAAAGGCGTGTATACTAAGAAATTAAAGACATGTTAATTACTAAACGAAACATTCCATGTACAATTTGTATGGAAACTAACTTCAATTAGATCTGAAAGGAGATTAACCAATGAAAATATTTATTTTCTCAGAGAAACAGAAGGTAAGTGAAGAGAGAAGGGAGGTGAAGGTAAGGGAGGGAAGGGAAGGGAGGTAACAGAAGAGGTGAAGAGAGAACGGGATGAGGTGGAGTGGAAGAGAGCTCAGCCTCTGGATGATACATCGTCAAGGAGAGTGAAGGAGACAGGTTCAGACTGTGTCACACAATGGTCTTCATGGAACAGGACAGAATCTCACCGTTAAGAATAGAGAAAACCGTGGACCTTAGCCTCACCAGAAGCAATGGTCATCAACACATTGCTATAAATGAAGTGCCAGTAGCATGGAAGACGACCAATGTAGTCCCAATATAGAAAAAAATAGAGGGAGATAGTGCCCAATACTTTCTTGTGTCTTCAGACCAGGGAGAAGGGAAAATCTTCAATGTTCCTAGATTAGGAAGAGGTCCTCGATCTTCCTAATTCAGGGAGATGTGCTTTGTGCTCACAACTGAGGCTCCACCACAACCTCTCCCTCCTACCTCTTCAACCACACCGAAATAGTCTGCTGTAGAACTCACAGGCAGAGATCAATAGCAGAAGAATTAACCAACTTTAAATGGCATCTCCAGTGAGCCGTTCGGCACAATTCGTCTCGATAGCGTCAAATTCCGCCCATTACGCAGGAATATATATACGCAAGACGGCTCTAAGACGACAAGGAGACCCGGGATTTATGGGGTAAAGATGCGTTACTCTGCCGCCTGAATTCTTGGGTTGTGGGAGCTTCCGAGAATTGCTTTTCAGCCAGGATTCTAATTTAATTCTACTTGTGAAATTAGATATATGGCGCAGTCAGTTGCAGTCCCACGGTGGGATAAGATTGTTGGTACCTCTGCCCCAGAGCCGGTGGGGTCACACACGCACGCACACACACACACACACACACACACACACACACACACACACACACACACACAGGTCAGGTCCTGCCTCACAGGGTTACTTGAATTCTACGACCAGGCAACAAAAATAAGGCAAGAGAGAGAAGGGTGGGCAGACTGCATATTTTTGGATTGTCAGAAAGCCTTTGATACAGTGCCACACAAGAGGCTAGTGAAAAAGCTGGAGATGCAGGCTGGAGTGAAAGGGAAGGTACTCCGTTGGATACAGGAGTACCTAAGCAACAGGAGACAACGAGTCAGTGTGAGGGGTGAGGTCTCAGATTGGCGAGACGTTACGAGTGGAGTCCCGCAGGGGTCAGTCCTTGGACCTATACTGTTTCTGATATATGTAAATGACCTCCCAGAGGGTATAGAATCGTTTCTCTCAATGTTTGCCGACGATGCAAAAATTATGAGGAGGATTGAAACGGAGGACGATAGTAGGAGGCTACAGGATGACCTAGACAGACTGAGTGAATGGTCCAACAAATGGCTGTTGAAGTTCAACCCGAGTAAATGCAAAGTAATGAAACTAGGCAGTGGAAATAGGAGGCCAGACACAGGATACAGAATAGGAGGTGAAGTACTTAATGAAACGAACAGAGAGAAAGATCTAGTTGATATCACACCAAACCTGTCTCCTGAAGCCCACATAAAAAGAATAACGTCTGCGGCATATGCGAGGCTGGCTAACATCAGAACAGCGTTCAGGAACCTGTGTAAGGAATCATTCGGAATCTTGTACACCACATATGTAAGACCAATCCTGGAGTATGCGGCCCCAGCATGGAACCCGTACCTTATCAAGCACAAGACGAAGCTGGAAAAAGTCCAAAGGTATGCCACTAGACTAGTCCCAGAACTAAGAGGCATGAGTTACGAGGAAAGGCTGCGGGAAATGCACCTTACGACACTGGAAGACAGAAGAGTAAGGGGAGACATGATCACAACCTACAAAATCCTCAGAGGAATCGACCGGGTAAACAAGGATAAACTATTCAACACTGGTGGGACGCGAACAAGGGGACACAGGTGGAAACTGAGTACCCACATGAGCCACAGAGACGTTAGAAGGAACTTTTTCAGTGTCAGAGTAGTTAACGAATGGAATGCATTAGGCAGTGATGTGGTGGAGGCTGACTCCATACACAGTTTTAAATGTAGATATGATAGAGCCCAGTAGGCTCAGGAATCTGTACACCAGTTGATTGACAGTTGAGAGGCGGGACCAAAGAGCCAAAGCTCAACCCCCGCAAGCACAAATAGGTGAGTACAAATAGGTGAGTACACACACACACACACACACACACACACACACACACACACACACACACACACACACACACACACACACACACACACACGCACGCACACCTGAGTTAATGACCATCACACGCTAATGGCTTGACCCCTGACAAAAAACAATGGTTGAGTCAAGACAGTGGCGAACAAGCTGTCTAACAAACCGTGAGAGGAACAAGCCATAGACGTCAGGAACTACATAAAACAGTTACGCAACCCCCCCTTACGAAACCTGTACATCTTTTTCGCAATCCTTGCGCCTGTGTTTACAGTTATTAAACTGTTTGCAATTTTCGAAACATCACAACTCACAGGTTATTATCGTGATAAACAACCTCATAGAATTTCGCACAATTTACAATTTACAAATTTAAAAATGTATTTATTTACAAACAATTTACAAATTTATTTACAGACAATTGACAAATGTATTTCCAAACAATTGACAAATTTATGTACAAACAATTGACAAATATATTTACAAACAATTTACAAATTTATTTACAAACAATTGAACTGATTTATAAACAATTTACAAATATATTTACAAACATATTACAAATTTATTTACAGACAATTTACAAATATATTTACAGACAATTTACAAATTTATTTACAGACAATTTACAAATTTATTTACAATTTAAAAATTTATTTACAAACTAACTAATTTACCAGAGACACCGCTAGAAGGAAAAAAAAACTCTCCCTCCGCCTGTTCGTACGCGATACTGATAACGGTTTTCCTATAATTCGGAAACTGGCCGGATAAGTGAGTTATTCATTCCGGTTTAATCAGTGGACGAGGCGATTTGCCGATGATTGCAATATATTACGCATTCATTATATACGCAATTTCATGCAAATGCAACGGAAGACATTGGTAAAATAATTAATATCGAGTCTTCAGATTAAACTCTGCGGGCCGAGGGGATTCCGTTAACAGGTACTAAGGGGCCGTTAACAGGAACCGGGTATGAAGGACCCGTTAACTCCTCACAAGACTTAAAAAAGCTGAGGGGCCTCTAAGTGAACAGGAGCTGACAGGAGCTAACAGGAGCTGACAGGAGTTGACAGGAGCTGACAGGAGCTGACAGGAGCTAACAGGAGCTAACAGGAGCTGACAGGAGCTAACAGCAGCTAACAGGAGTTAACAGGAGCTAACAGCAGCAAACAGGAGCTGATAGGAGCTGACAGGAGGTAACAGCAGCTAACAGGAGCTGACAGGAGCTGACAGGAGCTAACAGCAGCTAACAGGAGCTGACAGGAGCTAACAGGAGCTGACAGGAGCTGACAGGAGCTAACAGCAGCTAACAGCAGCTGACAGGAGCTAACAGCAGCTAACAGGAGCTGACAGGAGCTGACAGGAACTGACAGGAGCTGACAGCAGCTAACAGGAGCTGACAGGAGCTGACAGGAACTGACAGGAGCTGCCAGCAGCTAACAGGAGCTTACAGCAGCTAACAGGAGCTGACAGGAGCTAACAGAAGCTGACAGGAGCTGACAGGAACTGACAGGAGCTGACAGCAGCTAACAGGAGCTGACAGCAGCTGACAGGAGCTGACAGGAACTGACAGGAGCTGACAGCAGCTAACAGGAGCTAACAGCAGCTAACAGGAGCTGACAGGAGCTGACAGGAGCTGACAGGAGGAGCTGACAGCCACTGCACCCTGGGGCGTAGTCTAGACCAGCACAAACGTGTGATCATGTGATGGCAAGAGTGGCAGGCAAGCCAGAATAATATTTGTATTTATTTTTGGTTCCGTCTGTCAACTGAGTTTACAGTGTACCAACAGAGTTTACACTGTACCAGCAGAGTTTACAGTGTCCTAACTGAGTTTACAGTGTACCAGCAGAGTTTACAGTGTCCCAGCAGAGTTTACAGTGTACCAGCAGAGTTTACAGTGTACCAGCAGAGTTTACAGTGTCCCAGCAGAGTTTACAGTGTCCCAGCAGAGTTTACAGTGTACCAGTAGAGTTTACAGTGTCCCAGCAGAGTTTACAGTGTACCAGCAGAGTTTACAGTGTACCAGCAGAGTTTACAGTGTCCCAACAGAGCTTACAGTGTACCAGCAGAGTTTACAGTGTACCAGCAGAGTTTACAGTGTACCAGCAGAGTTTACACTGTACCAGCAGAGTTTACAGTGTCCCAACAGAGCTTACAGTGTACCAGCAGAGTTTACAGTGTACCAGCAGAGTTTACAGTGTACCAGCAGAGTTTACAGTGTACCAGCAGAGTTTACAGTGTCCCAACAGAGCTTACAGTGTACCAGCAGAGTTTACAGTGTACCAGCAGAGTTTACAGTGTACCAGCAGAGTTTACAGTGTACCAGCAGAGTTTACAGTGTCCCAACAGAGCTTACAGTGTACCAGCAGAGTTTACAGTGTACCAGCAGAGTTTACAGTGTACCAGCAGAGTTTACAGTGTACCAGCAGAGTTTACAGTGTACCAACAGAGCTTACAGTGCACCAGCAGAGTTTACAGTGTACCAACAGAGCTTACAGCGTACTATACTGTCATCCAACCATACGGTTAATACTGCATACAACGCCGTCCATACACACACATACCACTTCATACACGGTGTTAAATTCCCTTCCATGAGCCTGTTAACACGTGTTAACAATTAACATGTTACAAGCTGATGCGTCACTTTTCTGACGCAGTTACTGACCATGATAGACTCTCTCCACCAGGCTACCATTCTCACCTACAAACATCTAAATAGGAGGTGAATGGGAAAGAAAATGAGGAAGATGGTAGGGAAAATGAGGAAGAGAGGGAGAAAATGAGAAAGTGGAGAGGAGGAGAGAGGATTAGGAAAACGGAGGAAAATTAGAACCAGGGTGAAATTAAAATGAGGAAGAGGGTGGAAGGAAAAGGCAAATGAGAAAGAGGGGAATTAAGAAAAATGAGAAAGACAGGGCGGAAAAGGACGATATGCTAGCGAAGGGAAGGAGCTGTGAGTGTGGGAGGAGACAAAAGGAAGAGAAAGGAAGAGAACAGGAGGAAAAGGAAAAGAAAGAGAGAGAGAGAGAGAGAGAGAGTGATGGGGGATCAGCAACACAGTAGTAAAAACGAAAGTGCAAAAGGAGACAGATAAGAGCGAAGAGGAATAGGAGAAGGAGGAGGAGGAGGAGGAGGAATAGGAGGAGGAGGAGAAGGAGGAGGAGGAGAAGGAGGTCAGGAGAGAAAGAGCAGACACGTTAATTAAAAAGAGTAAGATGTCTTCCAGCATGTCTGGAGTATTTAAGAGAACATCCTTCACGGAGAAATTGAAATGTGAGGAATGGAGGAAGAAGCGAGAGAGAGAAAAAAGGGATAGGGATGGTGGAAGAGAGAGAGAGGACGAGGGATAGTAGAAACCTCGAACCTCGACCCTGAAAAATGCAATCCCATCGCTCTACCGACCAGCCCAAGTAACATACAACCAACTTAAGAAACTGAATAAGCTAGATAGAACAAGTCGACTCCTTAAATGGATTCACAGATATAACAAAATAGCCCACAGGATAAAGATCCAAGAGCTGAAGCTCAACCTACAACATACGTCAGACCTACCCTTAAATCTGCAGCACCGGCATGAAAACCTTACCTGACAAAAAAAGATATATATACATATATAGATATAGATATAAGCAACAAGAATACCTTCCTAACAAGAAAGATATATATCAAGAAACTGGACGACACCCCACCGGAGGCAGAAAGGACCTAGGGGGGATATTGATCAAGGCATATAAGATACCAAGATCAATAGTACAAATGCAAGAGATGGAACTATTCGCTTCACACTATTCCAGTTCCACTCTGGACCCCACACACATGTGAATTGAAATATATTCATGTGTTTGATTGAGGCAGCAACATGAAAGGACGCATCAGGATGCAAGTGTCAGATGCGTGACGCAGAGTACCCAGTGGACGCAGGGAAACACCTACACTGACTCAGTAGACACAAGAAAACACCTACACTGACTCAGTAGACACAAGAAAACACTTGCACTGACTCAGTAGACGCAACAAAACACTTACACTGACTCAGTAGACGCAACAAAACACTTACACTGACTCAGTAGACGCAACAAAACACCTACACTGACTCAGTAGACGCAACAAAACACCTACACTGACTCAGTAGACACAAGAAAACACTTGCACTGACTCAGTAGACGCAACAAAACACTTACACTGACTCAGTAGACACAACAAAACACCTACACTGACTCAGTAGACGCAACAAAACACCTACACTGACTCAGTAGACGCAACAAAACACCTACACTGACTCAGTAGACACAAGAAAACACTTGCACTGACTCAGTAGACGCAACAAAACACTTACACTGACTCAGTAGACGCAACAAAACACCTACACTGACTCAGTAGACGCAAGAAAACACCTACACTGACTCAGTAGACGCAACAAAACACCTACACTGACTCAGTAGACGCAACAAAACACCTACACTGACTCAGTAGACGCAACAAAACACCTACACTGACTCAGTAGACGCAACAAAACTCTTCACTTACTAACATAATTTATCCCACAACTTAATGTTAAAAAAACTGAAAACATGAAATACTGACAAAAATCAACTAATCATATATAAAATATGACAATACAAATAATTAACTCAGCTGTTAAAAATCCTTAAAAAATGAGTTATTAATCCTATAAAAAAGGATTTTCGCCGTAAGAGCAGGCTTAAATATTTTGTAGTTTAACAGATAAATTCATCAATTCATAATACAGTAAAAAGCTACATATTATTCCTAAAGTCATTCACATGATACAGTATACATTAGGTGTGAAAAAATGAAAAAAATACAGCTATAGTTTCTCTTTGATAAGGTTGAATACAGGATAGGGTGGTAAGAGAGTATGATTATATGTTGTCTGGAGAGGATATGAGACAGACTAACAGCTAGGACACGAGGATGGAGATTTAAAACGGCCGCCGAATCATTTGGATTATTGGGGGATCGAACGCCGAGCCTTCTAGAAGCTAAGCCGACGACATACACCATTCAAAACGGATCGTAAATTAAGTGATCAATTTAAATGGGATCAGCAGTAAAAGATGGAATGCTAAAAAGAAAGTAATTAAGAGAAAGCAGGCAGAAAGAGCTGGTTAGAAAGTCCTTGTTAGGAAGGACTAGAAAGTTCAGGGACCACAGAATTACGAGGTGGGTGAAAGACATGGTAAATAGACCACAAACTCATTTGGACCTCTTTGAATCTTCACCTGGGTGATATCGAACCACGAACCCCAAGTGTGTGAGGCCGAAGTTCACACTTCGAATCTTTGAACAGACAGACAGACACGTTCAAAAGCTCCCAATTCAACAGACGGGAAGTTCCACTCAAAACCAGAGAAAAGGGCACTTAAAACGTTCATATAGTCTTTAAGACAAAATTTTCTCGATTCTGAGACAGAATACGAGACAGATTCTGAGACAGAATACGAGACAGATTCTGAAACAGAATACGAGACAGATTCTGAAACAGAATACGAGACAGATTCTGAGACAGATTCTGAGACAGAATACGAGACAGATTCTGAGACAGATTCTGAGACAGAATACGAGACAGAATACGAGACAGATTCTGAGACAGCACGAGACAGAGTTCAAGACAGAGGTAAAATCATCGCCTTGAAGAAACAGAAAAACATCTCATTGCGCGAATAAATTTCTTTCTCTATAATTCTAAAACGTTGAAACGTAAATATTGCAAAATGTACAGAATTTATTAAAAATTTGCAAGTGTTTAAAACACGCAATTTGTGAAGAACAGGTAAATTACTATTATGAATAATGTTAATAAAACTTATTGTTATTAATACTAAAAATTGTCATTACTTGCATTACTACAATTAATATTATTAATGCAATTATTAGAACTATTAAGGTCTATCAACCTCTGGAGGGTTATAAAGGCCTATCAACCTCTGGAGGGTTATTAACACCTATCAACCTCTGGAGGGTTATTAAGGCCTATCAACCTCTGGAGGGTTATTAAGGCCTATCAACCTCTGGAGGGTTATTAAGGCATATCAACCTCTGGAGGGTTATTAAGACCTATCAACCTCTGGAGGGTTATTAAGGCCTATCAACCTCTGGAGGGTTATTAAGACCTATCAACCTCTGGAGGGTTATTAATGCCTATCAACCTCTGGAGGGTTATTAAGGCCTATCAACCTCTGGAGGGTTATTAAGGTCTATCAACCTCTGGAGGGTTATTAATGCCTATCAACCTCTGGAGGGTTATTAAGACCTATCAACCTCTGGAGGGTTATTAAGGTCTATCAACCTCTGGAGGGTTATTAAGACCTATCAACCTCTGGAGGGTTATTAAGGCCTATCAACCTCTTGAGGGTTATTAACACCTATCAACCTCTGGAGGGTTATTAAGACCACCACAACACCTTACTAACCAAACAGCAAGTATACTGGAGTATACTATATCATATACACCTCTCTGTGTGTATATATATATATATATATATATATATATATATATATATATATATATATATATATATATATGTAACTCCTTTTTTGTAACACAGTTCAAATAAAGCAAATATATATGTGTACATACAAAAGAATGGGGGTGGTAGGAGAAGAAAATATTAGTGTTCAGTGAGAAACCACAAGGTCTCCTCTGAATACGTTTTATTTTCTTCTCCGAGGCTATGGGTCCCCACATTGGCACCAGAGGTGGTACCCTCACAAACTTTTTATATATATATATATATATATATATATATATATATATATATATATATATATATATATATATAATATATATATATATATATATATATATATATATATATATATATATATATATATATATATATATATATATATATATATATATATATATATATTATATATATTATATATATATATATATATATATATATATATATATATATATATATATATATATATATATATATATATATATATATATATATATATATATATATATATATATATATATATGCAACAATGATCACAAAAACACTGATCCAAGTATGCAGAATAACCACATGTGAAAAATAGAAAATGCTTAACGCGTTTTCGGCTTATTCGCCTTCATCAGAGCAAAGTAGAATGAAGATGAATGAATATCTTCATTCTACTTTGCTCTGATGAAGGCGAATTAGCCGAANAATCCCCTATTTCACGTGGATTAACATAAATCCCATTTCACCCGATTTAACAGGAACCATGTTTAGCTTGGATTTGCAAAGTTAAAAGCGAAACTACATGTGGCTACTGCTCCTGTGCCAGGTCCACTACGGGTTCACCATAGCCCGTGCTACTTGCCCCGCTCCTGTGCCAGGTCCACTACGGGCTCACCATAGCCCGTGCTACTTGCCCCGCTCCTGTGCCAGGTCCACTACGGGTTCACCATAGCCCGTGCTACTTGCCCCGCTCCTGTGCCAGGTCCACTACGGGTTCACCATAGCCCGTGCTACTTGCCCCGCTCCTGTGCCAGGTCCACTACGGGTTCACCATAGCCCGTGCTACTTGCCCCGCTCCTGTGCCAGGTCCACTACGGGTTCACCATAGCCCGTGCTACTTGCCCCGCTCCTGTGCCAGGTCCACTAGGGGTTCACCATAGCCCGTGCTACTTGCCCCGCTCCTGTGCCAGGTAAGTCCACTACGGGCTCACCATAGCCCGTGCTACTTGCCCCGCTCCTGTGCCAGGTAAGTCCACTACGGGCTCACCATAGCCCGCGCTACTTGGAACATTTTGTTCCAAGTAGCTGAATTTTAAACAACAGTAGCGTTCTCTTCCCTACACTTCATGCTGAACACTTACGCAACAACCCACGGCTCCTAATGGCCAAAACCTCTACTTCTCTCGTCTGAAACTTTCAACTATGTAGTCTGAAACTTGCACCAAAGCCCATGACGTTATTAAGAGCACAGCACCTCTCCTCTTGAAGACCAGGCCAGAGAGAAGAGTCAGGCTCCATCACCGCTGCTGAAGGAGCCAGATATTACGCCATTCTCTTATTAAAACTTCTACTGATTACAAACTTCACCAAACTTTATTAATAGAATATGGAAAAAAATAGTCTATCACACTTGTTCTTGAAGACAATTGTTCGTATGATTATTTTCGTGCTACTGTCTATTTTGGCCAACTACTTGGGCTGGACGGTAGAGTGACGGTCTCGCATCATGCAGGTCGGCGTTCAATCCCCGACCGTCCACAAGTGGTTGGGGCACCATTCCTGCCCCCCGTCCCATCCCAAATCCTTATCCTGACCCCTTCCCAGTGCTATATAGTCGTAATGGCTTGGCGCTTTATCCCTGATTACTTCCCCCGCTCCCTGTCTATTTTCTTCTCCACCTTATACTAAATCCTTTCTTCTTCTCCTCCTCTTTCTCTACGGGCTCACCATAGCCCGTGCTACTTGGAACTTCTTGTTCCAGGTAGCGAATCTTTAACAACAACAACTCCTCTTTCTCCTCCTCTTTCTCCTCCTCCTGTTTGGGGCCACTGGTGTTGGGAGAGGGGGGGGGGGTGTTCGGGTAGGTATTTCGAACGTTCGTCTTGTTAAATTTGGAGTGGTTGTGTCGTATTGTATATCTGTAATTGCCAATTTATGTATAGATGTGAAGCGGCTTGGAAACCAGCGTGAGTATACACAAACACACATATGACTCTACATACACACACAGTGTACCCGCTCACGTGTAGGTATTCTACGTACACACGTAAAACCCCCGTTCACATGTACGTATGCAAAAATATGCTGTATTTAAATCGCCGGAATCCCTTGTTGAGGCACAAAGATAACATCCAGCTACTGCATGCCCTCCTCACTGCGGTACTGGGTTCGCGGAACTGCGTTTGCGGTTCGCGGTATCAATAAAGAATGTAGAATGCAAAATTCAGAATCTACTTTGCATTATAAAGGAGGCCACAGAGCCACCAAACACACACCGAAACTACGACGTTGGTACAACGTTCGGACAACTTTTAACACCTAACCAGTTATAACAACCAATATAGCACGTTGTAACAACGTTCTAATACGTCATAAACACGTTAAGTCAAGATGTGACAACTTTATTACAAGTTGTAACAAGTGGAAAATAGAGACAGTTTCGGTTTGTGTTTCCAAGGGGCCAGCGACAGCAGCTGTCTAACTTCCAGGTACCTATTTACTGCTAGGTGAACAGGCGCACCAGATTGAAAGAAACTCATCCCGTTTGCTTCTGCCTCTACCGATTGTCCAGAACGGCGGAAATGTGAACACGAATGACCACTAACTGCAGGCCAACCGAGAGCTCTCCTCTACGCACGCACACACAGGTGGGGGCCTCGTGGCTGAGTGGACAGCGTTCTGTGGGTCGTAGTTCTAAGGGCCTGGCTTTGATTCCCGGTAGAGGCAGAAGCAAACGGGATGAGTTTCTTTCAGTCTGGTGCGCCTGTTCCCCTAGGAGTAAATAGGTACCAGGCATTTCCAATTTGTATGGAAACGAACTTCAATTAGATCTGAAAGGAACTTAACCAATGAAGATGTTTTATTTTCTCAGAGAAACAGAAGGTAAGGTGCAGGCGATGAGTCACAATAACGTGGCTGACGTATGTTGACCAGACCACACACTAGAAGGTGAAGGGACGACGACGTTTCGTCCAATCGACTTGAGAATGGTCCAGGACGGACCGAAACGTCGTCGTCCCTTCACCTTCTAGTGTGTGGTCTGGTCAACAGAAGGTAAGGTGAAGAGAGAAGGGAGGTGAAGGTAAGGGAGGGAAGGGAAGGGAGGTAACAGAAGAGGTGAAGAGAGACCGGGATGGGGTGGAAAGGAAGAGAGCTGAGCCTCTGGATGAAACATGGGAAGTGAAAGAGACAGGATCAGACTCTGTGTCACAATAGTCTTCGTGGAACAGGACAGAATCTCCCCTTCAAGAATAGAGAAAACCATGGCCCTCAGCCTCACCATAAGCAATGGTCATCAACACATTGCTATAAATGAAGTACCAGTAGCATGGAAGACGACCAATGTAGTCCCAATATAGAAAAAATGGAGATAGTGCCCAATACTTTCTTGTGTCTTCAGACTAGGGAGAAGGGAATGTCTTCAGTGTCCCTAGATTAGGAAGAGGTCCTCGATCTCCCTAATTCAGGGAGATGTGCTTTGTTTTCACATCTGAGACTCCACCACAACCTCTCCCTCCTATCCCATCAACCACACCGAAATAGTCTGCTGCAGAACTCACAAGCAGAGATCAATAGCAGAAGAATTAACCAACTTTAAATGGCATTTCCAGTGAGCCGTTCGGCGCAATTCGTCTCGATAGCGTCAAATTCCGCCCATTACGCAGGAATATATATACGCAAGACGGCTCTAAGACGACAAGAGGGCCCGGGATTTATGGGGCAAAGATGCGTTACTCTGCCGCCTGAATTCTTGGGTTGTGGGAGCTTCCGAGAATTGCTTTTCAGCCACGATTCTAATTTAATTCTACTTGTGAAATTAGATATATGGCGCAGTCAATTGCAGTCCCACGGTGGGATAAGATTGTTGGTACCTCTGCCCCAGCGTCGGTGGGGTCACGCACACACACACACACACACACACACACACACACACACACACACACACACACACACACACACACACACACACACACACACACACACACACACCTGACTTAATGACCATCACGCTAATGGCTTGACCCTTGACAAACAACAATGGTTCAGTCAAGACAGTACCGAACAAGCTGACACACACCTAACTAACAAACCGTGAGAGAAACAAGCCATAGACGTCAGGAACTACATAAAACCAGCTACGCAACCCCTCCTTACGAAACCTGTACATCTTTTTCACAATCTTGCGCCTGTGTTTCCAGTTATTAAACTGTTTGCAATCTTCGAATCATCACAACTCACAGGTTATTATCGAGATAAACAACCTCATAGAATTTCGCACAATTTACAATTTACAATTTACAATTTTAAAAATGAATTTATTTACAAACAATTTACAAATTTATTTACAAACAATTGACAAATATATTTACAATCAATTTACAAATTTATTTACAAACAATTGAACTGATTTACAAACAATTTACAAATATATTTACAAACATATTACAGATTTATTTACAGACAATTTACAAATTTATCTACAGGCAATTTACAAATTTATTTACAATTTACAAATTTATTTACAAACTTACCAATTTACCAGAGACACCGCTAGAAGGAAAAAAAAAAACTCACCCTCCGCCTGTTCGTACGCGATACTGATAACGGTTTTCCTATAATTCGGAAACTGGCCGGATAAGCGAGTTATTCATTCCGGTTTAATCAGTGGACGAGGCGATTTGCCGATGATTGCAATATATTACGCATTCATTATATACGCAATTTCATGCAAATGCAACGGAACACATTGGTAAAATAATTAATAGCGAGTCTCCAGATTAAACTCTGCGGGCCGAGGAGATTCCGTTAACAGGTACTAAGGGGCCGTTAACAGGAACCGGGTATGAAGGATCCGTTAACTCCTCACAAGACTTAAAAACACTGAGAAAGGGGCCTCTAAGTGAACTGTTAGCTGACAGCAGCTAACAGGAGCTAACAGGAGCTAACAGGAGCTAACAGCAGCTAACAGCAGCTAACAGCAGCTAACAGCAGCTAACAGCAGCTAACAGGAGCTAACAGCAGCTAACAGCAGCTAACAGCAGCTAACAGGAGCTAACAGATGCTAACAGCAGCTAACAGCAGCTAACAGCAGCTGACAGCAGCTAACAGGAGCTAACAGCAGCTAACAGGAACTAACAGGAGCTAACAGATGCTAACAGCAGCTAACAGCAGCTAACAGGAGCTAACAGCAGCTAACAGGAGCTAACAGGAGCTAACAGATGCTAACAGCAGCTAACAGGAGCTAACAGGAACTGACAGGAGCTAACAGGAGCTAACAGGAGCTGACAGGAGCTGACAGGAGCTGACAGGAGGAGCTGACAGCCACTGCACCCTGGGGCGTAGTGTAGACCAGCACAAACATGTGATCATGTGATGCCAAGAGTGACAGGCAAACCAGAATAATATTTGTATTTATTTTTGGTTCCGTCTGTCAACTGAGTTTACAGTGTACCAGCAGAGTTTACAGTGTACCAGCAGAGTTTACAGTGTACCAGCAGAGTTTACAGTGAACCAGCAGAGTTTACAGTGTACCAGCAGAGTTTACAGTGTACCAGCAGTGCTTACAGTGTACCAGCAGAGTTTACAGTGTACCAGCAGAGCTTACAGTGTACCAGCAGAGTTTACAGTGTACCAGCAGAGTTTACAGTGTACCAGCAGAGTTTACAGTGTACCAACAGAGTTTACAGTGTACCAACAGAGTTTACAGTGTACCAGCAGAGTTTACAGTGTACCAACAGAGTTTACAGTGTACCAGCAGAGTTTACAGTGTACCAGCAGAGTTTACAGTGTACCAACAGAGTTTACAGTGTCCCAGCAGAGTTTACAGTGTACCAGCAGAGTTTACAGTGAACCAGCAGAGTTTACAGTGTACCAGCAGAGTTTACAGTGTACCAGCAGAGTTTACAGTGTACCAGCAGAGTTTACAGTGTACCAGCAGAGTTTACAGTGTACCAGCAGAGTTTACAGTGTACCAACAGAGTTTACAGTGGTGTACCAGCAGAGTTCACAGTGTACCAGCAGAGTTTACAGTGTACCAGCAGAGTTCACAGTGTACCATCAGAGTTTACAGTGTACCAGCAGAGTTTACAGTGTCCCAACAGAGTTTACAGTGTACCAGCAGAGTTTACAGTGTCCCAACAGAGTTCACAGTGTACCAGCAGAGTTTACAGTGTACCAGCAGAGTTTACAGTGTACCAGCAGAGTTTACAGTGTCCCAACAGAGTTTACAGTGTATCAGCAGAGTTTAGAGTGTCCCAACAGAGCTTACAGTGAACCAACAGAGCTTACAGTTTACCAGCAGAGTTTACAGTGAACCAACAGAGCTTACAGTTTACCAGCAGAGCTTACAGTGAACCAACAGTTTACAGCATACTATACTGTCATCCAACCATACGGTTAATACTGCATACAACGCCGTCCATACACACACACACCACTTCATACACGGTGTTAAATTCCCTTCCCTGAGCCTGTTAACATGTGTTAACAATTAACATGTTACAAGCTGATACGTCACTTTTCTGACGCAGTTACTGACCATGATAGACTCTCTCCACCAGACTATCATTCTCACCTTCAAACAGCTAAAAATGAGGAAGATGGTAGGGGAAATGAGAACGATGGTAGGGGAAATGAGGAAGATGGTAGGGGAAATGAGGGAGATGGTAGGGAAAATGAGGGAGATGGTAGGGAAAATGAGGGAGATGGTAGGGAAAATGAGGGAGATGGTAGGGGAAATGAGGACGATGGTAGGGGAAATGAGGGAGATGGTAGGGGAATTGAGGGAGATGGTAGGGGAAATGAGGGAGATGGTAGGGGAATTGAGGGAGATGGTAGGGGAATTGAGGGAGATGGTAGGGGAATTGAGGGAGATGGTAGGGGAAATGAGGGAGATGGTAGGGGAATTGAGGTAGATGGTAGGGGAAATGAGGGAGATGGTAGGGAAAATGAGGTAGATGGTAGGGGAAATGAGGTAGATGGTAGGGAAAATGAGAAAGATGGTAGGGGAAATGAGGAAGATGGTAGGGGAAAATGAGGAAGATGGTAGGGGAAATGAGAAAGATGGTAGGGGAAATGAGGAAGAGGGTGGAAGGAAAAGGCAAATGAGAAAGAGGGGAATTAAGGAAAAATGAGAAAGACAGGGCGGAAAAGGACGATATGCTAGCGAAGGGAAGGAGCTGTGGGTGTGGCAGGAGACAAAAGGAAGAGAAAGGAAGAGAACACGAGGAAAAGGAAAAGGGAGAGGAGAGAGAGAGAGAGAGAGTGATGGGGGATCAGCAACACAGTAGTAAAAACGAAAGTGCAAAAGGAGACAGATAAGAGCGAAGAGGAATAGGAGAAGGAGGAGGAGGAGAAGGAGGCCAAGGAGAGAAAGAGCAGACACGTTAATTAAAAAAGAGTAAGATGTCTCCCAGCATGTNCCCTCGTGGCACCAATAAAAACGTGGACTAGCCCAGTGCCAGGCAATAAATCAGAGTATCATGGCACTGGACGATTCCTAAACTTTATAGTGCCAAGTACAGAATGGCACACCTGCTCCTTTCTCTCTCTCTTCTCTTTCCTCTCTCTCTCTCTCTCTCTTCTTTCTCTCTCTCTCTTTCTCTCTCTCTCTCTCCAGTAGTTACCGAGCCTCGCGGCCGAGCGGAGAGCGCTCTGGGCTCGTAGTCCCAAGGGTTCGGGTCGATTCTCAGAGGCAGAAACAAATGTGGAGAGTTTCTTTCACCTGATACTCCTGCTCACCTAGCAGTAAAAAATAGGTTCATGATAGGAGAAATATAGAGAAAAATAGGTCCGCAGGGAGCACATTAGATAACGAGAGTTGGAAAGGCGGAGTCCAAGAGCTAAGACCTCGATCCTGCAGGTAGAAATGTTAATACATACCCATACACGGCTTCAAGCGACACGCACCTGTATACAAGTATACACATCTAGACACAACTAGGTGAGTATACACAGGTATACATAGGTACACGAGTGCTCACGGATGGATATATATATATATATATATATATATATATATATATAATATATATATATATATATATATATATATATATATAATATATATAAATATTTCCCTGAGTGAAGATAAATTAACCGGATTCACTGTAAACACTTCCCCTACAAACAGTTTATCAGCATTATCCGGTTTCTAAAATAATTAACCGGATTTAATTACTTCTGTCTTCGAATTGCCAGAAAACGGCATAATTAGTATATGTTACTGTCTTGTTGATAAGGTCGGGGATTGAACGCCGACCTGCATGAAGGGAGACCGTCTAAACTTTCATGGATTTAACATAAGAACATAATTCCCATATTGACCAGAAGCTTGTTGTTGTTAAAGATTCGCTACCCTGGAACAAAGTTCCAAGTAGCACGGGCTATGGTGAGCCCGTAGTTGAGACCAGAAGCGTTTAATGGGGTTTTATATTCTCGAGTGAGTTTCCCAGTCAATTATGATTGAAGTCTCCCATTACTGCAATTATTACACTTAATCCTTGTGAGGGGTATTCCTACAAGCTTTATACGAATCCTATCCTATATCCTTATTCTTGGATACTGGCTCATGGGGGCAGGGGGGGGGGGCTGCAGGACGTGGATATACTGGCCAATTGGGCATAAAACCGTTTTCAAATGGTCATTGTTTGTAAATAGAGCAAACAGTGTCGTATCGAAAACAGACAGACAGCAAACTACAGCAGAAAATCCTGACCTGGCCTGATCTGGCACAACCTGGCCTGACCTGGCACAAACCTGGCCTGACCTGGCACAACCTGGCCTGACCTGGCACAACCTGTCTGACCTGGCACAACCTGGCCTGACCTGGCACAACCTGGTCTGACCTGGCACAACCTGGCCTGACCTGGCACAACCTGGCCTGACTTGGCACAACCTGGTCTTACCTGGCACAACCTGGCCTGACCTGGCACAACCTGGCTGACCTGGCACAACCTGGTCTTACCTGGCACAACCTGGCCTGACCTGGCACAACCTGGCCTGACCTGGCACAACCTGGTCTGACCTGGCACACCTGGCCTGACCTGGCACAACCTGGTCTGACCTGGTCAATCAATATTCCACTTACCTATTTATCTACCTGTCCATTTATCTGTCTAACTATCCATAAATCTTTAATCAGATCTCTCTCTATTCTAATATAACCCGGCATAATCAAATCTCTCGCTCCTAAAGTCTCCTGGCCCAATCTCATGTCTCCTAACCACGTCTATCCTAATCTGACTTAACCTAATCAAACCTAATCTAATCAGACTTGTCCTAATCTGACTTAACCTATTCAGACCTATCCTACCTAGACTTGACACGGCCTAACCTAACCTACTACAGTCTATCCACAATTCTATTATCTCTAGAATAGAAAATAAAATTCCCCTTTGCCGTACAGAATTTAACGGAAGAGGTTAAATTATTTTTGAAAGTAATAATTTTGGGAGGAG
Organism: Procambarus virginalis; assembly: GCA_020271785.1. NCBI lineage: Eukaryota > Metazoa > Arthropoda > Malacostraca > Decapoda > Cambaridae > Procambarus > Procambarus virginalis. Next base: position 1,932,517 of record WNGS01165751.1, read on the forward strand.
GTAATTTTATGTTGGGTATTGGGGTTCCCCCCCTCCCCCCCTTCCAGGAGTGTTTTATTTAACGCCAAACACGCCCGTGTGGCACCACGATGTTTTAGTGGGTTAATGCCGGTGTTTAGGAGGTTATCGGTGTTTGTTTTGGCTACGAAGAATTCTGGCAGTGTTTGGGCTCGTGTGTGTGTGTGTGTGTGTGTGTGTGTGTGTGTGTGTGTGTGTGTGTGTTTGTGTTTGTGTGTGTGTGTGTGTGTGTGTGTGTGTTTATTTGGGTGCACTCAATTGCATAATAAAAATAAAGGATGACTTTGATGAATATACTAGTAATATTAAAAATGGGGGGTTTGAACAGGTTATCCAATAATTTCTCTCTCTCTCTCTCTCTCTCTCTCTCTCTCTCTCTCTCTCTCTCTCTCTCTCTCTCTCTCTCTCTCTCTCTCTCTCTTCCTCTTCCTTCTCTCCTTCCATCGCTATCAGCATTCTCACTTGACTTGCCTTTCCGCCCACTTGCTATCTCCCAATACTCTCATTCTCCTTTGATTCACTCATAATTCATCCCCCCATTTCTCTTCTTCCTCATTTACCCGCAGTTTATCGCTCTCTCTTCTAGCCTGCCCTCTCTTATCTTCCCATTCTTTACGCTCTCCACGCCTCTTACGAACTTCCTTTCGCTGAGTGATCGGTCGTGGGCCATTATGTCCGAATTTACACTACTCACACCCGTCCACAACCCGTCATGTTCCATCTTATTGTCACCTGTGGCTCGACACGGCTCTCGTAGGTCGACACGGCTCTCGTTGGTCGACACGGCTCTCGTAGGTCGACACGGCTCTCGTAGGTCGACACGTCGTCTCAGACCTCTTGTAGCTTAGCAAGTCCGGGTTACAGTCTTGTTTAAAACACGTTCCTACAGGCGAAAACACACACAGTTCATGGATTTCTCTCTCTCCCTCTCCCTTACCCTCTCCTTCTCTCTCTCTCTCAGGACCGCGTATAGACTTCTCTATCCAATCATCTTGACAATCCTCAGTTCCCCTTTGTTAATTAGCCACCGGGGATGACACGCATGACGTCATAATTAAGTCGATACAAGTCACATTAACCAATAGCAATTAACTTGGCTAGTTAGCTAGTTATACACTAATACTTTGTCAGACGATGAGTTCCAGTAACGAGGCTGAAGATATGATGAACAAACTACTCATCAGAAGAAGTCGAAACCGTATATACAGCTCACCTACTATTTAAGATGATGTTAAAACTCCATGCATTTCTAACTCTAAAATTCATAGCTTCTTTTCAAATGTACTCCACTAAGCAAACGGTGGAGTGTTTCAATCGTAGGTTAGACTTATATAAATAAGTTTGGGTGGTTATAATAGGAGCTGCCTCGCATGGACCAATAGGAGCTGCCTCGAATGGACCAATAGGAGCTGCCTCGTATGAACCAATAGGAGCTGCCTCGTATGGACCAATAGGAGCTGCCGCGTATGGACCAATAGGAGCTGCCTCGTATGGACCAATAGGAGCTGCCTCGTATGGACCAATAGGAGCTGCCTCGTATGGACCAATAGGAGCTGCCTCGTATGGACCAATAGCAGCTGCCTCGTATGGGCCAATAGGAGCTGCCTCGTATGGACCAATAGGAGCTGTCTCGTATGGACCAATAGGAGCTGCCTCGTATGGACCAATAGGAGCTGCCTCGTATGGGCCAATAGGAGCTGCCTCGTATGGACCAATAGCAGCTGCCTCGTATGGACCAATAGGAGCTGCCTCGTATGGACCAATAGGAGCTGCCTCGTATGGACCAATAGCAGCTGCCTCGTATGGACCAATAGGAGCTGCCTCGTATGGCCAATAGGAGCTGCCTCGTATGGACCAATAGGAGCTGCCTCGTATGGACCAATAGGAGCTGTCTCGAATGCACCAATACTCCTGCAGTTTCTTCTACTCTCATCGTCTTAAAAGCATGCAGCAATTAAATCCTTTTTTTATAAACACCTCAGCCTTTAAACTAAGAAACAATTCAATCCACTTACAAAAAAAAGTGTGGGTAATGAAAGCAAGGAGCCTCATTACTTTACTGAGCTGAGGGCATTAAGTTAGGAGATAAGGGTTATATATGCAGCCCTTAAGGGCTCTAAACTGGTACTTTGTCTCCACAGCTCCTAAGACCAGGAATCTTGCGCGTCGAACGGATGGAATGTCGCGCACGCACACACGCACGCACACACCACACACACACACACACACACACACACACACACACACACACACACACACGGAAGAAGAGAGAGGGAGGTTGATGGAGAGATGGGGAGAGAGAGATAGGATAGAGAGCATGAAAGTAAGGGAAGGAGGGAAGAATAGAGAAGAGAGGGATGGGGAGGGGAGTTTAAGAGAGAGAGAGAGAGAGAGAGAGAGAGAGAGAGAGAGAGAGAGAGAGAGAGAGGAGAGAGAGAGAGAGAGAGAGAGAGAGAGAGAGAGAGAGAGGAAGGGGAATAGGAGGGTTAGGAGTTAACCCCGGGCACCGCCGGGGACCTATACAGTAATAACTATAATAATTTATGTCCAGCTAGACCTTGGGTGGGGTAGGTGAAGTGTTTCAGTTTTGCGAGGACGCGAGTGAATCACTCAGAGAGTTACGAACACAAGATGGCGAACCGCCGTTCGAAAGCAAATTCGAACAACGCAGGAATCCTGTGTAAAGTGTTTATAAGGAGGGGTTATACATTATTATTCTTATTAGGCCTATTTGTGATGTAATGATCATTTGTATTGACTACAGTCAACTCTTAACAACCTGGAAAAGCTCACCTCGCCACAGGCTCGCGAGGCGCGCGTGTGTGCGTTTGACGGAAGTGGTTGTGCAGGCTTTGGTTCGGCGCCAGACGCCACCAGGAACCAGTTCGTGAAGTTACCTTTTGTGGCGTTATCAGAAGCCAGTGCCTTCCTGAGTTCTGTGGCGCCTGTCAAACTGGGACCTGTCACCTGTCAAACTGGGGCCTGTCACCTGTCAAACTGGGGCCTGTCATCTGTCAAACTGGGGTCTGTCACCTGTCACGCTAGACCTGTCATACTGTCACACTGGGGTCTGTCACCTGTCACGCTAGACCTGTCATACTGTCACACTGGGGGCGTGTCACCTGTCACGCTAGACCTGTCATACTGTCACACTGGGGTCTGTCACCTGTCACGCTAGACCTGTCATACTGTCACACTGGGGCCTGTCACCTGTCACGCTAGACCTGTCATACTGTCACACTGGGGGCGTGTCACCTGTCACGCTAGACCTGTCATACTGTCACACTGGGGTCTGTCACCTGTCACGCTAGACCTGTCATACTGTCACACTGGGGGCCTGTCACCTGTCACGCTAGACCTGCCATACTGTCACACTGGGGGCGTGTCACCTGTCACGCTAGACCTGTCATACTGTCACACTGGGGGCCTGTCACGCTAGACCTGTCATACTGTCACACTGGGGCCTGTCACCTGTCACGCTAGACCTGTCATGCTGTCACACTGGAGTCTGTCACCTGTCACGCTAGACCTGTCATACTGTCACACTGGGGTCTGTCACCTGTCACGCTAGACCTGTCACCTGTCACGCTAGACCTGTCATACTGTCACACTGGGGTCTGTCACCTGTCACGCTAGACCTGTCATACTGTCACACTGGGGGCGTGTCACCTGTCACGCTAGACCTGTCATACTGTCACACTGGGGGCCTGTCACCTGTCACGCTAGACCTGTCATACTGTCACACTGGGGTCTGTCACCTGTCACGCTAGACCTGTCATACTGTCACACTGGGGGCCTGTCACCTGTCACGCTAGACCTGTCATACTGTCACACTGGGGTCTGTCACCTGTCACGCTAGACCTGTCATACTGTCACACTGGGTCTGTCACCTGTCACGCTAGACCTGTCACCTGTCACGCTAGACCTGTCATACTGTCACACTGGGGTCTGTCACCTGCCACGCTAGACCTGTCACCTGTCACGCTAGACCTGTCATACTGTCACACTGGGGTCTGTCACCTGTCACGCTAGACCTGTCACCTGTCACACTAGACCTGTCATACTGTGGTCTGTCACCTGTCACGCTAGACCTGTCACCTGTCACGCTAGACCTGTCATACTGTCACACTACGCCTGCCAACTCACCAGGTAAATTATGAGTCCCCGTTGAGTGAGTTCCCATTGTCCGGGAGAGGCTGTGGAGAGCCCGGCATTGACAATTCCGTGTCGTGAATTTCCGTGTCACTCTCTGCTTCACTCAAGTCCTGTTCGAGCAGTTCCGAGTCCAGCAGCTCTGGGTCCGAGAGCTCGGAGAGGTAGGACTCGGCCAGCGACTCGTCCAGGTCCGCTAATTCCGGGTCCAAGAGCTCCGAGTCCAAGAGTTCCGGGTCTGACAGATCAATTTCAACATTGAGTTCGTTCGGGTCAGATAACTGAAGCGCGGACAATTCGTATTCCAGCGTGTCTGTGTCCGGCATTTCGTAGTCCACCAGCTCAGAGTCGGTCATTGCAGGAGAAGATAACTGTGAATCAGACATTTCAATGTCTTGCAATACTGTCTTTGCAACACTCAACAAAATGTCTGTCACTGAACAAGAAGGCAGTGAGCCATCCTGGAAGTAAACACTGATCATTCACATTGTACAGAATTATATCTTGACTAACTTTAACGTATGTTAAAATGATATTTGAAATGTTATTTTCATATGTTATAAAATGATATTTTGAAATGCTCAGAAATCCCCCAATTTAACACAAACGAAACGCGTATTTAACAACACAAAAATAATGAGGATAAATTACTGGCGTGGAAGCCAGGCAAAGGAATGATGGCCAGCTGCTAGATTCATCAAGTTTTGACGAAACCTCTATATCTTTCCTTAATCATTTCAGCTTATAGTTTATTAACGGTTTACGAGCTCTGAATCGCTACGAGGTTGTCTTATAACAACAACAATCTTGGTTTGTGACGTTACGAAGCTTCGTAATATGTTAAATATAAAATAAGTCGCCACGATCGGGGAAAAGATGCACAGGTTTCGTAAGAGGGCTCGTAAAAGCTTGATGCTTCGTGGTCCAACTTAGTGGGAAGACTGATGCATCGCCTCGACTCTAGACAAATACAGCTTCAATTATAGGCACTGTGAAGGGACCCCAATGATGTAGTAGATATATGTAGTAGATATTGTTATGTGGTGGATATCGCTATCCGGCCACTGTCTTGTGGGCTTCTATGGTGTCAATGTGATCTCTCTCTCTCTCTCTCTCTCTCTCTTTCATTCCCTCCCTCCCTCTCTCTCTCTCAATTCTCATCTATATTCAAGGCATTGTCCTCCCGTTCTCTATGACCGGAAGAGTCAGGATCATTTAATAACATTGATGCTAGCCTCGTCGACTAATATAATGATATCCTATTGGATCCACCAGACTATTACCTGGTGATGTGGGAGCTGCGTTCTCCACACAGGCGCCTATGATGGCTGTCGTTCCGGGGTTGTCATTGGTTATTGAGAGAGCACTTAAACCTTGTTTTGTTAGTTCAATTCCCCAGCGTGCTGGTGTGAAGTGCCTTGTTTGGTACTGAATTAGTCAGTGCTTGCTTGCTTGCCTCTTCTCCTTTCTCTCTCTCTCCTTGTCTCCACCTTTCCTACCCTGCCTCCTCTCCTCTCTCCCTACGTCTCTCCCTGCCCCCATCTCTCTCTCTCTCACTACCTGCTCCTGTCTCCCTCTCTCACCATCTGCTCCTATGTCTCCCTCTCTCCCTCCCTCCCTACTTGCTTGCCTTGCCTACCTCAATGCCTCCCTCCCTCCCTTCCTATCTCCCTACCCATACCGGTGAACCCAGCCTATAGCACTCTAGGGGAATTCACAACAGCAGCAAACCTACTCTGTTTTATCCAAACTACACACACATACACATCAATAAACAAAC
>WNGS01165751.1:1971479-1981794 GCA_020271785.1 Procambarus virginalis
CAATCTGTGCCTACAATGATCACATGAAAGTGTTGATCAGGTGATGAAAATAATCTTTCCTGCCTCTACTCTACACAGACACCGTCTTGTTGAATCGGCTATAATACACAATGTAACCAACATGAACTCGAGTCCGGGCTTTGTTGCTGTGGACTCTTCCCTTTCACAGTATATACTCAAATGCTCTAATCTATCTTTCTAACAAACGTGACCTACATAAGCTTACCCCTTCAATTTATCTTTCTTTCTCTTTTCTTTTCTTTCTCTCTTCTCCCTTTTTCTGTTCATTGTCTTTTCCTACACTCCCTTGCAATCCTCTTCTTATTCCTATCTCCTTCTCATTCAGTGGTTATAATAGGAGCTGCCTCGTATGGGCCAATAGGCCCTCTGCAGCTCTTTATTATTATTACTATCCCCTCTACTACACCTTACTTTGCTCCTCAGCTCTCTCTTGCCTATTTATTGCCTGTCTCTACTTCCTCATCACAATCGACTTGAGAATGGTCCAGGACGGACCGAAACGTCATCGTCCCTTCACCTTCTAGCGTGTGATCTGGTCAACAAAGGTGTTGATCACTTCGACCAAATGGTAAAATATTATCATTTCACATGGAAATGTCACAAGTGGATGAAGAAAATCATGTTCTACTTTCTGCAAATGGCTGTCCATAATGCTTTTGTGTTATACAAGTACTACACAACTGATACAAAGAAACTCATTGCTCCATTTCCACAAAGTAATCATTTTGTCACTATTGAATTTTGAGTCTACGAATTGGCCTCTACAAAATTATACATGCTGGTGATGTACATGAGAGCAGATCTACTGGCATCAATGTTGCAACATCTGGACCATCAGGTGTGAGGTGGCCACTATTCCTATCTTCACCTCGAGATGAAAATTCATCATCTGACTCAGAAGACGAGAGTCAGATTACTCCTTCTGGTGCTGCTGCTAGGAGAAACCCTCATATTGTGGATAAACCAGAACGTCTGAACAGGAACTTGAACCATTCCCTAATTCACATTGAGAAATCTCTGAAATGCTGTGTCTGGTACAAGTTTGGATAAAAGAAGGACACCAAGTATAAGTGCAATTCATGTGGTGTCGCACTGTGTGCTGTACCATACTCTGGATTGTATCCTTACCCTTACCCCTTAGAGTATTATTCTATTGTGAACACTATGATACCAAAATGAATGACATAATGCAAAAATTGATGTATCAAACTGAAAATAGTACAGGGGTACCTCGGTTTACGAGCGCCCCTGTTTACGAACTTTTCAGGTTACGAGCCCGATTTGTTCATAAAATTTGAATCGAGATACGAACTTTACCTTGGGATACGAGTTTGTTGATACGCGTACGGCTGACCTAGCGCATGGTGGCATGGCGATTGCGCCTCAGTTTACCAGTGCCTCGCGCCCAGTGACTATCCCGCCTGATTTTGTTTTCTTTTCGAATTTTTGGCTATTTGGCCATAAAAGTTGTTATTATATATTTTGCCCTGGGTCCCTAGAAAGCCAGTGGTAAGGTTCAAGACAAGAAATCACATGTGGGAATGACCTGTAACGTACGTTTATGTTACGTTGTTGGGTTGATTAGATACACAGTGTTTAGTGAGTTTCACATTTATTTAGTAGTCCTGGATACACCAGTGTCGTAGACGTTGAGACGAAGCCTGGAGCAGAGCAGAGAGCTGAGTGAGGCCGGAGTCGTGGAGCTCTATGCGGGAGAGCGTGGTGGCTCGATTGGGAATTGCGAGTGTCTGAACTCGGGGAGCGATAGCGTTGTAGCTGGATGCGGTCGTAGTCTGCTGTCTGCTCTGTGTCGAAGCTGTAGCGTCTTGGGTCGACTAGAACTGCCCAAGCCGAGTACTACATTCTTGACTGGAGATTGCACTGGTTTGCTGTTCTCACATCGCTGGGTTATATAGTGATTACACCTCAGCTCCCTGCAACAAGGTGAGAAGAGTATTACCTGTAATTGGGGAAAGGATTGTAGCTTGTGTGATTAGTAATGCATTAAGATAATGAGATAATGGAGCGAGTATAAGGATTACTCGCTACAGACCATAGAGGAAAAACAAGAGATCATTCGTAAGCATGAAAATGGTACTCGTGTTGTTGAACTAGCTAGGCAGTATAACAAATCCATGTCAACGATATGCACTGTACTTGCCAAGAAAAAGAACATTTTGAGTGCTAAAGTGGCAATGGGCATATCAACAATCATGAAGCAAAGAACACAAATACTTAAAGATGTGGATCGTTCGCCTTATGCGTTTTTGTTCTCGTATTGCCATTCTTGGTGATATTTAGTGCCCTCTGATTATTTCGGACTTTGATGGTGCTACATAGCCTTCCCGGTTTGGTGCCTTCTTTGATAATTACCTTACCTTGAGATGTGGAAAAGTTGTTATTAATTTGGATACACAACAAGGAGTTAGCAGGTGATAGCGTTTCAGAGGCCATCATTTGTGAGAAAGCCAGGGTATTGTACAAAGACCTTGTAAGGAAAACCAATGGAACGAGTGCAATTACAAAAGACATTAAGGCAAGCAGGGAAGGTTTGAAAAATTTAAAAAAAGAAGTGGTAATCATAGTTTTGTGAGGCATGGGGAGGCTGCTAGCTCACACAAGCCAGCAGCTGAAAGATTTATTGAAGAATTTAAGATTTTGTAGAGACTGAGGAATACTTACTGCAACAAGTGTTTAATTGTGATGAGACAGGACTGTTCTGGAAAAGATTGCCTAAGAGGACATACATTACCAAGGAGGAGAAACCATTGCCCGGACACAAGCCTATGAAAGATAGATTTATGCTTGTGCTGTGTGGAAATGCAAGTGGAGATTTGAAAATTAAACCCTTGCTTGTGTATCATTCTGAAAATCCAAGGGTTTTCAAAAAATATAGTGTGCAGAAAAACCAAATGTGTGTGATGTGGAAGGCTAATAGTAAGGCATAAGTGACCGGGATTTTTTTTACGGAGTGGGTGAATGATGTGGTGTGCCCTGCCATACAAAAATATCTGCAGGAGAAAAGTTTGCCACTCAATGCCCTCCTTCTCCTCGACAATTCTCCTGCTCATCCTCCAGGCTTGGAAGATGCATTGTTGAACCAATTTAATTTTCTCACAATAAAGTTCCTTCCTAACACCACTCCTCTAATTCAGCCTATGGACCAGAAAATCATAGCAAATTTTAAGAAACTTTATGAAAGGGCACTTTAACGGAAATGTTTTGAAGTGACTAATGCCACAAAACTCACCCTCAAAGAGTTCTGGAAAAACTATTTTAACATTTGTAGTGCTTTAAAACTCATTGACAAAGCCTAGCAAGAAGTGACTCAAAGAACCCTGATCTCTAGCTGGAGAAAATTGTGGCCTGAATGTGTGACAGAACTAGACTTTGAGGGGTTTGAGCCTGTAAATGAAGTGCCTATTGTTGAGGAAATCGTTACTCTGGGCTAGAGAATGGGCTTGGAATTGGATGGTGCTGATGTGGAGGAGTTGGTGGAAGAACACAACGAAGAACTTACCACCGAAGAACTCCAAGCACTTCAACAGGAACAGCAACAAGAGGCAGCTGAGGATATTTCTTCAGAGGAGGATGAGGCAGTAGAGAATGTCCCTTCCTCAACAATTAGGAAGTGGTGTGAGATATGGGAAGAAATGCAAACCTTTATTGAAACGAGTCACCCAGAGAAAGCTGTAGTAGGCCGTCGAATTAATCTTTTCAATGACAATGTGATGCCTCACTACAGACAAGTGTTGCAAAGAAGGGACAAACAAATTCAATGGAATGTTTCCTTGTGAGAAAATCAGTGAGCCACAACCAGGACCTAGTGGTATGCAGGCAAAGCATGCCAGAGAGTGCATTCCAGAGAAATCTTCACTGCCTGATGTTATAATGGAAAGGAAACTCTTCCAAACAGTAACACCTCTCCTCCTCCTCCCTCCTCACCATCTTCCATATGCCAACAGGAGTCATCAGCAAGGGTAAGTAATAACTTGAACACACTTTTGTAGTAAAAATTTGGGTGAATTAGGTATAAAATTTACTTTGAAGTGAAGTTTTTGGGGAGTCAGGAATGGATTAATTCATTTCCCATTATTTTTTATGGGGAAATTCGCTTCGGTTTACAAATTTTCGGGTTACGAACCGTCTCCAGGAATGGATTAAATTCTTAAACCAAGGTGACCATGGTGTTATTGCCCATAAAATGCGCTCAAAAGGAATTACCGGAAAAGTAGGCAGATGGATCTACAATTTCCTGACCAACAGAACCCAATGTGTAATAGTCAACAAAATAAAATCCAACCCGTCAACCGTTAAGAGCTCAGTCCCCCAGGGTACTGTGCTTGCTCCAGTACTTTTTCTCATCCTTATATCGGACATAGACAAGAACACAACCTATAGCACTGTATCATCCTTTGCAGATGACACTAGGATCTTCATGAGAGTAGGCAACATAGAGGACACGGCGAACCTCCAGTCAGATGTAGATCAGGTCTTTCTATGGGCTACAGAAAATAATATGGTGTTTAACGAAGACAAGTTCCAGCTCATGCGCTATGGAAAAAATGAAATTATAAAAACTGAAACCACGTACAAAACTCAGGCAAATCATAACATAGAACGAAAAGGCAATGTAAAGGATCTGGGTGTACTCATGTCGGAAGACCTTACCTTTAAAGAACACAATAAAGTAGCCGTCACAACTGCAAGAAAAATGACAGGTTGGATAACAAGAACTTTTCACACTAGAGATGCTATACCGATGATGACACTTTTCAAAACGCTTGTGCTCTCTAGAGTGGAGTACTGCTGCACAATGACAGCCCCTTTCACTGCGGGTGAAATTGCTGACCTGGAGAGCGTGCAGAGATCCTTTACTGCTAGAATCCACTCGGTAAAACATCTAAACTATTGGGACCGACTAAAGAGCCTAAATCTGTATTCCCTTGAGCGCAGGCGGGAGAGATACATAATAATTTACACGTGGAAAATATTAGAGGGGCTGGTCCCAAACCTGCACACAGAAATAACATCACATGAGACCAGAAGACATGGCAGGATGTGCAGAATACCCCCGTTGAAAAGCAGAGGTGCAACTGGTACTCTGAGAGAGAACTCTATCAACATCAGAGGCCCGAGACTGTTCAACACGCTTCCACTACACATAAGGGACATAACTGGCAAACCCCTCACAGTGTTCAAGAGAGAACTGGATAAGCACCTCCAAAGGATACCTGATCAACCAGGCTGTGACTCATACGTCAGGCTGCGAGCAGCCGCGTCCAACAGCCTGGTTGATCAGTCCAGCAACCAGGAGGCCTGGTCGATGACCGGGCCGCGGGGACGATAAGCCCGGAAGCACCTCAAGGTATCCTCAAGGTAAGGTACCCTTGTATACACATTTGTGTAATTACCTAAGTGTAATTACCTAAGTGTAGTTACAGGATGAGAGCTACGCTCGTGGTGTCCCGTCTTCCCAGCACTCTTTGTCATATAACGCTTTGAAACTACTGACGGTCTTGGCCTCCACCACCTTCTCCCCCAACTTGTTCCAACCGTCTACCACTCTGTTTGCGAAAGTGAATTTTCTTATATTTCTTCGGCATCTGTGTTTAGCCAGTTTATATCTATGACCTCTTGTTCTTGAAGTTCCAGGTCTCAGGAAATCTTTCCTGTCGATTTTATCAATTCCTGTTACTATTTTGTATGTAGTGATCATATCACCTCTTTTTCTTCTGTCTTCTAGTTTTGGCATATTTAATGCTTCTAACCTTTCCTCGTAGCTCTTACCCTTCAGTTCTGGGAGCCACTTAGTAGCATGTCTTTGCACCTTTTCCAGTTTGTTGATGTGCTTCTTAAGATATGGGCACCAAACAACAGCTGCATATTCTAGCTTTGGCCTAACAAAAGTCATGAACAATTTCTTTAGTATATCCCCATCCATGTATTTAAAAGCAATTCTGAAGTTAGAAAGCATAGCATAGGCTCCTTGCACAATATTCTTTATGTGGTCTTCAGGTGATAGTTTTCTATCTAGAACCACCCCTAGATCTCTTTCTTTATCAGAGTTCTTTAAAGATTTCTCACATAATATATAGGTTGTGTGGGGTCTATGTTCTCCTATTCCACATTCCATAACATGACATTTATTAACATTAAATTCCATTTGCCAAGTGGTGCTCCATATACTTATTTTATCCAGGTCTTCTTGAAGGGCATGACAATCATCTAAATTTCTTATCCTTCCTATTATCTTAGCATCATCAGCAAACATGTTCATATAATTCTGTATACCAACTGGTAGATCATTTATGTAGACAATAAACATCACTGGTGCAAGAACTGAACCCTGTGGTACTCCACTTGTGACATTTCTCCAGTCCGATACATTGCCTCTGATCACAGCCTCATTTTTCTATCAGTCAGAAAGTTTTTCATCCATGTTAGAAGCGTACCTGTCACTCCTCCAATATTTCCAGTTTCCAGAACAACTCTTATGTGGAACTCTGTCGAAATGTGCAAAATGTGTGTGTGCAAACATGTGTGTGTGCAAATGTGTGCTCGCTCATGGTAACGCTTGCCAACTTAAGGCTTTGCTACCAGGGGGGAGGGGGGCCACAGGGCTTTTGGACCTTATATGCATATACCCCCCTGTAAGGAATTCTATTGCGAACAATTTGTTACCAAAATAAATGACATACAATGCAAATTAAGGTGAGAAAACTTTAAAGAGTATACACATTTTAGTGTGGCCTCATGCAAAACACTCGGCCTCCCTTGAAGTAGGCTGGGGTGCGCGCACGGGAACGCGAAGTGATAACAAGCGCCGTCCAGGGATTAAGAGACTTTCAATGAAGGGGCTATATTGGAAGGAGGCCCCTCTGAAATTTTATAATTTAATAATATTTAATTAGGAATATAAAATTTAGATATTCTGTACTCTAATGACTTATGCAAGTTAAACATTTACCATGGTGTAAAACTGTGTGAAAGAAATTAAATATGCTTCAGCAAATATTATAATATCTATAAACATAATGAGACACAAGAAGATAGAGGTTGAGAAAAGTGCTCACTAATATTGCGGTATTTGTTTAAGAATGCTACAACTGCTAACTTTACAGGTGGATGGAGGAGGATCAAGCTCACGCCGTGCTTCCCGTTCCTCAGTTAATGAGGTTTCTACATCTCCTCGTGGGTCTCTCTTCTTCTTCCCCATTTCACGCCGTGCTTCTAAAGCCTCGGCCACTTCTGCCACCTCAGGAGCCTCCAACCCATCATTAGTATCTGTTCAGATCCATCGTGTTGCTGACCACGAATCTCCTCATGCTTCTCAAGGCTCCACAGAAGCCCTAAATACTGAGGCCAGCTGACGCAAGCCTCCTGTGGGCCCAACTTGACGCCCTTTCCCAATGTAACCGGTGCCCCCAGCTGCATGCCAACACCTTCGTGACGACTGTGTTGGCCATTAAAGATAGCTGATAGTCTTCTAGTTGAAAGCTGATGGCTAACAGTTACATAGATTCTTGCTTACACTTTGTGACCAAGCTTGACCTGTGTGAGCCTGGTCACTCTTGCCTGACTGGCATTTGCCCAGTCTATTCCTGTAAGCCCATCTATGAGGCTTCATGCGCTACGAGTACCCAAAGGAGAAGAGAAGGAGCACCTTGGCTGCTCTGAATGTTACAACTTTGCATTTCCATACGTTCCTGAAATCTTTGTCATGCTGATCATTGGCACGTGTCTTAATTAGATATAAAATTTTAGACCATGTTAATTGTGTTAAGGCAAAGATAAAATCATTTTTTATTATAAATAGTTTCCATTGACATGTGCCATTGTTGTTGTACATAAGAAGTATTTTCACCAGTGGAATATTTAATTTCTCTATTCCAGATATCAACATATATGCAATTTGCTTTTTCTCTTGCAATTGCCATAGGCTCACAATATCATGTAAATGCAACCATTGGTTTTTCTTATAGAAAACCTTAAAAATGTTATATGTAAGTCAAAGATGGTCTTGAAAAGAGCACAGTTAACATACTGCATAGTTCTTTCATTATGAAATAGTTAAGGTTTTATATTATCTCACCAAAATAATGGAAAAGCATCTACATCTCTTTTTCAAGGTCTCCAAAGTTATATACTCAATTTTATTGTTTTTCTTTTGGCATTATAGCCTATCGTTATCCCTGCACATGAGCATGGAACCATCGCGAAACGATATGCAAGTAGAGTTATTTGCCAGTTTGTTAGCTTTGCTGTAGGGTGCCAAAGATTTTGTTTATGCCTTAGTCTCCAAATGCTCTTTTTCAGAGTCAAGTTTCATGGGAATTAGGTTTTCCCTTGAAAATGAACTTGATACACTCAGCTATACAATTTGTTGGTGCAAGAACAGTGCTAAATGTCTTGCCCCTAAACTAGTTTTCTGTGAGCCATGAGACTTGACAGATATGCTCCTCTCTTTAGCCTGAATTTAGGTTCCTCTAATAGATAAAAGTGCCAAAATATCAGCACCAGCTTTTTAAGGATCACCTCATATATAGTATTAATACAACTGCAATTGTATAATATTGTACATAATGATAGTTTTACTTATGAAATCATAACTCGTTACTCTTGGCAAATGTAATCTATTTGTACAGTGTTAGGTGACTGCCGAGTTATCAGGTCAGTGTATCTTTGATGTTCTTGTTATTAAATTTTGAAAAGATACTGTATACCAATTTCTGATATGTTGTTTACCCATGTGAAGTCTCATATAGAATATGTCATACAGGACAAAATAAGTTAGTGCATGATACTGCCTTGTTGTACCAATATTCCTAATGGAAACTGAAATACTGCACTGAATAAATTTTATATTTTAAGATACAATTAACTACTAGAATTTTATAATTCATTTGATTTATTGAATGAAATTTTCATGTGAAAGAAGTAATATTTATGCATAATATTCCCTCAGTATACCCAACTGTCTATCTCAAAGGACCAAGTTACATTGTTATAATTATGACCAACTAGATACTTTGCTTCTAAATGTTACTTATATTACAAGATATTGACATGTATGAAGCAACATTTATTACAATATCTAATTATTATTCAGGATCTGATTAACCAGATCCTGATTAATTGGCATGCCTATTGTCCCAGTTGATCCTGGGCAATAACTTATCCAAGTTGCACTGCGTGTCAAGTTTTCACTGATTATAAGATTTCACTTATATTTTGTGTGCATTGCAACACCCAGCATGACCATGTTCATCCTTTCACATTATGTCTATACCTTCAAAATTTGACAATGAATATTTCAATGTATGTATTTTATATAAACCAAATGTATCTATACTTTTTTTTCAACAGATCTTTGCCTTGGTCAAATAATATAATAATACTAAAATTTATTGTGTCCTTGTTATTATGCATTAATTATTCTTAATAATAAGGGGTTACCTCTAATTTTCTCTCAATTTAAAGCAGTCAAATTTTTTATGAGTGAATGAATTTATTGTATAAAATATTATGCTGTGAAGCTCATACCATAATTCATAATTTAGATCATGTTAGAATAGTACTCTGCAATCATAATGTTCCTAGAGTCTACACCATGTGGACAGTATGAATTAAAAAGTACAAGTGAAACTGCATCAGGCTTCATGTTAGCAGAATGTCTTGTAAAGATATTGTGTGTAGTCTTAAAATAAGGTAATTTGTCACTATTATATAGTGTGTGCACTTTAATTTTAGCTACAAGTCTGAAATTAAATGTAAAGCAGTTTTCTAAATAACAGAAAAATACTGGAATATTATGATTGTAATATGAAACTTAGGTAGCACACCACCTTCACTGTAGGGGAGCAGGCAAGGTGATGCATTCAGCTGGGCACTGTCTTGTATCAAACATTGTCCAGCTACATTTAGTGATAGTAATATGTAGCACAGGAATCAGCATTGTAAATAACATCCATCTCCAGTCTCAGGTCATCATCATTTCATCAACATCATCATAATCATATAATCATGTCAGAATAGCTAGAATCTTCAGGAATTTCTCTCAGAAGAAACTAGAAAATAAAATCTGAAAACATTGTTGCATATGACTTTCTTTTTCATTACAGTGCATAATCGTCATTAAACTTGTGAACTTTTTTAATAGTTACTGCTTTTCCTTTTCTTGCCTACATTAATATGAATTGTTTAAATGAATATTTTGAATACAATTAAATTTAGCAGAGTAGGAAATGTCCATAGTTGCAAATTTATAAATAAACTGCATATTTATACCATA
>WNGS01165751.1:1982066-1998190 GCA_020271785.1 Procambarus virginalis
TATATATATATATATATATATATATATATATATATATATATATATATATATATATATATATATATATATATATATATATATATATTAGCGAACAAGCCTGAATGGTCCCCAGGACTATATGCGAATGAAAACTCACACCTCTGTGGTGCAGGAATATATATATATATATATATATATATATATATATATATATATATATATATATATATATATATATATATATATCATATATATATATATATATATATATGTTATTAAATATGACCGAAAAAGTAAGATTAATAATTCTAACACGAATTTTCTCAATTTTCCTTATGTTTGTTTTTACTGATGACGGTAAATGAAAAATCAATTCTCCAAAATTCATTCTTTATTTCTTAAACCAGCGTGAATGTAATGAAACTCCATTTTCTGGGTGAGCCCCGAGGCTCCTGGCAACCCTCCCTCCCACCGGTCAGCATTTTTTTCGTGGTTGTTGAGGCTTAGCTTCCGAACTGTAGTGCTTTGCAGCCACTGCGGTGAGGTCCAGGCCTTCCCCCTCTCGGGGAGGGAAGGGCTGCGTGGATGAGTGGCGCGCAGTAGTGTGTTACGTTCACTTGTTTCCTTGGGATTGTATGGAGTTCTACCTCTCTGTTCGGTTTTTGTTGTTAGTTTCTTACCATGTGGGGTTTGTTTTGTTATGCCTAACTTTCTGGGTGCCTAACTCCAGTCAATGGCAGATAAGGAAACCCCCCCCCCAACCACAGAGGAGGGGTTCCAAGGCCATTGCTCCCTGAAATCTCTCTGAAGGGGCCAGGTTCTGGCTCGTGGTCCCTGGTAGGTCTGAACTCCATAGCTAATGTCCCAGTCTAATAAACATTCATTAGCCCGATAAGCTCCAGGGAGCCTCTGAGGCTTCCCCAGAAAATGGCATTTCATTACATTCAATGATGGTTTTTTTGGGTAGAAATGAGGTGAGGTGCCACAAGGGAATGACTTTGTTGATTTATTTTCGTTGTTCCTCACTTTAGTAATTTAGTTTTTGATGCTAACAGGTTGCATTGATGTGTCAAAGGTGATGTTTACCTTTGATGTTTATAACTTTGAAAATATAAGTATGTAGGGATATATGAGTATAAATATATGGACTATATATTTGTGGGGGAAGTCCCTTTGGCTCCCCGTAGCCCCTTCGGCTCCCTGTAGCCTCTTTGGCTCCCCTGAGCTTTGGCTCCCCAGAGCTTATCCAGGCTGATATGGATACATCAAACTTTGGCATCTGTCAGTGTGAATGGAGTTCTTAGGCCTACCGGGGACCACGAGCCAGAACCTGGCCCCCCTCAGAGAGGCACGAGGAGCAGTGTCCTATAGAAATGCAAATATGATTTGGAGCATTCTATGTCTGCCATCGACTGGGTCAGGCACCCAGAAAGGTAAGTATCCCAAAACAAACTCCTATTCTGGTTGAAACTACTACTAAAAGTCAAACGAGTGGACAGAACTCCCCAAAGAAAAACAGGCATGATGTCAACACATTGTTGCGCCGCCATCTGCGCAGCAACTGATCCCCCCATGGTTCTTTTTCTCAACCAGGATGGAGTCTCTTCAGTCCCCATCTCTTTGGTGCTGGATGCTTTGAATAGCTTGTTTGCTGGGTTCTCAGGGTTTGACTCTTCACACTGTTCATGTCTAGGGACTGTCCAATGTTCTCACAGATGGTCTGTCCCAGTTCCATCCCCTTTCCATGGAATGGACTGTTGAAACCGGGACAGACTGTTGATGCTGCCTCCTACCTATGGCTTTGAGCCTAAGGTACAGCCACCAGGATGTGGACTTCTTTGTGTCAGTGTTAAATCAGTGCCTTTCTTTTTATGCAGCTTCTGTTTCAGCTGGACTGGTCAAGATGGAGTTCCTGTACCTTTTTATTTTTTATCCCAGTTTGGCTGTTGCTCCAGGTCATGGCCACATTGGCGCCCTACCAGGGGCGAGTGATCCTTCTGACTCTGGTGGCCAGTTCACCCTTGGTGGTGCAGTGGTAAGACACTCGCCTGGCATTCCGCGAGCGCTTTGTCATGGGTTCGTATCCTGGCCGGGGAGGATTTACTGGGTGCAAATCCTTAACTGTAGCCTCTGTTTAACTCAACAGTAAAATGAGTACTTGGTTGTAAAAACGATTCTTCGTGGCGGGGATCGTATTCCAGGAACCTGCCCAAAACGCTACACATACTAGTGGCTGTACAAGAATGTAACAACTCTTGTATATATCTAAAAAAAAAATGTGTTGTGGCCAATGGCGCTCTCTGCCAGTAACTTCGTCCCATCATTCTGCTTCAGTAGATGCCTTGTGGGTTGATCCTGTTTCCTTGCTCCCCTGTTCTAAGGCTTATATATCTCACATTGTCTGCAGTGTTAAGTCTAGGTTAAGTGTTAAGATCTCCTACTGGAGGTCTACCCTTGTGCTAATGACATTAGAAAGTATGCCACTCTTTTATCCTTGTTTGAGAATACATCTTGACCTGATTTTCAGGCGCATAGGTTTTGGAGGTCAAACAGGGTTCTGGTGCTCCGGTATTTGGTAAATGTTTTTGGGCCTCAGCGTTCTTGTGTGGCCTTGGGTTTCATCTCTTGGCTGGCAGTCTCATTCATGTCTTGATTCCTTCATTGTTTCCTCCTTCCTGGTGAGTTCCCATGTGAGTTCCCTAACTTCTCTGTGGGTAGTTAGCATCAGGAAGCCACATTCAGCTCCACCAGGAAACCAGCATTAACTGCAATGAAATGCCAATTTCTGGGTGAGCCCCAATGGCTCCCTGATCCCTTCCCTCTGTCCCTGCCAGGTTATCAGACGGATGTCTGCATCTACCCTAGAACTGGGAGCTCAGGCCCTGGCAGGCAGAAATCTACCTTCCCCTGGAGTTCTTAGAATGGAGTTCTTAGGTTTACTGGGGACCACGAGCCAGAAAATGGCCCCCCCTCAGAGAGACACGAAGAGCAATGGCCTATAGAAACCTCTTTGTGTTGAAAGCATTCTATGTCTGTCATCGACTGGGTCAGGCACCCAGAAAGGTAAGCGCCCCAAAACAAACCCCCTGCTCTGGTTAAAATATTGCTACCAAAAGCCGAACTAGTACTATGGTTGCATGCACCTAGGGTCTCCTTCCCTAGGTGCTCTATAAGTACTGCCCTTGAGGTTTGGGCCCCACCTTCTACAAGTCACCCTGGGGTCTATCTCCACAAGATCTTTTGCTGCTGGGTGATTGACCGCCCTTGGAGTCAGCTGGGGTGCTTCATGCACCACTGCTCTGGGTAGGGGTAGTTTCGTCATTGATTGGGATGCAGGGTACTGTACAGCTAGTTTTCACCTCTCATAGCGGCCGGCTGTATTTCACCTGGGCACGGTGCTGTCTTGCGAGATTTTTCTTTTGATTTTGTTTTCCTGCCTGGTGGGGGATGGGGGAGAGTCTGCCCCTTGGTTTGATCACACCCATTATATCTCAGTGGTCCTCCACTAGGCCCCCCGTGAGTGTTCAGCTTTAGCAGTTTACTTCGTAACTTTGGGCACCGGTTAGCAGTACCCTGCCTGGGCTTCCCTTAGCGAAATTACGCAACTAAGGGCCCTTAGAAACTCTGTGGTGGTGCTTTGGTCTGATGGATGCGACCCCTGGGTCCCATCTCGCTTCGTGTAAGTTTGAAGGTTGTCTGTGTCCTTGGCTCAGGGCGACATTCACCGGTTATGCCTTCGTCATGCTGCCTGTTGGATCGGTGACACCTTCGACCCGGAGTCTTGCGAGTTTTGTTCCTCATTCATAGTTTGCTCCACCCAGTCCGATGATCATGCAGGTGCAGGCAGCTTTGGTGTTGCATGCTCGTTTTAGGTTGCTGCAGTGCGCTAGTTTGCTTGCTACCCCGGATGCCTCGAGACTGCCCTGGTTTATTTATGGGGACCCGAACTTGGGGGTGTTAGTTGCTTCGACTTTGGTTCAGTCCACGCCCCCCCTTGTCCTTCCCTTTCTGATGTTCGTCCTGGTCTTTTTCCCCTGCTTCCGGCTCCAAAGCATCTGAGAGGTTTCAGAGTTAAGACAGGGTTTAGATGGTGTTGAGACTCGGGCAGTTTTGGGGAATGCCCCATCCGGAATGTTCCTATGCGGATGTTCCTCCTGCCTGAGCTTCTGGGTTTGACCAGTGAGCCCATTCCTTCCTGCTTTCTCAGCTGCTTCTGCCTTTTCTCTTGATGCAGGGGGTTTGGAGGACGGCTCGGCCCTGGGTCCTTGTAGGGGAGTTTCTCGGGGCGGGGGAGGTCCTCGGGGCAGTGGAGGGGTTGACTTGGGGGCCTTGGGCCCCATTGGACCCCACTTTGGTTTTTGTACTCTCCGGGCAGGGCTTGTTGTTATAAGGAATGGGGTTTTCTGTTCCTCCCTCCTCATACGTGTTGGATTGGCGTCTACCCCTCCCCGGGTTCCTTGCTTCCATGGGTTCTTCGGTCCCATTTTTCCGGAGGTTTTCAGTCTCCTGCATCCTGTCTCACATGGTGCAGGAGGCCATCGTGGCTTACCACCTGCACGACCCGGATTATGCCTCCATAATGGATTCATCTTCTTTCGCGTTTGGATCTTCTTTTCCTTACTGAGTTTTTCTTTTGTTTTTGCTGTCCGTCTCGCGTGTCGGCAGGCAGTGCTTGCTTCCTCTGTGGAATCAACTTGGGCCCTGGTTCTTAGGTTGCCTTCACCTTTTTGTCCATTGCTATTTTCAGAATCTGCAGTGGTGCAGTATTTGCAGGCTGCTTCTTCCAGTTGTCGTCCCATATCGGACTTGTTGGTTCTTCGGGGGGCCCATGGGGGGTCTACCCGGAAGAGTCGTACCAGGGCTCAGGGTTCCTCCTGTTGTGATAATTCATTGGTGCCAGTTTCGGAGCCAGTGCAGCCTTTGGAACCTTCTTCGTCTGGTCGGTGCAGTGATTGCTCTGTGCGGAGGTCGGGTTCATGTAAGGGGTGTAGGTCCTTTTGCAGTTCGACCCATTGACGGGGCGATAGATGGGGAGGCTCACTCTGTTTGCTCACGCTGGTTCCACAATTTGTGGGCCTTTCAATTCGTTTCGTGCGGCCTGCAGTGGCATTGAGTGGCCCCTCTTCCTTCGGTTGGTTCGGGGTTGGCCGAGCTGGCCTCTTCTCCTGTGCTCTGTCGGGTCATCTTGGAGTGGGTTCGCTTGGGCGTGGTCGAAACGACCTTGTCCTTCTGTAGGGTTCCCGCCAGTTTGTGGTTCCAAAACTGGACTATGTGGACCTCTGGTTCATTCTGGACTTGTCCTGTCTGAACCTATAGGTTGTTGCCCCTCCTTTCGGATTGAGCTGGGCACTTGGATGGTGTCCCTGGATCTTTGGGACGCTTATTGGCATGTCCCGATTCATCTGAGCTTCAGGAATTTGCTCGATTTCGTTGTTGGGTGTCAGGGTTACTACTATTGTTGCCTTCCATTCGGCTTGCCTCTGGCACCTCACGTTTTCACATACTTTACCCGGGTCGTGGTGACCCCGTCTGTATCTTTTAGGGATTCGGGTTCTAGCCTACCTCGACGACTGGCTGATGTGGGCTTTGAGCTGATCTGCGTGTCTGTTGCCGGGATTGGTTCTTTAGCTTGTTCCTGCTGTGAAGTCTTTGGTTCCATCACAGTCTGGCTGGTTGTGCGTGGGATCTCAGACCACTTCCTTATCCTTCCTGTGGGTTTGGCTGTGGCAATCTTGCAAAGGCAACCTTTGCTGTTTTGGTTCCCGGGTCACGTGGTGGTTGCCCAAAGGGTTTGTGTGGGAGCTTGACTTTGTCATGATGGTCTGCCCTCCGCGTCAGGTTTGGCTTTGTCAGTTGGTCTAGTTCCTTCGGAGACATCCATTGTGCCTCTCTCGCGATCGCTGGGTTCAAATGGTTATGGGCTTGATTGAAGACCACTGAAGAACAAAGGTTACCATTTATATATGGATAACTACTATAACTCAGTTCAACTGAGTGAAAAACAGCTTGAACAAGGTGTATACACCTGTGGTACTCTCAGATTACAGCATGGTGTACCAAAAGATGTTCAGCTACAAGCAAAGGGTAAACTGCAGTAGATAAAACTGTATTCTGACGGAAGGACAATACTTTTATAATTCTGTGGAAAGATAAGCGAGTTGTTTCACTCATCACAACTTGCCACAATAAAGATACATAAGACATGGCATGAAGGAAACGAGTACGCAAACCTGACGGAACATCTTCATTGCAACAGATCACTGTGAACAAACCAAACGCAATCTGTGCCTACAATGATCACATGAAAGGTGTTGATCAGGTGATGAAAATAATCTTTCCTGCCTCTACTCTACACAGACACCGTCTTGTTGAATCGGCTATAATACACAATGTAACCAACATGAACTCGAGTCCGGGCTTTGTTGCTGTGGACTCTTCCCTTTCACAGTATATACTCAAATGCTCTAATCTTTCTAACAAACGTGACCTATCATAAGCTTACCCCTTCAATTTATCTTTCTTTCTCTTTTCTTTTCTTTCTCTCTTCTCCCTTTTTCTGTTCATTGTCTTTTCCTACGCTCCCTTGCAATCCTCTTCTTATTCCTATCTCCTTCTCATTCAGTGGTTATAATAGGAGCTGCCTCGTATGGGCCAATAGGCCCTCTGCAGCTCTTTATTATTATTACTATCCCCTCTACTACACCTTACTTTGCTCCTCAGCTCTCTCTTGCCTATTTATTGCCTGTCTCTACTTCCTCATCACAATCGACTTGAGAATGGTCCAGGACGGACCGAAACGTCATCGTCCCTTCACCTTCTAGTGTGTGGTCTGGTCAACAAAGGTGTTGATCACTTCGACCAAATGGTAAAATATTATCATTTCACATGGAAATGTCACAAGTGGATGAAGAAAATCATGTTCTACTTTCTGCAAATGGCTGTCCATAATGCTTTTGTGTTATACAAGTACTACACAACTGATACAAAGAAACTCATTGCTCCATTTCCACAAAGTAATCATTTTGTCACTATTGAATTTTGAGTCTACGAATTGGCCTCTACAAAATTATACATGCTGGTGATGTACATGAGAGCAGATCTACTGGCATCAATGTTGCAACATCTGGACCATCAGGTGTGAGGTGGCCACTATTCCTATCTTCACCTCGAGATGAAAATTCATCATCTGACTCAGAAGACGAGAGTCAGATTACTCCTTCTGGTGCTGCTGCTAGGAGAAACCCTCATATTGTGGATAAACCAGAACGTCTGAACAGGAACTTGAACCATTCCTAATTCACATTGAGAAATCTCTGAAATGCTGTGTCTGGTACAAGTTTGGATAAAAGAAGGACACCAAGTATAAGTGCAATTCATGTGGTGTCGCACTGTGTGCTGTACCATACTCTGGATTGTATCCTTACCCTTACCCCTTAGAGTATTATTCTATTGTGAACACTATGATACCAAAATGAATGACATAATGCAAAAATTGATGTTATCAAACTGAAAATAGTACAGGGGTACCTCGGTTTACGAGTGCCCCTGTTTACGAACTTTTCAGGTTACGAGCCCGATTTGTTCATAAAATTTGAATCGAGATACGAACTTTACCTTGGGATACGAGTTTGTTGATACGCGTACGGCTGACCTAGCGCATGGTGGCATGGCGATTGCGCCTCAGTTTACCAGTGCCTCGCGCCCAGTGACTATCCCGCCTGATTTTGTTTTTTTTTCGAATTTTTGGCTATTTGGCCATAAAAGTTGTTGTTATATATTTTGCCCTGGGTCCCTAGAAAGCCAGTGGTAAGGTTCAAGACAAGAAATCACATGTGGGAATGACCTGTAACGTACGTTTATGTTACATTGTTGGGTTGATTAGATACACAGTGTTTAGTGAGTTTCACATTTATTTAGTAGTCCTGGATACACCAGTGTCGTAGACGTTGAGACGAAGCCTGGAGCAGAGCAGAGAGCTGAGTGAGGCCGGAGTCGTGGAGCTCTATGCGGGAGAGCGTGGTGGCTCGATTGGGAATTGCGAGTGTCTGAACTCGGGGAGCGATAGCGTTGTAGCTGGATGCGGTCATAGTCTGCTGTCTGCTCTGTGTCGAATCTGTAGCGTCTTGGGTCGACTAGAACTGCCCAAGCCGAGTACTACATTCTTGACTGGAGATTGTACTGGTTTGCTGTTCTCACATCGCTGAGTTATATGGTGATTACACCTCAGCTCCCTCCAACAAGGTGAGAAGAGCATTACCTGTAATTGGGGAAAGGATTGTAGCTTGTGTGATTAGTAATGCATTAAGATAATGAGATAATGGAGCGAGTATAAGGATTACTCGCTACAGACCATAGAGGAAAAACAAGAGATCATTCGTAAGCATGAAAATGGTACTCGTGTTGTTGAACTAGCTAGGCAGTATAACAAATCCATGTCAACGATATGCACTGAACTTGCCAAGAAAAAGAACATTTTGAGTGCTAAAGTGGCAATGGGCATGTCAACAATCATGAAGCAAAGAACACAAATACTTAAAGATGTGGATCGTTCGCCTTATGCGTTTTTGTTCTCGTATTGCCATTCTTGGTGATATTTAGTGCCCTCTGATTATTTCGGACTTTGATGGTGCTACATAGCCTTCCCGGTTTGGTGCCTTCTTTTGATAATTACCTTACCTTGAGGATGTGGAAAAGTTGTTATTAATTTGGATACACAACAAGGAGTTAGCAGGTGATAGCGTTTCAGAGGCCATCATTTGTGAGAAAGCCAGGGTATTGTACGAAGACCTTGTAAGGAAAACCAATGGAACGAGTGCAAATACAAAAGACATTAAGGCAAGCAGGGAAGGGTTTGAAAAATTTAAAAAAAGAAGTGGTAATCATAGTTTTGTGAGGCATGGGGAGGCTGCTAGCTCACACAAGCCAGCAGCTGAAAGATTTATTGAAGAATTTAACGATTTTGTAGAGACTGAGGAATACTTACTGCAACAAGTGTTTAATTGTGATGAGACAGGACTGTTCTGGAAAAGATTGCCTAAGAGGACATACATTACCAAGGAGGAGAAATCATTGCCCGGACACAAGCCTATGAAAGATAGATTTATGCTTGTGCTGTGTGGAAATGCAAGTGGAGATTTGAAAATTAAACCCTTGCTTGTGTATCATTCTGAAAATCCAAGGGTTTTCAAAAAATATAGTGTGCAGAAAAACCAAATGTGTGTGATGTGGAAGGCTAATAGTAAGGCATAAGTGACCGGGATTTTTTTTACGGAGTGGGTGAATGATGTGGTGTGCCCTGCCATACAAAAATATCTGCAGGAGAAAAGTTTGCCACTCAATGCCCTCCTTCTCCTCGACAATGCTCCTGCTCATCCTCCAGGCTTGGAAGATGCATTGTTGAACCAATTTAATTTTCTCACAATAAAGTTCCTTCCTAACACCACTCCTCTAATTCAGCCTATGGACCAGAAAATCATAGCAAATTTTAAGAAACTTTATGAAAGGGCACTTTAATGGAAATGTTTTGAAGTGACTGATGCCACAAAACTCACCCTCAAAGAGTTCTGAAAAACTATTTTAACATTTGTAGTGCTTTAAAACTCATTGACAAAACCTAGCAAGAAGTGACTCAAAGAACCCTGATCTCTAGCTGGAGAAAATTGTGGCCTGAATGTGTGACAGAACTAGACTTTGAGGGGTTTGAGCCTGTAAATGAAGTGCCTATTGTTGAGGAAATTGTTACTCTGGGCTAGAGAATGGGCTTGGAATTGGATGGTGCTGATGTGGAGGAGTTGGTGGAAGAACACAACGAAGAACTTACCACCGAAGAACTCCAAGCACTTCAACAGGAACAGCAACAAGAGGCAGCTGAGGATATTTCTTCAGAGGAGGATGAGGCAGTAGAGAATGTCCCTTCCTCAACAATTAGGAAGTGGTGTGAGATATGGGAAGAAATGCAAACCTTTATTGAAACGAGTCACCCAGAGAAAGCTGTAGTAGGCCGTCGAATTAATCTTTTCAATGACAATGTGATGCCTCACTACAGACAAGTGTTGCAAAGAAGGGACAAACAAATTCAATGGAATGTTTCCTTGTGAGAAAATCAGTGAGCCACAACCAGGACCTAGTGGTATGCAGGCAGAGCATGCCAGAGAGTGCATTCCAGAGAAATCTTCACTGCCTGATGTTATAATGGAAAGGTACGCCTCTTCCAAACAGTAACACCTCTCCTCCTCCTCCCTCCTCACCATCTTCCATATGCCAACAGGAGTCATCAGCAAGGGTAAGTAATAACTTGAACACACTTTTGTAGTAAAAATTGGGTGAATTAGGTATAAAATTTACTTTGAAGTGAAGTTTTGGGGAGTCAGGAATGGATTAATTCATTCCCATTATTTTTTATGGGAAATTCGCTTCGGTTTACGAATTTTCGGGTTACGAACCGTCTCCAGGAATGGATTAAATTCTTAACCGAGGTACCTTGTATACGCATTTGTGTGTGCAAATGGGGCTCGCTCATGGTAACGCTTGGCCAATTAAGGCTTGCTACCAGGGGGAGGGGGGCCACAGGGCTTTTGGACTTATATGCATATACCCCCCTGTAAGGAATTCTATTGCGAACAATTTGTTACCAAAATAAATGACATACAATGCAAATTAAGGTGAGAAAACTTAAAAGAGTATACACATTTTAGTGTGGCCTCAGGCAAAACACTCGGCCTCCCTTGAAGTAGGCTGGGGTGCGCGCCCGGGAACGCGAAGGTGATAACAAGCGCCGTCCAGGGATTAAGAGACTTTCAATGAAGGGGCTATATTGGAAGGAGGCCCCTCTGAAATTTTATAATTTAATAATATTAATTAGGAATATAAAATTTAGATATTCTGTACTCTAATGACTTATGCAAGTTAAACATTTACCATGGTGTAAAACTGTGTGAAAGAAATTAAATATGCTTCAGCAAATATTATAATATCTATAAACATAATGAGACACAAGAAGATAGAGGTTGAGAAAAGTGCTCACTAATATTGCGGTATTTGTTTAAGAATGCTACAACTGCTAACTTTACAGGTGGATGGAGGAGGATCAAGCTCACGCCGTGCTTCCCGTTCCTCAGTTAATGAGGTTTCTACATCTCCTCGTGGGTCTCTCTTCTTCTTCCCCATTTCACGCCGTGCTTCTAAAGCCTCGGCCACTTCTGCCACCTCAGGAGCCTCCAACCCATCATTAGTATCTGTTCAGATCCATCGTGTTGCTGACCACGAATCTCCTCATGCTTCTCAAGGCTCCACAGAAGCCCTAAATACTGAGGCCAGCTGACGCAAGCCTCCTGTGGGCCCAACTTGACGCCCTTTCCCAATGTAACCGGTGCCCCCAGCTGCATGCCAACACCTTCGTGACGACTGTGTTGGCCATTAAAGATAGCTGATAGTCTTCTAGTTGAAAGCTGATGGCTAACAGTTACATAGATTCTTGCTTACACTTTGTGACCAAGCTTGACCTGTGTGAGCCTGGTCACTCTTGCCTGACTGGCATTTGCCCAGTCTATTCCTGTAAGCCCATCTATGAGGCTTCATGCGCTACGAGTACCCAAAGGAGAAGAGAAGGAGCACCTTGGCTGCTCTGAATGTTACAACTTTGCATTTCCATACGTTCCTGAAATCTTTGTCATGCTGATCATTGGCACGTGTCTTAATTAGATATAAAATTTTAGACCATGTTAATTGTGTTAAGGCAAAGATAAAAATCATTTTTTATTATAAATAGTTTCCATTGACATGTGCCATTGTTGTTGTACATAAGAAGTATTTTCACCAGTGGAATATTTAATTTCTCTATTCCAGATATCAACATATATGCAATTTGCTTTTTCTCTTGCAATTGCCATAGGCTCACAATATCATGTAAATGCAACCATTGGTTTTCTTATAGAAAACCTTAAAAATGTTATATGTAAGTCAAAGATGGTCTTGAAAAAGAGCACAGTTAACATACTGCATAGTTCTTTCATTATGAAAATAGTTAAGGTTTTATATTATCTCACCAAAATAATGGAAAAGCATCTACATCTCTTTTTCAAGGTCTCCAAAGTTATATACTCAATTTTATTGTTTTTCTTTTGGCATTATAGCCTATCGTTATCCCTGCACATGAGCATGGAACCATCGCGAAACGATATGCAAGTAGAGTTATTTGCCAGTTTGTTAGCTTTGCTGTAGGGTGCCAAAGATTTTGTTTATGCCTTAGTCTCCAAATGCTCTTTTTCAGAGTCAAGTTTCATGGGAATTAGGTTTTCCCTTGAAAATGAACTTGATACACTCAGCTATACAATTTGTTGGTGCAAGAACAGTGCTAAATGTCTTGCCCCTGAACTAGTTTTCTGTGAGCCATGAGACTTGACAGATATGCTCCTCTCTTTAGCCTGAATTTAGGTTCCTCTAATAGATAAAATGTGCCAAAATATCAGCACCAGCTTTTTAAGGATCACCTCATATATAGATATTAATACAACTGCAATTGTATAATATTGTACATAATGATAGTTTTACTTATGAAATCATAACTCGTTACTCTTGGCAAATGTAATCTATTTGTACAGTGTTAGGTGACTGCCGAGTTATCAGGTCAGTGTATCTTTGATGTTCTTGTTATTAAATTTTGAAAAGATACTGTATACCAATTTCTGATATGTTGTTTACCCATGTGAAGTCTCATATAGAATATGTCATACAGGACAAAATAAGTTAGTGCATGATACTGCCTTGTTGTACCAATATTCCTAATGGAAACTGAAATACTGCACTGAATAAATTTTATATTTTAAGATACAATTAACTACTAGAATTTTATAATTCATTTGATTTATTGAATGAAATTTTCATGTGAAAGAAGTAATATTTATGCATAATATTCCCTCAGTATACCCAACGTCTATCTCAAAGGACCAAGTTACATTGTTATAATTATGACCAACTAGATACTTTGCTTCTAAATGTTACTTATATTACAAGATATTGACATGTATGAAGCAACATTTATTACAATATCTAATTATTATTCAGGATCTGATTAACCAGATCCTGATTAATTGGCATGCCTATTGTCCCAGTTGATCCTGGGCAATAACTTATCCAAGTTGCACTGCGTGTCAAGTTTTCACTGATTATAAGATTTCACTTATATTTTGTGTGCATTGCAACACCCAGCATGACCATGTTCATCCTTTCACAATTATGTCTATACCTTCAAAATTTGACAATGAATATTTTCAATGTATGTATTTTATATAAACCAAATGTATCTATACTTTTTTTTCAACAGATCTTTGCCTTGGTCAAATAATATAATAATACTAAAATTTATTGTGTCCTTGTTATTATGCATTAATTATTCTTAATAATAAGGGGTTACCTCTAATTTTCTCTCAATTTAAAGCAGTCAAATTTTTTATGAGTGAATGAATTTATTGTATAAAATATTATGCTGTGAAGCTCATACCATAATTCATAATTTAGATCATGTTAGAATAGTACTCTGCAATCATAATGTTCCTAGAGTCTACACCATGTGGACAGTATGAATTAAAGTACAGTGAAACTGCATCAGGCTTCATGTTAGCAGAAATGTCTTGTAAAGATATTTGTGTAGTCTTAAAATAATGTATTTGTCACTATTATATAGTGTGTGCACTTTAATTTTAGCTACAAGTCTGAAAATTAAAATGTAAAGCAGTTTTCTAAATAACAGAAAATACTGGGAATATTATGATTGTAATATGAAACTTAGGTAGCCACCACCTTCACTGTAGGGGAGCAGGCAGGTGATGCATTCAGCTGGGCACTGTCTTGTATCAAAACATTGTCCAGCTACATTTAGTGATAGTAATATGTAGCACGATCTCTGGGACACCACTCGACTATCACCTGTAACCTGCTACTACCAATACTTAGGATTGTTGAAATATGCTGGAGCTCCTCTGATGCAAGTGTTGACCACCTGGGGTGCCATCGTGTATAAGTTTGTTCGCTTGCAGCTGTCTCCTTTTCTGGCGGAGACTGACATAGCTGCTTTCTGGAGGGGTTCTTGGATGTTGATGCTTGGTTGGTCTGGCAGGGGGTGCATCATCTGTTGTGTTCGGTTGCGGCGCTTTGCCGTTCTTTGTGTGCCACGGCTGCTGTGACTGGGGGTCATGCTTTGGGTTATTCCGGTTTCCCTTCTTCTGTGTTCCAGGGTGTGGTTCTCTCAGGTTGTGAACGGGGGGGGGTTTTCGGTCCAGCCACCCTGCATTCTATCTCCGTGCCCACGACGTTCGTCAGTTGGCTACACGTTTTTTCATTGATGTTCCTGGGCCTTGTCCGCCTGTGTGGCCTTGGGTTGGCGGTTGCAATCTTTTGTCTCCACTTCGTGTTGGGGAGTGTGCAACATCCGCCTCCCAGGTTGGGTCCCTCTTGTTTTCATCTTTGGGTAGGTAGCTCTGGGGAGCTGACAGGGCTCTCCCCAGAAACCAGCATTGAATGTAATGAAATGCCATTTTCTGGATGAGATCTATAGGCCTCCCTGGCACCCTCCCTCCCTCCCTCTGGTCGGCGTTTTTTTTTCCACGAGTTTTGATAGCCAGCCTCAGAACTGGGGTCTTGGGTAGCTGGCGCGAGGGGTCTGGGGCTCCCCCTTCTCCCTCCCGTGGGGGGAGGAGCTGTGCAGATGGCAGCGCAGCGACGTGGTGACGTCATAGCTTGTTTTTATTTTGGGAGTTCTGTCCACTAGTTCGACTCTCAGTAGCAATTTTGTAACCAGAATAGGGGGGTTTGTTTTGGGGCGCTTACCTTTTTGGGTACCTGACCGGTCGATGGCAGACATTTATTTATTTATTTATTTATTTATTTATTTATTTATTTATATACAAGAAGGTACATTAGGGGTTAAGAGAGTACATAGGAATGATGTTGATTTTACAATCAACATAGAGTGCTTCCAATCACATGGGGATTTCTATAGGCCATGCTCCTCGTGCCTTTCTGAGGGGTGGGGGTGGGGCCAGCCAGGTTCTGGCTCGTGGTCCCCAGTAAGAACTCCATACACATGACTCCATACACATGACTGATGCAAAGTCTGACATTAGCATTTCAGCCTGGATAACTCTGGGGAGTCTCCAGGTCTTGCCCAGAAAATGGTGTTTCATTACATTCAACGCTGGTTTTTTCATTAAAATGTTAAAGGTATTTGAGTTGAATTGATTGAAAAATAACAAGTAAAATACAATGCTCACTACTGTATTATAATTATATATATTTAATAGTGTCTAATTTCTTGTTACTTACTCAGATTTGCAAAACATAATTGGACTCATTCATGTGAATACGTGCATATCCACATACATTAGCTAATTACAATGAAAAGCATTTCTTAGTTCATTTAAAAAGCTTTTAGGCATAGTGTCAAGTAATACATATTCTTGCATAGTATTTATAGTTTATAACTTCTAATATATAATCATATGCTTTATTTTATCTCTTGTTGTAAACAGTGGGTCTAATATAAATTTTGCACTCATATTCTCAGTGTGGTTATTCCTTGGGAAAATAAATTCTTCAAGCTTATCGAGAGACTGGATGTGAAACTTTATCACACGCAGAATTTTTATGAATTGCCTCACTAGAGCTCATCCTTTAGTTGAGCATGCCGTTGATCATAGGAGTCTGCAATCTTTTTTTAATAAAACAAGACATTTAAAATTAAATTATCATAGTATATGTATAATGGGTGGTATTCTATTGCAATAATAATAATAGTAATTACATTTATTTATCCTACTGTATATCTCCATTGCATTGTAATCAGCTGCATAACTAGTTTTTAACATTTACCCAGTATACCCCAATTACCCAATTATGGTATGAATTATACCATAGTCTGTATTGTATTTAAAAAAATAAAATAATAATAAGATGATTACAGATATTTGCAGATTAATAAAAAAAATTCTGTCACAGTATTTCCCACATAAAATTAGTAAGATCATCGTCCTTGCTTTGCAACACACATGTACTCATAAATCATACAATTTTATTATGCAAATGTTCACATATTCTATCTAGTTTTCATGTGACTGGTACATGTCAATCCAATTTTTATGTGGCCCCTATTT
>WNGS01165751.1:2029674-2040377 GCA_020271785.1 Procambarus virginalis
AACATTACTGTCTTAAATAATTATTTTTGCAAGGCCTTGAAAAGAGTCACATATCTAGCCAGGTTCTTGATGAACATTGAAAACTACATAAAATCCCATCCAGTCCTAGATCTGCTTTGAAGATTGTTCACATGTATGTTCGTCTTCTCGTCTCCTCCTCCACTCTTGTGTCTGGAGCGTCCGCGCCCTCAAGCCCCCCTCTCACCTGCACGGCCGCCTGCAGTGTCTGCACCTTCAGGCGAGCCATACCGCCGACTAACGCTCAAAGTTTCCTAGTTCCCCCCTCAGCTCAAGATGCAGATGGAAGAGAAATTCAAGAAGCAGTTCACCCAACGCGCAAAGAGCTCGAAATTGTGTCCTCAACTCGGCGCTGGAAAAAGATGGACTCCGCTGCTAAGACAATACAAATGGCTTGGCGTGCTTTCTTAAAGTAAGTTTCATGGAACTTGTTTTTCATGATTTCAATTTTTGTATGTGTTTGTAGTAATGATATATTTGTAATTACAAATATATATTTTGCAATATAGATAAATTGTGTCTAGTTTGATGTTAGTGATAAAATATAACTGAAAATAGGGAGGTAGTTTTTAAGTGCTCCCCCAACTACTAGCATTTTCAGTTATTCCTGAAAAATTTTAAAAGACAAATTCATAGCAAAAAAAGCAGGATGACAGTTGGAGTTCTACATTATACTAGTGGAACTGTGATTAATTGGTGAGCAATACAACTGTTGTGTAAACCATAGTGTTAAAGTTTGAATTCACAGAGTGTTAGTAATATTCATTAGTGAAATGTGAGTGACTGAAGCGTAAGACATATATCAATGAAGTGTGAGTGACAAAACTGTGATACACAATGTAAAAAATTAATGAAGTGTGACTAAAATTTGAAAGACATAGATACTGAAACTTTAGTGACTTAATCACTGCACTGTGTAGAGTGCCTTAACCCTTTGCCACTCTCCTCATCACATCATATGATGGGGTGAGTAATTATACTCTGACTGAGCATCACATGTTACATCATAACATGTGTACACTACTAGATAACAAGTAGAAGTGTACAGCATAAGATTTTAAAACTCCTGTGGCTACACAGGGTTCACATCGGCTTCTTCAGGCCTCCAGTAAACAGATGCCATTTTGAACAAAAATCGTGTGCTCCATTCCTGGGTGTGAAGACCACAGTATTGAGTGAGCCACCAAGACCGACACATGCAGCACCAGCTAACAGCACCGCTGTTCAACTTGTAGTCACATCATCTCTAAAATATTATGACATACACTATATATGAAACTGATATTATTTTGCAATGATAGTATTATAGAAGAGCCTGTGATGAACACTGTGTATAATGTTTAGATACCAGTGAACACAATGCGGTTTATGATGTTCACAGTGCAAGACAGGCAGACACAGCACGCTGCCATTGTTTGGTCCATGTAAGCATTTTAAAACGACAGCTCATGTTCCTTTACTGAATAAACTTGTGGAAAGTTATTAATTTACAGTATTTAGTGAAAAGGATTCTGATAATAGCAGCATTGTGATGAGAATTAGCAATGTGTATAGTATGTTGGGAGGATTCTTGTTGTGTGAGGTGAAGTCTGCTGGTTTGTGTGTGTGATGGTACTATGCTGGTTGGACACACCATACCAGCTTAGTGGATAGTTTTGATGAACAAAAATGTAGACATATTATATATAATGTGTGTGTATATAGTGTAATAACAGGAAAAGCAGTATGTTGGGAGGAGAATTTGTGCTGTGTGAGGTGGTGTTGTCTGCTGGCTGGTGTGTAATTACCTAAGTGTAGTTACAGGATGAGAGCTACGCTCGTGGTGTCCGGTCTACCCAGCACTCTTTGTCATATAACGCTTTGAAGCTACTGACAGTTTTGGCCTCCACCACCTTCTCACCTAACTTGTTCCAACTGTCTACCACTCTTTACAAAAGAGAATTTTCTTATATTTCTCTTATATTTCTCCGGCAAACTTTAGTTTAAATCTATGACCTCTTGTTCTTGAAATTTTGGGTCTCAGGAATTCTTCCCTATCAATTTTATCGTTTGTTACTATTTTGTACGTCGTGATCATATTGCCTCTTGTTTCTTCTATCTTCTAGTTTTTGCATATTTAACCCTTTAACTGCGCAACACATCATATGATGTGTTCAGTGACTTGCAGTAACTTGCGCTCCACATCATATGATGTATTGGAGTACTACACAAGATTTAAACAGCCCGCGGATACACGGGGTTCACCACACCTTCATCAGGGCTCTTGTAAACAGACGCCATTTTTTTTTTAAATCGTGGACCAAATTCCCGGGTGTGAGGGGCCTCAGTATTGACTGAGCTACCAGGCCTGACGCACGCAGCATGAGCTCACAGCACTGCTGTTCAGCTTG
This sequence comes from Procambarus virginalis, assembly GCA_020271785.1. Taxonomy (NCBI): domain Eukaryota; kingdom Metazoa; phylum Arthropoda; class Malacostraca; order Decapoda; family Cambaridae; genus Procambarus; species Procambarus virginalis. The sequence goes on from WNGS01165751.1 coordinate 2,032,083, forward strand.
TGACCACAGCATTGCCTAAGAATGCCATAATATACATGTTCTTACTATTATTTAGTAATGATATTATTACAGAAGCCCCCTGACTGTGATAAAACTGAACAGGGTTCTGGTAATAGCAGGATTGTGGTGATATTTAGCGCTATGCTCCATGGAGGGAGGAGTAATGCTGTGGGAGGGAGGGTGGTGGCGTCGTCTTCTGACTGTGTGTGGCCACCTTTTGTTGACTGCACTCACCATACCAGCTTAGTGGTTCGCTATGGTGAACACAAATGTAGATACAGTACTTATATATAACGTGTGTATAGAGGGTATAACCAGCAATAGGAATAGGTTGGGAGCCACCATTTTGGTGAGGGAGGTGCGTCATCTGCACGACTTATCATGTTGTTTACTGGTGACCACTATGGTCTTTGGGCACCATACCAGTTTACTTGTACAAGTATGGTGAATAAAACAGGTAGATACCTATATATAATGTGTGTATATAGCGTAATAACTCCACAAACAGTATAGTTGGAGGAGAAATATTAGTGCGTCTGGCCTTGAGGGCGGCCGCCACCAGCTGACTGTGTGAGTAGCTACGTCATTGTGCCTTTACTCACCATACAAGCTTAGATGTACAGTTATGGTGAACAAAACATGTAAATGCTTATGTATAATGTCTGTATATAAAAGCAAAAACAGTATGGTAGGAGGAGAATGGTGGCAAGTCAGGTGAGGTAAGGGAGGGAGGGAGTGGCAGCCAGTGGCGGGCTGCCACTGGGTGCCACTGCCACTGCCACTCAGCATACCAACTTAGTGGTTCATTATGGTGAACACGAATGTAGATACTTATATATAACATCTGTATATAGTGAATAAAAGCAAAAACAGTATTGTGGGAGGAGAATGGGGTGAGTCAGGTGACTTGAGGGAGGGAGCAAGTAGCAGCCAGTGGCAGGCTGCCACTACCACTGCCACTCAGCATGCCAACTTAGTGGTTCGTTATGGCGAACACGAATGTAGATACTTATATATAACGTCTGTATATAGTGAATAAAAGCAAAAACAGTATGGTGGGAGGAGAATGTGGGCGAGTGAGGTGTTGAAGGAGTGAGTGGCTGGCTGGTGTGTGGCGGTCACTCCTCGTTACGTTTTGCCTCATAATAGCAACTTAGTGGTTCGTTATGGTGAACAAAACATTGGAAGCATTCCATGTCTGCCATCGACCGGGTCAGACACCCAGAAAGGTAGGCGTCCCAAAACACACCTCTATTCTGGTGAAAATTGCAACCAAAAACCGAATGAGTGGATAGAACTCCCCAAACAAAAACGAGTAAACTAGTATGATGTCACCCGTCATCGCACCGCTGTCTGCGCAGCTCCCCCCTCCCTGGGAGGGGGAAGGGGTAGCCCCAGACCTACCACGCCGGTGATCCACACCCATGTTCTTCGGCTGATGCTATTGGCACCGGTTGTGTACTCCGGCTCCAGTGGTTGTTTCAGCACTGTACCTAGAGTGTGGTGTCTGTCTTCTAGGTGGTGCGTGAGCCGGGAGTGAGTCTCCAGTACTTGGGCTGCATGCGCCTAGGGTTACCTTCCCTAGGTGCCCTGTAAGTACTGCACTTGGGGATTGTGGTTACCTTCCACAAGTTCCTTGGGTTCTGCTTCTGCTAGGCTGTTTGCTGCTTGGTTTTCGGCTACCCTTTGTGTGATAGGGGGTTCTGTCTGGGTTGTTCGCCTTAGGGTAAGGGGCAGTTTGCACTGGCGGGGCACAGGGTGCTGCGCAGCTTGTTTTCACCAATCATAGTGGCCGGCTCTGTTCCGCCTGGGTACGCTGTACTCTTGCGGGGTTTTCTTTTTCTTTTTGTTTGTCTACTTGGTGGGGGGCTCTGCCTTTAGTTCTTTCCTCCTTTGTGCCGCGTTCTCTTCCTTCTTCCGGTGGTTCCCTCCTGCTAAGTGTACCCGTAAGTGTACACGTCCCGGGGGTTCAGCTCTTAGAATGTTGTTTGGTAGCCATGGGCACCGGTTAGCAGTACCCTGCCTGGGATTACCTGAGCGCGAGTCCTTTTATAGTAAACGCTCCGGACCCTGGGAAACCTCTCAAGGGAGCATGGGCCCGATAGATGTGGCCCCAGAGTCCCCCCCCCTCGCTTTGTGCGAGTTCAAGGGTTGCTCTGTCCCCTTGTCTCAGGGTGACTCTCACGGTATAGTATAGCTGGTATAGTAAGTGCAGACAGCAACAGGTGGCCACACAGATTTGGCAGACAATGCTTCAGCCCTCCCACCCTCAGCATTACTCCACCCACAGCACAGTGCAAATTATCACAACAATCCTGCTATTATCTGAATCCTGGTCATTTATATCACAGTCAGGGGTCTTCTGTAATACTATCATCGCTAAATAATACCAGTTACTTATATTTTTGGCATTTTTAGGCGATGCTGTGGTCACAAGCTGAACAGCAATGCTGTGAGCTCATGCTGCGTGCGCCAGCCTAGGTGGCTCACTCAGTACTGAGTCTCTCACACCTGGGAATATCGCCCTCGATTTTTTTTAAATGGCATCTGTTTACAAGAACCCTGAGGAAGGTGATGTGAACCCTGTGTATCTTTGGGCCATTTAAATCTTGCGTAGTACTCCAAAACTGCATATAGAGTGTTGCTCACTTTTGTGTCGGTTATATGCAGTTTAGGGGTTAAATGGCATCTGTTTACAAGAGCCCTGAGGAAGCTGATGTGAACCCCGTGTAGCCGCGGAACTTTTAAATCTTGCGCAGTATTCCAAAACATCATATGATGTGGTGGGCAATTTCATGACAGTTACTCAGCACATCATATGATGAGGTGCGCACTTTATGGGTTAAAAACTGAGACAGGTCAGATAACTGATAATGACGAAGAGGCGTGTAGTATTTTTAATAAATATTTTATCTCTGCATTTACTAAAGAAGAACTGAACATTATGCCTACGGCCAAAGAAGTCTATGCGGGTGGGGAAGAGGACAGGTTGACTAGTTTTAGCAGTTACCAGGGAGGATGTTATTAAACAAATAGTGAAACTCAAGCCAAACAAATCTCCAGGGCCAGCTGAAGCTTTTGCCAGGATGATCAAGGAATGCAAACAGGAGGTTTGCAAGTCATTGTCTATCATATTTAATAAATCATTAGTCAGGCAGAGTGCCAGAGTCGTGGAAGGTGTCTAATGTGGTATCAATTTTCAAGAAAGAAGATAGATCACCTGTGTCAAATTATCAGCTAATTAGCGTAACGTACATTGTGGGAAAGTTACTTGAATCTATAATTGCAAATACCATTTGTCTTCATCTTGGAAAAACATAAATTAATATATGATTCACAACATGGTTTTACTAATGGCCAATCATGTTTAACAAATTTGCTGTCATTTTATTCCAGCATAGTTGAGGCAGTTGATAGTGGTAAGGTTTGTGATGTTATGTACCTTGACTTCAGCAAAGCTTTTGACACAGTTCCCCATGAAAGACTAAATAAAAAGTTAGAGGCTCATGGTATTGGGGGTACTACAGTATATTAAGTTGGATTAGGGCATGGCTATACCAAAGGAAACAAAGAGTATAAATGGGGTTAAGTCAGAGTGGGAAAATGTTGTGAGTGGAGTGCCTCAAAGCTCTGTCCCGGGACCTCTATTATTCATAATATATATATAAATGATTTAGATTCAGGTTTGAGCAGCAATATTTGCAAATTTATCGATGATTTCTATCTTGAAAAATCAGGAGAGAAATAAACATGGAAAAAGACTCTTATCACTTTAAGTCGATCTAAATAGGGTTTTGAAATGGTCAAAACATTGGCAGAGCAATTTATTGCTGACAAATGTAAGGTTTTGAGGCTAGGTAATGATATACTGTAGTTACAAGATACGAGCTAGATGGTGTTGAGATTTCAAAGTCGGATTGCGAAAGGGATCTTGGGGTTATGATTAGTAAGAATTTAAAACCCAAAAATCAATACATAAATTTTTGTAATAAGGCAAATAGGACACTGGGATTTATTAACTGAAGCGTTACTAATAAGATGCCTTGTGTTGTTCTTCAGCTATATCTTGCTCTGGTTAGATTATGCAGTTCTGTTTTGGTCGCCGTACTATAGAATGGATATAAATTCACTAGAATTCATCCAGCGTAGGATGACAAACACTGGATGTGTTTGTGGGATGATGTTAATCCCACAAATTAGAATCAATATCATATGAAGGAAGATTGACAAAGCTTAAATTACATTTGCTGGAAAGGCTAAGAGTTAGGGGTGACATAATAGAGGTGTATAAGTGGATGAATGTATATAACAAAGGGGATATTAATAGGCAATTAAAATTATCAACACAAGACAGAACACAAAACATTTGTGTTTTGGACCCTCCGGGTTCCCGAGGGTCCTTCAGTCCCTTCCAAAAGTTTTTGGCCTCCTGCATCCCGCCCCATGAGGTGCAGGAGGCCACTGTGGCTTACCTCCTGCACGACCCGGATTATGCCTCTATATTGGATCCTGCCTCTTTTGAGTTCAGTTCTTCCTTTCCTTTCTGGGTGCATTTCGAGGTTCCAGAGTCGTCCTGGTTGGCAGACTGTCCTGTCTTTTTGTTAGGGGTGTGGCATATGTTCTGTCGTTCCCACACGCTTGAGTGGCGAGAGGCCCTTACGGTTGTTTAGGTCTACCTGGAAGGGCCAGTTTGAACGTTTCAATGTGTGCTTGTTCACCCCTGCCCTTCCTTGGGATGTTGACCTGGTATAGCTTCATGGGCAGGTTCCCTCCCTTTTGACTCCCTTGGTTGCTGAGGACTTGCGTGCCTATGGCCATTTGGCTTTGGCCTTGCATTTCTTTTCCCTTCTCGTGCTGTCTTCGGAGTGGCTTGAGGAGGACGTAGAAGTGCTGGGTGCCAATCCTGGTTCTGGTGCACTGGTCTCGGTGGTGCAGGCGTCGGATGCTTGTTGAAGCCATTTGTGTCGATCCTAAGGGAGGCATTGTCTCTGTTCTTTGCTTCTCGCCTTGTGTGCCATCAGGTGGGACTCGCTCAATCCTTGGAATTTGCTTCAGCTCTGGCTCTTAGGTTTTCTATGTCTTTTCGTCCTTTGCTGTTTGTAGAGACTGCAGTGGTGCAGTTTCTGCAAGCGGCAGCTTCGAGTTGTCGTCCAATGTCGGACTTGTTGGTTCTCCGGGGGTCCCATTGGGGGGTCTTCCTGGAAGGGTCGTGCCAGGGCTTGGGATTCCTCCTGTTGTGGTAGGCCAGTCGTGCCAGTTTCTAAGCCGGCACAGCTTTCGGAGCGGACGACATCTGGTCAACGCGGTGAAAGCTTTGCTCATCGGTCAGCTTCTCGTGTCGTCACATTGACAGGGCAATTTGTGGGTGAGGCTAGCGCTGTTTGCTCATGCCTGGTTCCCACAATTAATGGGGGTTTCAGGTCGTTTCTTGTGGCCTACAGTAGCATTTTGTGGCCCCTCCTCCTTTGGCGGGGTTCGTGGATGGTGGGGCAGGCCTCTTCTCTTGTGCTCTGTCGGGTCATCTTGGAGTGGGTTTGCTTGGGCATGGTCAAAACGTCCTCATCCGTCAGGTAGGTTTCCTGCCTGTTCCCAGTTCTAAAAAGGGACTGCATGGATCTGTGGTTCATTCTGGATTTGTCCTGTTTGAACCCCCTGGGTCTTTTGCCTCTCCTTTCGGATGACTACTCTGTTCCAGGTTCGTCTTCTTATGGAGCTGGATGCTTGGATATTGTCCCTGGACCTCCAGGACTCATATTGGTGCGTTCCAATTCATCCGGGGTTCAAGGACTAGCTTGGTTTTGTTGTGCAGCGACAGGCTTACTGCTTTTGTTGTACTTCATTTGGCTTGAACCTGGCACCTCGCGCTTTCACATGCCTTACCCGGGGTCATGGTGGCTCGTTTGCGTCTCTTAGGGGTTCGAGTTCTGGCTTACCTCAACGACTAGCTGGTGTGGGCTCCCAGCCAGTCCATGTGTCTGCTTGCCAGGTATTTGGTTCTTTCCCAGCTCACAGGGTCTTGGTGAGACCAAAACCACAGGTTCTTGGTGAGCTGGAGGAAGTTTCATCTGGTTCCTCCTCAGGTTCGGACTTGGCTAGGTCTTGTGTGGGACTCTCGGACTGCTTCCTTGTCTCTTCCTCCTGAGTCTCTACTGCAGTCTCGCCTTCATCTGTTTCTGGTGGGGCTACCAGGTCACAAGGCGGTTTCTCAAGGATGTGTGCAGGAATCTGAACTTTGCCGTGATGGTCTATCCGCCGGACCGTGTTTGGCTTTGTCAGCTGTTCAGGATCCTTCAGGGCCATCCTTTCTGCCTCTCTCATGATTACTGGGTTTGGCCTCCGGGTGCCTTACATCGACTGCTGTGTTGCCGGCTTCCTCTTCGGGTTTTTCTGGGTTCAGAGCCTTGGAGCCTACCCGAGCCCTCGCTCGATGTGTTCACAAACAAGTCGTCTCTTGACTGGGACTCTGTGACGAGTGCTCACCAGGCCGGCCAGGGGCGGTGGGGTCCGTCCTTCCGTCGGGCTCACAGCACAGTGCGGGAATTCACAGCTGTGTGGATGTCACTTTGGAGGATTTGGGTCGCTCGCGGATCAACGATCCGGCTCCATTCGGACTGCTTCCAGTACTTCACTCCCTGAACCACTGGTTCAATTTTCTCTTCCAGTCTTTGTGTCTGGTCTTTTTGATGTGGGTCTATCACCATTTGTATGGTGAGCAGGTGGCTTCAGTGATGGTGTCCCACCTGCATGTTTCGTCTCGGTTGCAGTATAAAGTTTCCTGGCAGTCCTTACATTATTTTTTGTCCCTCTGTAGATTTTCTTCTGTTTCGAATTGGGTTGTCTTGTCCTTCCTTTCTTGGTTGTTTCAGGACCATCATCATATGCCGAATAATGTCGCCTCATATTGTGTGGCATTGGCGGAGCTGCTTCAGCTTGCGTTCGGGGTATATGGTACTTCTGGTCCATTCCACAAGCTGTTTCGTGCGTTGTTTCACCTCCTGCCGGTTCATGCGCCGCCTAAGCCATTCTGGTCGTTGGACCGGGTGCTCTCTATCCTCTCTTCTTCTTCGTTTGTTGTGGCCTCTTCGGTTCAAGATTGTTTTTCGAAGGCTGTTTTCCTGTTGGCATTGGCCTCTGGGGATCGGGTTGGGGAGCTTCATGCTCTCCTTCATGCACAGAGGTTTCTGCTCTTTTGGTCCTGGTGGTAGGTTTGTTCATTTACAGACGTCTCCTTTTCTGGTGAAGAATGAGACCGCTGCTTTCTGGAGGGGTCCTTTGGTTGTTGATGCTTGGTTGGTTCGGCCAGGGGTGCATCATGTGTTGTGTCTGGTTGCAGCTCTTCGCTGTTACCTGTGCCCCACGGCCTCTGTGCTGGGGATGTGCTTTGGGTTGACCCGGTTTCCCTTCTTCCCTGATCCAGGGTTTGGGTCTCCCAGGTTGTCTGCAGAGTCATTCCAGGTCTCACCCAGAAAATGGCGTTTCATTACATTCAGCACTGGTTTTTTGTTGTGCATTCTTCATATATTTCACAGAATATGGCATACATCTGATTTACTTTTTCCTAGCAACAAGTTTTTCCAATTAAATTCATTAAATAATTTGCTAAGTTTCCTAAAGTGTCTTCTCTAGAAATCAAATTTATCAACTGTTTCAATGTCTCTATTCTCTTCAAGATTATATTGCAAAACATATTTAATTTCCACAGGACATGATCATTCTTTCCCAAGAGAGGAAGGTACTGGATGTCAAATATCTCATCTTCTTTCCTGGTGAATATTAAATCCAGTATTGACAGAAATCCCCTTCCCTCATTCTTGTGGCCTGCTTGACGTATTGATTCGTGAATGTTTTCAGAATGAGGTTTACTCTCACGACCATTGTGAGGCCCTCTCATTTGTCATCTATTTCCTCCTTTGTCTATGTGTTGCTTGCGGGTGGGTGGGTGGGTGTGTGTGTGTGTTTGATCCTCACACCCTAGGACCTAGAGCTTGACCAACACACCCCAGGAGCTGGAGCTTGATCAAATATCTCAGGATCTGGAGTTTGATCTCCATATTCCAGGAATTGGAGCTTGAGCCCAACATCCCAGAAGCTGGAGGTGATCCCCCATATCACAGGAGCTGGAGCTGACCCCCATATCCCAGTAACTGCAGCTTTATCTCCATATGCCAGGAGCTGGAGCTTGGTCCCCACATCCCACGAGACGGAATTTGATCCCCACATTCCAGCTACACCACACACACACACACACACACACACACACACACACAACACACACACACACACACACACACACAT
>WNGS01165751.1:2050063-2096321 GCA_020271785.1 Procambarus virginalis
CGCTGTACTCAAAATTATGGTGTGCATATAAGTGATTCAATTATTATGTTCATAAAACAATAAACAAATAGTTTTGCTGTTCTTACACTATATACACAGGTTATATGTAAGTATCTGCATGTTTTGTTCACCATAACGAACTACTAAGTTGGTCTTGTGAGTCAAAAAGCAATGAGGAGTGGCCGCCACACACCAGCCAGCCACTCGCTGCCAGTCCCTCCCTCAACACCACCTCACTCACCCTCATTCACCTCCCACAGTACTGTTTTTGCATTTATTTACTATACACACACGTTATATATGCGTATTTACATGTTTTGTTCACCATAACTGTACATCTAAGCTTGTATGGTGAGTAAAGGCACAAAGACGTAGCTACTCCACAGTCAGCTGATCGGCGGCCGCCCTCAAGGCCAGACGCAATAATATTTCTCCTCAAACAATATTGGTTGTGGTGTTATTACGCTATATACACACACATTATATATAAGTATCTACCTGTTTTGTTCACCAACTTGTACAAATAAGCTGGTATGGTGCCCAAAGACCATAGTAGCCATCAGCAAACAACATGCCAAGTCGTGCAGACGACGCAACCGCCCTCACAAAATGGCGGCTCCCAACCTACTCCTCTCGCTGTTATCTCATACTATACACATGTTATATATAAGAATCTACATTTGTGTTCACCATAGCGAACCACTAAGCTGGTATGGTGAGTGCAGTCAATAAATGGTGGCTACACACAGTCAGAAAATGACGCCACAACCCTCCCTCCACAACCTTACTCCTCCCTCCATGGAGCACAGCGCTAATATCACCACAATCACGCTGTTATCAGAATCCTGGTCAGTTTTATCACAGTCAGGGGCTTCAGTAATACTACCACTGCTAAATAATAGCAGTATCGTTTATATTTTGGCATTTGTAGGCGATGCTGTGATCACAAGCTGAACAACGGTGCTGTGAGCTCGTGCTGCATGCGCCCCCTTGGTGGCTTGCTCACTACTGATGCTCCTACACTCAAGAATGTTGGGCTGGATTTTTTTTCTTGGTGGCATCTGGCAACTATGGGTCGTGGCTGTACTATAGCTGCCCCTATCCCAGCAGGGCGTTTAAATTATAGCGCTAGACACGAAATCATATATAAATGATGAGCGCGGTTTCGGTTTTGTCACTGATATCATTTATATATGATATGCGCGGTTTGAGGGTTAATGATCTTTCTTGGAAGCCAGGTTGGTTGCCCAGTTGGAGACCCTGGAGCTGCCTCGCTTGGTTTTATGGACCTGGATTTAGGGGTGTTGGAGCGGGGTTTAACTCGGGATGAGGCTCGGGTGGCTTCGGGGGCTGCCCCTTCCGATTATGGTGCAGAGATGGTTGAGCCCGTTTTCCTACTGGGGCTTCTGGGTTAACCCAGCAGACTACTTTCTTGGAAGCCTTTCCTCAGGCCTTTTTCTTCTGGTGGGCATGGATGAGGGCTTTGCCCCGGGGCCTTTGTCGGGGGTTCCCAGGGCTCGGTGGGAGACCACTTGGAGCTCTTGGGCTTCTTTTGACCATGATTGGGCCCTTATGCTTTTTGGGCAGGGTTGTTACTGCACTGAGGGGGTTTTCGTCCCCTCCTTCTCTTTATGTCATCGTATTACTATATTTGCCGGCATGATTTACATACACCCTTGCATTGGAAGCATCCATCTTTTGCTTGGATGTTTTGTACTGAGAGAGAGAGAAAAAAAATTTGTGTGTTTCATCATACATTTATTGCATGTTATTTTAGTTTTGGTAACCCTGCCCTTATATCCTTACAGATCAGTGGTTTCGTTGTTTATATTTTTGGCAAGAGCTTTGCTATACGGGTTGTGAAACTTGGGTTTTTGGGTGTGATGTTTTGTGTTGCCACGACTGGCCACCAGAGTGGTGCTCCTGTCATACTGCATAATCCACCATTGTGGTTTGTTGTCATCCGCTCCTTGCAAATAGCTGCCGAGCAGTTGAAAGTTTATCATTCCTTTCCCCATTTTTTGGGACACTTTTCATTTTGTTAATGAACCTTTGTTCTTCCAAGTAACTCAATTGTTTCCTTATGTATGACATGTCTCAAGTGTATTTTATGTCTGCTATAAAATGGGTGGGGGTAAGTGAATTGATGTGTGCATCCCTCATCACTGCCAATGTGTCGGCTGTAGTTTTGGTAAGTTTGTACTCGCCTTGTTGTACTCATCTAGTTGTGCTTGGGGGGAGGCTTTGGCTCTTTGGGCCCTGCCTCTCACCCATCCTTCTACTGGTGTACATATTTCTGAGCTTCTCGAGCTCTTTCATCTCTACATTTGATATTGTGTGAGGTGTCAGCCTCCACCACATCACTACCTCCTTCATTCCATTTCCTCACTACTCTACCACTGAACAAGTTCTTTCTTATGTCTCTGTGGCTCCTTTGGGCACTCAGCTTCCACCTGTGTTCCCTTCTGCATGTACTGCTCTGGTGCATAACTGGAGAGGGTTCTGGAGTTGTTCTACTTCCCGGGCCCGGCCTGAGGCCGGGCTCTACTTGTGATAACTTGGTTCAACAGGCTGTTACTTGGAGTGGCCACAGGCCCACAAATCCACTACAGCCTGGCTGGTCTGTCACTTCTTGCAAGAACTTACCTAAGTACCTCTTGAATACATCCACTTTTGTTCCAGCAATATTTCTAATGCTTGCTGGGTGTGTGTTGAACAGCTGTGGACCTCTGATATTCAGTCAGAACATCTGCATTTTGCTTTTCTTCTAAGGCTTCCATGAGTTTGTCATAGTGGTCGAGTAACCGTGACAGACAGGATCTTCTCACTCTAAATCCATGATGTCCTGGGTTGTGTAGTTCATTATTTTCCATAAATTAGAAATCTGATTCCTAATTACACTTTAAAAACTTTTATTATGTGTGATGTTAGTGCAACTGGTCTATAATTTTTTGCCAGTGCTTTACTACCACCCTTGTGCAGAGGAGCTATATCTGCTGATTTAAGTTCTGCTGATATCTTCCCTGTATCCAGGCTCTTTCTCCATATTACACTGAGCGATCATGCTACTGGTACTTTGCATTTCTTTATGAATATTGAATTCCACGAGTCAGGACCCAGGGGTGAGTTCATGGGCACATTGTCAATTTCTCTTTCAAAGTCTTCCGAGTTTATGTAAATATCAGTTATATTATCTGCAGCGTGGATGTCATTCATAAAGAAGCTGTCTGGATCTTCAACTTTCATGTTGTTTATTGGGGTGCTGAACATACTCATATTGGCTTCTTAAAATTTCACTAATTTCTTTGTTGCCCTTTTGTGACCAGTGATCACCAGTCCAGCCTGAGGCATTAGGGGCTCTTCTTATGTTGAAATCACAGCACAATGTGGGAGTTGTGGCGGTGTGGTGTGTGGCAGGCGCTGCAACATATTTGGCTTCCCTGGGGCACAATGTTCTGGCTTCATTCAGACTGCTTCCCAATGGTTCCAATTTTCCAGGGGGGGGATGGTATCTTCGTCTATGACCCTTTTGGGCTGGTCACTTTGGGTCGACGGAGTGGACGGTCGTTGCCGATTCCCTCTTTTCGCTTTGCCAAACGTACGGGCGCCTGGAGGTGGACCTCTTCATGTTGGTTTGGTCTAGGCATCTCCCATTGTACGTGGTGCCGTTCCCCACCTGCATGGCTTGCAGCTGATGATTTCAGCAGGACTAGTCAAGGTGGGGGTTCCCGTATCTCTTTTCCCCAGTTTGGCTGTTGCTCCGAGCTCTAGCTCGTCTGGAAACCTATTAGGGGAGTGTGCTTTTCTTGATTCCATGGTAACTGGCCCACCCTTGGTTTCAGGTGCTGCTTACTCGGTGTCTGAACCCGGGCATTTTTCCATGGTTCCGCCTCTCTCAGTAGGTCGGGACGGTGAGGTACATCGGCGGTTCGACTTACTCTTCTGCTCTATGCATCTGGTTTCTCTGATGTCAGTGTATTGCCATTTGTATGGTGATCAGTTGGCTTCTTTGATGGTATCCCACCTGTTGTCTTCTTCTCTGCTACAGTATGGAGTGTCTTGGAGGGCTTTCTGCCATTTCCTTTCTCTCCATAGGGTTTTGTTGGTGTCAGACAGGGCTGTCTTGTCTTTTCTCTCTTGACATTTGCTAGACCAGCATCTTACGCCAAATACTGTTGCTTCTTATCATGCGGCATTGGCAGAGCCACTGCAGCTTGCATTTGGGGTGGTTGTCACTGTTGCTCCATTATGCTAGCTCTCTCATGTGTTTTTTTACCTCCAGCCTGCTCATGCGCTGCCTGAGCCATCTTGGTCTTTGGACCAGGGTCCTTTGGTCCTTTTTATCTTTTTCTTGGTTTCTTGTGGCCACTGTGGCATTGAATGTCTTGGGTCGACATTCAGGTGCGGGGATTTTGGAGGTTGAACAGGGTCCTGGTCGCCAGATATCTCATGAACGTTTCAGGCCCTCTATGGCCTTGTGTTGTGTTGGGGAGCCTGTCTTGGCCATCAGTCTCTACTTTGCCTTAAGACCTGTGGTGCTGCTGCCTCCTGGGTAAGTCCCTGTTTTTTACTTATCTGTGGATAGTTAGCTTCAGGGAGCTAATGGGGCTCCCCACAGAAAAGTAGTATTGAATGTAATGAAATACCATTTTTTTGGGCGAGCCCCGGAGGCTCTCTGACACCCTATCTCCCTCCGGTTGGCGCTCTTCCTCGTTCAAGAACTGGGATGGTGGGCTGCCGGCTCACCTAAGCTGGCTTCCCCTCCTCCCCCTTGGTTTGAGGTTGACAGGTAATGTTAACAAGTGGGAGTGCTAGTTGGATGAAGTGTTGCTAGTTTGTTTTCTTTCTGGGGGGAGTTCTTTTGCTCTCTTTGGATGTAGGTCGCAATTTTCACCAGATTGTGGTCTGTTTTGTTTCATCTATCTTTCTAGGTGCCTTTCCTGGTCTATGGCAATTATGACATACAGTACTCTAAGTGTAAAGTGCTCATAGGCTATTGCTCCCTGCACCTCTCTGATGGGGTTAGGTTCTGGCTCGTGGTCCTCTTTAGGTAAAAGACTCCTGTGACTGATTACCCCAAAGTAATATAGCACTATATCAGTTCGAATAGCTTCGGGAAGCCTCCAGGGCTCACCCAGAAAATTGTTTTTCATTACATTCAACGCTGGTTTTTTCAGACTATTTATTAATTTAAAAATTAAAGGGTGTTTATTTTTAGTATAATTGATGCAATTCTTCCTAAGTTCCCTGAAAAGCAGAACCTTTATCTCCACAATTCCTTCCATCCTATCCTTAGTGTATGTGAATTTCCCACACCCAGTGTAATTCATAAAATCATCAACAGTATCATCATAATTCATTAAATATTGGAAACAATAGAATATATTACAGATCCTCACCAATCAGGTTTGTTATTGTTTTGGTAGCTTATAAATATTACTAAGCAACACTGCAGGCATAAATCCCTTAAAACCTTCCTCACATGCCAAACGTTGGTGTTAGCATAACCCATATCTGTTTTTGTGCTTTGTCTGTTATTGTCCGTGTTTTGTAGTAATGCACTATGTGGCTGACGTGTTGTTTCTTGCATGTGCAACTCTTNACCTTGTCCCTTGGTTTTTGGTCCGTTTTGGCCGTTTTCCTAAGGGTTCTGTCTGGGTGCTGTGCTTTGGCCTTTTGATTTCCACCTGCAAATCTGGTAGTTTGGGCTCCCAGGCTGTGATTCCGGGTTTCTTTGGGTTCTTTGGTTTCATTCACAGGTTTTTTCCTCTTGGGCCCTCCCCCCCTTTGTAGGTTCAGGGGGGTTTGTTACCTCGTGTGTGACCGGTTCTGCCTTCTGGGGATCCGGGGTCTTCCTGCTTACTCTGTTGGCTCTCACTGGTCCCACAGTGCGTGGGCGTTTTTGGTTGTCTTCTGGCCTCTGATGACGTCGGACGGCTTCTCCCCCTTTGGGGAGTTCAAGGCTGGCAGGGTGGGCTTCTTCAACAGGTTGCAGCTGTTGTCTCAGCTTCACGTTGCGGAGTTTATGGCAGTCGCCTCCCAGGTCAGCCATTTTTTTCCTTCTCTTTGGGTATGAAGCTCCAGGGAGCCATAGGGGCTCCCCACAGAAAACCAGCATTGAATGTTACTGAAACGCCATTTTTTCGGGGTGAGCCCCGGAGGCTCCCTGGAAACCCTCCTCCCACCGATCGGCGGTTTTTTCGCGTTGGTTGAAGCTTAGCTTCCGAACTGGTGCTAGGCAGCCGGCGTGGTAGGTCGGGGCTCCCCCCCCCCCCCTCGGGGTGGGGAAGGCTGCGGACGATTGGCGCGGCAGTAAAGTGTGATGTTTGCTTGTTTCCTTGGGATGTAGGGAGTTTCTACCTCTCTGTTCATTTTTTGTTTTAGTTTTTACCATGTGGGGTTTGTTTTGTTATGCCTACCTTTCTGGGTTGCAAACCCCAGTCGATGGCAGATAAGGAAAACCCCAACCACAAGGGGGTTTCCAGGGCCATTGCTCTCTGAAACCTCTCTGAATGGGCCAGGTTCTGGCGCTGGTCCCTGGTAGGTCTGAACTCCTTAGCTAATGTCCCGGTCTAATATAACATACAATAGCCCAATAAGTTTCAGCGAGCCACCGGGGCTCACCCAGAAAATGGCGTTTCATTACATTCAACGCTGGTTTTATTGCTTGGTAGGTAGAAGCAATGATCAGTTTACGTTCTGTACTTGCAGGAAAAAAAAACACATACTTCGGTCTTACCTCGAAGCTCAACTTAAGTACTTACATAAGAGTTTTGGATTTAGATTATCCCCTCATGGTTCAGTGAAATAACACACAGCAAAGCTAAACCTAAAGGCCTCTTTTGCACTAAATCTGAGAGACACCCTTGGAATCCTGATAAGAAAATGGTTTTGAACTTGCCTTATAACCCTTTTTTAACTCCCCTGCAATGTGCACCTGTTTTTGTCAAAAACTTCATAGTGCAATTGTTAAGGACATATTTTTGTTGTTTTTATAAGTATTCACGTCAAGTTAATGTCAAAATGTTTCCAAACTCAACCAATTTTATTTCAAAACTGAGTGATGAAAACATTAAAAACATTAAAGTGTAGCCTAATTAAAAAAAACGGACAACCCTCAAAATGACATAATGACATTTGTTGGACTGCGCAGGTGAGGGGTTAAGTAAACGTACCCGTAACATAGCAGATACAAAACATATCATTTTCAATTACCCAAATACAATTAGGGAAAGGATTAAAAATAGAGTAGGAAAGGATAGAAATCCTGGTGGGGTTTATATATTACCGTGTAGAGATTGTAATGATGTTCTTGTGGGGGGAAACAGGGCATAAACTGGAGATCAGAATTAAAGAACATAAAAATGCATGTAGAATTATGGCCAGTAATGTGCTGTAGCTAACCATAGATGGGGAAAAGGATCACAATAGTGATTTTAAGAAATGTGAAGTAATATATAAAAGTAATATTATTAGAACTAGAAGGATAGTGGAAGGGATTTTAATAAATGCTCTCAATACTTTCATTGGTAACAAAAGCTTTACTTTGAAGGATAGTGTTACTAGGAAAATGATTCTGTGATTTAAAATTAGATCTCAATAAATGGATGAATGAAAGCAGTCCCATTAGTCATGCTCTTTGGAGTATGGAAAGAGTTATGATGGATAGCATCCAGATGAACTCCTCTATTAATAACAACTCCAGTTCCCAGAATAGCAAGATTACAGAAACATCACATGACCATATTTCTGTAGGAAGCATTATCGCAGGTACATCACCAGTTGGGAATAGAGGTGACCTGGTCAGGAGGTCAAGAATGATAAGAGGACTGGACCTAGGATATCAGCCTCATTAGACATTGAGATGTAAATCTCGCTCTAATCACACACTCAGACCATGACAAAGCACTCAGGAGAGTGCAAAAGACTTGGTGTAAATTCCTTACATAAATTTCACAAATACACAAGTATGGGTTTTTATCCTATGTTATTATGTCTGTGAGAAGACATTACCATTACTAATATAAGATAATGATGTAAGTC
The DNA here is from genome assembly GCA_020271785.1 of Procambarus virginalis. Taxonomy (NCBI): domain Eukaryota; kingdom Metazoa; phylum Arthropoda; class Malacostraca; order Decapoda; family Cambaridae; genus Procambarus; species Procambarus virginalis. Next base: position 2,058,107 of record WNGS01165751.1, read on the forward strand.
CTATCAGAGACCTCCTAGCTAAGGGTAAGGTTGTTTTGCAGTCACTTAACTAGTTCTGACTTTAATATGAATGATAAAGTGATGTGCCATACTACAGATAAACTAGTTTTAGATACATAGAGATGTAATTGAGAGAAGAGATAGGGAGAAATGAGAGGATTGGGAGAGTGAGAGTAAATAGGAGGGGGAAAGAAGAAATATGAACGAGGAGAGAGGAAAAAGGGAGAAATGGATAAAAAAAGGAAGAATAAAGAGAGTGGATGACACACCACAACACACACACACACATTGGAATCACTGGAGCTGGAGGAGGCAGGAGTCACACTGCAGCAAGCTCCTGGAAATACCGAATTACCTAAGTATTGGGAACAGGTTGAGGGCTACAGTGGTGTCCCAGGTTACATAAAGGTTCAGGGAAGTGTAAAAGCAAATAAAATACAAGAAACAAGTAAAAGTGAGTGAAAATAGCTGAGTGGAAAAGTTTGTTTTGGTTCTAGAACAAAAAGAAAGATGGCCGCCGCCACCACCACTGGGAATGTAGACACATCAACAGATGATTGTTTCAAAGGATTCTCACCCCAAGATATAAGGAAAGGAGGTGTTCTTGGCAGGTTAGAGATAATTGAGGATATGCAAAAGAAGTATGAAGAAAAAGTGCTTAAATTGGAAGAGGACAATGGAGCTCTTAGGAGTGAGCTTTGCACTCTGAAAGCGAGTATTCTTCAGCAAGGTAAGATTATTACTGCATTAACAGACAAGGTAACAAATCAGGAGGAGCAAATCAAGGAACTAGTGAAAGAAAATGAGGCGTGGAAAGTGAAGTGTGGTGACTTTGAAGAAATAAACAAGAAAATAGACTCATATGGTGAACAACTCCAAGCGAGCCTAAGAGCTAACATAGAGTTAGGTAAGGATCTCCAACTGGAAACTTCACTGACAACTCACATAGAGGAGGTGAATAAAGAACTAGAAAAGTATAAAGAAGAAATAAAAGCGACATATGCTCAAGTTGTAAAAGAGAAAGAGACTATCAAAGAAGTGTGTTCGGAAGTCAAAACCAGAAATGACCAACAAGAAGCAGAAATTAGGCAAGCAATTAGGAAAGAACTGGTTACCAACAGTAAACTAGTACAAAACACTGCAGATAGAACTAAGTCCATAATATTTTTGGATGTTTAGAGAAGGAAATTTCATCTAGGGTGGACCGAGCAGCAGAAGAGATGAAAATCATAGAGAAAATAGTAGGTTTAGGAGAAGGCTCAAAGGAAAATGTCAGTGATTTTAGAAGAATAGGAAAATATGAGAAAGACAAGAACCGCCCCTTAAGGGTGACATTTAATGGAGTGAAAAACATGATGGAAGTGCTTAGAAATGCCAGGAAATTGCAGAGTGATGAGGTTGGCAAACTTTGGTCAATAAGACAAGACCTCTCCAAGGAAGACAGAGAAAAGCTGAAAATGAACCTAATTGAGGCAAAACGTCTAAATGGGGATAGAAATGAAGAAGACAGAAATTCTTTTTTCTACAAAGTGACAGGGACGGGAAAGCTTGTGAAATGGTACATAAAAACAAAGCAACAAGATCAGTAGTGGAAGGGGGAGTAAAGAGCAAAGGAAAAGGGAACATGTTCCTGAAAATTGTATATACCAACATAGATGGAGTGAGGTCAAAAACTTTGGAGTTGCAAGATATAATCCAGCTTAGGGTCCCAGATATTGTCGCATTATCAGAGACGAAACTTGAAGGAAATATAATAAATGAAGTCATATTCCCAAGAGGCTATTCAGTTTGGAGACGTGACAGGAAAACTAGGAAGGGAGGAGGAGTGGCTGTACTGGTGAAAAAACACCTGAAGGTAAGAGAGTTAATATTTGAAAACCCTCGAGATATTGACATAATGGCATTGCAGATCTGGAATCAGGATGATAAGCTGATAATTTTAAATGCCTACAGCCCACCAGCAAGCAACACATGGACAAAGGAAGAACTGGATGACAAACGAGAGGGCCTCATAATGGTCATGAGAGATATTATTGTACAAGCAGATAAAGATAAATCACGACTGTTGATACTGGGGGACTTCAACTTTAAAGCAATAGACTGGGAGGCCTATGAAGCAAGAACAGAGGACTTTTGGACATGCAGATTTGTGAACCTCATTCTGGAGACATTCTTGTATCAACACATAAAGCAGGCCACAAGAATGAGGGAAGGAGATGTACCGTCAGTACTGGATCTAGTATTCACCAGGAAAGAAGAAGAGATATTTGACATCCAGTACCTTCCTCCCTTGGGAAAGAGTGATCACGTCCTGTTAGACATTGATTATGCTTTAAGATATCATCTAGAAGAAAATGGGGACATTGAAACAGTTGATAAACTCGATTTAAGGAGAGGTCACTATGGGGAACTTCAAAATTTTTTAATGAGTGTAATTGGACAGAATTGTTGCTAGGCAGGGAAGTAAATGAAATGTATGCCAAATTTTTAAAATATACGAGGAAGGCACACAAACATTCATACCAAAACAGAGATGCAGGGCCAGAAAACAGGATTGGTTCAACAGAAATTGTGAGAGGGCCAGAGACCAAAAGACACAAAAATGGAATCAGTATAGGAAGAGGCCAAACCCCCAAACATACCAGCGATACAAAGATGCGAGAAACAACTATACAGCAGTAAGGAGAGAGGCAGAAAGAAATTTTGAAAAAGGGATAGCGGATAAATGTAAAACAGAACCGGGCCTATTCTACAAATTCATAAACAACAAATTGCAGGTAAAGGATAATATCCAGAGGTTGAAAATGGGAAACAGATTCACAGAAAATGAAAAGGAAATGTGTGAAACATTAAATGAAAAGTTCCAAAGTGTGTTTGTACAAAATGAAATCTTCAGAGAACCAGACACAATAAGAATTCCAGAGAACAACATAGAGCGGATAGAGGTGTCTAGAGATGAAGTGGAAAATATGCTAAAGGAGCTCAGTAAGAACAAAGCAGCTGGCCCAGATGGAGTTTCACCATGGGTTCTGAGAGAATGTGCATCTGAGCTCAGCATTCCACTTCACCTGATCTTTCAGGCATCCCTGTGTACAGGAATCGTAGCAGACGTGTGGAAACAGGCCAACATAGTTCCAATCTACAAAAGTGGCAGCAGGGAAGACCCCCTCAATTATAGACCTGTATCATTGACAAGTGTAATAGTGAAAGTATTGGAAAAACTAATCAAAACTAAATGGGTAGAACACCTGGAGAGAAATGATATAATATCAGACAGACAGTATGGTTTTCGATCTGGAAGATCCTGTGTATCGAATTTACTCAGTTTCTATGATCGAGCCACAGAGATATTACAGGAAAGAGATGGTTGGGTTGACTGCATCTATCTGGACCTAAAAAAGGCTTTCGACAGAGTTCCACATAAGAGGTTGTTCTGGAAACTGGAAAATATTGGAGGGGTGACAGGTAAGCTTCTAACATGGATGAAAAATTTTCTGACGGATAGAGAAATGAGGGCAGTAATCAGAGGCAATGTATCGGAATGGAGAAATGTCACAAGTGGAGTACCACAGGGTTCAGTTCTTGCACCAGTGATGTTTATTGTCTACATAAATGATCTACCAGTTGGTATACAGAATTATATGAACATGTTTGCTGATGATGCTAAGATAATAGGAAGGATAAGAAATTTAGATGATTGTCATGCCCTTCAAGAAGACCTGGACAAAATAAGTATATGGAGCACCACTTGGCAAATGGAATTTAATGTTAATAAATGTCATGTTATGGAATGTGGAATAGGAGAACATAGACCCCACACAACCTATATATTATGTGAGAAATCTTTAAAGAATTCTGATAAAGAAAGAGATCTAGGGGTGGTTCTAGATAGAAAACTATCACCTGAGGACCACATAAAGAATATTGTGCGAGGAGCCTATGCCACGCTTTCTAACTTCAGAATTGCTTTTAAATACATGGATGGCGATATACTAAAGAAATTGTTCATGACTTTTGTTAGGCCAAAGCTAGAATATGCAGCTGTTGTTTGGTGCCCATATCTTAAGAAGCACATCAACAAACTGGAAAAGGTGCAAAGACATGCTACTAAGTGGCTCCCAGAACTGAAGGGTAAGAGCTACGAGGAGAGGTTAGAAGCATTAAATATGCCAAAACTAGAAGACAGAAGAAAAAGAGGTGATATGATCACTACATACAAAATAGTAACAGGAATTGATAAAATCGACAGGGAAGATTTCCTGAGACCTGGAACTTCAAGAACAAGAGGTCATAGATTTAAACTGGCTAAACACAGATGCCGAAGAAATATAAGAAAATTCACCTTCGCAAATAGAGTGGTAGACGGTTGGAACAAGTTAAGTGAGAAGGTGGTGGAGGCCAAGACCGTCAGTAGTTTCAAAGTGTTATATGACAAAGAGTGCTGGGAAGACGGGACACCACGAGCGTAGCTCTCATCCTGTAACTACACTTAGGTAATTACACACTCACACAAAAGTTCACGACTTTTGTTAGGCCAAAGCTAGAATATGCAGTGGTTGTGTGGTGCCCATATCTTAAGAAGCACATCAACAAACTGGAAAAGGTGCAAAGACATGCTACTAAGTGGCTCCCAGAACTGAAGGGCAAGAGCTACGAGGAGAGGTTAGAGGCATTAAATATGCCAAAACTAGAAGACAGAAGAAAAAGAGGTGATATGATCACTACATACAAAATAGTAACAGGAATTGATAAAATCGATAGGGAAGATTTCCTGAGACCTGGAACTTTAAGAACAAGAGGTCATAGATATAAACTAGCTAAACACAGATGCCGAAGAAATATAAGAAAATTCACTTTCGCAAACAGAGTGGTAGACGGTTGGAACAAGTTAGGTGAGAAGGTGGTGGAGGCCAAGACTGTCAGTAGTTTCAAAGCGTTATATGACAGAGAGTGCTGGGAAGACGGAACACCACGAGCATAGCTCTCATCCTGTAACTACACTTAGGTAATTCGTATTTGTGTTCCTCTCGTGTGCCCCAAAGAATAAGGTGATTTGATAAAATACTATGCCCAAGATTACCATCAGAGTGCCGGCGGCACCATCGGATGTCGTCGAGTCGCATTTTTCGATGAAATTTACATCGTAACTCGAAATTATCGTAAGTAGGGGCAATCGTAAGTCAAGGTGCCACTTAATATTATATATATATATATATATATATATATATATATATATATATATATATATATATATATATATATATATATATATATATGTATATATATATATATATATATATATATATATATATATATATATATATATATATATATATATATATATATATATATATAATATGTGTGTTGTGTGTGTGTGTGAATGGAGTGGGAGAGAAGAAAATAGTAACAGGAAGAGAGGGAAAGTGAATTTGTGAGACAGATGAGAAATAGAATGAGAAGGGATAGTGAAGGAGAACAAAAATTATTAGCACTGCACTTCAGAGAGAGAGAGAGAGAGAGAGAGAGAGAGAGAAGCATAGAAGAAGGAAAGGAGGTATGTAGGAGACCAAGGTTCCGAATATGACTGACTAAAATTTAAAAGACAGAAATGAAGAAAAAGGGAGGAAAACAAAGAAAGAGGCAAAGTTGCACAGAAACACCAATTATCACTAAACACTAACCATCAACCACTGCTACCACTAACCCCTATCAATTGATAGTAATTATATAAATCATTAACTACTAATCACTAACCTTTTCTAATTATTAACATCACCAGACATTAACCACCACCAGCGACTACCACCCATTAAATCACTAACCACCACCAATTACTAACCATCACCAATCAGTAGCCTCCACATCTGACTACCAACCACCATCACTTACTGCTACTTACTAACCATCATTAAACACTAACCTTTGCTGACCATTAATGTTCGCCCACCACTAACAATCACTACCAACTCACTATCAATGTCCAATGAACCATTACCACCTACTCACCATCATAAACCACTTACTCTCCCCCACCTCATGCCATCACCAACTATTAACTGTCACCAACCACTAACCATAAACAACTGCCTATAAATATCAGTTAGTAATCATCACCAACCAGTCACTGATCATCCCCAGCCACACATCGCCATTAAATCATCATCCTTATCCTTCTCCCTTATACCCTTTCTTATTTGTTTCTCCTTCCCCTGTTATCCTGACTGAGAAAAACTGTCTTTATTTAGAGGATGGTGAGTAAACTGCCGCAGGTATTCTTTGTAGTTATGAATATTACCCGTAGTATCATTTTATAAACCAGGAATCATCCTGACAGAAATATTACTCAATAAATCTGATAAAATGGTGTCATTGTAACAACAGATGTATGAAGACTCCATCAGGTGAATTACATCAAAAGGTTAAATGGCTATATGGTTAAAATTACATGGTTAAAAAGAAATTATGTTGAAATAATGAACCCCAGAGATGAGACTTCCACAAATTATCTATTTAGTAGTAGTTTGTGCTCTGCAGTTACATTTTAAATATGGGGTTACCATTACATTATTCATTGAATGATTCTCACATTCAAAAAGAAGTGCTCAACAAATCAGAATATATAAATTGCATTCAATACAATATGTAAGTATTTATTAATTGATAAATATTTGGCATATCCTTATTCCAAACCAGAAATATTCATTAAATGTGGAGTTTTAATACTTGCATATAGAGGGTTTACTGCATTTAAGTAAATGTATAAAATTTGATCCCGGTATAAGGGTTTACTGTAATTTAACTACTGTATTAATATATAATGTTTGACCCTTTACAAGAGTTAACTGTATTTTAGCTAATGTGGTACTGTACTAATAATATTTAGCTATCATTATTTGCTGTAAATTTACAATGAAGGCTAGTGTCCCTATGTGTATTCATTTTATATTACAGCATTTTCTGTGGGGAGCCCCATTGGCTCCCTGAAGCTATCCAAACTGATATGTGTTATATTAGTTTGGGGTCATCAGTCACTGGAGTTCTTATGCCTACCTGGGACCATGAGCCAGAACCTGGCCCCATCAGAGAGGTGCCAGAAGCAATAACCTATGAACACTTTGCATTTATATTATATCATAATGCCATAGACTGGGGAAGGCACCCAGAAAGATCGGCGAAACAAAACAGACCACACTCTGGTGAAAATTGCGACCTATGTCCGAAAAGAGGAAAAGAACTCTTGTCAGAAAGAAAACAAACAAGCAACACTTCATCCAACTAGCACTCCTGCTTGTTAGCCCTACCCTACTCCTTGAAGGGGGAAGGGGGAGCTGGCTTAGGTGAGCCGGCAGCCCACCACCCCCAGTAATTACCTAAGTGTAATTACCTAAGTGTAGTTACAGGATGAGAGCTACGCTCGTGGTGTCCCGTCTTCCCAGCACTCTTTGTCATATAACGCTTTGAAACTACTGACGGTCTTGGCCTCCCCACCTTCTCCCCCAACTTGTTCCAACCGTCTACCACTCTGTTTGCGAAAGTGAATTTTCTTATATTTCTTCGGCATCAGTTCTTGAACTGATGTGCTGGTGGTCTGAGCAATCACCTTTGACCTCAGTTCCAACCATGTGTGTGGTGTGGTGGCCAGTAGAGTACTGGAGCTGCATGCACCTAGGGTGACCTTCCCTAGGTGCTCTGTAAGTACTGCCTTTGCGTGTCAGGGTTATCTTCCCTGGGGTATTCAGGAATCACTCCATTTGAGGACTTTGTTGCTTGAGGTTATCTTTGCACTTGGGGTACATCAGGGGTCTTGGGCTTTCTGTCTTGCACCAGGTAGGGGAGTGTTATTGACTGGGAGGGGCGCAGTGCAGCTGGCGCAGCCAGTTTAACTTCAACATGGTGGCCAATGTTTCTCTATGACTGCCAGTTTGTTTGTTGTGTGTCTTTGGGGTTTTTATTTTAATTTTCTTTTAATTCTCTGGCATTCTCGCCATGTTTCAACAGAGGAGGTCTGCTTAGCTTCTGATTAGGTTAGCCTAGGTTGTGTTGGTAGTCGTCCTCTGTTGCCCATGAGGTTTCATAACTGCTACTGGTGGTCAGTTTGCCTGCTCACTGACAGGATTCTACCAGCTTAGCTGGCCCCAGTGCCTGGGCTTCCCGTAGGGCTGGAAAACCCCTGTGGGCTTGATTGTACAATGCATACTTCCGAGCCCACTCGCCTTGTGTGAAGTTGAAGGTTGTTTGTCGCTTCTGCCTCAGGGAGACGATCATCTGTATTGCCTCTGTCATGCTGCCGGTTGGGTCGGGGACACCTGTGACCCCATAGTCTTACGGGACTTATTCCCTGCTTGTACTTCAAATTCCTCATTCCTTGTCTGTTGATCTCAGGGATCAGGCAGCAGCTAGTCGCATGCTCGATTCTCCTTAATGCAATGAGCCAGGTTGGTTGCCCAGTTGGAGACCCTGGAGCTGCCTCGCTTGGGTTTTAGGGACCTGGATTTGGGGGTGTTGGAGCGGGGTTTAACTCGGGATGAGGCTCGGGTGGCTTCGAGGGCTGCCCCTTCCAATTATGGTGCAGAGATGGTTTAGCCCGTTTTCCTACCGGGGCTTCTGGGTTAACCCAGCAGACTACTTTTTTGGAAGCCTTTCCTCAGGCCTTTTTCTTCTGGTGGGCATGGATGAGGGCTTTGCCCGGGGCCTTTGTCGGGGGTTCCCAGGGCTCGGTGGGAGACCACTTGGAGCTCTTCGGCTTCTTTTGACCATGATTGGGCCCTTATGCTTTTTGGGCAGGGTTGTTACTGCACTGGAGGGGGTTTTCATCCCCTCCTTCCCTTTATGTCTTCGTATACTATATTTGCCGGCATGATTTACATACACCCTTGCATTGGAAGCATCCATCTTTTGCTTGGATGTTTTGTACTGAGAGAGAGAAAAAAATTTGTGTGTTTCATCATACATTTATTGAATGTTATTTTAGTTTGGTAACCCTGCCCTTATATCCTTACAGATCAGTGGTTTCGTTGTTTATATTTTTGGCAAGAGCTTTGCTATACGGGTTGTGAAACTTGGGTTTTGGGTGTGATGTTTTATTGCATGTTATTTTAGTTTTGGTAACCCTGCCATTGTATCCTTACAGATCAGTGGTTTCGTTGTTTATATTTTTGGCAAGAGCTTTGCTATACGGGTTGTGAAACTTGGGTTTTGGGTGTGATGTTTTGTGTTGCCACGACTGGCCACCAGAGTGGTGCTCCTGTCATACTGCATAATCCACCATTGTGGTTTGTTGTCATCCGCTCCTTGCAAATAGATGCGAGCAGTTGAAAGTTTATCATTCCTTTCCCCATTTTNGCTGAATTGGCTGAATTGTAATACAATTTTTATGTATTAATTAACCTGCCATATTTTCAGGTATGATCCCCATGCCACACAATTTATCAACTTCTCACAACTCTCAGACTTCATTGCTAGTCTAGACGGTCCCTTGGGATCCCCAAGCCAAATACTGTTTGCCCTAGTGTCTTTCGACCTTCCCATCGCTAAGGGGGATAAGATCCACGTGCCTGGACATCCTTCATGCTCTTACAAAACATGTCCCGGCATGTGGAGGAAACCGAGGAATTTAGAGGGTGAGTGGATCTGCAAGTTGGTTTGGCAAATTAGGTTATCAAAACCACAAACTTTTCATACCAAAATCCATGGGCAGTTGTACTTAGTCTGTTGTGTGTTGATGTGGATGTGATGTGTAATGTGTAGGTGTGAACAGTTGTAATGACATTAACATTATCATCATTGATCTTAAGTTACTAATCATATGATTATTGTTGTTACTGATGTTAGTACACAGGGGTATGGTATTCCATTAAGGGGCAGACCACGTGTTTGATGGATGGTTCTCTAATTACTAGACTACCATTTTGTGTACTGTTGGCTATTGGAAACTACAATTTTCATTTCTTTCAGTCAGTTACGACCATCTTTATACACGTTTGCTATTTTTATTTTTGCTTTTTATAACAAGGTCATTTTGCCTTCATTTATTTTTCATATTCTCCCCCCTCCCATCCTGGACCCTGCACTTGTTAATGTGTTTATGTGGTGGAATAATTGCAGGAATGCATTATAGTACATGCAGATTTTATAATTTATTTATATTATTTCGTTAAACTTTTTAAATTATGGACAAATTTTGTTGTATAAAGTTGATGGCGTTGTGTGGTAGGAACCAGATGTGTTTTTAAAAGTATCCAGATTTGGGACTCATTTACCAAGCTAACACAATAATGCAAGAGAAGGATTAAATGCTATATACTGATCTTTTAAAATTTCTAAGAGGCCTCCACAGTATCTGCTCGAGATACGTACTGGTATCCTGCCAAATCTTCAAACATATTTAGCTTTTATAACTCAAGAGCACCTACCAGAGACCAGCACCAGAATTTAGTCTACTCAATAGAGGGAAAGGGAACTAGTGAGATCTAGGATCACTAGGATCAGTAACCAAGAGAAAAGTTCAACATAAAGGTAGAGTGCACCAAAACATCAATGCATGGATCATATTTGTAATGGTTATCCTTACTCATAAACAACGTTCCCCTGGCCAGTGCATTGGTTCATAGCTCAACCCCCAATAACATAACAACCCTGGTTCATAGATGGCAACCCCGATAACTTGGTGCTCTGGGCAACTAACCAAACCATTCACTCAACTAGTGTCCTGTCCTGTGCTACTCATATGGCTTGAAGGGTGTACAGTCTCCTTTTCCAGATAAGTACTGGTCTTCTTTTGGACAATGTTTGACAGAGGGGCATGTGCTTTCTTTTTTTGTTCCTTTAGCTACCCGTGATTAAGTGCCTCACTTTACATGTGCCCAAGTTTACTGTTCACAACAGTTGTGTGAGACCAGGGTTCTCTTCTTTGGTTGCCATTAGCAATGCTTTTGCCTTCAACCAGAGTTCTCGTACCTGAGGAGGTTTGGGTTTCCATTGGTGTACAGTGGAACCTCGACTGACGAGAGCCTCAAATTACGAGCATTTTGAGTAACAAGTGCGCCGATTGCAGACAATTTGTATCGATTGGTGAGTGCTCGTTTGATTAATGAAAAAACCAAACCACACGGTGCGTTCCCGCTGCTTCTCGCACATTCTCGGACGCCTCCGACAATGCAAATAATTATTTTTTGTTAACCACTTAACTGCGTTGCCTCCAAATATGACACCCCCCCCAGTGTGCAGGAAATAAATTTTCTGGATTTTTTTTTTTTTTTTTTTAGTGTCAAGTGTCAAACCCTTCCCTGAGTATGGGTATGTAAAAAAAAATCGAAATTGTACTTACTTTGGCTGCTATGGGGTCTGTAAGTTGGGCGTGACGTCATCATTCCCCGTTCGCTCGTGACGTACGCTCCCGGGGCCAGTAGGGCGCCCAGGGCGGGGCGCGCGAGTTGCCACAATATATTTTTGTTAATTTTTTTGCGCACAGTTCCAAATACATTTTATTGTTTTTTTACGTGCTAATCGTATGTATAATAACACGTACACTATATTATGGCATAAAACATCCGTACTGTCCAAGACGCTATGTTACATGCATGACACTTGTGGTACACATATGTGCACATATTTACCATGTATCATGCTAATTTATGTATATATACAATCTATTTACACACTATACATTGTCACACAGTACAGTGGTACCTCGGAATGCGAGTGTCCCTGTATGCGAGTTTTTCGGAAGACGAGCAGATTTCTTCGAAATTATGTCTCGGAATGCGAGGGTTACCTCGGGACGCGAGTTTGTTGATACGCGTACAGGCCGACCTAGCGCGTGGTCGATCGGCGATCGTCGCCCCTCCGCCACTCCACCCCTCAGTTTACCATTGTCTCGCGCCCAGTGACTATCCCACATCAATTCTTCACCTGGATTTTCAGTGTTTTTTTGATTTTTTGGTCATTTGACTATACAGTTTGTTATTATATATCTCACCATGGGTCTCAAGAAAGCCATTGATAAGGTTCAACCTAAGAAAATAGCTGTGAGTAGAGGCAGTAGAGGATGTCCCTCCTTGATTAAGAAAATGTGTGAAGTATGGGAAGAACTGCAAAGTTTTGTTGAAAAAACTCACCCAGATAAAGCTGTAGCAGGCCGTTGCATTGACCTTTTAAATGATAATGTGATGTTCTTACTACAGACAAGTGTTAAAATGTAGGGAAAAACAAGTGTCTTTAGAGAAATTCTTAGTAAGACAAGCAAGTCCTAGTGGTATGCAGGCAAAATGTGCCAGTGTGTGCATACCAGTGAAGTCCTCACTGCCTGATGTGATAATGGAAAGGGACTCCCCTTCCAAACAGTAACTCCTCTCCTCCTCCCCCCTCCTCACCATCTTCCATACGCCTACAGCATTCAAGAGCAAGGTAAGTAATAACTTGAACATAGTTTTGTAGGTTTATTTAGATGAATTAGGTATAAAATTTAGTTTGATATGGGGTTTTTGGGGTAGTCAGGAACGGATTAATTCATTTCCCATTATTTCTTATGGGGAATTAGCTTCAGAATACGAGTTTTTCGGAATAAGAGCTGTCTCCAGGAACGAATTAAACTCTTAAACTGAGGTACCACTGTATATACATTCATCGTCAACACACACAGAACTCCTCGAGTGTGAGCAGCCACACCCAGCCAGCCAGTCCTCCCTTATTCCTGCAACATTGTACTCGCCATCACCCCTCCTCCCACCATACTGTTATTCACACCAATGTTTCAGGTTCATTTATGTATATTTACAAGACATTTACACACTACACTGTCACACACCATAAACACACTCAGAACTCCGCGAGTATGAGCTGCCACACCCAGCCAGCCAGTCCTCCCTCTCTCCTCCAACATTGTACTCGCCATCACCCCTCCTCCCACCATACTGTTATTCACACCAATGTTTCAGGTTCATTTATGTATATTTACCACACATTTACACACACTACACTGTCACACACCATAAACACACTCAGAACTCTGCGAGTATGAGCTGCCACACCCAGCCAGCCAGTTCTCCCTCTCTCCTCCAACATCATACTCGCCATCACCCCTCCTCCCACCATACTCTTACTGTTTTTATTACACTATTTACATATGTTATGTATACCTATCTACATGTTTTATTCACCAGAACTATGCAAGTAAGCCGGTATTGTGTCCAAACAGTACAGTTGCTACCATACACTGCATGAGAAATCACACAGCAGACAACGCTACGATTACGACGTTACCTCCCTCACCAAAATAGCTCCTCCCAACATACTCCTGTTGCTGTTATTACACTATATATACACACACTGTATATATGTATATTTTTAATTTCTTCGATGCTCTACCTTCCTTTAAACAGCCTTTTCGCGCCTTTGAATCTTCCCTTTTTGCCACCAAGCATCGAAAGAACCAGCTCAGGTTTCTTAAAGACTGTCTTGCTGAGCAAGTTCTCCCTCTTTCTTTATCTCACTTTCTCCAGTTCAACACTTCGGGATCTCCTTTTCCTGAACATGCCCACCTTCTTCTTCAAGAACTTATTCACGCCACCTCCTTGCAAGTTGACGAGGCTTTTCTAGCTGTTCGTCAACATCAACGCTTTCTGTCCTCTTCTCTTCCCAGTGATCTATGCAATATCCTATTTCCAATTGCATTTGACACTGCTCACGTCTCCTCTTCCCACCACTCCTGCACACTACACAACAAACTTCAACGCCTGATCTCCAACAGTCCTTAGGCCAAATACTCTCTCTCTGACTGTGTTACCAACCTTTCATCCTACTCTCTTTCTAAGCACCAGCAAGAACTTCTTGGCCTTGGTCTGTCTTTTGCTACTTCCCTTGGCCCACGCTGTGGCATTGATCTCATTAGTTCCTTTGACAGGTTTGTCAATTCTAACTCTAGTACTCTTTCGGACCTGTCTGCCTTTAGAGGGGCCCTTATCCCCGTTCTTGACAGCTTGTTTTCTAAAAATCACCACCTTCCTCGTCGCTTCCAGCTTGCCCTTGCCTCCCTGAAATCTAACAACTCTATTCTTATCCTTCCTTCCGACAAAGGCAATTCGGTGGTTGTCCTTGACCGTGAGGACTACCTCCGAAAAGCAGATGTCTTGCTCTCTGACTCTCGCACTTATGCTCCTCTGACTTCTAACCCTTTGGATCGCCTCAAAACTTCCTTTAACCGCAAACTAAGACAGCTCTCTAGTCTTTGTCCTCCTGACTTTGATCTCATTAAACGTTTCCGTGTCATCTGCCCTTCTCTTCCTTATTTCTATGGTCTTCCTAAGACTCATAAACCTGGTGTTCCTCTTCGTCCTATCATTTCTTCACGGGGCTCTGTCAGCTATCCTCTTGCCTCCTGGCTCGCTAAAACCCTGACGCCTTACCTTGGCACTTTTTCCCCTGCCCACCTTCGTCACTCTCAGGACTTCATAGAAAGACTGCGCCTGCAACCCTCTTGTAAGATGCTTAGTCTTGATGTCGACTCTCTGTTTACTAATGTTCCGCTCGATGACGTTCTCTCTTTCCTTAGACAGAAGGCGTCAGAGGGCCTTCTTCTCTCCCTCTTCCCACTGACGTTTTCCTCGATCTCATTAGACTCTGTGTTGACTCTAACTCTTTCTCTTTCAACGGTAAATATTACACTCAAACTTTCGGTGTTGCTATGGGTTCCCCTCTCTCCCCTGTTCTTGCTAATTTCTACATGGAATACTTCGAAACTGTTCTTCTTCCTTCTATTGATACTCGTCCCTCTCTTTGGCTTCGCTATGTTGATGACATTTTTGCTTTATGGCCTCATGACCTTAATCTTTTCCAGCCTTTCCTCGCCTCTCTTAACAATCTGGCTCCTTCTATCCATTTCAAAGTTGAGTGGGAATCTAATTCCCTCCTTCCTTTTCTTGACGTTCATGTTCACAGCTCTGTGTCTGGGTTCTCTTTCTCTGTCTACCGTAAACCCATGCATAGTGGCATGTACATTCACTTCTTTTCCTACCATCCTCCTTCTGTTAAGAAAAGTGTCCTCGTCTCTCTCTTCCTCCGCGCTCTACGCATCAGCGACCCTCAGTTTCTTGATTCTGAAATTGCCTTTATCTACAAATCATTCTCTCGCCTTGGTTACCCTTTGCATTTCATCAACTGTGCCTACTCTCAAGCTAAACGAAATTTCTTTCATCCTAAACCTGCTTCCAACACTAGTAGCACTGTACTATGCCTTCCCTTCATATCTGAACTCAAAACTTTTACCAATACCTTTCGTCCTCTTGACATTAAACTCGCCTTTCGACAAACTAACACACTTCGTAGCAATCTAGTTCACACTGCTCCTCCTGCTTCTAATGCTGCTGGTGTCTACTCTATTTCCTGTTCGTCTTGTCCTCTCCAATACTTTGGCGAAACTGGCCGTACACTGAATGACAGACTTAAAGAACACAAGAGAAGTGTTAAGTCTGCAGACACTAACAATGCTCTCTTCTGCCATGTGAGGGATTCTAATCATCCCATTGATTGGTCTTCCTCCAAAATAATCTTTCCTGCCTCTACTCTACACAGACGCCGTCTTGTGGAATCGGCTCTAATACACAATGTACCCAACATGAACTTGAGTCCTGGCTTTGTTGCTGTGGACTCTTCCCTTTCACAGTATATACTCAAATGCTCTAATCTTTCTAACAAACGTGACCTAACATAAGCCTACCCCTTCTATTTTCTTTCTTTCTCTTTCCTTTTCTTTCTCTCTTCTCCTACGCTCCCTTGCTATCCTCTTCTTATTCCTATCTCCTTCTCATTCGGTGGTTACAATAGGAGCTGCCTCGTATGGGCCAATAGGCCCTCTGCAGCTCTTATTATTATTACTATCCCCTCTACTACACCTTACTTTGC
Organism: Procambarus virginalis; assembly: GCA_020271785.1. Taxonomy (NCBI): domain Eukaryota; kingdom Metazoa; phylum Arthropoda; class Malacostraca; order Decapoda; family Cambaridae; genus Procambarus; species Procambarus virginalis. Next base: position 2,074,004 of record WNGS01165751.1, read on the forward strand.
TCCTCAGCTCTCTCTTGCCTATTTATTGCCTGTCTCTACTTCCTCATCACAATCGACTTGAGAATGGTCCAGGATGGACCGAAACGTCGTCATCCTTTCACCTTCTAGTGTGTGGTCTGGTCAACATACTTTAGCCACGTTATTGTGACTCATCGCCTGCACACTGTATATACCCATGTACATATGTGTTCCCCATAGCAAACCACTATGCTAGTATGGTGAGCAAAACAAGAGTGGCTGCTACAAACAGTGGAGGCTACCTGGAGGGTTCTGGCTCGGTTGCAGCCCATTCCCACGAGAGCAATCTTCATGGTTTCTTGGTGGCCAGCCCAGCTTCTTTTCAGACGCTGCTTGATAGGTGTCCGAACCCGGGGCATTTTCCCGCGGCTCCACCTCTTTCGGCAGGTCGGATCGGTCCTGTACGTGACTGGTTCGGCCTTCTCCTCGGCTCTTCGCGTCTGGTATTTTGACACGGGTATCACAATGTACTCACTAGAAAGGAGACGAGAGAGATACCAAATAATATACACATGGAAAATACTGGAGGGACAGGTCCCAAATCTGCACAGTAAAATAACAACGTACTGGAGTGAACGACATGGAAGAAAATGCAGAATAGAACCAGTGAAGAGCAGAGGTGCCATGGGCACAATCAGAGAACACTGTATGAACATCAGAGGTCCACGGTTGTTCAACGTCCTCCCAGTGAGCATCAGAAATATTACAGGAACAACCGTGGACATCTTCAAGAGGAAACTAGATTGTTTCCTTCAAGGAGTGCCGAACCAACCGAGCTGTGGTGGGTATGTGGGCCTGCGGGCCGCTCCCAAGCAACAGCCTGGTGGACCAAACTCTCACAAGTCAAGCCTGGCCTCGGGCCGGGCTTGGGGAGTAGAAGAACTCCCAGAACCCCATCAACCAGGTATCAACCAGGTATCAGCCAACCATCTCTGTGGTGTTCAGGTGGCCTTGTTGACGGTGTCCCACCTGCGAGCTTTGTCTTGGCGACAGTATGACGTTCCTGGGGTTTTCTATGCACTTTTTCTTGCTCTCTGTTCATTGTCTTCTCTTTTGCATCGGGTTGTCTTGTTCTTTCTTGGGTTTTCTGGACTACAGTTATTTGATGTTTTCTTACTGTTGCCTCATTTTATGCAGCACTGGCGGAGCCGCTCCGGCTTGCGTTCGGGGTGGACGTCACATCTGCCCTGTTTCGTACACTTTCTCGTGTTTTGTTTCACCTCCGGCCTGCTCATGCTTCGCCTACACCGTCCTGGTCCTTGATCAGGGTGCCTTCTTATCTTCTCCTCAGTTTGTGGTAGCCCCTTCGGTTCAGGTTTCTGCTCTTTGGTGCTGGTGGTAGATTTGTACGTGTGCAGCCTTTCTCCGTCCTAGCGACGGTCGAGACGGCTGGTTTCCGGAGGGGTTCTTGGGGTATTGATGCTTGATTGGTTTGGCTGGGGGTGCGTCCTGTGTTGTCCGGTTGTGCTTTTTGCCGTTACCTGCGTACCGTGTCTGGGGATGCGCTTTGGTTAATCTGGTTCCCCTCGTTCCCTGTTTCAGGACTTGGGTCTCCCAGGTCGTCCGTGGAGTTTTTCAGTCTTCCAGCCTGCGGTCTGTCTTTGCGCCCATGCTGTTCGAACGTTTGCAGCTTTTGCTGCTGTGTTGGTGACGTCTAGGGCTCATTTCGAGCGCAGGGACTTGAGGGTCGCACAGGTTCTTGGCCGCCCATTCTTTATGCGCGTCTGCTCCTGTGCGTTCTTGTTGCCTTGGGTCACAGGTTGCATCCTGTTGTCTCGGCTTCGCGTTGCAGAGTTTGTGGCAGCCTCCTCCCGGGTTAGCCCTTTCTTTTCCTTCTCTTTGGGTATGAAGCTCCAGGGAGCCGTAGGGGCTCCCCACAGAAAACCAGAGTTGAATGTAATGAAACGCCATTTTCTGGGTGAGCCCCGGAGGCTCCCTGGCAACCCTCCCTCCCACCGGTCGGCATTTTTTTCACGTTGGTTGAAGCTTAGCTTCGAACTGAAGCTTGGCAGCCGGCGCAGTAGGTCCAGGGCTCCCCCCTCCCCCTCTCGGGGCAGAGAGGGCTGCGCGGACGATAGGTGCGGCAGTAAAGTGTGATGTTTGCTTGTTTCTTTGGGATTGTAGGGAGTTTCTACCTCTCTGTTTGGTTTTTTGTTTTAGTTTTTTACCATGTGGGGTTTGTTTTGTCATGCCTACCTTTCTGGGTGCCTGACCCCGGTCGATGGCAGATAAGGAAAACCCCCAACCACAAGAGGGTTTTCCAGTGCCATTGCTCCCTGAAACCTCTCTGAAGGGGCCAGGTTCTGGCACTGGTCCCTGGTAGGTCTGAACTCCTTAGCTAATGTCTGAGTCTAATATAACATACATTAGCCCGATAAGCTCCAGGGAGACTCCGGGGCTCACCCAGAAAATGGCGTTTCATTACATTCAACGCTGGTTTTTTATTCTTGGCTAGGTTCGAGCTTATAATTTTAGTAATCTATGCATTCTGTGATATGCTCAGTTTACGATCAGTGTTCCTGGTCAGCATCACAGTTCCATGACATTGGATTGGTTGCCCTGTTACTTTTCACTTTTGAGTGGTGTGTACATCTTTTTCTTCTCCTGATAAATTTTCCAATTTTTCTATCTTTTTTCTCTGTGGTAAGTTAGCTTGGGCAGATACCAAGGGGACTTCTCTAGAAGACAAGCATTGGATGTATGAAACGCCTAGGTATATCTCCGTTCCTGCCCTAGCCCATCTTCCCAATGTTGTTTGGGAGTTAGGCGTTAGGCAGTGAATGAATGGCTATCTTGACAGCCTAGTGCTGCCATCTGGTGGTGAGAGTGAGCTAGGAACCAGTGCTTCAGCCTAGGTAACAATTGCTTGCATAAAAAGGATCAGCCATGCAGATGGCCTTTCTCTTGGTTACTGTGGTGTTCCTAGATCCCCAGACTTCCCTTTGCTTCTATTGAGTAGAGAAGATTGTAATACTGGTCTCATATAGACATTTGTGAATCATTAGAGCCTGATGTGGTACTAAATGTTTGACAGGGATACCTATGTATAGCTTTGGGAAGAAAGTGTAATTACCTACGTGTAATTACCTAAAACACAGAACACTGAAACAGTTTGCAAACACTTCGTGTTCTTTCTGAGAACACAGAAATAGGCATTTCATTCAATCAATGCTAGTTTTTTGCTAATTAATCAAAATGAAGAATTCATGTTTTTTATAAAAAAGGGAGCTTGGAAATATGTGCTGATTTTTGTGTAAAGTTGTAAAGTAATAATTACCAAAGATGTGATAAAAATAGTATTATAACAAATGTATCATTATTTGATATCCAGCACTTTTGCTTAAACTGGTAGTAAATCTTTTGCATTTTCTCTAATCACCTATCATAACAATTTTATATTGAAAGGCTATGCTAATTTTGGTAAATAATTCCCAAATTATCTTACTTAGTGAGTGGTTGAAAATGAGTTAGATTTGTCTTTTTTGTTGTAACAAAATCTGTGACATATGATGTATATTCAATGGTATCTATTAATATGTATATAGGATCTGCTATATCATTGTATTCCTTGCTTTACCCCTGTCTGTCATTCTGACTCAGTTCCCTAGCTCATATATCTTCTGCTCCAAGCTCAGACTCACCCAGTCTGTACTCTCCTATCATTAGAATATCCTGACTATGCTTTTATGATTTGTGTTCTATAACTTGACATTAGTGAGTATAGTCATATATATATATATATATATATAAAATTTACTTTTTTAACATCATAGGTTGTTTCAGTGCTCTAAGTAAATGTTATTAATATTCAATCTAAAGATCTATATAGTACAGTAGTTGTTTTTAGGGTGTGTTTAGAAGGATTCCTTTATGTAGTTTAAGTAATAATACCAGTAATTACCTGTGAGCCATTGTATATATGTTTTAATGATTTGTGAAATCCATTTAATTAGTAGGATTATTTATGCAAAATTTAGGACTATATTCAAGAAGTTAACTTCCCGACATTAAATAATTAGTGAGTTTGTTGTCAACATCACATTGTATCAAGCCTCGGTATCATTTTCTTTCTTTATGGTTAGTTTGAGTATGATATGAGTAAGGTTCCACTTCAAACTTGACAGAGTTCAGATTACAGTGCAGTACAGTATTTATATTATGCCATCTTCAAAATCTTCTCCAGATATATTTGAAACCTAATCTGTGCTGTCGTACTGGCTGGTAATTAACCCATGCACTGTGCCAACCGACATAGTGCGTGTTGTGGTTTGGCGCCACCTGACATATGATGAATGTTAGTATATCGTAAGATTCAAAACTCCTGCGGGTACACGGGCTCACATCATGTTCCTCAGGACTCCAGTTAAGAGAAGTTATCTTGAAACAAAATCGTTTGCATCCCTCCTGGTAGTGAGAGCCTCAGTAGTGGCAGAGGAACCAACGCTGGTGCAGGCAGTTCCAGCGCATAGCACAGCTGCACAAGATGGGATTGTTTTGCATTGATAGTGTCATAGATGATCCTGTGTGGAATAATAATTATGTACAAAGTTCAGATATCAGTGAACACAATGCTAATTATAATGTTTACAGTAGGTGGCAGACAGTCACAGCACACAGCAGAGGTTTGTGAATCTATGCATCATGTAACATCACCTCATGTTCCTTTAGAAAATAATCTTGTGGAAAATCATATTCGTGATTTAGTGACAGGAATCTGACAATCACACACTACGACCAGCTGCTTGAGTCAGCTGGTCGTAGTGTGTACCTCTATACTCTGCTAAGATATCGTCACCACGCACACACACACACACACACACACACAGAAGAGAAGACAGAAGAAAAAGAGGTGATATGATCACTACGTACAAAATAGAAACAGGAATTGATAAAATCGATAGGGAAGATTTCCTGAGACCTGGAACTTCAAGAACAAGAGGTCATAGACTTAAACTAGCTAAACACAGATGCTGAAGAAATATAAGAAAATTCACTTTCGCAAACAGAGTGGTAGACGGTTGGAACAAGTTAGGTGAGTAGGTGGTGGAGGCCAAGACCGTCAGTAGTTTTAAAGCGTTATATGATAAAGAGTGTTGGGAAGACGGGACACCACGAGTGTAGCTCTCATCCTGTAACTACACTTAGGTAATTACACACTTAGGTAATTACACACACTACATTTATTTAGGGGTTCATTATGGTTTATAAAAATATATAGAGGTATGTAATGTGTGTATATAGAGTAATAACAGCAAAAACCAGTATGCTGGGAAGAGGATTCTTGTCAAGTGAGGTGATGGTATCTGCTGGCTGGAGCCAAAAGTGTCACTAGTGTGAGACGTATCATACAGTGACACACTCTATGACACACACTTGTGTCATACAGTATATAGTGGCTGCTGTGTTGTTTTGACACACCATACTAGCTTAGTGGTACGTTATGGTGAACAAAACATGTAGATACTTATATATATAATGTGTGTGTATATAATGTAATAGCAGCAAAAATCTTCTTTTATTGTTTTATGAATATAATAATTGAATCACTAATATGCACAAGATACTTTTGAGTATAGCAGTGGTGCACACATTTTATTATATAAATATATAACTTTGCACACAATTGAATAATATTACTGGAAAAAAAACAGAAAACAATCAGTCGGAGACATTGAAATAATTAGGTAATAATATCATTGTGGCAAGTCCCACCTGATGGCTCGGCTGGAGGGGAGACACTATTTACACAGTAACACACTTTATTACACATTCAGTACTTAGGAAGTGAGTGATAATCAAAGAAGCAGTCCATGGTATATAGTGCGATTTCGCTCTCGATTCACCAGGTAGAACAGATTTTCACTTTCTGCTTCTTCGTTCAGTGTGCTTGCAAATAACAAACTCGTGTACATCTTTGGCTTTAGTACCTGTAGGTGGTATGTAGCCAAGCTTGTGAAGTACAAGATAGTCTTGAAAAGATTATAGGAAAAGATCAATTTGTATGGTAGTCTTGAAAAGATTGCTTTGTAAGGTATTCTGGAAGGGATTATCCCATTCTGAAAGAGATTCAGCTATTCTTGAAAAGATCTATGGAAAACACCACCTGTTCATCTATGTTACTTTATCAGATGCATCATCACTGAACCCAGAAAATGATTCATATATGTATCATCTATAAAAAAAATTGGAGATAATACGGGTGAGCATGGGTGGCTTTCAGCTACAACTGGATACGCTCGCTGTATCTGCTGTATCCTCCTCATCCTCTTCGGTGCTGTAGCACTTGCATCTAACCCTTGTGTTATGTCCTTATTGTCCCTAGCTTCATCAATATCATGACCCTTATGTTCTTCAAACAATAAAGTCTGAATTTCACTGATGAAGAGCGATCTTTCAACACTGCGTCCGACAGGGAAGTGGGAGCCAGAAGCGCCACCCTTGGTTGCTCATTGAGAACTGATCCTACCAGTAGCCCTAGGAAAATCTGGGAATTTTTTTCAAGATGGCTGCCTCTCACTGGAGGTCCCAATAGTCCATTTTGTACCCAATCTACCACGCTTGCATTTTGACTATGTACGAACAAATAAAAAAAGTTTTTTGGTTGGCGCAGTAATGGGCAAACGAGATTTCTTGGCCGGCGTAGCACAGTAGTTAACTGATCTGTGTAACATTTTATAGTATGGTTAGCTATTTTAAAATTATTAGAATATCTGATCTCAGTTGGACAAGTTTTAGATTTTCTGAGTACTGTACTATATAATAGCACAGTTATTGAGTTATAACTGAGAAGCATATTATTAAAATAGTTCTCTTTCTAAACACACCTTAGAGAAATACAGCCTTGAGACTATACTCATTATAGTGCTTATTTAGAATACCAGGCCTCTCTCCATCAGTGCCTGCTGTAACATAAGAAGTGCTGAATCTTTAGCTTATTTTTCTCTTATTGCATTATTCTGGAATGGAACACTTTGAAGATATGACTTTGAAGACATAAAAAAGTTGGGTCACCCTCATGATCAAGATACAGTAAGCCCTCTGATTAATGAAATACATGGAGAGGAGAGGATGTTTGAGCCAAAATGACTTGTCAATCACAAACCACTCATAAGTACAGTATACACTCATATATTTAATTCAGGTTGTATTTGGGTTATAATTATGAGCTCCACAAGCAGTAATTAGTTTTGGTCATAATATATTTTCTAGGGGGAGCCCCATTGGCTCCCTGGAGCTATCCAGGCTAATTTGGATATGTATAACTTTCTGGCATCAGTCAATGTGCACGGAGTTCTTGCTTACCGGGGACTACAGCCAGAACCTGGCCCCCCCCCCTCAGGGAGGCACGAGGAGCAATGGCCTATAGAAACTCCTGTGTGGTTGAGAGCATTCTACGTCCTCTTAGATTAAGGACCTGCCCGAAATGCTGCGCGTGCTAGTGGCTTTAAAAGATTGTAATTACCATATTATGTATCCTCACAATCCCGATGTACCTTCTTGTATATGCATAAATAAATAAATACATAAATAACGTCTGCCATTGACCGGGATAGGCACCCAGAAAGGTAGACACCCCAAGCAAACCCCTGTCCTGGTGAAAAATTGCTACTGAAAGTCGAACGAGTGAACAGAACTCTCCAAACAAAAATTTGCAAACGAGCATGATGTCATCATGCCGCCACTCCACTATCTGTGCAACCCCCCCCCCTCCCCAGTAGGGGAAAGGGGGAGCCCCAGACCCTTGCATCGGCAGTCCACCCACCAGTTCTTGGCTGATGTGATACTGGCAGGTCGTGCGCTTCTGGCTCCTGCTTTGGTTTCAGTTTCTGTGCCTTGTGGCGTGGTCTGTCTTTACAGGTGGTGTGTGAGCCAGGAGTAATAGTCTATGGTACTCAGGCTGCATGCACCTAGGTTTTCCTTCCCTAGGTGCCCAGTAAGTACTGCCCTTGGGGCTTGGGGCCACCTTCCGCAAGTTACCTTGGGGTCTACCTCTGCTGTGTCCTTTACTGCTCGGTACTTGGCCGCCTTTGGAATCAGCTGGGGACGTGTTGTCCTTGTTTGCCTCTGGGTAGAAGGTAGTTTTCATCACTGTTTTTCCTGCCAGGTGGAGGAGGTCTACCTTTGGTTGCTCCCTCTTTATCTTTAGGGTCCTTCTTTTATTTATATCTGTGGCCAAGAGGGTACCCCCTCTTGGCCTCCCCGTGAGTGGATACATCCCGGGGGTTCATCTTTAGAAATTTGCTTGGTAGTTTTGGGTTCCTGTTCGCAGTACCCTGCCTGGGCATTCCCCTAGCGTGTTACCAAGGCTAAGGGTCCTGGGAAACCCCGTGGGGGCTCTGTGGTCCGATGGATGTGACCCTTGAGTCCCCCTCCTCGTTATGTGCAAGATTGATGGTTGCTCTGTCCCCTTGTCTCCGGGTGATATTCACCGGTTGTGCCTCCGCCATGCTGCTTGTAGGGTCGGTGATTCTTTTGATTCGGAGTTGTGCGACGTTTGTTGTTGGTACGTGCTCAAGTTCACCCTCGCTACTGATTGTGATCTGAGATCTGAGGGTCATGCTACGTTCTGGTTGCTGCAACGCGATGGGTTGGTTGCTTCCCTGGATGCCCCGAGACTGCCCCGTTTTGGTTTTAGGGACCCGGACATGGGGGCAGGCGTCGCTTTGACTTTGGTACCTTCCACCCTTCCTTTCCCTTCTGTTGTGCATCCGTGTCCCCCCCTTCCCTTACTTCCGGCTCCGACTCATCAATGGGTTCGGAGGTGGAGCAGGATCTAGTTGGTGTTGAGACTCGGGTGGTTTCGGGGTGTCCCCTTCTGGGGTGGCAGGGGCGGCATTTGAGCTTGTTCCTCCTGCCGATGCATATGGGTCTGACCAGTGGATCCCCTTCCTTAGTGTATTTTGGCTGCCCTGGCTTTTACTTGTGAGCCTGGGGCTTTGGAGGGATGGCTTGGCTCCGAGTCCTCGGAGTGGGATTCCCGGGGCGGGGTAGGGGTTGCCTTGGAGGGCTTGAGTCCCATTGGTTCCCACCAAGGTTTTTGTACCCTTTGAGTGGGATTTGGTGTTGCAAAGAGTGGCTTTCTCTTCTCTCCCTCCTCTTATGCATTGGATTGGCATTCTACCCCTCCCTTGGTTCTGTTCCATGCTCCAGTGGGTTCTTTGGTTCTGTCTTCCAGAGGTTTTCGACTTCCCGTGTCCAGTCCCATGTGGTGAGGGATGCCCTTGCGGCTTACCTCCTGCACGACCCGGCTTGCGCCTTCATAGTGGTTCTGCGTTCTTCTTCATGTATGGATCTTTTTGGCCTTACTGGGTTCGTTATTAAGTTGCAGGGTTGTCCTGGTTCGCAGACTGACCTCTTTTCTTGTTGGAGGCTTGGCATCGGTGCCCATGTACATGTTGGCGGGTGGTGCTAGCTTTTTCCCTGGAATCTGCTTGGACCCTGGCTCTTCAGTTTCCTTCGCCTTTTTTGGCCATTGCTGTTTGCAGTCTGCGGCTGTGCAGTATCTGCGGGCAGCTTCATCTCATTGCTGTATTCACCTAGTTGTGCTTGCAGGGGTTGAGCTCTGCTCTTTTGGCCTGCCTCTCAACTGTCAATCAACTGTTACTAACTACTATTTTTTTCCCCCACACCACACACACCCCAGGAAGAAGCCTGTAACAGCTGACTAACTTCCAGGTACCTATTTACTGCTAGGTAACAGGAGCATCAAGGTGAAAGAAACTCTGCCCATTGTTTCTCGCCGGCGCCCATGGGATCTGACCAGACCTCCCGTTTATTCTGGACTTGTTCTGTAATGTCTGGAGCGTGGGTGTTTGCTCCTCCTTCAAATGGCTACACTGTCCCAGGTCCGTCTTCGGTTGGAGCAGAACGCTTGGGTGGTGTCCCTGGACCTCTTGTTTTGGCACGTCCCAATTCATCCTCGGTTCTGGGACTGGCTCGGTTTTGTTGTGGGGCATCAGGGTTACTGTTTTCTTTGTCTTCCATTCAGTTTGTATCTGGCGCCTCATGTTTATTCTGGACTTGTTCTGTAATGTCTGGAGCGTGGCTGTTTGCTCCTCCTTCAAATGGCTACACTGCCCAGGTCCGTCTTCGGTTGGAGCAGAATGCTTGGGTGGTGTCCCTGGACCTCTCGTCTTGGCACATCCCAATTCATCCTTGGTTCTGGGACTGGCTCGGTTTTGTTGTGGGGCATCAGGGTTACTGTTTTCTTTGTCTTCCATTCAGTTTGTATCTGGCGCCTCATGTTTTCACATGCCTAACTCGGGTCGTGGTGGCCCTCTTGCATCTGTTAGGTGTTCAGGTTCTGGCCTACCTTGACGACAGGCTGGTTTGGGCTCCCAGCCAGTCCTTGTGTCTGCTCGCCAGGGTTTTGGTTCTTTCCCAGCTCGCCGGGTTCGAGTTCTTGGTGAACTAGAGGAAGTCCTGTCTGGTTCTTTCTTGTGTTCGGTCTTGGCTGGGTCTTGTGGGGACACCCAGACTGCTTCCTTGTCTCTTCCTCCGGTGTCTCTGCTTTGCCTGCGTTCCCACCTCCGTCATTCCTGAGTGGCTCCCGGGTCACGCGGTGGTTGCTCGAGGGTTGTGCGGGAGCCTGATCTTTGCCATGATGGTCTACTCACCGGGTCGGGTGTAGCTTTGCTGGCTGTTTGGGTTCTGTCGGGAACGTCTCTTCCACCTCTCTCGCAACCGCTGGGTTCGGCCTCCAGGGGCTTTGTGTCAGTTGCTGCATTGCCGACATCCTCTTTGGGTTTCGGGGTTCAGTGCCTTGGCACTTACCCAAGTCTTCGTTCGATGTGTTCTCAGATGCGCCGTCTCTTAACTGGGGCTTTGTGACCAGTGCTCACCTGGCCTGCCAGGGGCAATGGGGTCCGTCCCTGTGTCAGACTCACTGCACAGTGCGGGATTTCGCGGCTGTGTGGATGTCTCTCTGGAGGATTCGGGTCGCTCACTAATAGACGATCCAGCTCCAGTCGGGCTGTTTCCCGGTGGTTCCTTTCCTGTACTGCAGGGGTTCGATGTGGTCCTTGGCTTGCGGCTAGTCAAAGGTGACTCGTCTGCTGAGTTTTTGGGGTTTGGTTTTCCTGGCAGAGTTGATTGTCGGCACCAGCTCCTTCTGTTGTCAGTGCCGGACATTTAGGTCTCCACAGATGGACTACTTCACTTCGGCGTGGTCAAAGCATTTCACAGTATTCGTGGCACTCTTCCCCGACGGCGAGGCCATTGGGGTCGATGCCGTCGGGCAGGACTGGGCAAGGTGGGTTTCCCCTGCTCCTCTTTCCCCCAGTTCTGCTGTGGCTCCGGGTCCTGGCTTGCTTGGGGACTTACCAGGGATGAGTTGTTCTTCTGACTCCTTGGTGGCCGGTCCAGCCTTGGTTTCAGATGCTGCTTGCTCGGTGTTCGAACCTGAGGGTCTTCCTGCAACTCCCCCTCTTTCATCGGATAGGTCCAGCCCGTTCCAAGGCTGGTTCGTTCCTCTCCTCAAGTCTTCGCGACTGAAGTTTCTGACTCGTGTCTATCTCCTCTTGTATGGAGCACGGGTGGCTTCGTTGTTAATCTCCCACCTGTGTGCTTTGTCTCGGCGGCAGTATGAAGTTCCTGGCGGTCCTTCTGGTTTTTCTTATCACTAGGTAGGTGTACTTTGGTCTCTTAATAGGGTTGTTTTGTCCTTCTTTTCATAGTTGTTTCCGGACCATCATCTTCTGCCGGATACTGTTGCCTCGTATCATGCGGCGCTGCCAGAGCCGCTCCTGCTTGTGTTCGTTATTGATGTTACGTCTGCTCCTTTTTGTCAACTGTCTCATGCATTGTTTCACCTCTGGCCTGCTAATGCGCCGCCTGAGCTGTCCTGGTCTTTGAACTGGGTGCTCTGTTTTTCCTCTTCTCCTCGGTTTGTTGTGGCCCCTTTGGTTCGGGTTTGTGTTTTCTTTGGCTCTCTTCCTGTTGGCACTGGCTTCTGGGGGTCAGGTTGGGGAGCTTCATGCTCTTCTCCGGTGCAGGGGTTTCTGCTTTTTTGGTCCTGGTTGTAGGTTTGTTCGGTTGTAGCCGTCTCCTTCTTTTCTGTCGATGTATGAGTCTGCTGCTTTCTGGAGGGGTCCTTGGGATGTTTATGCTTGGTTCATCAGGCTGGGGTGCATCATGTGTTGTTTGGTTGCTGCTCTCCTCTGTTGTTTACATGTCTTAGCCTCTCTGGCCATGGCTGTGCTTTGGATGGGGCAGGTTCCCTTCCCTTCTTCCTATTACAGGGGCCGGGTCTTCCAGGTCATCCTCAGGGTCCTTTGGTTTTGTCAGTTGTCTTTTTTTTGTCTTCGGGAGCATGACGTCCACCTCCCAGGTCCTTCTCTCTTTTTCCTATCTTTGGTGAGGTAGCTCCAGAAAGCCGATGGGGGCTCCCTCCAGAAAACCAGCATTGACTGTAATGAAACGTCATTTTCTGGGTGTGTTCCAGAGGCTTCCCGGCATCCCTCCCTCCCTCAGGTTGGCAATGTTTTTTGCATATTTTGACATCCACCCTAAGAACAGGTGAGTGGATTGCCAGCATGAGGGGTCTCAGGCTCCCCCTTACCCCTCCTGGGGACAGGGGGGGGGGGAGTTGCGCAGACAGCCGCGCAGACAGTCGCGCAGCGGCGTGATGACGTCATACTCGTTTGCTAATTTTCATTTGGGGAGTTCTGTTCACTCATTCGTATTTTGGTAGCAATTTTTCACCAGAATAGGGGTTTATTTTGGGGCGCCTACTTTTCTGGGTGCCAGACCCGGTCGATAGCAGACATAGAATGCTCCCGACCACACAGGGGTTTCTATAGGCCATTATTCCTCGGGCCTCTCTGAGGGGGCCAGGTTCTGGCCGTGGTCCCTAGTAGGCAAGAACTCCATGCACATTGACTGATGCCAGATAGTTATACATATCCATATCAGTCTGGATAGCTCCGGGGAGCATCCGGGATTCAACCAGAAAATGGCGTTTCATTACATTCAATGCTGGTTTTTTTTATTTTAATTGTATGCATGATATAACATATAAGATAATGGAATAAAAACCCACACTTGTGTATTTGTGAAATTTATGTAAGGAATTTACACCAATCTTTCACACTCTCCTGATTATTTTACCAATAATCTTAATGTTACCCAGCACAATGATTTAGTGTCTTTCCTGAGAGGGGGGTTACCTTTGGTATAAATGACAGGAATATGTATAAGAATTAGTTTCTGGATAGGTTAATGAACGCTTTAGTTGATCTTGTCAACTAGGGTCATGAAAGCAGATAGGTGCAGCTCCATTGTTATCATGAATACCAATGATTATATGAACAAAATGAATAACTTGCTCTCTGATGGCATTGTCTTTGATAGAGTAATTAATCCCCCCCAGCATATCCCAATTAAAATGTAAATTCAATAGTAAGATTAAGAAATTCACCAATAGGTTAGACACTAGTGTTTGTAATGATATGTATAACATTCTGATTTCTGATAAACTGCTCGAGATGTCTTAAATCTACGGTAGCCCAAAAATCCATAATGAAGGCTGCTCTCTTAGACCTATTGTTTCTAGTTTAAAAGTGCCTCAAAAAATTGGCTATTTGGCTAGCAAATATTTTAGGTGGATACTTATGCAAATTTTTGGAAGCACATATTATTCATACTCAGGATTATATAGCGAAAGTAGGAAACGAAGGACCCACAGAAAAAATAAAAATGGTTAGTTTGACGTTATCACCTTTAACCAATGTACCGTTACATAAAATATTTGATTTTCTTAGAGTACGAGAGGTAGCAAGTAATTTTGCTGCTCCAATCCCTAGCAGTTTATTCTTTGAGCTGATTAATATTTGTGCAGAAGACACTTATTTCAGTTTCGATGGGTTGGTTTATAAACAAAAGCTTGAGGAGGCTATGGGTTCTTCTCTTTCCCCTATTTTTGCAAATTTTTATATGGAGTTTTTAGAAGCACAATTAGCACCCACAGTAGTAATAGATGAGGAAAGGTCCCAGAGCCTGGTTAAGATTTGTTGATGATATTTTCACTATATTTGACAGACATTTTGAGAACCAAGATAGGTATTTAGATGATCTCAATAGCCTAGAACATTCCGTGCAGTTTACTATGGAAAAAGAAGTTAATAAAGAATCCCCTTTTCTGAGGGGAGCCCTTATGGCTCCCTGGAGCTTATCGGGTTAATGTATGTTATATTAGACCGGGACATTAGCTATGGAGTTCAGACCTACCAGGGACCATGAGCCATTACCTGGGCCCCTTCAGAGAGGTTGCAGGGAGCAATGGCCTTGGAAAACTCCCCTGGGGTTGGGTTTTTTCCTTATCTGCCATCGACCGGGGTTGGGCAACTGGGAAGGTAGACATAACAAAACAAACCCCACATGGTAAGAAACTAACAGCAAAAACTTAACAGAGAGGTAGAACTCCCTACAATCCCAAGGAAACAAGCAAACAAGCAAACGTAACATACTACTGCCACGCCGCTCGTCCGCGCAGCCCTCCCCTCCCTGAGAGGAGGATGGGGGGCCCCGGACCGCACCGCGCTGGCTGCAAAGCACTCCAGTTCGTAAGCTAATGTCAACCGTGACAGACGCTTCTCTGGCCTCAGTTTCTTAGGCTGTGTTTGCCTTCGTGGCACTCACTGCTGTGTTTTTGTGTTGTGCGGTGGCCAGGTGTTCCTCATCAGTACCAGGGCTGCATGCGCTTAGGGACTTCCTTCCCTAAGCTCCCTGTGAGTACTGCCTCTGCGTGACAAGGTTATCTTCCCTGGGGCGTTCGGGAATCATTCCTGTCGAGGTTCTTTCTACCTGGTATTCACCTTGGGGCCAGCTGAGGCTTGGGGCCCTTGTTTGGCCTTGGGTAGGGACTGGTATTGTGCTGGTTAGGGCATCAAGGTGTTGTGCAACCTGCTATCTACACAGCGACCGGCCCCTGGACTCATACATTTCTTTAAGGGCAGAGAGTGTGGAGGACGGCTGTGCCCCGGGGCCTCTGTTGTGGTTTCCCGGGGTTGTGGGGGATGCCCGCTAGCAGTTTTGGGGCTGTTTGCCCCTGCCTGGGTCTTCTGCTTCTCAGCTGGGTTTTTTGTCCCTCTAGTCTGCTTACTTCCCACATTTGCTGGCATGTTTTCGGCTCTATTGCGTCGGTCACAGCTCCTTGGTTTGGTGGCCATTTTTGTTCTGCAGATAACTCCACGCTTGGCCACCAGCGGCGCTGCGGTTTGTTTACTGGTGCCTGGGTGTGCGAGCCAGCGTTTCGGTGAGTTTTTCTCCTCCTTTCAGGGGTTTTATCCTCCTATTGCATTTTCTTTGTTTTTCTGGGGTGTTCAGCCCATGTTCTGTTCCTCTGGGAACACTTGGGTGTTGGTTTTTACACCAGTTTTTGCATTTTTGTGTTTTTTTGGGTCTGGGCCCTGGGGTTTGGGCTACGTGTCCCTGTCTGTTTATGCTTGCTCCCACACCTTGTCCCTTGGTTTTTGGTCCGTTTTGGCCGTTTCCCTAGGGGTTCTGTCTGGGTGCTGTGCTTTGCCCTTTCTGATTTCCGCCTGCAAATCTGGTAGTTTGGGCTCCCCCAGGTTTGATTCCGGGTTTCTTTGGGTTCTTTGGTTTCATTCCACAGGTTTCTTCCTCTTGGGCCCTCCCCCCCTTTGTAGGTTCAGGGGGTTTTGTTACCTCGTGTGTGACCCGGTTCTGCCTTCTGGGGATCCGGGGTCTTCCTGCTTACTCTGTTGGCTCTCACTTGGTCCCACAGTGCATGGGCGTTTTTGGTTGTCTTCTGGCCTCTGATGACGTCGGACGGCTTCTCCCCCTTTGGGGAGTTCAAGGCTGGCAGGGTGGGCTTCTTCAACAGGTTGCAGCCTGTTGTCTCAGCTTCACGTTGCGGAGTTTATGGCAGCCGCCTCCCAGGTCAGCCGTTTCTTTTCCTTCTCTTTGGGTATGAAGCTCCAGGGAGCCATAGGGGCTCCCCACAGAAAACCAGCATTGAATGTACTGAAACGCCATTTTCTGGGTGAGCCCCGGAGGCTCCCTGGAAACCCTCCCTCCCACCGGTCGGCGGTTTTTTCGCGTTGGTTGAAGCTTAGCTTCCGAACTGGTGCTAGGCAGCCGGCGTGGTAGGTCCGGGGCTCCTCCCCCCCCCCTCTCGGGGTGGGGAAGGCTGCGCGGACGATTGGCGCGGCAGTAAAGTGTGATGTTTGCTTGTTTCCTTGGGATTGTAGGGAGTTTCTACCTCTGTTCATTTTTTTGTTTTAGTTTTTACCATGTGGGGTTTGTTTTGTTATGCCTACCTTTCTGGTGCAAACCCCAGTCGATGGCAGATAAGGAAAACCCCAACCACAAGGGGGTTTTCCAGGGCCATTGCTCTCTGAAACCTCTCTGAATGGGTCAGGTTCTGGCGCTGGTCCCTGGTAGGTCTGAACTCCTTAGCTAATGTCCCGGTCTAATATAACATACAATAGCCCAATAAGTTTCAGCGAGCCTCCGGGCTCACCCAGAAAATGGCGTTTCATTACATTCAACGCTGGTTTTATTGCTTGGTAGGTAGAAGCAATGATCAGTTTACGTTCTGTACTTGCAGGAAAAAAAACACATACTTCGGTCTTACCTAGAAGCTCAACTTAAGTACTTACATAAGAGTTTTGGATTTAGATTATCCCCTCATGGTTCAGTGAAATAACACACAGCAAAGCTAAACCTAAAGGCCTCTTTTGCACTAAATCTGAGAGACACCCTTGGAATCCTGATAAGAAAATGGTTTTGAACTTGCCTTATAACCCTTTTTTAACTCCCCTGCAATGTGCACCTGTTTTTGTCAAAAACTTCATAGTGCAATTGTTAAGGACATATTTTTTTGTTTTTATAAATATTCAAATCAAGTTAATGTAAAAATGTTTCCAAACTCAACCATTTTTATTTCAAAACAGAGTGATGAAAACATTAAAAAACATTAAAATGTAGCCTAATTAAAAAAAACGGACAACCCTCAAAACGACATAATGACATTTGTTGGACTGCGCAGGTGAGGGGTTAAGTAAACAGACCCGTAACATAGCAGATACAAAACATAATATCATTTTCAATTACCCAAATACAATTAGGGAAAGGATTAAAAATAGAGTAGGAAAGGATAGAAATGCTGGTGGGGTTTATATATTACCGTGTAGAGATTGTAATGATGTTCTTGTGGGGGAAACAGGGCATAAACTGGAGATCAGAATTAAAGAACATAAAAATGCATGTAGAATTATGGCCAGTAATGTGCTGTAGCTAACCATAGATGGGGAAAAGGATCACAATAGTGATTTTAAGAAATGTGAAGTAATCTATAAAAGTAATATTATTAGAACTAGAAGGATAGTGGAAGGGATTTTAATAAATGCTCTCAATACTTTCATTGGTAACAAAAGCTTTACTTTGAAGGATAGTGTTACTAGGAAAATGATTCTGTGATTTAAAATTAGATCTCAATAAATGGATGAATGAAAGCAGTCCCATTAGTCATGCTCTTTGGAGTATGGAAAGGGTTATGATGGATAGCATCCAGATGAACTCCTCTATTAATAACAACTCCAGTTCCCAGAATAGCAAGATTACAGAAACATCACATGACCATATTTCTGTAGGAAGCATTATCGCAGGTACATCACCAGTTGGGAATAGAGGTGACCTGGTCAGGAGGTCAAGAATGATAAGAGGACTGGACCTAGGATATCAGCCTCATTAGACATTGAGATGTAAATCTCGCTCTAATCACACACTCAGACCATGACAAAGCACTCAGGAGAGTGCAAAAGACTTGGTGTAAATTCCTTACATAAATTTCACAAATACACAAGTATGGGTTTTTATCCTATGTCTGTGAGAAGACATTACCATTACTAATATAAGATAATGATGTAAGTCCTATCAGAGACCTCCTAGCTAAGGGTAAGGTTGTTTTGCAGTCACTTAACTAGTTCTGACTTTAATATGAATGATAAAGTGATGTGCCATACTACAGATAAACTAGTTTTAGATACATAGAGATGTAATTGAGAGAAGAGATAGTGGAGAAATGAGAGGATTGGGAGAGTGAGAGTAAATAGGAGAGGGGGAAAAAGAAATATGAACGAGGAGAGAGAAAAAGGGAGAAATGGATAAAAAAAGGAAGAATAAAGAGAGTGGATGACACACACAACACACACACACACATTGGAATCACTGGAGCTGGAGGTGGAAGGAGTCACACTGCAGCAAGCTCCTGGAAATACCGAATTACCTAAGTATTGGGAACAGGTTGAGGGCTACAGTGGTGTCCCAGGTTACATAAAGGTTCAGGGAAGTGTAAAAGCAAATAAAATACAAGAAACAAGTAAAAGTGAGTGAAAATAGCTGAGTGGAAAAGTTTGTTTTGGTTCTAGAACAAAAAGAAAGATGGCCGCCACCACCCACTGGGAATGTAGACACATCAACAGATGATTGTTTCAAAGGATTCTCACCACAAGATATAAGGAAAGGAGGTGTTCTTGGCAGGTTAGAGATAATTGAGGATATGCAAAAGAAGTATGAAGAAAAAGTGCTTAAATTGGAAGAGGACAATGGAGCTCTTAGGAGTGAGCTTTGCACTCTGAAAGCGAGTATTCTTTAGCAAGGTAAGATTATTACTGTATTAACAGACAAGGTAACAAATCAGGAGGAGCAAATCAAGGAACTAGTGAAAGAAAATGAGGCGTGGAAAGTGAAGTGTGGTGACTTTGAAGAAATAAACAAGAAAATAGACTCATATGGTGAACAACTCCAAGCGAGCCTAAGAGCTAACATAGAGTTAGGTAAGGATCTCCAACTGGAAACTTCACTGACAACTCACATAGAGGAGGTGAATAAAGAACTAGAAAAGTATAAAGAAGAAATAAAAGCGATATGCTCAAGTTGTAAAGAGAAAGAGACTATCAAAGAAGTGTGTTCGGAAGTCAAAACCAGAAATGACCAACAAGAAGCAGAAATTAGGCAAGCAATTAGGAAAGAACTGGTTACCAACAGTAAACTAGTACAAAACACTGCAGATAGAACTAAGTCCATAATAATTTTTGGATGTCTAGAGAAGGAAATTTCATCTAGGGTGGACCGAGCAGCAGAAGAGATGAAAATCATAGAGAAAATAGTAGGTTTAGGAGAAGGCTCAAAGGAAAATGTCAGTGATTTTAGAAGAATAGGAAAATATGAGAAAGACAAGAACCGCCCCTTAAGGGTGACATTTAATGGAGTGAAAAACATGATGGAAGTGCTAAGAAATGACAGGAAATTACAGTGTGATGAGGTTGGCAAACTTTGGTCAATAAGACAAGACCTCTCCAAGGAAGACAGAGAAAAGCTGAAAATTAACCTAATTGAGGCAAAACGTCTAAATGGGGATAGAAATGAAGAAGACAGAAATTCTTTTTTCTACAAAGTGACAGGGACGGGAAAGCTTGTGAAATGGTACATAAAAACAAAGCAACAAGATCAGTAGTGGAAGGGGAGTAAAAGCAAAGGAAAAGGGAACATGTTCCTGAAAATTGTATATACCAACATAGATGGAGTGAGGTCAAAAACTTTGGAGTTGCAAGATATAATCCAGCTTAGGGTCCCAGATATTGTTGCATTATCAGAGACGAAACTTGAAGGAAATATAATAAATGAAGTCATATTCCCAAGAGGCTATTCAGTTTGGAGACGTGACAGGAAAACTAGGAAGGGAGGAGGAGTGGCTGTACTGGTGAAAAAACACCTGAAGGTAAGAGAGTTAATATTTGAAAACCCTCGAGATATTGACATAATGGCATTGCAGATCTGGAATCAGGATGATAAGCTGATAATTTTAAATGCCTACAGCCCACCAGCAAGCAACACATGGACAAAGCAAGAACTGGATGACAAACGAGAGGGCCTCATAATGGTCATGAGAGAGATTATTGTACAAGCAGATAAAGATAAATCACGACTGTTGATACTGGGGGACTTCAACTTTAAAGCAATAGACTGGGAGGCCTATGAAGCAAGAACAGAGGACTTTTGGACATGCAGATTTGTGAACCTCATTCTGGAGACATTCTTGTATCAACACATAAAGCAGGCCACAAGAATGAGGGAAGGAGATGTACCGTCAGTACTGGATCTAGTATTCACCAGGAAAGAAGAAGAGATATTTGACATCCAGTACCTTCCTCCCTTGGGAAAGAGTGATCACGTCCTGTTAGACATTGATTATGCTTTAAGATATCATCTAGAAGAAAATGGGGACATTGAAACAGTTGATAAACTCGATTTAAGGAGAGGTCACTATGGGGAACTTCAAAATTTTTTTAATGAGTGTAATTGGACAGAATTGTTGCTAGGCAGGGAAGTAAATGAAATGTATGCCAAATTTTTAAAATTATACGAGGAAGGCACACAAACATTCATACCAAACAGAGATGCAGGGCCAGAAAACAGGATTGGTTCGACAGAAATTGTGAGAGGGCCAGAGACCAAAAGACACAAAAATGGAATCAGTATAGGAAGAGGCCAAACCCCCAAACATACCAGCGATACAAAGATGCGAGAAACAACTATACAGCAGTAAGGAGAGAGGCAGAAAGAAATTTTGAAAAAGGGATAGCGGATAAATGTAAAACAGAACCGGGCCTATTCTACAAATTCATAAACAACAAATTGCAGGTAAAGGATAATATCCAGAGGTTGAAAATGGGAAACAGATTCACAGAAAATGAAAAGGAAATGTGTGAAACATTAAATGAAAAGTTCCAAAGTGTGTTTGTACAAAATGAAATCTTCAGAGAACCAGACACAATAAGAATTCCAGAGAACAACATAGAGCGGATAGAGGTGTCTAGAGATGAAGTGGAAAATATGCTAAAGGAGCTCAGCAAGAACAAAGCAGCTGGCCCAGATGGCGTTTCACCATGGGTTCTGAGAGAATGTGCATCTGAGCTCAGCATTCCACTTCACCTGATCTTTCAGGCATCCCTGTGTACAGGAATCGTAGCAGACGTGTGGAAACAGCCAACATAGTTCCAATCTACAAAAGTGGCAGCAGGGAAGACCCCCTCAATTATAGACCTGTATCATTGACAAGTGTAATAGTGAAAGTATTGGAAAAACTAATCAAAACTAAATGGGTAGAACACCTGGAGAGAAATGATATAATATCAGACAGACAGTATGGCTTTCGATCTGGAAGATCCTGTGTATCGAATTTACTCAGTTTCTATGATCGAGCCACAGAGATATTACAGGAAAGAGATGGTTGGGTTGACTGCATCTATCTGGACCTAAAAAAGGCTTTCGACAGAGTTCCACATAAGAGGTTGTTCTGGAAACTGGAAATATTGGAGGGTGACAGGTAAGCTTCTAACATGGATGAAAATTTTCTGACGGATAGAGAAATGAGGGCAGTAATCAGAGGCAATGTATCGAATGGAGAAATGTCACAAGTGGAGTACCACAGGGTTCAGTTCTTGCACCAGTGATGTTTATTGTCTACATAAATGATCTACCAGTTGGTATACAGAATTATATGAACATGTTTGCTGATGATGCTAAGATAATAGGAAGGATAAGAAATTTAGATGATTGTCATGCCCTTCAAGAAGACCTGGACAAAATAAGTATATGGAGCACCACTTGGCAAATGGAATTTAATGTTAATAATGTCATGTTATGGAATGTGGAATAGGAGAACATAGACCCCACACAACCTATATATTATGTGAGAAATCTTTAAAGAATTCTGATAAAGAAAGAGATCTAGGGGTGGTTCTAGATAGAAAACTATCACCTGAGGACCACATAAAGAATATTGTGCGAGGAGCCTATGCTACTGCTTTCTAACTTCAGAATTGCTTTTAAATACATGGATGGCGATATACTAAAGAAATTGTTCATGACTTTTGTTAGGCCAAAGCTAGAATATGCAGCTGTTGTTTGGTGCCCATATCTTAAGAAGCACATCAACAAACTGGAAAAGGTGCAAAGACATGCTACTAAGTGGCTCCCAGAACTGAAGGGTAAGAGCTACGAGGAGAGGTTAGAAGCATTAAATATGCCAAAACTAGAAGACAGAAGAAAAAGAGGTGATATGATCACTACATACAAAATAGTAACAGGAATTGATAAAATCGACAGGGAAGATTTCCTGAGACCTGGAACTCAAGAACAAGAGGTCATAGATTAAACTGGCTAAACACAGATGCCGAAGAAATATAAGAAAATTCCCTTCGCAAAAGATGGTAGTAGGACTTGGAACAAGTTAAGTGAGAAGGTGGTGGGGCCAGGCCGTCAGTAGTTTCAA
>WNGS01165751.1:2102252-2126389 GCA_020271785.1 Procambarus virginalis
TTTATCTTGGTTGCTGCAGTGTTGACTTCTTTTACTGCTTCTTCTGTGTGTGTGTGTGTGTGTGTGTGTGTGTGTAATTACCTAAGTGTAATTACCTAAGTGTAGTTACAGGATGAGAGCTACGCTCGTGGTGTCCCGTCTTCCCAGCACTCTTTGTCATATAACGCTTTGAAACTACTGACGGTTTTGGCCTCCACCACCTTCTCACTTAACTTGTTCCAACCGTCTACCACTCTATTTGCGAAGGTGAATTTTCTTACGTTTCTTCGGCATCTGTGTTTAGCTAGTTTAAATCTATGACCTCTTGTTCTTGAAGTTCCAGGTCTCAGGAAATCTTCCCTGTCGATTTTATCAATTCCTGTTACTATTTTGTACGTAGTGATCATATCGCCTCTTTTTCTTCTATCTTCTAGTTTTTGCATATTTAATGCCTCTAACCTCTCCTCATAGCTCTTGTCCTTCATTTCTGGGAGCCACTTAGTGGCATGTCGTTGCACCTTTTCCAGTTTGTTGATGTGCTTCTTAAGATAAGGGCACCATACAACCGCTGCATATTCCAGCTTTGGTCTAATAAAAGTCGTGAACAATTTCTTTAGTATTTCTCCATCCATGTATTTAAAAGCAATTCTTAGGTTAGAAAGTGTAGCATAGGCTCCTCGCACAATGTTCTTGATGTGGTCCTCAGGTGACAGTTTTCTATCTAAAACCACCCCTAGATCCCTTTCTTTATCAGAATTCTTTAAAGATTTCTCACATAATTTATAGGTTGTGTGGGGTCTATGTTCACCAATTCCACATTCCATAACATGGCATTTATTCACATTAAATTCCATTTGCCAAGTGTTGCTCCAAATACTTATTTTGTCCAGGTCTTCTTGAAGGGCATGACAATCATCTAGGTTTCTTATCTTCCCTATTAACTTAGCATCATCAGCAAACATGTTCATGTAATTCTGTAATCCCTCTGGTAGATCGTTTATGTAGACAATGAACATTACCGGTGCAAGAACTGAACCCTGTGGTACTCCACTCGTGACATTCCTCCAATCCGATACCTTGCCTCTGATTACGGCCCTCATTTTTCTGTCAGTTAGGAAATTTTTCATCCATGTTAGTAGCTTACCCGTCACCCCTCCAATATGTTCCAGTTTCCAGAACAACCTCTTATGGGGAACTCTGTCGAAAGCCTTTTTTAGGTCCAGATAGATGCAGTCAACCCAACCATCTCTTTCCTGTAAAATCTCTGTTGCTCGATCATAAAAACTGAGTAAGTTCGTTACACAGGATCTTCCAGATCGAAAACCATACTGTCGGTCTGATATTATATCATTTCTCTCCAGGTGTTCTACCCATTTAGTTTTAATTATTTTTTCCAATATTTTGACTATTACACTTGTCAATGATACAGGTCTATAATTAAGGGGGTCTTCCCTGCTTCCACTTTTGTAGATTGGAACTATGTTAGCCTTTTTCCACACATCAGCTACAACTCCTGTAAACAGGGATGCCTGAAAAATCAGCTGAAGTGGAATGCTGAGCTCAGGTGCACACTCTCTCAGAACCCATGGTGAAACTCCATCTGGACCAACTGCCTTGTTCTTACTTAGCTCCTTGAGCATTTTTTCCACTTCGTCTCTAGTCACCTCTATGTGCTCTATGTTGTTCTCTGGAATTCTTATTGTGTCTGGTTCCCTAAAGATTTCATTTTGTACAAACACACTTTGGAACTTTTCGTTTAGTGTTTCACACATTTCCTTTTCATTTTCCGTGAATCTATTTCCCATTATCAACCTCTGAATATTATCCTTTACCTGCAATTTGTTGTTTATGAATTTGTAGAATAGACCTGGTTCTGTTTTACATTTGTCTGCAATCCCTTTTTCAAAATTTCTTTCTGCCTCTCTCCTCACTGCTGTGTAGTTGTTTCTTGCATCTTTGTATCGTTTGTATGTTTGGGGGTTTGGCCTCTTCCTGTATTGATTCCATTTTTGTGTCTTTTGGTCTCTGGCCCTCTCGCAATTCCTATTGAACCAATCCTGTTTCCTAGTTCTGCATCTCTGTTTTGGTATAAATTTGTTTGTGCCTTTATCATATATTTCACAAAACTTGACATACATCTCATTCACTTCCTTGCCTAGCAACAAGTCTGTCCAATTATACTCACTAAAAAAATTTCTAAGGTTGCCATAATGTCCTCTCTTGAAGTCAGGTTTTTCAACTGCCTCATCCTCCTTATTTTCTTCCAGATTATAACACATTGCATACTTTATTCCCAAAAAGACATGGTCACTTTTACCCAAGGGAGGAAGGTACTGAATGTCAAATACTTCTTCCTCCTTCCTGGTAAATATCAAATCTAGCATGGAGGGAACGTCCCCTTCCCTCATCCTCGTAGCTTGTTTAACATGTTGATACAAGAATGTTTCCAGGATGAGGTCTACAAATTTACAGGTCCAAAAATCTTCTGTTTTAGCTTCATATGCTTCCCAGTCTATGGATTTCAAGTTGAAGTCACCAACTATCAACAGTCGTGACCTATTGTTATCCGCTCTCGCTATAATCTCTCTCATTATTGTTATAAGACCTTCTCGTTTACTATCTAGCTCCTCCTTTGACCATGTGCTGCTTGGTGGTGGACTATATGCATTTATGACCATTAGTTTATCATCTTCATGGCAGATCTCTAGTGCTATTATGTCAACCTCTTGTGGATTGGCAGTCATTATTTCCTTCACCTTTATGTGTTCTTTCACCAGCACAGCAACGCCACCGCCTTTCCTAATTTTTCTGTCCCTTCTCCAAATTGAGTAGCCCCTTGGGAATATGACCTCATTTAAAATATCATCTTCAAGTTTTGTCTCCGTGAGTGCAACAATGTCTGGTGTCTGCATCTGTATTACATCACTTAACTCCAATATCTTCGATCTTACTCCATCTATGTTGGTGTATGCAATCTTCAGGAACTTGTTCCCCCTCTCCTTATTCTCCACTCCCCCTCTCTCTATTGATTGTGTTGGTTTGCCTTTATGTACCACTTTACTGGTCTGCCTACCCCTAACACTTGTAATTACCTAAGTGTAATTACCTAAGTGTAGTTACAGGATGAGAGCTACGCTCGTGGTGTCCCGTCTTCCCAGCACTCTTTGTCATATAACGCTTTGAAACTACTGACGGTCTTGGCCTCCACCACCTTCTCCTTAACTTGTTCCAACCGTCTACCACTCTGGTTGCGAAAGTGAATTTTCTTATATTTCTTCGGCATCTGTGTTTAGCCAGTTTATATCTATGACCTCTTGTTCTTGAAGTTCCAGGTCTCAGGAATTCTTTCCTGTCGATTTTATCAATTCCTGTTACTATTTTGTATGTAGTGATCATATCACCTCTTTTTCTTCTGTCTTCTAGTTTTTGCATATTTAATGCTTCTAACCTTTCCTCGTAGCTCTTACCCTTCAGTTCTGGGAGCCACTTAGTAGCATGTCTTTGCACCTTTTCCAGTTTGTTGATGTGCTTCTTAAGATATGGGCACCAAACAACAGCTGTGGTGGCATCTTGGTGCTAAGTCACCACAGAGAAAAAACAAAACGAGTACTCAACATGGATGGAGAAGAGCTGCAAAAATTAGCCTCCAAAGAAAAGAGTGATGTTAGTGATGACCACCCAAAAGTCACACATGACTCATACAAACCAATGAGCTGCCATAATGTCAAATGGTCACAATTAAACATAATAAATGATGCACCCTAACCAAACCAACTAAGCATCATTTACCAAAGGACCCTTCCAGAGACAAAGCATCTTCTCCTTAGTCATAAAGGAAGGAGATGGCTGTAAATAGAGAAAATGACCTCCAGGATAAAATAGAAACCCCCCCTGCTTCCTGATGAAATTGTGAAGCTCCTCAACCTGACAGCCTGAAGTGAGAAAAAACAAATACAAAGCCTCAAAGAAACAACCTCAGACCAGAGAAGCAATTGAAAACTAAAGAGATAAGAGAAAACTAAAACCTTATCCAAAACCAGGACAGCTCAGGAGGACCACAAGCAGGCCAAAAGTGAATAAATGCAATATAACTTGTGAAATGGGGCTGACAAAATTAACAATGCTGGCGATGGGACAGAAATAACAGACTTTCCGCCAGAAAATTAGATATGCCCTGAACTGAACTACAAAGACAGCAAAATCCTGAGAATCCAGAAGATGAACTACTAATAGCATCCAGCTGCACAACAGAAGTGATTTAAACAACTTCCCTTCCCCACATATGATTCTAACAATGAGCCACCAGTGAGAAGTTTGAGTAGAAGCAGATCATGGAGCCCATGGAAATACGCAGCAACTGCAATGTGTGCCACACTGCCGCAAACTCAGACCTGATTAGCTGGAAAACAACCACAGTCCTGGCTTGCATACATGGGAGCTGGTGTTCAAGCCCAAACCAGCCTGTCATCTAGGTTAGAAGAAAATAAGATCCTGACAGTGATAAAGCATACTATGCTCAAGGTTCATGCAAAAGGATCTCATATTCCTTTGGTATATGAATATGTGGAAAACAATTCACAATCAGGGTTTAGTGACCAGGATTCTGATAATAATATCAGTTGGAAACAAGCCCAGAAAAATCATGTTAATACGATATATATCAATAAGAAAATCAGTTGGAGCACTGAGGTGACTTGAACCAGTGTTCATGGTACTGCCAGCTGCACACCTTTCTCCTGTACTATGACATGGTGTAAGATATACAACCTGGGATTCCACTGAATCCACAGGAGATCATGGAGGCTTCCATACTGGACATACTGAAGACAAAAACTCTCTCCTAAAAGATATCAGGTAAGGCAGTCTGCTTCCTATTACAGCTGAGAATCAGAACCATACCATATTAATCCTGTCCAGATGGATTATCTAGAGGTATGAAGCAAGGGGGCTATATTTGGGAGGGTCTAGTGTCGGAACAGGGGGGGGGTAAGGATCTAGCGGGAATAGAGGAGCTGAGGGATGGATCAGGCGTGACCTATAAGCCAGTCAGTGATAGTCTGCATGCCTGCTAGCCAGCCACCAATCCATCCACCTATCTACCAACCCACCTGCCCACCCAGCCAGCCCACCTAGCCAGCCAGCCCAGCCACCTGCCTGCTAGCCAGCATGCCTGCCTGCCAATCAGTCAGCTACCAATCTATCCTTCCAACCACCCATCCTGCCTGCTCACCCACCTGCTAACCCTGCATGTCTACTTGCCCACCCACCTGCTAAACCTGCCTGTCTGCTTGCCCACCCACCAGTCATCCACCCATCTACCTCGCCTGCCCACCCACCCTGCCAGCCATACCCAAAGTACACTGCTCATCCACCTACCCATCCCACCCACCGGTCAGTCACCAATTCATTCATCCCCCCGTCTGTCAGTCAGCCACCAATCCATCCACCCAGCCCACCTACCCACTAGCCAGCCAGTACACCTGCCTACTCCTACCTGCCTGTCTGCCAGCCAGCCAGTTACCCATTCATCACTTCATCCAGCCCACTAGCCCCACCCAGAAACCCACCTACCAGCCAGTTAACCAGCCCATCCACTATCCATCACTATCTCCCAAATTATGACTAAACAGTTACCGACATTTTAAAACCTATGGATTTAGTGGAACCTAGGATTTATTAACCTTGGTACAGCCCCATATAGGTCGTTAAATCGAGTAGATACTTATTAGTAACAATAATTTTGTGAGCAGTGTATTATTCATCACAGCAGCTTTTCCCATGCCCTTAATTAAACACTTTGTGCCATCAGCGCTCAACCTTCCTGTCATAATACAGGCGTACTGAATGTAGGATAATTGTTGTACAGTATTTAAATAATTTGGGGAAAATGCATCTTATACAGTGGAAAATATGGTAGATGAGGATGCAATGTAACAAGTACAATAAGGATTACCTGAAAACATGTTCAAGTAAACTATTGCAATAAAATGAAACAGAATTGGAAAAAACATTGAAAAAAAAACAATGTGGTAGAAGAGACAGTTGAGAACATCATGAAGTAGAACTACAGTGTGAGTGTAGCCAGGTGGCTCTACTGTTTGAGCATAGCCAGGTGGCTCTACAGTGTGAGTGTAGCCAGGTGACTCTATAGTGTGAGTGTAGCCAGGTGGCTCTACAGTGTGAGTGTAGCCAGGTGGCTCTACTGTTTGAGCATAGCCAGGTGGCTCTACAGTGTGAGTGTAGCCAGGAGGCTCTATAGTGTGAGTGTAGCCAGGTGGCTCTACTGTTTGAGCATAGCCAGGTGGCTCTACAGTGTGAGTGTAGCCAGGTGGCTCTATAGTGTGAGTGTAGCCAGGTGGCTCTATAGTGTGAGTGTTACCAGGTGGCTCTATAGTGTGAGTGTAGCCAGGTGGCTCTATAGTGTGAGTGTTACCAGGTGGCTCTATAGTGTGAGTGTAGCCAGGTGGCTCTATAGTGTGAGTGTAGCCAGGTGGCTCTACTGTGTGAGAGTAGCCAGGTGGCTCTATAGTGTGAGTGTTACCAGGTGGCTCTATAGTGTGAGTGTAGCCAGGTGGCTCTATAGTGTGAGTGTAGCCAGGTGGCTCTACTGTGTGAGTGTAGCCAGGTGGCTCTATAGTGTGAGTGTAGCCAGGTGGCTCTATAGTGTGAGTGTAGCCAGGTGGCTCTACTGTGTGAGTGTAGCCAGGTGGCTCTACAGTGCGAGTGTAGCCAGGTGGCGCTATAGTGTGAGTGTAGCCAGGTGGCTCTATAGTGTGAGTGTAGCCAGGTGGCTCTATAGTGTGAGTGTAGCCAGGTGGCTCTATAGTGTGAGTGTTACCAGGTGGCTCTATAGTGTGAGTGTAGCCAGGTGGCTCTATAGTGTGAGTGTTACCAGGTGGCTCTATAGTGTGAGTGTAGCCAGGTGGCTCTATAGTGTGAGTGTAGCCAGGTGGCTCTACTGTGTGAGAGTAGCCAGGTGGCTCTATAGTGTGAGTGTAGCCAGGTGGCTCTACAGTGAGTGTAGTCAGGTGGCTCTACTGTTTGAGCATAGCCAGGTGGCTCTACAGTGTGAGTGTAGCCAGGTGGCTCTATAGTGTGAGTGTAGCCAGGTGGCTCTACTGTTTGAGCATAGCCAGGTGGCTCTACAGTGTGAGTGTAGCCAGGTGGCTCTATAGTGTGAGTGTAGCCAGGTGGCTCTATAGTGTGAGTGTTACCAGGTGGCTCTATAGTGTGAGTGTAGCCAGGTGGCTCTATAGTGTGAGTGTTACCAGGTGGCTCTATAGTGTGAGTGTAGCCAGGTGGCTCTATAGTGTGAGTGTAGCCAGGTGGCTCTATAGTGTGAGTGTAGCCAGGTGGCTCTATAGTGTGAGTGTAGCCAGGTGGCTCTATAGTGTGAGTGTAGCCAGGTGGCTCTACTGTGTGAGTGTAACCAGGTGGCTCTACTGTGTGAGTGTAGCCAGGTGGCTCTACTGTGTGAGTGTAGCCAGGTGGCTCTATAGTGTGAGTGTTACCAGGTGGCTCTATAGTGTAAGTGTAGCCAGGTGGCTCTATAGTGTGAGTGTTACCAGGTGGCTCTATAGTGTGAGTGTAGCCAGGTGGCTCTACAGTGTGAGTGTAGCCAGGTGGCGCTATAGTGTGAGTGTAGCCAGGTGGCTCTATAGTGTGAGTGTTACCAGGTGGCTCTATAGTGTGAGTGTAGCCAGGTGGCTCTATAGTGTGAGTGTAGCCAGGTGGCTCTACTGTGTGAGAGTAGCCAGGTGGCTCTATAGTGTGAGTGTACCAGGTGGCTCTATAGTGTGAGTGTAGCCAGGTGGCTCTATAGTGTGAGTGTAGCCAGGTGGCTCTACAGTGTGAGTGTAGCCAGGTGGCTCTATAGTGTGAGTGTAGCCAGGTGGCTCTATAGTGTGAGTGTAGCCAGGTGGCACTATAGTGTGAGTGTAGCCAGGTGGCTCTATAGTGTGAGTGTTACCAGGTGGCTCTATAGTGTGAGTGTAGCCAGGTGGCTCTATAGTGTGAGTGTAGCCAGGTGGCTCTATAGTGTGAGTGTAGCCAGGTGGCTCTATAGTGTGAGTGTAGCCAGGTGGCTCTACTGTGTGAGTGTAGCCAGGTGGCTCTACTGTGTGAGTGTAGCCAGGTGGCTCTACTGTGTGAGTGTAGCCAGGTGGCTCTATACTGTGAGTGTAGCCAGGTGGCTCTACTGTGTGAGTGTAGCCAGGTGGCTCTACTGTGTGAGTGTAGCCAGGTGGCTCTATAGTGTGAGTGTAGCCAGGTGGCTCTACTGTGTGAGTGTAGCCAGGTGGCTCTACTGTGTGAGTGTAGCCAGGTGGCTCTATAGTGTGAGTGTAGCCAGGTGGCTCTACTGTGTGAGTGTAGCCAGGTGGCTCTACTGTGTGAGTGTAGCCAGGTGGCTCTACTGTGTGAGTGTAGCCAGGTGGCTCTATAGTGTGAGTGTAGCCAGGTGGCTCTATAGTGTGAGTGTAGCCAGGTGGCTCTATAGTGTGAGTGTAGCCAGGTGGCTCTATAGTGTGAGTGTAGCCAGGTGGCTCTACAATGTGTGTGTGTGAGTGTAGCCAGGTGGCTCTATAGTGTGAGTGTAGCCAGGTGGCTCTATAGTGTGAGTGTAGCCAGGTGGCTCTACAATGTGTGTGTGTGAGTGTAGCCAGGTGGCTCTATAGTGTGAGTGTAGCCAGGTGGCTCTATAGTGTGAGTGTAGCCAGGTGGCTCTATAGTGTGAGTGTAGCCAGGTGGCTCTATAGTGTGAGTGTAGCCAGGTGGCTCTATAGTGTGAGTGTAGCCAGGTGGCTTTACTATGTGAGTGTAGCCAGGTGGCTCTACTGTGTGAGTGTAGCCAGGTGGCTCTACTGTGTGAGTGTAGCCAGGTGGCTCTACTGTGTGAGTGTAGCCAGGTGGCTCTACTGTGTGAGTGTAACCAGGTGGCTCTACTGTGTGAGTGTAGCCAGGTGGCTCTACTGTGTGAGTGTAGCCAGGTGGCTCTATAGTGTGAGTGTAGCCAGGTGGCTCTACTGTGTGAGTGTAGCCAGGTGGCTCTACTGTGTGAGTGTAGCCAGGTGGCTCTACAGTGTGAGTGTAGCCAGGTGGCTCTACTGTGTGAGTGTAGCCAGGTGGCTCTACTGTGTGAGTGTAGCCAGGTGGCTCTATAGTGTGAGTGTAGCCAGGTGGCTCTACTGTGTGAGTGTAGCCAGGTGGCTTTACTGTGTGAGTGTAGCCAGGTGGCTCTACAATGTGTGTGTGTGAGTGTAGCCAGGTGGCTCTATAGTGTGAGTATAGCTAGGTGGCTCTACAGTGTGTGAGTGTAGCCAGGTGGCTCTATAGTGTGAGTATAGCTAGGTGGCTCTACAGTGTGTGAGTGTAGCCAGGTGGCTCTATAGTGTGAGTATAGCTAGGTGGCTCTACAGTGTGTGAGTGTAGCCAGGTGGCTCTATAGTGTGAGTGTAGCCAGGTGGCTCTACTGTGAGTGTAGCCAGGTGGCTTTACTGTGAGTGTAGCCAGGTGGCTTTACTGTGTGAGTGTAGCCAGGTGGCTTTACTGTGTGAGTGTAGCCAGGTGGCTTTACTGTGTGAGTGTAGCCAGGTGGCTCTACTGTGAGTGTAGCCAGGTGGCTTTACTGTGTGAGTGTAGCCAGGTGGCTTTACTGTGTGAGTGTAGCCAGGTGGCTTTACTGTGTGAGTGCAGCCAGGTGGCTCTACAGTGTGTGTGTGTGAGTGTAGCCAGGTGGCTCTAAAGTGTAAGTTTTGCCAGGTGGCTCTACTGTGTGAGTGTTGCCAGGTGGCACTACTGTGTGAGTGTAGCCAGGTGGCTCTACTGTGTGAGTGTAGCCAGGTGGTTCTACTGTGTGAGTGTAGCCAGGTGGTTCTACTGTGTGAGTGTAGCCAGGTGGCTCTACTGTGTGAGTGTAGCCAGGTGGTTCTAAGTGTGAGTGTAGCCAGGTGGTTCTAAAGTGTGAGTGTAGCCAGGTGGCTCTACAGTGTGTGTGTGTGTGAGTGTAGCCAGGTGGCTCTATAGTGTGAGTGTAGCCAGGTGGCTCTATAGTGTGAGTGTAGCCAGGTGGCTCTACTGTGTGAGTGTTGCCAGGTGGCTCTACTGTGTGAGTGTAGCCAGGTGGTTCTAAAGTGTGAGTGTAGCCAGGTGGCTCTACAGTGTGTAATTACCTAAGGGTAGTTACAGGATGAGAGCTACGCTCGTGGTGTCCCGTCTTCCAGCACTCTTTGTCATATAACGCTTTGAAACTACTGACGGTCTTGGCCTCCACCACCTTCTCCCCAACTTGTTCCAGCCGTCTATCACTCTGTTTGCGAAAGTAAATTTTCTTATATTTCTTCGGCATCTGTGTTTAGCTAGTTTATATCTATGACCTCTTGTTCTTAAAGTTCCAGGTCTCAGGAAATCTTCCCTATCGATTTTATCAATTCCTGTTACTATTTTATATGTAGTGATCATATCACCTCTTTTTCTTCTGTCTTCTAGTTTTGGCATATTTAATGCCTCTAACCTCTCCTCGTAGCTCTTGCCCTTCAGTTCTGGGGGCCACTTAGTAGCATGTCTTTGCACCTTTTCCAGTTTGTTGATGTGCTTCTTAAGATATGGGCACCACACACCGCTGCATATTCTAGCTTTGGCCTAACAAAAGTCGTGAACAATTTCTTTAGTATATCGCCATCCATGTATTTAAAAGCAATTCTGAAGTTAGAAAGCGTGGCATAGGCTCCTCGCACAATATTCTTTATGTGGTCCTCAGGTGATAGTTTTCTATCTAGAACCACCCCTAGATCTCTTTCTTTATCAGAATTCTTTAAAGATTTCTCACATAATATATAGGTTGTGTGGGGTCTATGTTCTCCTATTCCACATTCCATAACATGGCATTTATTAACATTAAATTCCATTTGCCAAGTGGTGCTCCATATACTTATTTTGTCCAGGTCATCTTGAAGGGCATGACAATCATCTAAGTTTCTTATCCTTCCTATTATCTTAGCATCATCAGCAAACATGTTCATATAATTCTGTATACCAACTGGTAGATCATTTATGTAGACAATAAACATCACACTGGTGCAAGAACTGAACCCTGTGGTACTCCACTTGTGACATTTCTCCAGTCCGATACATTGCCTCTGATCACAGCCCTCATTTTCTATCAGTCAGAAAATTTTTCATCCATGTTAGAAGCTTACCTGTCACTCCTCCAATATTTTCCAGTTTCCAGAACAACCTCTTATGTGGAACTCTGTCGAAAGCCTTTTTTAGGTCCAGATAGATGCAGTCAACCCAACCATCTCTTTCCTGTAATATCTCTGTTGCTCGATCATAGAAACTGAGTAAATTCGATACACAGGATCTTCCAGATCGAAAACCATACTGTCTGTCTGATATTATATCATTTCTCTCCAGGTGTTCTACCCATTTAGTTTTATTATTTTTTTCCAATATTTTGACTATTACACTTGTCAATGATACCGTTCTATAATTAAGGGGTCTTCCCTGCTTCCACTTTTGTAGATTGGAACTATGTTAGCCTTTTTCCACACATCAGCTACAACTCCTGTAAACAGGATGCCTGAAAAATCAGTTGAAGAGGAATGCTGAGCTCAGGTGCACATTCTCTCAGAACCCATGGAGAAACTCCATCTGTGTGTGTGGTGTAGCCAGGTGGCTCTATAGTGTGAGTGTAGCCAGGTGGCTCTATAGTGTGAGTGTAGCCAGGTGGCTCTATAGTGTGAGTGTAGCCAGGTGGCTCTATAGTGTGAGTGTAGCCAGGTGGCTCTATAGTGTGAGTGTAGCCAGGTGGCTCTATAGTGTGAGTGTAGCCAGTGGCTCTATAGTGTGAGTGTAGCCAGGTGGCTCTATAGTGTGAGTGTAGCCAGGTGGCTTTACTATGTGAGTGTAGCCAGGTGGCTCTATAGTGTGAGTGTGTAGCAGGTGGCTCTATAGTGAGAGTGTAGCCAGATGACTCTGAGGTGTGAAATCAGGTGGCTCTGCAGTAAAAGTGATGCCAGGTGGCTTTGCAGTGTGAGTGTAGCCCAATGGTTCTAGTGTAATTACCTAAGTGAAGTTACAGGATGAGATCTATGCTCATGGAGTCTCATCTTTCCAGCACTCTGTCATATAACACTTTGAAATTACTGACGGTTTTGGCCTCCGCCACCTTCTCACCTAACTTGTTCCAAACATCTACCACTCTGTTTTCTAAAGTGAATTTTCTTATATTTCTTCAGCAGCTTTGTTTAGTTAGTTTAAATTTATGACCTCTTGTTCTTGAAGTTCCAGGTCTCAGGAATTCTTCTATATCAATTTTGTAGATCCTGTTACTATTTTGAATGTAGTAATCATATCGCTTCATTTTTTTCTGTCTTCTAGTTTTGGAATATTTAACCTCTAACTTCTCTTCATAGCTTTTGTCCTTCAATCAAAGAGCCATTTAGTTGCATGTCATTGCACCTTTTCCAGTTTGTTGATGTGCTTCTTAATTAAGATATGGGCACCATACAACCACTGCATATTCCAGCTTTGGTATAACAAAGGTCATAAATAATTTCTTCAGTATTTTGCCATCCATGTATTTAAAAGCAATTTTGAAATTGGAAAGTGTAATATAGGCTCCTCACATAATGTTCTTTATGTGGTCCTCAGGTGATAATGTTCTATCTAGAACCACCCCTAAATCTCTTTCATTTTCAGATTTATTTTTAAGATTTTTCTCATAATTTGTAGATTGTGATGTCTATTTTATCCTCTTCCACATTCCATAACATGGCAGTTATTCACAGTAAATTTAATTTGCCAAGTGGTGCTCTATACACTTATTTTGCCCAGGTCTTCTTGAAGGACGTGACAATCGTCTAAGTTTCTTATTTCCCTTGTATCTTAGTATCATCACCAAACACATTCATATAATTCTGTATTCTATCTGGAAGATCATTTATGTATGCAATAAACATTACTGGTGCAAGAACTGAACCCTGTGGTACTCCACTTGTGACATTTTTCCAGTCTGATACATTCTCTCTGATTACTGCCCTCATTTTTCTCTCATTAAAATTTTTTTTTATCCATTATTTAGAAGCCTCCTTGTCAATCCTCCAATATGTTCGCCTTTCTAGAACAACCTCTTATGTCTAACTCTGTTGAAAGCCCTTTTTTTAGCTCCAGATGCAGTCAACCCAACCCTCTCTTTCCTTTAAAATCTCTGTGGCTCTATCATAGAAACTGAGTAAATTCGTTACACAGGATCTTCCAGATCGAAAAACCATAGTCTGCCTGTCTCTTATTGGATCATTTTCCTCCAGGTATTCTACCCATTTAGTTTTATTTTTTTTACAATATTTTGACTATTACACTTATCAATGATACAGGTCGGAGCCGGTCATAGGGATACATAGGGAGCCGGTCGGCCGAGCGGACAGCACGCTGGACTTGAGATCCTGTGGTCCTGGGTTCGATCCCAGGCGCCGGCGAGAAACAATGGGCAGAGTTTCTTTCACCCTATGCCCCTGTTACCTAGCAGTAAAATAGGTACCTGGGTGTTAGTCAGCTGTCACGGGCTGCTTCCTGGGGGTGGAGGCCTGGTCGAGGACCGGGCCGCGGGGACACTAAAAAGCCCCGAAATCATCTCAAGATAACCTCAAGATAACCTCAAGGTCTATAATTGAGGAGGATTTCCCTGCTGCCAATTATGTAGATTCAAACTATGTTTTCCACACATCTGCTTGGACTCCTGTACATAAGGATGCCTGAAAAATTAGTTGAAGTGGAATGCTGAGCTCATGTGTGCATTCTCAAAAGAACCCATGGTGGAACTCCATCTGGGCCAAGTGCTTTGTACATACTTAGCTCCTTGAGCACTTTTTCCACTTCATCTCTAGATACCTCTATTTGCTCTATGTTTTTTTCTGGAATTTCTGGAAATCATATTATCTCTGGTTCTCTGAAGATTTAATTTTTGCACACACACATTTTGTAACTGTTCCTTTAATGTTTCACACATTTCATTTTAATTTTCTGCTAATCTGTTTTCCATTTTCAACTTCATAATATTATTCTTCATCTGCAATTTGCTTTTGATGAATGTATAGAATATGTCTAGTTCTGTTTTACATTTGTCCGCTATCCCCTTTCTCAATATTTCTTTCTTTTTGCCTCTCTTCTCACTGTTGTGTAGTTGTTTTGCACTTCTTTGTATTGCTGGTATGTTTGAAAGTTTAGCCTCTTCTGATATTGATTCCATTTTTGTCTTTTGGTGTCTGGCAATCTTGCAATTTCTGTTGAACCAATCCTGTTTCCTAGTTCTGCATCTCTGTTTTGGTATAAATTTATTGTGCCTTTTATCATATATTTCACAAAACTTGACATACATCTCATTTACTTCCTTGCCTAACAGCAAGATTTCCCAGTAAAGTTCCTCAAAGAAATTTTTAAAATCCTCATAATGTCCTCTCCTGAAATCATGTTTTTCAACTGCTTCAACTTCCTCATTCTCTTCCAGATTACAATGCATTGCATAAGTTATTCCCAAAAGGACATACCTGGATACCTGGATGGGGTTCTGGGTTCTTTTACTCCCCAAGCCCGGCCCAGGACCAGGCTTGATTTGTGAGAGCTTGGTCCAACAGGCTGTTACTTGGAGTAGCCCGCAGCCCTCCATATTCACCACAGCTCGATTGTTCTGGCACATCTTGAAGAAAACTATCTCGTTTTTTCTTGAAGGTGTCCATGTTTGTTCTGGCAATATTTCTTATACTCGCTGGGAGTATGTTGAACAAACCATGGACCTCTGATGTTCATATAGTGTTCTTTGATTGTGCCTATGGCACCCTTGTTCTTCACTGGTTCTATTCTGCATTTTCTTCCATATTGTTCACTCCAGTATGTTGTTATTTTCCATGTGTATATTTAATATCTCTCTCGTCTCCTTTCAAGGGAATACATTTGGAGAGCTTTGAAACGATCCCAATAATTTAGGTGCTTAATCATGTCTATGTATGCCATATATGTTCTCTGTATTCCTCTATTTCAGCAATCTCTCCTGCTCTGAAGAGGGGAAGGGAGTATCGAGTAGTACTCAAGATGGGACAGCACAACTGATTTGAATAAAACCACCATTATGATGGGATCCCTGGATTTGAAAGTTTTTGTAATCCATCTTATAATTTTTTCTGGCTGATGCAATATTTGCTTGGTTATGCTCTCTAAAAGTTAGGTAGTCAGAAATCATTATTCCTAGATCCTTTACATGCTGCTTTCCTACTATGGGCACATTTGATTGTGTTTTGTACCCTGTATTAAGTTTAAGGTTCTCATTTTTACCATATCTGAGTACCTGAAAGGTATCACTGTTAAACATCATGTTATTTTCTGCTGCCCAGTCAAAAACTTTATTAATATCTGCATGTAGTTTATCAATGTCTTCAGCAGAGGTATTTTCATGCTTATTTTTGTGTCGTCTGCAAAGGATGAAACGAAGCTGTGACTTGTATTTTTGTCTATATCTGATATGAGAATAAGGAAAAGCAGTGGTGCAAGGACTGTTCTCCGAGGTACGGAGCTATTAACTGCACTTGGACTCTTCTTTATTTGGCTGACTGTTACTCTTTGTGTTCTGGTTTACAGAAAATTTAATATCCATCGTCCTACTTTATCTGTTATTCCCACTGATTTCATTTTGTGTGCTGTCACTACATGGTCACATTTATCACATGCATTTATGAAGTGTGTGTATTCCACATCACCACTTTGTTTTTCCTCTAATGCCTCAGTAATTTTGTTGTAGTGGTCAAGTAGCTGCGAGAGGCATGATCGTCCCCACTCTAAATCCATACTAGCCTGGGTTTTGGAGGTCATTGGTCTCCATGGAACTGATGACCTGACTCCTGATCACTCTCAAATACTTTTATTATGTTGGATGTTAATGCAACTGGTCTATAATTCTTAGCCAATGCTTTGCTCTCTCTGTTGTGAAGAGGAGCTGTCTGCTAATTTAAGCACATCTGGTATCTGCCCTGTGTCCAAGCTCTTCCTCCACACTACACTGAGTGCCTGTGCTACTGGCCCTTTTCATTTCTTTATAAACATTAAATTCTATAAATATTGAGTCTGGATCTAGCACTGAGTGCATGGGCATGTTGTTATGCCAACATGCCCCGCATGCATGTGTAATTTCTCTTTAAAGGTCACTTTCACTAACCCAAGGGAGGAAGGTAGTGAATGTCAAATATCTCTTCCTCTTTCCTGGTGAAAATTAAATCCAACATGGAGGGAACATCCACTTCCCTGATCCTCGTAGCTTGCTTAATGTGTTGATACATGAATGTCTTCAGGATGAGCTTTGCAAATTTACAGGTCCAAAAGTCCTATGTTCTAGCTTCATATGCCTCCCACTATGGATTTCAAGTTGAAGTCGCCGACTACCAACAGTCGTGATCTATCTTTATCCGCTTTTGCCTATAATCTCTCTCACTATTGTTAGGAGGCCCTCTTGTTTATTATCCAGCTCCTCCTTTGTCCATATATTGTATGTTGGTGGACTGTATGTATTTATGATTATTAGTTTATCATAATGATTGCAAATCTCCAGTGCTATAGTGTCAACTTCTCGAAGATTGGCAATCTTTATTTCATGTACCTTTAACTTTTTTTTTTCACCAGCACTGCAACACCTCCATCCTTCCTAGCTTTTCGTTCCCATCTCCAAATTAAGTAGCCCCTTGGGAATACAATCTCATTTAAAATATCATCTTCAAGTTTCGTTTCCGTGAGTGCAACACTGTCTGGCATCTGCAGCTGTATTACATCACTTAACTTGCAGTATTTTTTATCTCACTCCATCTATGTTGGTGTATAAAATTTTCAGGAACATCTTCACTCTTCCTTTGTTTTTCACTCTCCCTATCTCTAGTGATTTTGTTGGTTTGCCTTTTTGAACCATTTCACTGGCTTGCCTACCCTATCACCTTGTAGAAAAAAGAATTGACTTCTTCATTCCTGCTCTCATTTAGACATTTTGCCTCTATGAGGTTCAGTTTCAGCATCTCTGTCTTCCTTTGAAAGATCTCATCTTAATGACCATAACTTTCCTTCCAGTAATTTCCTTCCACTTTATAATTTCGTAACATTCCTTAGAACTTCTTTCATCTGTTTAGCACCGTTTAGGTGATCCTCAATGGTTGATCTTTCCCTTTTTTGTACCTGCCAATTCTTCTCCCGTTATATGACAGAGTGCTGGGAAGACGGGACACCACGAGCGTAGCTCTCATCCTGTAACTACACTTAGGTAATTACACTTAGGTAATTACTTGTGCATAGGGAAGTTACATATCCTTCTTGCCCTGGTCTATTCTCTGTGTAACTTCCTCGATCTGTACTGACAAAAAAAAAAATTTCCTGTTGGATTTCCTTACCTAACCTATTGTTGTCATTCATGTTTAGATAATAATGATAATAATATTTTATTTCCATGAAGATACAATAGGTTGGTGAGATTACATTAGTGATATTTTTACATTCTTGTAAAGCCACGAACATGCATAGCATTTCGGGCAGGTTCTTAACCTAACATCTCAGGTAAGGTGAAAAAGTACATTGTAGCAAGGTTTTATATCAACAATATAAATTGACAGAGGTGATTACACTGGTAATGATTAAGTACTTAATTAATCTTAAGTACTAATATTGGAGAAGTGGGTAGTACAAAATACAGTTTGAGTTTGAAGAACAAGGTAGGAAACTGTGAGGATGAAAGTAGTTTTATTAGTTTTTT
The DNA here is from genome assembly GCA_020271785.1 of Procambarus virginalis. NCBI lineage: Eukaryota > Metazoa > Arthropoda > Malacostraca > Decapoda > Cambaridae > Procambarus > Procambarus virginalis. Next base: position 2,120,005 of record WNGS01165751.1, read on the forward strand.
ATTAATTGTAGAAATTAGTTTGGTTTTACTTTTGAACAGGGCATAGGCTGGACAATTATTTTTATTCATCAGGGAGTGAGTTTTCCAAATACTGGGCCCTTTTATTGCATGGAGTATTTGCACAGATTAGCCTGATTCTGTCTGGCGGATATCAAAGATAATCCCAGAATGTGGATAATCCTAAAATTGTGGATAATCCTAAAATTTNAAGACTTTCTGTGAGCTGAATTGTGTGAAGTAGAGAAGCATTTGATCTGATAAATCAAAATGTGGGCACACACAGTCCGTCAGGGCGTGCTCTTGGAATAATCCAAGAAAAATACAGTTTAATAGAACATGGGAGTTGCCAAAGTGGAAGGTGCAATATTGCAAGTGGTTATGGACGTTAATATGTAAGGCTACCTGACCGAAGAAGGAGTTTCGGCCATTCACCGTCGGCTGTTGGAATAAGGAGGTTAAAATGGACATTCCAGTACTGTTCTTTATCATGTATTCTTGGTACTTTCATGAATTTCTCATGAAACCCATGACAGATACTAACATATTTTAATAAAAAAAGATAATATGCAAAGTTTATAAACACATTTATCACATGAGAAAAGATATTACAGTACTTAGAATTAATTTCATATGTTAATATCTGCAGATGGTTAAAACACACTGTACATTATACATCCTACACATAATTAACTACTTTTAACACAGGCTGATTGTGGTGGACTTTATATAGATCTGTAGTTAAGGAGCCTTTATAGTTTGTGTGTGCATTAGATACATAGTGCAGTGATGATATAAGAATGATGTAACTCTCCATTTCAGTATATACTTCTACAAGAAAGATAATATTGTAGGCCTTAAGCAAATATATATATAGATGGGATATGTGCTTAACCCTTTCATTAAAGTAAATGCATATATATACACAGAAGCATTTCCATAGTTTCCCATGGCATGGACATGTATACACATTCTTAAGATTTTAAAATTACATGCCTACTTTTGGTACTGAGGCTTCTTCACACTATACTAAAGCACACTTAACACTAGTTACTCCTACACAATGGCTGAGAGCACACATGGATGTTCCCTCACGATTATTGACTCATTATACAAAACGTTCTTTAGCGTTGTTGAAAGTGATGATAAGAATGTTTTTGAGGATGTTGACAAAGCTCTCACTATATGTGATATATCAGAGAGGAAGGATAGTGGCAACTAGAGCCAGAGCACAGTGAGGAACACATGCTGATGCTAGTCATTATGGGAGAACAAGATAAAATCATGCAACATTACACAGATTAAATCAAGTAGAGGCTACACACGATTAAATTAACACCCCTCTGACAGGCATCTAGCAATCTCTCTATACCTGTGAAGCCTTCTTCCCTCAGGAAATGTCCTTTACTGAAGGGGGGACAGCCTCATGGTGAATCTTCTCCAGATTTTCAGGAGTCAAAGTGTTGAAGACTTTTGAAGGAACACTTGAAATGTCTGCCAAGAATTTCATATACTTGTTTGGCTATATAAGTGAAGCCGTTGCCACTTCCTTGCACTGAGAAACAGGAATGTGTGGAAAACATGAGGAGTGTCTATACTAGCATATACAAGAAACTAGAGAGAAAAACAGTAAGAGAGAGGTGAAAAAAATCAAAGATAAAAAAGTATATTTAATGAAAAGACAATATACCGTATTTCCCGGAGTAAAAGGTGCATCGGTATATTAGATGCATCCCAATTTTATTTTTGTTTTTAATTTTGTGGTTAATTTAATACTTTTCAACAAACTGTACATATATTAAAAATATTTAGTGATTTTGTTAGATAAAACAATTTGTGTTTATGTAAATAAGTATACTCAGCACAGCAGGCAGCTGCCCTCAACTGGAAAGGTGCAGCTCTATTGAAAAAATTAAAAGAAAACACATTTAAGGCATTGATGCCATATTCACAGATGATGATGTGTCAGATTCACATACCCCACATATCTAGAGGCTTTACAGTGCAGCACCGTAATCACTGCAGCATCATGTCAGTAATACACCTTCCGTTTTCTATAATTATGTCATCTTCCTAAAGAGCCAACAAACCAGTGTAACTGTAATAGAGTGCCACTTTTGGTGGGTTCTTGGTGCTTGCTACCTGACAACCTCCACCCATTTCAATCTATACCAGGCTCTTGCAAGATGCAAATAAGCCTACCAGGGATAAGAGGCCAGAACAGACAAAAATAGGTCATAAATTACCCAATGCAAGGAAAGGCCACCAAAAAGGTGGGCAAATTGAAATAGACAACAATAGATAAACAAAACAAAGAAAATGGGACAGCAAACGTGTATATAGATTCAAGATTCAAAAGCCACTAGCCAGTGAAGCAATTCTCACATGAACTCTACCTGCACACCACCAGGAAACTGTGCACCTTTCTTTTAGATCATCAACCTTTCCAACTCAGTCATATAACCAGAAGCTGGAAAACTGAAATGCTTGACCTGGAGAAGGAAGAGTCAAGGTAATGAGGACTTCAGTTAGTTCAAGGACTCATCAGAAAGAGGCATATCATTACATTCAATGCTAGTTTTCTGCTGGGAGGACTCCTGTACTCACCTAGTTGTATATACCTAGTTGTGCTTGTGGGGTGGAGCTCTGGCTCTTTAGTCCTGCCTCTCAACTGTCAATCAACTGGTGTACAGATCCCTGAGCCTACTGGGCTCTATCAAAGATGATAGAGCCTAGTGGCTAACTTTATACACAGTTTCTACATTTGAAACTGTGTATGAAATTAGCCTCCACCACATCAGTGCCTAATGCATTCCATCTGTTAATTACTCTGACACTGAAAAAGTTCTTTCTAACGACCTGTGGCTCATTTAGGTACTCAGTTTCCACCTGTGTCTCCTAGTTTGCATATCCCCCGTGTTAAACAATTTATCTTTACCTACCCTGTCAATTCCTCTTAGAATTTTGTAGGTAGTGATCATGTCTCCCTGAGCTCTCCTGTCTTCCAGCGACATGAGGTGCATTTCACCCAGCCTTTCCTCGTAACTCATGCCTCTTAGTTCTGGGACTAGCCTAGTGGAATTCCTATGAACTTTTTCCAGTTTAGAGTCCTGTGCTTGACAAGTACGGGCTCCATACTGGGGCCACATACTCCAGGATTGGTCTTACATATGTGGTATACAAGGTTCTGAATGATTCCTTGCACAGGTTCCTGAAGACAGTTCTGATGTTGCCTAGCTTCGCATACGCCGCAGATGTCATTCTTTTTAGTGGGTTTCAGGAGACAGATTTGGTGTGATATCAAATCCTAGATCTTTCTCTCTGTCTGTTTCATGAAGAACTTCATCTCCCATTCGGTATCCTGTGTTTGGCATCCTGTTTCCACTGCCTAGTTTTATTACCTTACATTTACTCGGGTTGAACGTTAGTAGCCCATTTGTTAGACCATTCATTCGGTTTGTCTAGGTCATATTGTAGCCGCAAACTATCTTCCCCCCTGTCTTAATCCTCCTCATAATTTTCCATCATAAGCAAACAATGAGAGGAATGCATCTATACCCTATGGGAGATCATTTACATATATCAGAAACAATATTGGTCCAAGGACTGAACCCTGTGGGACTGCACTGGTGACATCTCGCCAATCGGAGACCTCGCCCATCACAGTGACACTGTCTTCTGTTCCTTAGGTATTTCCTTATCCAATGGAGTACCTTCTCTTTCTCTCCTGCCTGCATCTCCAGCTTGTGAACTAGTCAGAGGGCACTAGTTCCTGTAATTACCTAAGTGAAGTTACAGGAAGAGAGCTACGCTTGTGGTGATCCATTTTCCCAGCACTCTTTGTCGTATAATGCTTTGAAAGTACTGACGGTTTAGGCCTCTACCACCTCCTCACCTAACTTGTTACAACCATCTACCACTCTGTTTACAAAAGTGAATTTTCTTTATTTTCCTTGGCATCTTTGTTAGTTAGTTTAAATCTATGACTTCTTGTACTCGGTCTCGGTTCCAGGTCTCAGGAAGTCCTCCATATCAATTTTATGAATTCCTGTTACTATCTTGTATGTAGTGATCATATCGCCTCTTTTTCTTCTATCTTCTAGTTTTGGCATATTTAATGTCTCTAACCTCTCCTCGTAGCTCTTGTCCGTCAGTTCTGAAAGGTACAAGTTCATGTCACTTAGTGACATGAACTTGTACCTTTTCCAGTTTGTTGATGTGCTCTTAAATATGGGCACCATACAACCGCTGCATATTCTAGCTTTGGCCTAACAAAAGTTGTAAACAATTTCTTTAGTATTTCTATATCCATGTATTTAAAAGCAATTCTGAGGTTAGAAAGTGTAGCATAGGCTCCTCGCACAATGTTCTTAATGTGGTCCTCAGGTGACAGTTTTCTATCTAGAACCACCCCTAGATCCCTTTCTTTGTCAGAATTCTTTAAAGATTTCTCACATAATTTATAGGTTGTGTGGGGTCTATGTTCTCCATTTCCACATTCCATAACATGGCATTTATTCACATTAAATTCCATTTGCCAAGTGTTGCTCCATATACTTATATTATCCAGGTCTTCTTGAAGGGCATGACAATCATTTAGGTTTCTTATCTTCCCTATTATCTTAGCATCATCAGCAAACATGTTCATGTAATTCTGTATTCCCACTGGTAGATCGTTTATGTAGACAACAAACATTACCAGTGCAAGAACTGAACCCTGTGGTACTCCACTCGTGACATTCCTCCAATCTGATACCTAGCCTCTGATTATGGCCCTCATTTTTCTGTCAGTTAGGAAATTTTTCATCCATGTTAGTAGCTTACCTGTCACTCCTCCAATATGTTCCAGTTTCCAAACAACCTCTTATGGGGAACTCTGTCGAAAACCTTTTTTAGGTCTAGATAGATGCAGTCAACCCAACCATCTCTTTCCTGTAAAATCTCTGTGGCTCGATCATAAAAACTGAGCAAGTTCATTACACAGGATCTTCCAGATCGAAAACCATACTGTCTGTCTGATATTACATCATTTTTCCTCCAGGTGTTCTGCCCATTTAGTTTTAATTATTTTTTCCAATATTTTGACTATTACACTTGTCAATGATACAGGTCTATAATTAAGGGGGTCTTCCTTGTTTCCACTTTTGTAGATTGGAACTATGTTAGCCTTTTTCCACACATCAGCTACAACTCCTGTACACAGATGCCTGAAAAATCAATTGAAGTGGAATGCTGAGCTCAGGTGCACATTCTCTCAGAACCCATGGTGAAACTCCATTTAGACCAACTGCTTTGTTCTTACTTAGCTTCTTGAGCATTTTTTCCACTTCATCTCTAGACACCTCTATGTGCTCTATGTTGTTCCCTGGAATTCTTATTATGTGTGGTTCCCTAAAGATTTCATTTTGTACAAACACGCTTTGGAACTTTTCGTTTAGTGTTTCACACATTTCCTTTTCATTATCCATGAATCTATTTCCCATTTTCAACCTCTGAATATTATCCTTTACCTGCAATTTGTTGCTTATGAACTTATAGAATAGACCTGGTTCTGTTTTACGTTTGTCTGCAATCCCTTTTTCAAAATTTCTTTCTGCCTCTCTCCTCACTGCCGCATAGTTGTTTCTCTCATCTTTGTATCGCTGGTATGTTTAGGGGTTTGGCCTCTTCCTGTACTGATTCCATTTTTGTGTCTTTTGGTCTCTGGCCCTCTCGCAATTTCTATTGAACCATCCTGTTTCCTAGTTCTGCATCTCTGTTTTGTATAAATTTTTTGTGCCTTTATCATATATTTCACAAAACTTGACATACATCTCATTCACTTCCTTGTCTAGCATCAAGTCTGTCCAATTATAATCACTAAAAAAATTCTAAGGTGGCCATAATGTCCTCTCCTGAAGTCAGGTTTTTCAACTGCTTCAACCTCCTCTTATTTTTTTCCAGATTATAACGCATTGCATACTTTATTCCCAAAAGACATGGTCACTTTTACCCAAGGGAGGAAGGTACTGAATGTCAAATATCTCTTCCTCCTTCCTGGTAATATCAAATCTGCATGGAGGGAACGTCCCTTCCCTCATCCTCGTAGCTTGTTTAAAATGTTGATAGAAGAATGTTTCCAGGATGAGGTCTACAAATCTACAGTCCAAAAATCTTCTGTTTTAGCTTCATATGCTTCCCAGTCTATGGATTTCAAGTTGAAGTCACTGACTATCAACAGACGTGATCTATCGTTATCCGCTCTCTCGCTATAATCTCTCTCATTACTGTTATAAGACCTTCGCGTTTACTATCTAGCTCCTCTTTGACCATGTGCTGCTTGGCGGTGGACTATATGCATTTATGATCATTAGTTTACATCATCATGGCAGATCTCTAGTGCTATTAT
>WNGS01165751.1:2127389-2138157 GCA_020271785.1 Procambarus virginalis
ATCATCCTGATTGCAAATCTCCAGTGCTATAGTGTCAACTTCTCGAAGATTGGCAATCTTTATTTCATGTACCTTTAACTTTTTTTTTTTCACCAGCACTGCAACACCTCCATCCTTCCTAGCTTTTCGTTCCCATCTCCAAATTAAGTAGCCCCTTGGGAATACAATCTCATTTAAAATATCATCTTCAAGTTTCGTTTCCCGTGAGTGCAACACTGTCTGGCATCTGCAGCTGTATTACATCACTTAACTTGCAGTATTTTTTATCTCACTCCATCTATGTTGGTGTATAAAATTTTCAGGAACATCTTCACTCTTCCTTTGTTTTTCACTCTCCCTATCTCTAGTGATTTTGTTGGTTTGCCTTTTTGAACCATTTCACTGGCTTGCCTACCCTATCACCTTGTAGAAAAAAGAATTGACTTCTTCATTGCTGCTCTCATTTAGACATTTTGCCTCTATGAGGTTCAGTTTCAGCATCTCTGTCTTCCTTTGAAAGATCTCATCTTAATGACCATAACTTTCCTTCCAGTAATTTCCTTCCACTTTATAATTTCGTAACATTCCTTAGAACTTCTTTCATCTGTTTAGCACCGTTAGGTGATCCTCAATGGTTGATCTTTCCCTTTTTTGTACCTGCCAATTCTTCTCCCGTTATATGACAGAGTGCTGGGAAGACGGGACACCACGAGCGTAGCTCTCATCCTGTAACTACACTTAGGTAATTACACTTAGGTAATTACTTGTGCATAGGGAAGTTACATATCCTTCTTGCCCTGGTCTATTCTCTGTGTAACTTCCTCGATCTGTACTGACAAAAAAAAAATTTCCTGTTGGATTTCCTTACCTAACCTATTGTTGTCATTCATGTTTAGATAATAATGATAATAATATTTTATTTCCATGAAGATACAATAGGTTGGTGAGATTACATTAGTGATATTTTTACATTCTTGTAAAGCCACAACATGCATAGCATTTCGGGCAGGTTCTTAATCTAACATCTCAGGTAAGGTGAAAAAGTACATTGTAGCAAGGTTTATATCAACAATATAAATTGACAGAGGTGATTACACTGGTAATGATTAAGTACTTAATTAATCTTAAGTACTAATATTGGAGAAGTGGGTAGTACAAAATACAGTTTGAGTTTGAAGAACAAGGTAGGAAACTGTGAAGATGAAAGTAGTTTTATTAGTTTTTTATTAATTTAGTAGAAATTAGTTTGGTTTTACTTTTGAACAGGGCATAGGTTGGACAATTATTTTAATTCATCAGGGAGTGAGTTCCAAATACTGGGCCCTTTTATTTGCATGGAGTATTTGCACAGATTTAGCCTGATTCTGCGGATATCAAAGATAATCCCAGAATGTGGATAATCCTAAAATTGTGGATAATCCTAAAATTTTAAATGAAATATAAAATGAGGATAATCCTAAAATTTTACTATAATGTACTGTACCTACTGATTTTCTTCAAATTTTCTTACAATGTACCTGTTAATGTTTTTAATTTTGCTACAAATTACCTACTTAAAATTACATGTTAGATTAAGGACCTGCCGAAACGCTATGCACGTTAGTGGCTTTACAAGAATGTAAAAATATCACTGCTAAGTACTCTGATAAACCCAATATACCTACTTGTATATATATTAAATAAATAATAAATAAATAAAGTAAACAGATATATTTATTTCTGGTGTGGTGCTCATGGGTTCTATTACACCTATCAACAAAAAGTTTCAGATAAAGATTAGCATTTAGGAACCAGGTTTTATACATGTATATAGCACATGAGAATGTGTGGAGTGAGTGTATGTTTTGCATGTTAAGGGACTCAAACAGAGGGGTTGTGTGTTGTCTGAAGACAGAATGTGTTAAACTAATTATTGTTCGTTTGTTATTACAAGTTTGTTATACTTGTTTTCATAGCAGATTCTGAATAGAATAGAATAGAGTTGCTTTTAACCTCTTCAAAAGCTACTTTCAAGACTATTTTCCTCTTGCATTGCTTTGCTTTTAGGTTCCAAGTGATTTTTTTCTTTGCATAATTCTTTTACTAGGCCTTCAAGATCTGATATTTTGCTACTCAGGTGGTCATTACTTTCTCTCAAATATCTGATTATTTCTATATGATAGTTCGCAATAAGAGTTCACCCATAGGGTCCCCGGGAATACAGTCGGGTTCATTCTCAATGCACAATCAAGAATTCCCGGTTCAAATCCCAGGCGGGACTGAAATAGGTGGCCATATTTCCTTTCACCTAATGCACATATTCACCTAGCAGTAAATAGGTACTCAGGAGTTAGTCAGCTTGTTGTAGGGTTGTATCCTGGGTGGGGTCCAGTGTAATTTGACCAGGAGAGGGGGTGCCAAATATAAGCCCAACTTGTATGAATATACTCTGGCTTCCTGTCCCCCAACACAATGAATTATTATATCATTATTATAATATCTAATTTTGCCAACTTGTTGTATAGACTGCTCATATTAATACTGGACTCATAAAATCCATAAGAGCTGGATTTTGACCAGAATCCAGCTCTGTTGTGTTTTTCTTCTTTCCAGTGGCCATCTTGAATTTTGATGTCTGCACTGTTGACACTATGGGAACTTTTTCTCATTTTAATTGTTGCACTTCCAGTACTCTTTGTCATATGATGTTTTGAAACTACTGATGGTTTTGGCAGCCACCATTTTCTCACTTAATGTGTTCCAACTGTCTACCATTCTGTCTATCATTCTGGAGAATTTGTGTGATTGTAGGCAGGTGGGTCTACAGTATGAGTAAAGCCAACTGGCTCTGTAGTGTGAGTGTAACTAGGTAATTCTGTGGTGTGATTGTAGCTAGGTGGCTCTGTAGTGTGAGTGTAACTAGGTAATTCTGTGGTGTGATTGTAGCTAGGTGGTTCTGTGGTGTGATTGTAGCTAGGTGGTTCTGTGGTGTGATTGTAGCTAGGTGGTTCTGTGGTGTGATTGTAGCTAGGTGGTTCTGTGGTGTGATTGTAGCTAGGTGGTTCTGTGGTGTGATTGTAGCTAGGTGGTTCTGTGGTGTGATTGTAGCTAGGTGGTTGTGGTGTGATTGTAGCTAGGTGGCTCTGTGGTGTGATTGTAGCTAGGTGGCTCTGTGGTGTGATTGTAGCTAGGTGGCTCTGTGGTGTGATTGTAGCTAGGTTTATTCTGCAGTGTGAGTGTAACTAGGTGGATCAGTAATGCAAGTGCAGTCAGGTGGCTTTGTGGTGGAGTGTAGCCAAAGTATCATAAAAGAAGGAAGGATTTCTAATTTGACTTCATCCACAGAAGTGCTATCATGGGTGGCCAAGACTAACTGTTTTCTTACATTGGTGGCCAAGGCAAACTGGTTTACTTTTGATGGATGACCAAAATTTGTTGGTCTATCTTGCTGGTGTAACTAAGTACTCTTGGTCTACCTTTCAGGGCCATAGTGTGCCCCAAGTGGTCTACCTCTAATGATGATGCTCAACTAGGTTCTGTTAAAGTAGTAACCATTGCGAGCTGGTTTTCCACGCGTGACCACTCCCAATGGGTCTACCTTCCATGGACCACCAAGATTATCTTCGTCTTAATTACTCAAAGCAGGACTATTTCTTTCTGTTTTTTATTATCGCAAAAATGATGATTAATGAATATATTTGCTAACAATAAATCCAAATTACTTCACATCAGGCAATATAGCCATGCATCAGCAAACTCACTACTTAAAGGGTTAAACAGACTTCCATTACAATACCTCTGAATCAAGTCAGATTTGACTTTAACCTGAATTTAAATTCTTTTCCAACATTATTTATTTAGTACCAGCCTCAAAAGGAAATGTCTTTCTTTTATATTCCAAAACTAAAACTGTTCATAAAACAACACTCTAAGAGAATCCTAAAGCTTTACTTTGTTATTATCTAATACAATGAACTAAAATTATTTTCCCATCCTGGCAACTAGTATCTTCAGAAATGGATGCTTCCACATCCAAAGATTCATTAAACACTACAAAAATTACAAAGACTCCTTTCCTACAACAATATGTAGCAATGCCCATTGACTTACTACAAGCCCATTACTACACCCAAAAACTACAAAACACTCAATACAGAGTCAGGTACAGGTCTCTATGGAGTGCCATTTATCTTGCCATTCATATAGCAAGATAAATGAAAGTAGTTTAAACCCAGACTTGCATGGCATACAGTATATATCCATATATGACTGAATTAATGCTATAGAAACATTCACTATGATATATTTCATAAAGACAAAATATACAGACAGTACAGTTGTTGAACAAGAGTTGAGGAGGAGGAAGATTAAGAATTTATTGCTGAAAAATATTAAATTACCAGTCATATATATTTAACTGTATCTCCCATCTCTCTGGCTTTCAAACCAAAAGAGTATGTATTGATTATATATCCATCTAAATGATAACATTATTTTACATAGACAAAACACACACACACACCACACCACGAACATAGCTCTCATCCTGTAACTACACTTAGGTAATTACACACACATACACACACACACACGTTGGGCAAACAGGGAAACGTCTTGACCAGGGAATAAAAGAACATAAATATAGTATAAGAAAAGGTCAAGAGTTCATTGCATTATTTGTTCACCTATGAGATTGTAATCATTCAACTGACTGGCCTAATTCATGCAAAACTGTGGTGTGTAAATCAGTTACCGAAAGAGATATTATTGAATCTTCATTAATAAAAAATAGTGATTTAGATAATATTAATGTAAGTCCAGGATTATATAAATTAGATAACTTTATAATTGGTAAGATTTGAAGTAGGTATAAAATGATGTAAACAATAAGTGAATGAGTACATTAGTTCATTCCAAGATAGAGGGAATATCAACTTAATTATTTTACCTGCATGTCACTTCCATTAATTGATATCTAAGGTTATAATGGATCTTTGTCCAGTCAGGTGTAGTTGGGTACATAATCCCAAACCTTAATGTCTTCTTTCTGTACTTCCTTGATAATGTTGTGAAACATGAAAACATTCAGAATTTTTGTTTCATTTTCCTAGTGGATTCTTAAGTACATATATATATTAATTATGAATTTAATCCGTTCCCAGAGACGGGTCGTAACCCGAAACGAATCTAAATTGAATTAATCCATTCCACACTCCCAAAAATATTAACCACAAATACATTTCATACATAATACACACATATTTTGTACTATAGTATGTACAAGTTATAGCTTACTTTTATTGATGACTTCTGTTGGCGTATGGAAGACGGTGAGGAGGGGAGGAGGACAGGAGGTGTTAGTGTTTGGAAGGGGAGTCCCCTCTCATTATAACATCAGGCAGTGAAGACTTCCCTGGGATACTCTCTCTCCTACATTTTGCCTGTATATCATTAGGATCTGGTTGTGGCCTACTGCTTGTTGTTCTCACTACAAACCTTTCCACAGAGACTTGTTTTCCCTGTCTTAACACTTGTCAATAGTGAAGCATCACATTGTCATAAAAAGGTTAATGCAACGGCCTGCTACAGCTTTATTTGGTTTTATCTTTAAAACTTTATCTTTATCAAAGTTTCAGCAAAACTTTGCAGTTCTTCCCATACTTCACACATTTTCTTAATGGGGAAGGGACATCCTCTACTGCCTCTACTCACAACTATTTTCTTAGGTTGAACTTTACCACTGACTTTCGTAGGACCCATGGGGTGATGTAATTACTTTTATGTTTACAAACCAAAAAAGCTGAAAAATTCTTTACAAAGAATTCAAGGGCGATTGTCACAATGCAGGAGGCACTGTTAAAATGAGGAGCAGTCAATCGTTCCATCAAGTACCATGCACTCAGTCGACCCGACGTGTATAAACAAAGTCGCAACTCAAGGCGAAGCTCGTAACCCAAATATATTTTATAAAGAAATTGAGCTCCTAACCCAAAAAATTCATAAATAGGGGCATTCTTAAGCAGTGGTTATCACTGTACATACATATATGCATACATACATACATACATACATACATACATACATACATACATACATACATACATACATTGTACAAGAATTAAGCAAGAAAGAGAAGGGTGGGCGGACTGCATTTTTTTGGACTGTCGGAAAGCCTTTGACACAGTACCCCATAAAAGGTTGATGCATAAGCTGGAGAAACAGGCAGGAGTAACAGGTAGGGCGCTCCAGTGGATAAGGGAGTACCTAAGCAATAGGAAACAGAGAGTTACAGTGAGGGGTGAGACCTCAGACTGGCGTGAAGTCACCAGTGGAGTCCCACAGGGCTCTGTACTTGGACCTATCCTGTTTCTGATATACGTAAATGATCTCCCAGAGGGTATAGACTCATTCCTCTCAATGTTTGCTGACGACGCCAAAATTATGAGAAGGATTAAGACAGAGGAGGACAGCTTGAGACTTCAAGAAGACCTGGACAAGCTGCAGGAATGGTCGAACAAATGGCTGTTAGAGTTTAACCCAAGCAAATGTAATGTAATGAAGATAGGGGTAGGAAGCAGGAGACCAGATACAAGGTATCATTTGGGAGATGAAATACTTCAAGAGTCAGAGAGAGAGAAAGACCTGGGGGTTGATATCACGCCAGACCTGTCCCCTGAAGCTCATATCAAGAGGATAACATCAGCAGCATATGCCAGGTTGGCTAACATAAGAACGGCCTTTAGAAACTTGTGTAAGGAATCTTTCAGAACATTATATACCACATATGTCAGACCAATCCTGGAGTATGCGGCTCCAGCATGGAGTCCCTATCTAGTCAAGCATAAGACTAAACTGGAAAAGGTTCAAAGGTTTGCCACCAGACTAGTACCCGAGCTGAGAGGTATGAGCTACGAGGAGCGACTGCAGGAATTAAACCTCACTTCGTTGGAAGACAGAAGAGTTAGGGGGGACATGATCACCACATTCAAGATTCTCAGGGGAATCGACAGGGTTGATAAAGACAGGCTGTTTAACACAAGGGGCACACGCACTAGGGGACACAGGTGGAAGCTGAGTGCCCAAATGAGCCACAGAGATATTAGAAAGAACTTTTTTAGTGTCAGAGTGGTTGACAAATGGAATGCATTAGGAAGCGATGTGGTGGAGGCTGACTCCATACACAGTTTCAAATGTAGATATGATAGAGCCCATTAGGCTCAGGAAACTGTACACCTGTTGATTGACGGTTGAGAGGCGGGACCAAAGAGCCAGAGCTCAACCCCCGCAAGCACAACTAGGTGAGTACAACTAGGTGAGTACATTACATACATTACATACATTACATACATACATACACATACACACACAAATTCATTAAAAGCAAGCTGCAGGTAAAGGATAATATTCAGAGGTTGAAAATCGGGGACAAATACACGGAAAATGAAAAGGAAATGTGTGAAACCTTAAATGAAAAGTTCCAAAGTGTGTTTGTACAAAATGAGATCTTCAGAGAACCAGACACAATAAGAATTCCAGAGAACAATATAGAACACATAGAAGTGTCTAGAGATGAAGTGAAACAAGTGCTCAAGGAGCTAAGTAAGAACAAAGCAGTTGGCCCAGGTGGAGTTTCACCATGGGTTCTGAGAGAATGTGCACCTGAGCTCAGCATTCCACTTCAACTGATTTTTCAGACATCCCTATGTACAGAGTCATAGCAGATGTGTGGAAAAGGGCTAACATAGTTCCAATCTACAAAAGTGGCAGCAAGGAAGATTTCCCCCTCCCCCTCAATTATAGACCTGTATCATTGACAATAATAATAGTTAAAATATTGGAAAAAATAATAAGAACTAAACGGGTAGAACACCTGGAAAGAAATGATATAATATCAGACAGATAGTACGGTTTTCGATCTGGAAGATCCTGTGTATCAAATTTACTCAGTTTCTACGATCGAGCCACAGAGATTTTACAGGAAAGAGATGGTTGGATTGACTGCATCTATCTAGACCTAAAAAAGGCTTTCAACAGAGTTCCACATAAGAGGTTGTTCTGGAAACTGGAAAATATTGGAGGGGTGACAGGTAAGCTTTTAACATGGATGAAACATTTTCTGACTGATAGAAAAATGAGGGCAGTAATCAGAGGCAATGTATCGGACTGGAGAAATGTCACAAGTGGAGTACCACAGGGCTCAGTTCTTGCACCAGTGATGTTTATTGTCTACATAAATGATCTACCAGTTGGTATACAGAATTATATGAACATGTTTGCTGATGAAGCTAAGATAATAGGAAGGATAAGAAACTTAGATGATTGTCATGCCCTTCAAGATGACCTGGACAAAATAAGTATATGGAGCACCACTTGGCAAATGGAATTTAATGTTAATAAATGCCATGTTATGGAATGTGGAATAGGAGAACATAGACCCCACACAACCTATATAATATGTGAGAAACCTTTAAAGAATTCTGATAAAGAAAGAGATCTAGGGGTGGTTCTAGATCTAGGGGTGGTTCTGTAGCTCTCTCAACCAGTTTAAGATTAAAACTAAACACTACCTAATAAATTCCCTGTAACCTACCTTGCCCCTCCATTGTCAACCCATGCCTGTTATTTTTTTTAATCAATGCTGTTTGTCAACCTTTTGTATTTGTGCTGCTTTTTCAGTCATGTTCCCCTTTTTTTTATCTTTATTTGTATTTGTTCTAACACATTTTACTCTTTATGCTCAATAATATTAAGTTCTAGATATTAATGTTCTTCCTGCCCGAAACGCATTGCGTAATAGTGGCTTTAGGCATTGTATGTACTAGCTCTATCTATAATTCGATCCATTAATGCAACATCACTTTTATGTATGTACCTTACCTGAATAAACATATTTATTTTATTTATTTAGATAGAAAAACTATCACCTGAGGACCACATAAAGAATATTGTGCGAGGAGCCTATGCCATGCTTTCTAACTTCAGAATTGCATTTAAATACATGGATGGCGATATACTAAAGAAATTGTTCACGACTTTTGTTAGGCCAAAGCTAGAATATGCAGCGGTTGTGTGGTGCCCATATCTTAAGAAGCACATCAACAAACTGGAAAAGGTGCAAAGACATGCTACTAAGTGGCTCCCAGAACTGAAGGGCAAGAGCTACGAGGAGAGGTCAGAAGCATTAAATATGCCAAAACTAGAAGACAGAAGAAAAGAGGTGATATGATCACTACATACAAAATAGTAACAGGAATGATAAAATCGATAGGGAAGATTTCCTGAGACCTGGAACTTTAAGAACAAGAGGTCATAGATATAAACTAGCTAAACACAGATGCCGAAGAAATATAAGAAAATTCACTTTCGCAAACAGAGTGGTAGACGGTTGGAACAAGTTAGGGGAGAAGGTGGTGAAAGCCAAGACAGTCAGTAGTTTCAAAGCGTTATATGACAAAGAGTGCTGGGAAGACGGGACACCACGAGCGTAGCTCTCATCCTGTAACTACACTTAGGTAATTACACTTAGGTAATTACATTGTGGGCACGAGGATAGACTGCAGGCTGGCTAGCCTTAATAATCCTGTGGACGACCTGAGAGACCCAAGCCCGGGAACAAGGAAGAAAGAAAACCAGATCAACCCAAAGCGCATCTCTGGCCACCGAAGCTGTGGCATCAAAATAATGGCGGAGAGCCACAATCGGACACAAGACATGATGCATTCCCCGGCCTGACCAACCAAGCATCAACAACCCAAGGAACCCTCTAGAAAACAGCAATCTCATTCTTCGCCAGAAAAGACGACAAGGCTGCAACAGAACAAACCTATGACCAGGACCAAAAGAGCAGAAACCCCTGTGCAAGAAGAGAGCATCAAGTTCCCCGACCCGACCCCCAGAGGCCAATGCCAACTGGAAAAAAGCCTTGGAAAAACAATCCTGAACCGAAGGGGCCACCACAAACCGGGGAGTAGAAAACACCCGGTCCAAGGACCAGGAGGGCTCAGGCGACGCATGAGCAGGCCGGAGGTGAAACAACGCACGAGACAACTTGTGAAACGGAGCAAATGTAACATCAGTACCGAACGCAAGCTGGAGTGGGTTCCACCGGCGCCGCACGATAAGAAGCGACAGTATTCAGCATAAGATGACGGTCCTGAAACAACCACGATAGGAAGGACAAAACAACCCTATCAGAGACCGAAGTATACCTATGCAGTGATAGGAAAAACCCAGAAGGACCTCCAGGAAACCTCATACTGCCAGCGAGACAAAGCACGCAGATGGGAGACCAACAACGAAGCCACCTGTGCCCAGTACAAGTGGTGATAGACTCGAGTCAGAAAGACTAGACGTGAAGATTCGAGGAGAAGAGCGAACCAGTCTCATAACGGGTAGGAAAAATCTCCTGAAAGAGGTGGAGCTGCAGGAAGATCCTCAGGTTCGGACACCGAGCAAGCAGCGCCTGAAACAAAGGCTTTGCTGGCCACCAAAGGGCCAAGAGGACTACTCTCCCCTGGTAAGTCTTCAAGCGAGCCAGAACTTGTAGCAACAGCTGAACTGAGGGTGAAGAGGTACAGGTAACCCCACCTCGTCCAGCCCTACCTGAAGGCATCGACCATGATTGCCTCGCAGTTGGCGAAGGGTGCGAACGTCCGGCAGAGCCAACACAACGATTTGGCGTAGATCGTCCATTCCTTGGACAGGGGAATGAACAGGGACAGGCCATCTGCCAGGATATTGAACAGCCCCCGAACGTGAACCGCCAGGAGAGACAAACCCAAAAACTCAGCAGAGGAGTCACTCGAAGCGA
>WNGS01165751.1:2139157-2155331 GCA_020271785.1 Procambarus virginalis
CTTTGACTGATGCCAGAAAGTTATACATATCCATTCAGCCTGGATAGCTCCGGGGAGCCGACGGGGCTCCCCCAGAAATTATCCTTGAAACTTGAAAGGAATGTTCAACTTTCATCTGACTCTAAGCCATTTGAAATGCATGAATGACAACAAAAACAGAGCGCTGTGATGGTGGTACCTGATAGCTGAGTGGACAGCGCTTCAGATTCGTAGACTGAGGTTCTGGGTTCGATCCCTGGTGGAGGTGGAAACAAATGGGCAGATCCATTCACCTGGACTGTATGCGTCTCGAACCACGGACCCCATGCATGTAATTACCTAAGTATAATTACCTAAGTGTAGTTACAGGATGAGAGCTACACTCGTGGTGTCCCGTCTTCCCAGCACTCTTTGTCATATAACGCTTTGAAACTACTGACGGTCTTGGCCTCCATCACCTTCTCACCTAACTTGTTCCAACCGTCTACCACTCTTTTGCAAAAGTGAATTTTCTTGTATTTCTTCGGCATCTGTGTTTAGCTAGTTTAAATCTATGACCTCTTGTTCTTAAAGTTCCAGGTCTCAGGAAATCTTCCCTATCGATTTTATCAATTCCTGTTACTATTTTGTATGTAGTGATCATATCACCTCTTTTCCTTCTGCCTTCAAGTTTTGGCATATTTAATGCCTCTAACCTCTCCTCGTAGCGCTTCCCTTCAGCTCTGGGAGACACTTAGTAGCATGTCTTTGCACTTTTTCCAGTTTGTTGATGTGCTTCTTAAGATATGGGCACCACACAACCGCTGCATATTCTAGCTTTGACCTAACAAAAGTCGTGAACAATTTCTTTAGTATATCGCCATCCATGTATTTGAAAGCAATTCTGAAGTTAGAAAGCGTGGCATAGGCTCCTCGCACAATATTCTTTATGTGGTCCTCAGGTGATAGTTTTCTATCTAGAACCACCCCTAGATCTCTTTCTTTATCAGAATTCTTTAAAGATTTCTAACATAATATATAGGTTGTGTGAGGTCTATGTTCTCCTATTCCACATTCCATAACATGGCATTTATTAACATTAAATTCCATTTGCCAAGTGGTGCTCCATATACTTATTTTGTCTAGGTCACCTTGAAGGGCATGACAATCATCTAAGTTTCTTATCCTTCCTATTATCTTAGCATCATCAGCAAACATGTTCATATAATTCTGTATACCAACTGGTAAATCATTTATGTAGACAATAAACATCACTGGTGCAAGAACTGAACCCTGTGGTACTCCACTTGTGACATTTTTCCAGTCCAATACATTGCCTCTGATCACTGCCCTTATTTTTCTATCAGTCAGAAAATTTTTCATCCATGTTAGAAGCTTACCTGTCACCCCTCCAATATTTCCAGTTTCCAGAACAACCTCTTATGTGGAACTCTGTCGAAAGCCTTTTTTAGGTCCAGATAGATGCAGTCAACCCAACCATCTCTTTCCTGTAATATCTCTGTTGCTCGATCATAGAAACTGAGTAAATTCAATACACAGGATGTTCCAGATCGAAAACCATGCTGTCTGTCTGATATTATATCATTTCTCTCCAGGTGTTCTACCCATTTAGTCCTAATTATTTTTTCCAATATTTTGACTATTACACTTGTCAATGATACCAGTCTATAATTAAGGGGGTTTTCCCTGCTTCCACTTTTGTAGATTGGAACTATGTTAGCCTTTTTCCACACATCAGCTACAACTCCTGTAAACAGGGATGCCTGAAAAATCAGTTGAAGTGGAATGCTGAGCTCAGGTGCACATTCTCTCAGAACCCATGGTGAAACTTCATCTGGACCAACTTCCTTGTTCTTATTTATTCATTCATTGAATAAATTCATTGCTGTCTTCCTTTATGTGCTAGCCATTTGCTGTATTGTGCCTACCAATTTTTGTCAACTACCATTCAAGCTGTCATTGCAATCAATCTTAGCTACCTAAATGCTTTATTATACTGTACCTGCAATTTTCTCTCATCTTTTTTTTTCTTCTTCTTCTTGCCATGTAACTGTTATCATTTCTTTATTATAAATTTTGCTAGTATTTACCTACTTAAAATTTCTTAGATTAAGGATCTGCCCGAAACGCTGCGCGTACTAGTCGCTTTACAAGATTGTAATTACCATATTATATATTCTCACATACCCAATGTACCTTCTTGAATATGAATAAATAAATAAATAAATAAATAATTAATTACTCAACACAAAGCTGCTATTAGGACAATATCCAACTCTGGCCCCAGACATCACTCGGTACCCTACTCAAATCTCTCAATATGTAGATATTAAGTCACTGCACATTCTCTCATGTGTATTATACATATATAAAACGCTGAACTGTAATGCCAATCCTGACCTCAAAAGCTTCATTGAAAGCTGTAACAGAACCCATGAGCACCACACCAGAAATAAATACAGTTTTGATATTCCAAGAGTACGACTTAACCAAACTAGAAAGCTCTACAAATCAAGGGACCCAGAATGTGGAATGACCTTCCCAACCATGTTAAAGACTGTACCTCTCTCAACCAGTTTAAGATTAAAACTAAACACTACCTGATAAACTCCCTGTAACTACCTTACCCCTCTATTGTCAACCCATGTCTTATTTTTTTATTCAACGCTGTTTGTCTACATATTGTATTTGTGCTGCTTTTCAGTCATGTTCCCCCCTTTTTTTTGTACCTTTAATTGTATCTATTCTCAAAACATTTTATTCTTTTTTGAATTAGTATTAAGTTTTAGATATTAATGTTTTCTTGCCCGAAACGCATTGCGTAATAGTGGCGTTAGGCATTGTATGTACTAGCTCTATCTATAAATTGATCCACTTATGTAAAATTCTCTATGTATGTACCTTTCCTGAATAAACATATTATTATTATATTATATAAATAAATAAATTTAGCTCCTTGAGCATTTTTCCACTTCGTCTCTAGACACCTCTATGTGCTCTATGTTGTTCTCTGGAATTCTTATTGTATCTGGTTTCCTGAAGGTTTCATTTTGTACAAACACACTTTGGAACTTTTCGTTTAATGTTTCACATTTCTTTTCATTTTCCGTGAATCTATTTTCAATTTTCAACCTCTGAATATTATCCTTTACCTGCAATTTGTTGTTATGAATTTATAGAATAGACCTGGTTCTGTTTTACATTTGTCTGCAATCCCTTTTTCAAAATTTCTTTCTGCCTCTCTCCTCACTGCCGTGTAGTTGTATCTCGCATCTTTGTATCATGGTATGTTGGGGGTTTGGCCTCTTCCTGTATTGATTCCATTTTTGTGTCTATTGGTCTCTGGCCCTCTCGCAATTTCTGTTAAACCAATCCTGTTTCCTAGTTTTGCATCTCTGTTTTGGTGTAAATTTTTTTGTGCCTTGATCATATATTTCACAAAACTTGACATACATCTCATTCATTCTTTGCCTAGCAACAAGTCTGTCCAATTATACTCACTAACAAATTTTCTAAGGTTGGCCATAATGTCCTCTCCTAAAGTCAGGTTTTTTCAACTGCATCAACTTCATATTTTCTTCAGATTATAATGCATTGCATACTTTATTCCCAAAAAGACATGGTCACTTTTACCCAAGGGAGGAAGGTACTGAATGTCAAATATTTTTCCTCCTNAAGTTGCCTTGTGCCCCACTGACTGCTTCAGTGATTATCACTCACTTGCACAGTTCTAAGTGTGTTGATAGTGTATGTATATAGTTTGTGATAGTGTGCCGTGTGTAAATAAGTTGGAAATGTATATAATTTAATATAGAAAATATATGGGCTGGATTTTATTTTGTTGACTATTACACATTGGGTTCTGTTGGTCAGGAAATTAAAGATTCATCTGCCTATTTTTCCGGTAATTCCTTTTGAGCGCATTTATGTGCAATAACACCATGGTCACATTTATCAAAAGCTTTGCGAAATCTGTGTAAATTACATCAGCGTTTTGTTTGTCTTCCATAGCATCTAATGCCATATCATAGTGGTCCAGCAACTGCGACAGGCAAGAGCGCCCTGTTCTGAAACCATGTTGTCGGGGGTTATGGAGATGCTGTGCTTCCATGTATTTTGTGAGCTTACTTCTTAGCACTCTCTCAAAAATTTTAATGATGTGCGATGTTAATGCTATCGGTCTGTAATTTTTTGCCTCTGCCTTATTTCCTCCTTTATGAAGTGGTGCTATCTCTGCTGTTTTTAGTATATCAGGAATAACGCCAGTATCTAGACTGTCTCTCCACAGAATGTGGAGGGCCTGCGATAGTGGTTTTTTACAATTCTTGATGAATATGGAGTTCCAAGAATCCGGGCCTGGTGCAGAGTGCATAGGCATACTGTTTATGGCTTCTTCAAAGTCCAGGGGGGGATAGGGTGATGTCTGATATATGATTTGATGTTGGTATCATGTCCATGAAAAATTCATTTGGGTTACCGATCTTTAGTGCGTTTAATGGCTCGCTGAAAACCGAGTCGTACTGCTTCCTCAGTAGCTTGCTCATTTCTTTGTTGTCATCGGTGAAAGTTCCATCTTCCTTTCGCAGGGGCCCGATACTAGATGTGGTTTTTGATCTTGATTTTGCATAGGAGAAAAAATATTTTGGGCTTCTCTCTATTTCACTGATGGCCTTTTGCTCTCTTTGCCTCTCCTGTGTTTTGTATGATTCTTGTAGCTTGAGTTCAATTTTTCCTATTTCGCTACCTAACCTTCTTCGCCATTCCTGAGATAGGGTGCGACTCTCAAGTTGTTCCACGATTCGTTTTCTTCGCTTATATAGGGAACGACGTTCTCGTTCCAATCTGCATCTCTTCCTCTTTTTTCTTAGGGGGATGCGGTTTGTACATATTTCTAGTGCTACTCGTCCAGCAGCCGCATCCAACAGCCTGGTTGATCAGTCCAGCAACCAGGAGGCCTGGTCGATGACCGGGCTGCGGGGACGCTAAGCCCCGGAAGCACCTCAAGGTAACCTCAAGGTAAGGTACCTTTCTGGGTGCCTGACCCCGGTCGATGGCAGATAAGGAAAACCCCCAACCAAAAGAGGGTTTTCCAGTGCCATTGCTCCCTGAAACCTCTCTGAAGAGGCCAGGTTCTGGCGCTGGTCCCTGGTAGGTCTGACCTCCTTACCTTATGTCCCGGTCTAATATAACATACACTAGCCCGATAAGCTCCAGGGAGCCGTAGGGGCTCCCCACAGAAAACCAGCATTGAATCTAATGAAATGCCATTTTCAGGGTGAGCCCCCAGAGGCTCTCTGGAGCTTATTGGGCTAATGTACTTTATATTAGACCAGGACATTAGCTATGGAGTTCAGACCTACCAGGGACTAGAGCTGGAACCTGGCCCCTTCAGAGAGATTTCAGGGAGCAATGGCCCTGGAAAACCCCCTGTGGTTGGGAGTTTTCCTTATCTGCCATCGATCAGGGTTAGGCACCCAGAATGGTAGGCATAACAAAACAAACCCCACATGGTAAGAAACTAAAACAAAAAACCTGGCGTAACCCTTCAGGGCAGAACCTCCATTACCCCCCCCCCCCCCGGAATGCACCACCGCAGACTCTGCAAACTGCAACAGACAAAAACAGGATGAAAATCTATGAAACAGGGCCCAAGACGATACCAAAAATTGGACGAGCACCGCCTGTCAGCACACAAGGCAAGAAGCGAAGAACAGACACCGCCTCCTTCAGAAATGGCGGAAACAACTTCACCAAGGCAGCTGGCACCCGAGCTGCCAAAGCAAGCACACCGGACACTGGCCCAGAACCTAGCTCCTCCACACCCACCACGAGCCAGTCCGAAGACAGCTCTAGCAGGGAAAAGAAGTGCAAGACCGATGCCAAGTGCCCACGGGTGCACAAATTCTCAGCCACCAGGGATGCTGAAAGGGAGGGAACCTGCACGTGAAGCTGCACCTGGCCGACATCATAAGGAAAAACGGGAGCGAACAAGCATGTATTGAGGTGCTCCAACTCACCCCCCAGGAAAACCTGAACGACTGTTGGTAACTCTCGCCATTCAAGTGCGGAGTCTGACAGGACGAATCCTAAGCCCCCCAACGAAAGAAAAGGCAGTCTGCCAGCCAGGAAGACTCTGGCACCTTGTAACGCATTTAATAAGAAAAAAAGGAGCCAAACCCAAAGAAGAAGGCTTCATTATCAAGGCGTAATCCGGATCTCGCAGGAGGTAAGCCGCAAGGGGCAAGGGAGTGATGTGGTGGAGGCAGACTCCATACACAGTTTCAAATGTAGATATGACAGAGCCCAGTAGGCTCAGGAATCTGTACATTAGTTGATTGACTTTGAGAGACAGGACCAAAGAGCCAGAGATCAACCCTAGCAACCACAACTAGGTGGGTACAACTAGGTGAATACACCTTCCTTGGTGGGATGCAGGAAGCCAAAACCTCCAGAAGGAGGGAACCAAAGAACCCAAGGGAACTCGGAATCGAACCTGGGAAAGAGTCGAACTCATAACAAAAACGTACAGGGGGAGGGGGATAGGAAAACCCCTCCCACTGTAACAACAAGCCCCGCACCGAGGGTACCAAACACCCAAGCAGGGACCAATGGGGACCAGGCCCCCCAAGTCAACTCCTCCCCAGCCCCGGAATCCTCCACTTCAGGACCTGGGGCCGAGCCGTCCTCCAACCCTCTGCCTTTGGAGAAAGAGCAGAGTCCATCGGAAAGCAGGGATGAAGGGGGCCCGCTGGCATGGACCAAAAGCTCCAGCAGGAGGACCAGGCTTGAATGCCTCTGCCGCCGATCCAGAAGGGGCAATCCCCAAAGCAGCCAGAGTCTTACTACCAGTATAATTCAGCAGGGCAGCTGCGGGGCATCTGGAAAGGCAACCAACCTCGCACGTTGCTGCAACCTAAACCTCACATGCAACGCTAAAGCTGCCTGCACCCGAATATCAGTCTCAGTGGACTCGGTGAATGGAGTACAAGCAAAGACCACCACTCACAGGACTCTGGTTCATAGGTGTCACTGACCCCAACAGGCAGCAAGGCGGAGGCAGACGGTGTGTGTCACCCTGAGACAAAGGGACAGAGCAACCTTCAAACTCGCACAAGGCGAGGTGGGACTCAAAGGTCTCCTACATTGGACCACTGAGCCCCAAAGGGGGTTTCCAGGGCCCTTAGGCTGACTGCTAAGAGAAGCCCAGGCGAGGTACTGCTAACCGATTATCCCAGAGCTACCAAGCAAACAAGGAAAAGCTGAACCCCCTGCGACGTGTGCAAGCACGAGGATCTAGTGGAGGGCCACCAACATTCTACAAGTGGTCCTACCGCCACACCAGGCACACTCCCACCAGGCAAAACAAAAGAAAAACCCCGCAAAAGCACAACATCTCCAGGTGAACAGAACCGGTCGCTATGCGTATATCAGACAGGTGCACAGTACCTCATGCTCCAGCCAGCGACAAAACTACCTCCTACCCAAAAGCAAACTGGAGTAAGAACCTCCCCAGCTGAACCCTCAAGGGCGGGCAATCACCGAGCAGCGACAGAACCACACAAAGGTAGCTGCTCCTGAACGGCTCATGGAAGATAACCCGGAGGCCGCAAAGGCAGTACTTACAGGGCATCTAGGGAAGGTAGCCCTAAGTCCATGCAGCCCCAGTACTCTTGTGTTACTTCTAGCTCACACACCACCAAAACAGAGCAACAACACCGCACTGCAGCACTGCCTAAAGAGTGCAGCCAGAGCAATAGATCGTCACCAACACAACAGTCTTGAACTGAGGAGAGTTGCCGGCATGGAAGTCTGGGACCCACCCCACCTGTCCCCCTCCCGGGGAAGGGGGGTTTGTGCAGACAGATGCGTGGCAGTGGTGGTGACGTCATGTTTGTTTACGTGTTTTTGATTGGGGAGTTCTGTGTGCTAGTTCGGCATTCGGTTTGCCGAATTTTTGACTAGCAGTTGTTTGTTTTGAGATTCCTACCTTTCTGGGTGCCTAACCTGGTAGATGGCAGACAAAGACTTCCACAGAAAAGTCGACTTATGGATGTCAACCAACAAACTTACACTAAACATAGAAAAGACCTCCTACATCCTATCTGGAAGCAAATCAACAAATGCAATTCAGCCTCAGATAGACAATGTTAACATCAGCAATAAAAATGATGGAAAGTTCCTTGGCCTATACTTAGACAAGAGACTCAACTTCAGCTCCCACATACAACACATAACTAAGACAGTTTCTAAAACAGTTGGTATACTCTCTAAAATCAGATATTATGTACCTTTCTATGCTCTCCTCTTACTATATTATGCACTTATCTATCCCTATCTTATGGTATCTGTGCATGGGGTTCAACCTCTGGAATCTACCTCAAGCCCATCATCACCCACGAAAAATCTCTATCAGAACAATAACAAACTCTGCTTTCAGACAACACACAGCTCCCGTTTAAATCCCTAAAAATGCTAACCATAAGTTCACTCCATACATTCTCTTGTGCCATTTATATTTACAAAACCCTTTTCTTATTTGCCATCCCTGTTCTGAAACTCTTCCTGGACAGTTGTAATAGAACACTTAATCACCACACCAGACATAAATATCTCTTTGATATCCCCAGAGTCAAGCTTAATCTGTATAAACACTCTATGCAAATAAAGGGACCTAGTCTATGAAACTCACTCCATAACGAATTAAAAAGTTGTCCAACTTTTGCCTTACTCAAAAACAAAAACAAAAAGTACCTAATTTCATCTTCATAGCTTCCTACCTAGTGCTTTAACTCGCACTGAATCTAGTGCTACCCAATCCCCCAATATGTACATCAGCTATATAACTTTACCATTGTAATCTTTGATATCATCTGATATCATAAATGTTATATTTAGTGCATATTCTACTGCATTATTCCTTGAAATGATCATCAAATTGTGCTTCAATGAACCAACTGATAGCCCTGAAATTTTACCCTAATGTACCAAGTATTCCGTGTCATTATAGAGTATTGTTTTTATTGTGTACTAATCTAATCTTTGTTTATTGTGTCAAAATTTCTTACAATGTACCTGTAACATTTGTTGTCAATTTTTGTGGAAAATATCTACTCAAAATTATCTGTTACACTAAGGATTTGCCCAAAATGCTATGCATGGTAGTGGCTTTCAGGAATGTAAAATTATCATAATTAATATGTACTCTATTAACCCCCAATGTACCTTCTTGTATATAAGTAAATAAATAAATAAATAAATAAAACTGTGTGGTCGTGAGCGAACTGGTGTAGATGCTGGGCGATGAGGCACTGCTGAACATCTAGGCCTTGCCATGGGAGCAGGCTGTATCTCAATTTCACTGTTTGTGTTATTATCAACGGACTTTTGTGCATAGTCTATATCAATGTCAGAGTCATCAATATCACTTTCCTCACCATCATAAAATAATTCACTGTTTATTTGATCTTGAGTCAATGATTGCATGGTGCGTGCACAGGAGGCATTTGGTCGTGCGCTTGCCTTGGTGACTGTTGGGCACCCGAGGCCTCTCACACGTGGTGGTCCAGCTAGACTTTTTTCAAAATGGCGGCTATTTACTAAAGCACCTGGGCAGCGTATGGGGGGCCCCCCCTCTACTCCGTGGCTTGTTTAAATCTTGTGCAGTACTCCAAAAGTCATATGCAGTGGTGTGCACTTTTGTGTCAGTTACTCAACACGTCATATGAAGTGTTGCACAATTTAAGGGTTAAGGGTTAAATCGAGCAGGGGATGGTTTGAAAAATTTAGAAAAAGAAGTGGCATTCACAGTGTTGTGAGTGCTGTGTGTTGTGAGTTGGTGGAGGAACACATCGAAGAACTGACCACCGAGAAATCCTAGCCCTTAACAAGGGGCAGCAACAAGAGGCAGCTGAGGAAATTTATTCAGGGGAAGGAGGAGGCTGTACATAATGTCCCTTCCTCAACAATTAAAAAGTGGTGTAGACAATGGGAAGAAATGCAAAATTTTGTTGAAATGACTCACCTAGAGCAAGCTGTCACAGGCCATTGCCTTAACCTTTTTAATGACACTGTGATGCCTCACTACAGACAAGTGTTACAACATAGGGAAAAATAAGTCTCTATGGAAAGATTTTTAGTGAGAAAAACAAGCAGTGACCCACAAGCAGGTCCTAGTAGTATGTAGGCAAAACGTTCCAGAGAGTGTACCCCAGAGAAGCCATCACTGCGTGATGTTATAATGGAAGGGGGCTCACCTTCCAAACACTAACACCTCTCCTCCTCTCCCCCTCTCCTCACCATCTTCATACGCCAACAAGTCATCAATAAAGGTAAGCAATAACTCGTACATACTTTAGTACTAAAGATTTGGGTGAAATAGGTATAAAAGTTATTTTGAAGTTAATATTTTTGGGAGTGTGGAATGGATTAATTCAATTTACATTATTTCTGATGGGAAAATTCGGTTTGATTAATGAATTTTCAGGTTACGAACCGTCTCTGGGAACGGATTAAATTCATAAGCTAAAGTACCACTGTATATTATATACAGTATATATATATATATATATATATATATATATATATATATATATATATATATATATATATATATATATATATATTTCACAATTATCTACACAAATTATAAAGCCTAAAGGAAAAAATTATTATATACAGTGTAATCAATGAAACCCATAGTGAAAATTGTACTCAGATAATTTATTTCCCTACAAGCTTTATATATACGATTTTGCACTACTTTTAAACAACAAAAAATTATCAACAAAAACAAAAGTAACTGTAAAAATTTACAGTTATTTTCTAAAATCTTGAATCTTTACAGCTCAAAAGTTGTGTATATTTTAAATCTGCAAACAAGGATTACATTTAATATTGAATATCTCATTTACAGGTACCTATACGTGTGGATTATTTTATCATTGAGATCACTCCATTTATAACAACACAAATACACCATACTGAGATACTTCAGTGAGTTTTATCATAAGATAACTTGCAGGAATGTCCTCGAACCTCCCTGAAATTATGATCAAACAAGTACTGCACTGCACAACACCTAAGAAGGAGATACTCCTTCGGGGTTTCCACTGACACGCACAAACTTGCAGGATTGAACTAATTCAGCCCACAAGGAGTACTGTACAGACATTTAACCAAACAACATCAAACTGTTATATTCCAGAGGGTATTCATCTACCACAACAAACTAGCAGGGGTCACAGTAGTTCCTTCTGAGGTACACCTGAGGGGTACCTTAAGGATGTTACTGCAATGTACCTTGATAAGACGGAGAATGCGTCCGATCCTGAAGACCCGGACTACCCTGAGAAGTGTCGGGCTGATGGGGAAATTGGTAAGCACATCTTGAAGGAGGATTCCCATAATGGATGCGAAGACTAGGATGAAGTCGAAGAGGTTCCATGGTACCGTAAAATAATGATGGCGCAAGCCAATGATCTTGACTATTGCCTCTGTATGGTGTAAGGACAAACAAATTAGGAAGTAAATTCTAAAATATGTGGCTTTTTGGAAACAATAATATTTCATATTCATAATACAGTACATCTTTCTATCTATACCTTTGCTTCTTTGTTGCCTCTGAAAATTCCCATAATTCAAAGAGGTAGTCTCATACAGAATCTTTTCTGGTATTTGTAAATGTCTACAAGTGTTGAAAGTCTGCTAAAGAAACACCTCACATGTTTGCGAAAACATTTCAAGGTTTCATTTAGATGTAATACTAATGACACATCTACCACATGTTTCCACTAAAAATAAATGAGTCAGAAGAATGAGGATTATCCCAACAAGCATTTATAATTGATGTAAGAGACCCCTTGTGAATTGTTTTACTCAGTATGTTTAACTCCTGAATTTATATTCTGTTTGAAAATACACACAAACATGTTAAATGTTAAAATGTTGTAAATGTATGTTAAATGTTGAAAAACAGTCTAGAACTGTTGTTTAACTACTGAATCCGGAATCCCCACCAGTACAATCCCCCGTTAGTTCTGCACATGCACAGGGCATTGTCATAGCAGGAAAGTGTCATCCCCATAACAATGTAAACCGCAAAGAAAACACATGTTTAAAAAATATATTGTGCTGGAAAATATATAGAAACAACAGTGTTAAATGTTGAAAAACAGCCTGGAACATTATAAGACATACACTTGTATATTTGGGAATACAAGTGTGTATGAAACATTGTTGGAACCAGGCAGTTGTAAACAGACACTCGCTTGCATGCTCCTAGTCCACTTGGTTTGGAGCGGTAGTATAGATAACTCCGGTCATCACCTGTGTAATGGCAGGTTATCTCCTACAATAACGATAAGTGCATTGTATCTCATATTTTCTATAGCAGTGATTCTTTGTGTATTAGTTAGATGGCCTTGTAAGTTTAAGTGTGTTTGTAGAACCCTGTGTGTAGGTGCTGTCTTGAGTTATTTTAGTTCATTCCCTCAATTAGGAGATTTCTGAAACACATGGTCCATACTCCATCCATCTTAGTCCCCATTTGTAAAGTGTTTAAGTGCCAGGACCTTGACTGAAAAAGCCCATGCTACATTTGTATTTTATCAAGAAAGTGTAAAGTAATGTGATGACCTTACGTCTCAATTTGTGTGGATCCAAGAGTCAATTCACTCCTAAGGTTTGTTGAGAAGTATCCTTCTTAATCTCAACAATCCTGTAATGTATACGTGTGTCCCCACAGTTAATCAGTGTAAAATAATCCTGTGTTGCTCAATAAAACCCATTTGTAAAAATGTACCCCAAGGTGTACTTACTATCCAACTTAGAATAAGATTATCATATTTGCCAGCATATGAGATGCACTATTTTTATATGTATAAAAAAAGTGCCCTGCATCTAATGCTTACGGATGGGAGACGGAGGGGACATAGGCTAGGGAGCCGGACAAGCAAACTGGTTAAGTTCGCTAGCCACAAAAAATCATTGCTACTAATAAAATATTGAAAGCAAGTAGAGATATTACAATCTATTACAACAAACCTATGATACAGTGGCAGTTATGAAGGAAGTTCACATCATCTTACCCAGTATACATAACTCACACCTGATATGTCATATATTATTTAACGATTGTGTTACCTTTAAGACACATTTCTTCATTACCTAGATGAAAAACCCAGCGTTGAATGTAATGAAACGCCATTTTCTGGGTGAGTCCCGGAGGCTCCCCGGAGCTATCCAGGCTGAATGGATATGTATAACTTTCTGGCATCAGTCAAAGTGCTAGGAGTTCTTGCCTACCGGGGACCACGAGCCAGAACCTGGCCCCCTCAGAGAGGCACGAGGAGCAATGGCCTATAGAAACCCCTTTTGTGATTGGGAGAATTCTATGTCTGCCATCAACTGGGACAGGCACCCAGAAAGGTAGGCGCCCCAAAACAAACCCCTATTCTGGTGAAATTATTGCTACCGAAAGCCGAACGAGTGGACAAAACTCCCCAAACAAAATTATTAAACTAGCATGACGTCATCACGTCGCCGCGCCACCGTCTGCGCAAACCCCCCCTCCCCGAGAGGGGGAAGGGGGAGCCCCAGACCCTCCACGCCGGCGATCCAACTGGCAGTTCTTAGGCTGGATGTCAAAAACGCGAAAAACGCCGCCGACCGGAGGGAGGGCGGGATGCCGGGGAGCCTCCGGGACTCACCCAGAAAATGGCGTTTCATTACATTCAACGCTGGGTTTCTGGGGGGAGCCCCGTCGGCTCCCGGAGCTACCTCCCCAAAGATAAGTAAAACAGGGAAGGAACCGGGAGGCGGATACCACACGCCCTAACTCAACCACCAAAACCAGAGACAAAACAAAGACCAAAACGAGAAGACAAAGACCACCCAGGCCAATGACCAGGACGGCCCCAAAACTCCAGAGCAGGCCAGAGGGGAACAACGCCCAGGACAGCAAGCGGAATGGAGCAGAAGGAACCGCAACACTTAACGCAAGCAGGAGCGGCTCCGCCAGCACCACCCAACAGGAGGTGACAGGACAATCCCAGACGACGGTCCCAGAACCACCGCGAAGGGAAGACAAGCCAACCCTATCAAAGACCGAAGGACCCTTCGCAATGATAGGAAAACCACACACTGCCCCCGAGAAGAAACACGCAAGTGGGAGACCAATAACCTGGTCCCAAGAACCTGGGACCTGTGTTCAGATTCGCAAAACGCGAAGCGAAAAACAGCGACCCCGCAACCCAAAGGAGCAACATATAACCAGCTCCAGCAGGGAAGAATGAGACGCACATCCCCGAAGCATCCAAGTGGAAAACTACCGTAAGAATATAAGGACGAGAACCGCAAGAAGCAAACACACCCGGTCCGGAAAAGGAACAAAGAAAAACCAAAACCAGGACCGGAACCCAGCAAACCCGGTTCCAAGAAAAGGAACCAGGAAAGCAGGAGCGGCAGGCCGAAAAGTCCACACCCCCCCACAGACAGCGCAACCCGAAGCCTGCAGAAAACTACACAGAAATCGCAGGAACTCGGTACCAAAACGGAACACCGGAGAAGTCCAAAAGCAGGACGTGGAACATGGACAGAGGCCCACCGGAGCACCAAACAGGATAACCAAGAAGCACTGACCCAGACACACAAAAAGTGTAGCATGGGGAGGAAAATGGCAATAAGGAAGGAAACCACGAAGAACGGCCCAAGGAGTGGCCGGGAAGTAACGCACACGACCAACCAAAATGGGGAGAGGAGCGCGTACATACCCGAGGACCTTCCGTAAAGCAGGGTGCAGTCAGGCACCGAAAAGAGGCAAGGAAAGCGTCCAGACAGGGAAATAACCCCGGGGTCGACAACGAAAACAAAAACACCAAAATGCGGGGCAGAGCCCCACAGGACAACAAAAACAAAAGATGGACCAAAAGGCACTAAAGACACATGCAAGGTGACCAAACACCACACCAAACACCCCAGTCAGGAGCCATCGACGCAATCCCGCCAAGCAGGGAAGAGGAAACAAGGATGGAACAGTGAACAAAGGGGGCGGAGTGAGTAGAGGAACCCAAGAAGATACTCGCTCCAAACGCATGAGCCTAACCAGAGAAGCAAAGCTCTCCAAAGCACCAACGATGGAACTCAAACCGTTCCGAACGTCCAAAAGAAAAATCCCGCCAACCTGTGGAGAACAGGGAGGCGGCGCCCAAGCACACACCCAGCAGAGTAGCGAACAATAACGAGACTACTTGCAAGTGTGGACTAGAACAGAAATGCGAGACACCGTACATACACGCAGAGCGCCCAACCCGCACCAATGCCCACCAAAATATCACCCGGAACTACGGAATACGTAACAAAAGATCAGTAGTTCCGTAGTGTTCGTGTTTATTGACCAAACCCCACGAAACAATAGAAACTGGGATAGTGGCACAAGCCACCCTTGCAGTGCAAGGTGGGCACGAAACAGTGGGCATAAAAGGTATAAGCGCAGAATCAGGAAAGACCGGAGGGATGAACTGCACTGTAAGAGGCCCGGTGAATCGCGGAACCAATAACCACGTAACATGGTCATGGGGCCCCACGATCGGTGCAAGGGCAGGTTGGACATGCATGTGAGTGGGAATAGATAGGAAGAAACAGTAGCCACCTCGCACAGGCCAAGAGGCCCACCGCAGGCCCACAAGACTTATGTCCGTATGTCTGAACGCACAAGGAGACACAGGAGGTAGTGCGCACCCAAAGGAGCCACAGACACCATAATAACCTGATTAATGTCAGAGTGGAAAGGAAGCAGAAGCACCAAAAAGCCTGTGGAGGGGGCAGACCCCACCCACAGGAGCAAACGTAAAGACAAGAGCCCAGAAGGCTCAGGAAACTGTACAATCGTCCACTGACAAGAGAAGCGGGGCCCAAGAGCCAGATCCAACCCCCGTAAGCACCACTAGGCAAGCACGGCCAAAAGTGAGAACCAGCACTAGGCCGACAGAAGCGCCAGACAAGACAACCTCACCTGCAGAGCATACACACGACCGCGCCACAACACAGGCGAGCCAAGTAACATACCAGGAGCAGCACTAAAGGTGTGCCCGAAGCCAAGCACACACGAGGCAGCAGGCATAGGAAGTACCCTAACCTGAATAAAATGCGAGGTCGGAGGAGAATACGGCTAGAGGTGCGCGCCTTGCAGAAGACGAAG
>WNGS01165751.1:2156331-2169480 GCA_020271785.1 Procambarus virginalis
ACCCGAAACAACAGGAACACAGAGGGAAGGAACAACCCCACTGAGGAACTGCCAGCCCCACCAAAGGTACAAAGACCCAAGTGGGGCAAACAGGGCCGAGGCCCCCAAAGGCAAACCCTCCCTAACCCCGGGAACCTCTAAGGCATGACCCAGGGCCGAGCCGCACCCCAAAGCCCAGCTGAACAAGGAAAAGCCGTGGCAGCCATGCAAACACTAATGAAGGGAGCCCACTGGTCAGATCATACGGCACGGCTGAGGAACCGACTTGAATGCTCCGCCGCCACTCCGGAAGGGGAAAAACCCCCGAGACCGCCGAGTCTCAACCCAACCAGACCCCGCCCCCAACCCCGCACCCGCCAAGGTTCGGAGCAGGAGGCAAGGAGGAAGTGAGTAGAACAGAAGGGGAGGAACAAGAAGCGGAGGAGCCAGAGCCGAAGCGACCCCCACCCCAAAGTCCAGACCCCAACCACCAAAACGGGGCAGCTCGGGGCATCCGGGGCCGCACACCAAAAGCGTTGCAGCAACACACCCAGCAAGCAACGCCGCAGCTGCCTGCACAGATAATCAAGACCAGTGGCTGGGTGAAAGAGAGCGCGTACCGATAACAATTATCGGACGACTCCGGGTCACAAGAACAAGGACCCAACAGGCAGCATGGCGGAGGCACAACAGGTGAGGTCACCCTGAGACAAGGGGACAGATCAACCGTCAAACTCGCAGAACGCGAGGGGGGACTCCGGGGACACACCGAGAGGACCACGGAGCCCCCGTAGGGTTTTCCAGGGCCCTTAACCGTTTATACGCTAAGGGAAGCCCAGGCAGGGTACCGCGAACGGCGCCCAAATACCACCAACTTCTAAAGCTGAACCCCCGGACGTGTCCACTCACGGGGGCCAAGCGGGGAGTATCGCCAAAAGAAGAATTTGAAAGAAAGTCACCTAGAACAGAAAAAGGGGGACCACAGTAAAGGCAGACCCCCCACCATAAACAAAAACAAAAAGAAAAACCCCGCAAGAGGACAACCACCCAGGCGGAACAGAGCCGGCCGCTGTAATGGTGAAAACTAGCTGTGCAGTACCCCGCGCCCCTACCAGTGACGAAACTACCACCTACCCAGAGACCAACCAGGGCAACAAAAACCCCGCCGACTCCAAGGGCGGCCCAGTACTGAGCAGTAAAGGACACAGCAGAGGCAGAACCCAAGGCGACTTGTGGAAGATGGCCCCAAGCCCCAAGGGCAGTACTTACAGGGCACCTAGGGAGACAGCCCTAGGCACATGCAGCCCGAGTACCGTGGAATCTTACTCCTGGCTCACACCCCACCGGTAGAGACATTCCACACCACAAGGCACAGAATGGAAACAAAAAAACCGGAGCCAGAGGCACTCGACCAGCCAGCAATCCCATCAGCCAAGAACTGCCAGTTGGATCACCGGCGTGGAAGGTCTGGGGCTCCCCCTTCCCCCTCTCAGGGAGGGGGGGGGGGGGTGGGCAGAGGTGGCGCGGCGACGTGATGACATCATGCTAGTTAATAATTTTGTTTGGGGAGTTTTGTCCACTCGTTCGGCTTTCGGTAGCAATAATTCACCAGAATAGGGGTTTGTTTTGGGGCGCCTACCTTTCTGGGTGTCTGTCCCAGTCGATGGCAGACATAGAATTCTCCCAATCACAAAAGGGGTTTCTATAGGCCATTGCTCCTCGTGCCTCTCTGAGGGGGGCCAGGTTCTGGCTCGTGGTCCCCGGTAGGCAAGAACTCCTAGCACTTTGACTGATGCCAGAAAGTTATACATATCCATTCAGCCTGGATAGCTCCGGGGAGCCGACGGGGCTCCCCCCAGAAATTATCCTTGAAACTTGAAAGGAATGTTCAACTTTCATCTGCCTCTAAGCCATTTGAAATGCATGAATGACAACAAAACCAGAGCGCTGTGATGGTGCACCTGATAGCTGAGTGGACAGCGCTTCAGATTCGTAGTCCTGAGGTTCTGGGTTCGATCCCTGGTGGAGGTGGAAACAAATGGGCAGATCCATTCACCTGGACTGTATGCGTCTCGAACCACGGACCCCATGCATGTAATTACCTAAGTATAATTACCTAAGTGTAGTTACAGGATGAGAGCTACACTCGTGGTGTCCCGTCTTCCCAGCACTCTTTGTCATATAACGCTTTGAAACTACTGACGGTCTTGGCCTCCATCACCTTCTCACCTAACTTGTTCCAACCGTCTACCACTCTTTTTGCAAAAGTGAATTTTCTTGTATTTCTTCGGCATCTGTGTTTAGCTAGTTTAAATCTATGACCTCTTGTTCTTAAAGTTCCAGGTCTCAGGAAATCTTCCCTATCGATTTTATCAATTCCTGTTACTATTTTGTATGTAGTGATCATATCACCTCTTTTCTTCTGTCTTCAAGTTTTGGCATATTTAATGCCTCTAACCTCTCCTCGTAGCGCTTCCCCTTCAGCTCTGGGAGACACTTAGTAGCATGTCTTTGCACTTTTTCCAGTTTGTTGATGTGCTTCTTAAGATATGGGCACCACACAACCGCTGCATATTCTAGCTTTGACCTAACAAAAGTCGTGAACAATTTCTTTAGTATATCGCCATCCATGTATTTGAAAGCAATTCTGAAGTTAGAAAGCGTGGCATAGGCTCCTCGCACAATATTCTTTATGTGGTCCTCAGGTGATAGTTTTCTATCTAGAACCACCCCTAGATCTCTTTCTTTATCAGAATTCTTTAAAGATTTCTAACATAATATATAGGTTGTGTGAGGTCTATGTTCTCCTATTCCACATTCCATAACATGGCATTTATTAACATTAAATTCCATTTGCCAAGTGGTGCTCCATATACTTATTTTGTCTAGGTCACCTTGAAGGGCATGACAATCATCTAAGTTTCTTATCCTTCCTATTATCTTAGCATCATCAGCAAACATGTTCATATAATTCTGTATACCAACTGGTAAATCATTTATGTAGACAATAAACATCACTGGTGCAAGAACTGAACCCTGTGGTACTCCACTTGTGACATTTTTCCAGTCCAATACATTGCCTCTGATCACTGCCCTTATTTTTCTATCAGTCAGAAAATTTTTCATGCATGTTAGAAGCTTACCTGTCACCCCTCCAATATTTTCCAGTTTCCAGAACAACCTCTTATGTGGAACTCTGTCGAAAGCCTTTTTTAGGTCCAGATAGATGCAGTCAACCCAACCATCTCTTTCCTGTAATATCTCTGTTGCTCGATCATAGAAACAGTAAATTCAATACACAGGATGTTCCAGATCGAAAACCATGCTGTCTGTCTGATATTATATCATTTCTCTCCAGGTGTTCTACCCATTTAGTCCTAATTATTTTTTCCAATATTTTGACTATTACACTTGTCAATGATACCAGTCTATAATTAAGGGGGTTTTCCCTGCTTCCACTTTTGTAGATTGGAACTATGTTAGCCTTTTTCCACACATCAGCTACAACTCCTGTAAACAGGGATGCCTGAAAAATCAGTTGAAGTGGAATGCTGAGCTCAGGTGCACATTCTCTCAGAACCCATGGTGAAACTTCATCTGGACCAACTTCCTTGTTCTTATTTATTCATTCATTGAATAAATTCATTGCTGTCTTCCTTTATGTGCTGCCATTTGCTGTATTGTGCCTACCAATTTTTGTCAACTACCATTCAAGCTATCATTGCAATCAATCTTAGCTACCTAAATGCTTTATTATACTGTACCTACAATTTTCTCTCATCTTTTTTTTTCTTCTTCTTCTTGCCATGTAACTGTTATCATTTCTTTATTATAAATTTTGCTAGTATTTACCTACTTAAAATTTTCTTAGATTAAGGATCTGCCCGAAACGCTGCGCGTACTAGTGGCTTTACAAGATTGTAATTACCATATTATATATTCTCACATACCCAATGTACCTTCTTGTATATGAATAAATAAATAAATAAATAAATAAATTTAGCTCCTTGAGCATTTTTTCCACTTCGTCTCTAGACACCTCTATGTGCTCTATGTTGTTCTCTGGAATTCTTATTGTATCTGGTTTCCTGAAGGTTTCATTTTGTACAAACACACTTTGGAACTTTTCGTTTAATGTTTCACACATTTCCTTTTCATTTTCCGTGAATCTATTTTCAATTTTCAACCTCTGAATATTATCCTTTACCTGCAATTTGTTGTTTATGAATTTATAGAATAGACCTGGTTCTGTTTTACATTTGTCTGCAATCCCTTTTTCAAAATTTCTTTCTGCCTCTCTCCTCACTGCCGTGTAGTTGTTTCTCGCATCTTTGTATCACTGGTATGTTTGGGGGTTTGGCCTCTTCCTGTATTGATTCCATTTTTGTGTCTATTGGTCTCTGGCCCTCTCGCAATTTCTGTTAAACCAATCCTGTTTCCTAGTTTTGCATCTCTGTTTTGGTGTAAATTTTTTTGTGCCTTGATCATATATTTCACAAAACTTGACATACATCTCATTCATTTCTTTGCCTAGCAACAAGTCTGTCCAATTATACTCACTAACAAATTTTCTAAGGTTGGCCATAATGTCCTCTCCTAAAGTCAGGTTTTTCAACTGCATCAACCTTCATATTTTCTTCCAGATTATAATGCATTGCATACTTTATTCCCAAAAAGACATGGTCACTTTTACCCAAGGGAGGAAGGTACTGAATGTCAAATATCTCTTCCTCCTTCCTGGTAAATATCAAATCTAGCATGGAGGGAACGTCCCCCTCCCTCATCCTCGTAGCTTGTTAACATGTTGATACAAGAATGTTTCCATTATGAGGTCTACAAATTTACAGGTCCAAAAATCTTCTGTTTAAGCTTCATATGCTTCCCAGTCTATGGATTTCAAGTTGAAGTCACCTACTATCAACAGTCGTGAACTATCGTTATCCGCTCTCGCTATGATCTCTCTCATTATTATTTTAAGACCTTCTCGTTTACTATCTAGCTCCTCCTTTGACCATATGCTGCTTGGCGGTGGACTATATGCATTTATGATCATTAGTTTATCATCCTCATGGCAGATCTCTAGTGCTATTATGTCAACTTCTTGTGGATTGGCAGTCATTATTTTGTTCACTTTTAGGTGTTCTTTCACCAGCACAGCAACGCCACCGCCTTTCCTAATTTTTCTGTCCCGTCTCCAAATTGAGTAGCCCCTTGGGAATATGACTTCATTTAAAATAACATCTTCAAGTTTTGTCTCTGTGAGTGTAACAATGTCTGGTGTCTGCAGCTGTATTACATCACTTAACTCCAGTATCTTCGATCTTACTCCATCTATGTTGGTGTATGCAATCTTCAGGAACTTGTTCCCCCTCTTCTTATTTTTCACTCCCCCTCTCTCTAATGATTTTGTTGGTTTTTCTTTATGTACCACTTTACTGGTCTGCTTACCCCTATCACTCTGTAGAAAAAAAACTATTTTTTCTTCATTCCTGCTTTCATTTAAACGTTTTGCCTCGGCGAGGTTCAGTTTCAGCTTCTCCCTATCTTCTTTTGAAAGATCTCGTCTTAACAACCACACTTTCGCATCCTCATCACTTTGTAATTTTCTAGCATTCCTGAGTACTTCTTCCATCTGTTTGGCACCATTTAGGGTGATCCTCAAAGGTCGATCTTTCCCTTTTACATACTTGACCATTCTCCTGTAGTCGCACACATTCTCTATGGTAGTAAGACCTTCGACGAGGCCAACAATTTTATCTACTACTTTCGCTTCTTCTACAGCTCTTTCTGACCTAGATGTTATCTCCTTTTCTTTGCAACCAAAAGTTATCAGGGACTTACTCCGATCAACTGTGTTTAGCACCAACTTCGGGTTAGATGCCCATTCCTTTCTCACTTCCAGCCTAATGTTTGTTTTATCCTGGTTGCTGCAGTGTTTGACTTCCTTTAGTGCTTCTTCATTTTTTCTTTCTCCTTGGCCACTTATGCATAGGTGAGTTGCACATCTTTCTTGCACTGTTCTATTCCCTGTGTAACTTCCTCCATCTGTGCTGACAAAAGCTGTTTCTCCTGTTGAATTTCCTTACCTAACCTACTGTAGTCATTTATGTTTAAATTTACTTTAACTTCTTCGAAAGCTATTTTTAATTGTTTATTTTCTTCTTCCATGGCTTTGCAATTTGTTTCCAATTGATTTTTATCCTTGCACAAGTCTTTCACTATATCCTCAAGACATAAAACTTTGCTATTCAAATGGTCATTACTTTCTTTCAATTTACTAATTATTTCTACATGAGAGTTCACTGTAGTATCTAATTTTACCAACTTGTTATGTAGATTGCTAATATCAATGCTTTCTTCATTGAATCCAGCAAAATCAAGCTCTGTTTTGTTTTTCCACTTGCCAGTGGCCATCTTGAATGTTGTTCTCTGCACTGGAAACACTCGGGGCAACTTTCCTCATCTGATTTTTCACTTCCCTTAGCACATTCCTGTTATCTCACCTATTTTTCAAAGGCACTATACCTTTATGTTCTCTGGGACACCACTCACTATCATCAACCTGTACTACAATACTTAAGATTGTTGAAATATGTTGGAGCTCCTCTGATGCAAGTCATGGTGGTGGTGTTGCTGGGTTAGGGGCAACTAGAGCACCGCAAGACCGTAGCATGTGAGACCGTAGCACTGTCAACTAGGCTATGAGCAGTCTTATAGCCATCTTATTTTAAATGGGCAGTTTCTTTCACCCTGATGCCTCTGTTACCTAGCAGCAAATAGGTACCTGGGAGTTATACAGCTGCTACAGGCTGCTTCTTCAGGGTGTAACAAAGAGGAAGCCTGGTTGAGGACCTGGCCATGGGGACGTTAAGCTCTGAAATCATCTCAAGATAACCTAACCACCGCCAGATGTGCTGCCCTGGTGGCCTGATGCAGCAACAAAACATTCCATCCAGAAATACAAATTTCACATCCTGTATAGCAATTATTTCTCTTGTCCAAAATATAAACAACTAAACCACAGTTATCATTCCATTTATAACAATACAAATACACCATACTGAGGTACTTCAGTGGATTTTATCATAAGATAACTTGCAGGAATGTCCTCGAACCTCCCTGAAATTATAATCAAACAAGTACTGCACTGCACAACACCTAAGAAGGAGATACTCCTTCGGGGTTTCCACTGACACGCACAAACTTGCAGGATTGAACTAATTCAGCCCACAAGGAGTACTGTACAGACATTTAACCAAACATCATCAAACTGTTATATTCCAGAGGGTATTCATCTACCACAACAAACTAGCAGGGGTCACAGTAGTTCCTTCTGAGGTACACCTGAGGGGTACCTTAAGGATGTTACTGCAATGTACCTTTAGCTAAGGGTTGTGGTACAAAATCCACTTTAAAATATCTTTCAATAAATGTCTGATGAAACATACTTAAATAGTTTTTTCCACAAAATATCCTTGTAAAATAGGGGTGTGTCCTATGCGAGGGTGCGTCTTTTACACTGACGAATATGGTACTTGCTCATATATATATATGTAACTGAAAACTCACACCCTATAAGTGACTCGAACCCATACTGCCAGGAGCACTCTGCTGGCGTACAGGATCCCTTAACCGCACGACCAACACAACCGGACAAAGAGGATGGTAGCCGAGGCTATTTCCATCCCCCAGCCGGCACTCGGTTGGTAATCTTGGGCATGGTATTTTATCAAATCACCTCATTCTTTGGGGCACACGTGAGGAACACAAATGCGCATTTGTGTTCCTCACGTGTGCAACAAAGAATGAGGTGATTTGATAAAATACCATGCCCAAGATTATCAACCGAGTGCTGGCGAGGGGATGGAAATAGCCTCGGCTACCATCCTCTTTTGTCCAGTTGTGTTGGTCGAGCGGTTAAGGGATCCTGTAAGCCAGCAGAGTGCTCCTGGCAGTATGGATTTGAGTCACTTCTTGGTTTTTTTAGTTTTCAGTTGCATATAGTTCTGGGGACCATTCAGGCTTGTTCACATACTGTATATATATATTGTGACAACCTCTTTCAAGAGAGATTGAGCCTGCTCTTCCCAAATATTACCCAATATTTCGTGTTCTATCTTGTGTTGAAAGTTTGTTTTCACCTCATCCAAAACTGTTGTAACATATCACCTCACCCAAATGCAGGTATATAAAATGAAAAGCCGTTTGAATTATAGAATAGTAAGAAATCTGTTTAGTGTTTGCAGGTTATAGTTGTGTGTGTGTAAACTAAAGTCTTTGAAAATGTAATAAGTTATTACGAAACGCGTTCAAGTGTCGCGTCAGACTAGAAATAAAAATGAATTTTGGAGAACTGATTTTTCAATTATCATCGACAGTGAAAAGAAACATAAGAAATATTGAGAAAATTCGTGTTAGAATTATTAATCTTACTTTTTCGGTCATATTTAATAATAATAATAATAATAATAATATTATATATATATATATATATATATATATATATATATATATATATATATATATATATATATAATATAATGTTGTACCTAATAGCCAGAATGCAGTTCTTGGCCTACTATGCAAGGCCTGATTTGCTTAATAACCCAAGTTTTCTGGAATTTTTATATTTTTCTAATTTTTTACTTATGAAATGATAAAGCTAGTCATTTAATTTTGTATGAGCTAATTTGTTTAATTTGAGTTAAAACTAACATAGATATATGACCGAACCTAACCAACCCTACCTAACCTAACCTAACCTAACTTATCATAATTTAACCTAAATTAACGTAACTAAATCAATAATTTATGTTCTTAATATAATATAATAATAATACTAAAAATAAACCAATAGGAAACAATTTTTGGAAATAAAGAAAATTACTCGGCCTATTAGGCAAATCGGGCCTTGCATAGTAGGCCGAGAAGTGCGTTCTGGCTACTAGGTACGACATATATATATATATATATATATATATATATATATATATATATATATATATATATATATATATATAATAAATATATATATATATATATATATATATATATATATAATATATATATATATATAATATATTATATATATATATATAATATATATATATATATATATATATTATCGGGCCTTGCATAGTAGGCCGAGAAGTGCGTTCTGGCTACTAGGTACGACATATATATATATATATATATATATATATATATATATATATATATATATATATATATATATATATAATATAATATATATATATATATATATATAATATATATATATATATATTATATATATATATATATATATATATATATATATATATATAATATATATTATATATATATATATATATATATATATATATTATATATATATATATATATGTCGTACCTAGTAGCCAGAACGCACTTCTCGGCCTACTATGCAAGCCCGATTTGCCTAATAGGCAGAGTGATTTTCTTTATTTTCAATAAATTGTTTCCTATAGGTTTATTTTAAGTATTATTAATATATTATATTAGGAACATAATTTATTGATTTAGTTATGTTAGTTTAGGTTAGGTTAAGATAGGTTAGGTTAGGTTGGGTAGTTGGGTTCGGTCATATATCTCCGTTAGTTGTAACTCAAATTTTAATCAATTAACTCATATATAATGAAATGGATAGCTTATCATTCATAAGAAAAAAATTTGAAAAATATTGAAATTCATGAAAACTTGGCTTATTAGGCAAATCGGGCCTTGCATAGTAGGCCAAGAACTGCGTTCTGGCTACTAGGTATGATATTATATACTGTATATATATATATATAATATATATATATATATATATTATATATATATATATATATATATATATATATATATATATATGTCGTACCTAGTAGCCAGAACGCACTTCTCAGCCTACTATGCAAGGCCCGATTTGCCTAATAAGCGAAGTTTTCCTGAATTAATATATTTCTCTATTTTTTTTCTTATGAAATGATAAAGCTACCCATTTCATTTTGTATGAGGTCAATTTGATTTTATTGGAGTTAAAATTAACGTAGATATATGACCGAACCTAACCAACCCTACCTAACCTAACCTAACCTATCTTTATAGGTTAGGTTAGGTTAGGTAGCCGAAAAAGTTAGGTTAGGTTAGGTAGGTTAGGTGGTCGAAAAACTATTAATTCATGAAAACTTGGCTTATTAGGCAAATTGGGCCTTGCATAGTAGGCTGAGAAGTGCGTTCTGGCTACTAGGTACGACATATATATATATATATAGATATATATATATATATATATATATATATATATATATATATATATATATATATATATAATATATATATATATATATATATATATATATATATATTATATATAAACTGAAAACTCACACCCAGAA
The DNA here is from genome assembly GCA_020271785.1 of Procambarus virginalis. Lineage (NCBI taxonomy): Eukaryota > Metazoa > Arthropoda > Malacostraca > Decapoda > Cambaridae > Procambarus > Procambarus virginalis. Next base: position 2,166,708 of record WNGS01165751.1, read on the forward strand.
GTGACTCGAACCCATACTGCCAGGAGCAATGCAACTGGTATGTACAGGACGCCTTAATCCGCTTGACCATCACGACCGGACATAAGGTAGTGATAGCCGAAGCTATTTGAACCACTTCCCCGCCGGCACTCGAATTGTAATCTTGGGCATAGCATTTTAGCAAATCACCTCATTCTTTGGGGCACACGTGAGGAACACAAATGCGAATACAAATACCAGTTGCGTTGCTCCTGGCAGTATGGGTTTGAGTCACTTCTGGGGTGTGAGTTTTCAGTTGTATATAGTCCTGGAGACCATTCAGGCTTGGTTGCATTTGTGTTCCTCACGTGTGCCCCAAAGAATGAGGTTATTTGCTAAAACGCTATGCCCAAGATTACCATCCGAGTGCCGGCGGGGAAGTGGTTCAAATAGCATCGGCTATCACTTCCTTATGTCCGGTCGTGATGGTCAAGTGGATTAAGGCGTCTTGTACATACCAGTTGCGTTGCTCCTGGCAGTATGGGTTCGAGTCACTTCTGGGGTGTGAGTTTTCAGTTTATATATATATATATATATATATATATTATATATATATATATATATATATATATATATATATATATATATATATATATAATAACGGCACACGTCTCACACCACCGCCCTCCGAATTGCTGTGGCCCTCCGCCTTGCTGCCCCAATCCACACCAGATATAGGTGTATTTGCGGCGAGGTGGTGACTGACAGGTACGGCCACCATGGCTACTCTGCCAAAGCACAGGAGGATGGCACTCGAGGCACAGTGAAGTTAACGACATCAAGAGGAGCCTCACCACAGCTGGATGTCCAGCTGAAAAAGAGCCCCGTTACCTAACGCCCCGTAACTCTGATGCTCTTATTGGTCGCCCGGATGGTATCACAGTGAACCCCTGGAAGAATGGCAAGCAGTTGGTATGGGACTACACGTGCGTATCAACCCTGGCTAACACCTACATTGACCACAGTGTTGCACAACCAGGTGGCGCTGCCACCCACAGGGAAGCAGCCAAATCCCGTAAGTATAGAGAACTGGATCACCACTACAATTTTGTCCCCATTGCTTCTGAGACACTCGGCGCCTGGGGTAAAAGTGCTATCAGTTTTTTGAAGGAACTGGGTTCTAGGCTCATTGAAACAACAAGGGACCCTAGAGCTGCCAGCTTTCTTTTCCAGCGCCTCAGCGTGGCGATACAGAGGGGAAATGCGCACTGCATCCAGGGTTCCTGCCCGCCATCTGAGGAGCTGGAGGAACTCGACAACCTATGATAACCATCTTTGTAACCTATATGTAACTCCTTTTTTGTAACAAAGTTCAAATAAAGCAAATATATATGTGTACATACAAAAGAATGGGGTGGTAGGAGAAGAAAATATTAGTGTTCAGTGAGAAACCACAAGGTCTGCTCTGAATACATTTTATTTTCTTCTCCGAGGCTATGGGTCCCCACATTGGCACCAGAGGTGGTACCCTCACAAACTTTATATATACTGTAACCCCGCGATTATCCGGATTCGAACATCCGAAAAACGCCCTTATACGGCCAAAATCGTGCTCGAATAAAGTTATCACAATATCCGGCCAAAATGGCCACAGGAACCGGATTAAAGCTGGTTTGGTCGGATGAATATTCGGCCATACCGTATTAATCCCGTCTGTGGCTCTAGACGCATGGTGGAGGAGGGGGTTGGGTGGGTGGGTGGTGTCGGGAGGGTGGGAGGAGAGCGTCGGGAGGGACCACATGGGTACAGGAATTACCATTAATTTTAGAACAATTAATCATAGCCAAAAACAAATGAAATATGCACTAGTAATTATGTAATAACAAATAAATAAGTTTTCTAAAAGCAATGTGCACAGGCTGAAGTTTCCTTAAAAATATTCTCCTGGCAGCCTACGTAAGGTGCTATAGCTGCCCCACGCCAAGTGGACCCATCCAACACTGGTCAACCCATGTGTGTCCGTCCCTCGTGTTATACACAGTGCTGCGCCATTAGTGAATATTTTTTTAAATAACTTTTTTATTTTCATAGTAACTTTAAACAATTTTGGCCAAGACTATGTCTGGTAGCAGCATCAATTGTTCTGTAGGTGTTAAGAGGAAGAAAATTGTCCTAACAATTAAAGACAAGTTACTGTTATACACCTCAACGAGTGAGGCGTCACAGTGCTGCGCCATTAGTGAAATATTTTTTAAAATATCTTTTTTATTTTCATAGTAACTTTAAACATTTTTGGCCAAGACTATGTCTGGTATCAGCATCAATCGTTCTGGAGGTGTTAAGAGGAAGAAGTTGTCCTGGCAATTAAAGACAAGTTACGTGTTGTTCAACAGTGAGGCGTCACAGGCAGCCAATGCCTTCAACAAGTGAGGTGCCACAGGCAAGCCAAGCGCCTTCAACAAGTGAGGCGCCACAGGCAAGCCAAGCGCCTTCAACAAGTGAGGCACCACAGGCAAGCCAAGCGCCTTCAACAAGTGAGGCGCCACAGGTTAGCCAAGCGCCTTCAACAAGTGAGGCGCCACAGGCAAGCCAAGCGCCTTCAACAAGTGAGGTGCCACAAGCAAGCCAAGCGCCTTCAACAAGTGAGGCGTCACAGGCAAGCCAAGCGCCTTCAACAAGTGAGGCGCCACAAGCAAGCCAAGCGCCTTCAACAAGTGAGGCGTCACAGGCAAGCCAAGTGCCTTCAACAAGTGAGGCATGCAAGCGCCTTTAACAAGTGAGGCCTCACAGGCAAGCCAAGCCCCTTCAACCAGTG
>WNGS01165751.1:2176983-2217816 GCA_020271785.1 Procambarus virginalis
TTGATTCCTAATCACTCTTTCAAACACTTTTATTATGTGTGATGTTAGTGCAACTGGCCTATAATTTTTTGCCAAGGCTTTACTCCCCCCACTTGTGCAACGGAGCTATATCTGCAGATTTAAGTGTGCTGGTGGTATCTCCCCTGTATCTAGGCTCTTTCTCCATATTACGCTGAGTGCTCTCGCTACTGGTACTTTACATTCTTTATGAATATTGAATTCCATGAGTCAGGCCCAGGAGCTGAGTGCATAGGCATATTGTCAGTTCTCTTTCAAATTCTTCCGAGTTTTGTGGTAATATCCGTATATTATCTGCAGCTTGAATGTCATTCATAAAGAAGCTGTCTGGGTCATCAACTTTAATGTGTTTATTGGTGTGCTAAACATAGCCTCATACTGGCTTCTTAGAATTTCACTAATCTCTTTGTCGTCCTGTGTGAGGTGTGACAGATAACGCTCTGTCAGTGAAATTCAAACCTTATTGTTTGAAGAACATAAGGGTCATAATATTGGCGAAGCTAGGCGCAATAAGGACCTAATACAAAGGTCGGATGCAATGATACAGCACCTATGAGGATGATACAGTGAGCATATCCAGTTGTAGTCTGAGCGTCACCCTTGCAAATCTATGCTATCTCCAATTATTTAGATGATACATAGATGAATCGCTTTCGCGTTCAGTGATGATGAAACATCTGATTGCAAGTAGATAGATGAACAGTTGTTAGCGGCTTCTCCATGTTGTTGTTTTACAAGATATTTTCAAGAATACTGATCTCTTCTTTCTAACTGACAGACACTCTTTGAGGCTAGGCTGAATCTCTTCTGACTGACGGAAGACTCTTGAGGCCAGCTGAATCTCTTCCTGTGTAATTACCTAAGTGTAATTACCTAAGTGTAGTTACAGGATGAGAGCTACGCTCGTGGTGTCCCGTCTTCCCAGCACTCTTTGTCATATAACGCTTTGAAACTACTGACGGTCTTGGCCTCCACCACCTTCTCCCCCAACTTGTTCCAACCGTCTACCACTCTGTTTGCGAAAGTGAATTTTCTTATATTTCTTCGGCATCTGTGTTTAGCCAGTTTATATCTATGACCTCTTGTTCTTGAAGTTCCAGGTCTCAGGAAATCTTTCCTGTCGATTTTATCAATTCCTGTTACTATTTTGTATGTAGTGATCATATCACCTCTTTTTCTTCTGTCTTCTAGTTTTGGCATATTTAATGCTTCTAACCTTTCCTCGTAGCTCTTACCCTTCAGTTCTGGGAGCCACTTAGTAGCATGTCTTTGCACCTTTTCCAGTTTGTTGATGTGCTTCTTAAGATATGGGCACCAAACAACAGCTGCATATTCTAGCTTTGGCCTAACAAAAGTCATGAACAATTTCTTTAGTATATCCCCATCCATGTATTTAAAAGCAATTCTGAAGTTAGAAAGCATAGCATAGGCTCCTTGCACAATATTCTTTATGTGGTCTTCAGGTGATAGTTTTCTATCTAGAACCACCCCTAGATCTCTTTCTTTATCAGAGTTCTTTAAAGATTTCTCACATAATATATAGGTTGTGTGGGGTCTATGTTCTCCTATTCCACATTCCATAACATGACATTTATTAACATTAAATTCCATTTGCCAAGTGGTGCTCCATATACTTATTTTATCCAGGTCTTCTTGAAGGGCATGACAATCATCTAAATTTCTTATCCTTCCTATTATCTTAGCATCATCAGCAAACATGTTCATATAATTCTGTATACCAACTGGTAGATCATTTATGTAGACAATAAACATCACTGGTGCAAGAACTGAACCCTGTGGTACTCCACTTGTGACATTTCTCCAGTCCGATACATTGCCTCTGATCACAGCCCTCATTTTTCTATCAGTCAGAAAGTTTTTCATCCATGTTAGAAGCGTACCTGTCACTCCTCCAATATTTTCCAGTTTCCAGAACAACCTCTTATGTGGAACTCTGTCGAAAGCCTTTTTTAGGTCCAGATAGATGCAGTCAGCCCAACCATCTCTTTCCTGTAATATCTCTGTTGCTCGATCATAAAAACTGAGTAAATTCGATACACAGGATCTACCAGATCGAAAACCATACTGTCTGTCTGATATTATATCATTTCTCTCCAGGTGTGCTACCCATTTAGTTTTAATTATTTTTTCCAATATTTTGACTATTACACTTGTCAATGATACCGGTCTATAATTAAGGGGGTCTTCCCTGCTTCCACTCTTGTAAATTGGAACTATGTTAGCCTTTTTCCACACATCAGCTACAACTCCTGTAAACAGGGATGCCTGAAAGATCAGTTGAAGAGGGATGCTGAGCTCAGGTGCACATTCTCTCAGAACCCATGGTGAAACTCCATCTGGACCAACTGCTTTGTTCTTATTTAGCTCTTTGAGCATTTTTTCCACTTCGTCTCTAGACACCTCTATGTGCTCTATGTTGTTCTCTGGAATTCTTATTGTATCTGGTTCCCTGAAGATTTCATTTTGTACAAACACACTTTGGAACTTTTCGTTTAATGTTTCACACATTTCCTTTTCATTTTCCGTGAATCTATTTCCCATTTTCAACCTCTGAATATTATCCTTTACCTGCAATTTGTTGTTTATGAATTTATAGAATAGACCTGGTTCTGTTTTACATTTGTCTGCAATCCCTTTTTCAAAATTTCTTTCTGCCTCTCTCCTCACTGCCGTGTAGTTGTTTCTCGCATCTTTGTATCGCTGGTATGATTGGGGGTTTGGCCTCTTCCTGTATTGATTCCATTTTTGTGTCTTTTGGTCTCTGGCCCTCTCGCACTTTCTGTCGAACCAATCCTGTTTCCTAGTTCTGCTTCTCTGTTTTGGTATAAATTTTTTTGTGCCTTTATCATATATTTCACAAAACTTGACATACATCTCATTCACTTCCTTGCCTAGCAACAAGTCTGTCCAATTATACTCCCTAAAAAATTTTCTAAGGTTGCCATAATGTCCTCTCCTAAAGTCAGGTTTTTCAATTGCATCGACCATCATATTTTCTTCCAGATTATAACGCATTGCATACTTTATCATCTACAGTAGTGTGGGACCATACAAAAGCAATCTTTTCAAGACTACCTAACAAATTGATCTTTTCCTATAATCTTTTCAATACTACCTTATGCTTTACAAGCTTGGCTACATACAACCTACAAGTACTAAGCCAAGGGTGTATGTGAGTGCATTATTTGCAAGCACACAGAAAGAAGAAACAGGAAGCAACCCATGTCTGTTATTTTTTTAATCAACGCTGTTTGTCGACCTATTGTATTTGTGCTGCTTTTTCAGTCATGTTCCCCCCTTTTTTATCTTTATTTGTATTTGTTCTCAACACATTTTATTCTTTATACTCAATTATTATTAAGTTTTAGATATTAATGTTTTTCCTGCCCGAAAAGCATGGCGTAATAGTGGCTTTAGGCATTGTATGTACTAGCTCTATCTATAAATCGATCAATTTATGTAAAATTCACTTGTATGTATGTACCTTACCTGAATAAACATATTTATTTATTTATTTATTTAAGCGAAAATTTTTGTACTTAGTGCAACGTGAGCGAAGTCGCGCTGTGCACCATGGACTATTTCGTTGATTATTACTCACTTCCGAAGTACCGAGTGTGTAATATAGTGTGTTACTGTGTAAATAGTGTGTGAAACTGTACATATTGTAATTTTAGTGAATTTTTAACAAGTAGTATTGCGAAAATAAACATTTATTGAGGACACTTTACTGACACATGTATCACAGTTCCATGGAACATTATGAACGTTCTACTGTATACATATTGTAAAGGACACAAATATGCATCATATACGATAAAAAAACAAATAAAACCACATTGGAAATACATAGAACAAATAATTGAAAATATATTTGTGGCAACACCCAGTGCTTGAATAGCCCGCGCGACCGTGTCTGGGCGATTCATGCATGGGCGACCAGGCCCTGATGACATCACAGCGCAAAAGTAAGTGGAATTTGGTATTTATTTTTACATAAACATGTTCAGGGAAAAGAATTTATCATTTTACGAAGAAAAAAGAATTTTTTGGGAACACCTTATTTCATGCACACCGGGGGAATTTCACAATAAACTTGGCGCAGCACAGTGGTTAAGTTCCCATTAAGTTTTTATTACTTAAATTACCATTAAGTTTATATTACTTTAGAATTTTTATTCTACTTTTTCTTTGTAACCCAGGTTGCCTAGCCTCACCACCCTTGCTCCATTGTGCTCTTGGCTTTGCCTGTGCAATTTTGATCATTAGTGCAAATTATTACCTTCAGTGTACCTGAAAGTACCTTTAAGCAACCTACCTCATTTTTGTGTATAGTTTTATATATTCTTTTTTTTGATAGCTAGTTCTTTTATAATTGTCTTTTTTGGCTTTTCTGAAAAACAGCCCTCTTATGCAAACTATTATAGACCCAGACATTAACCTGTTATCTAGTATCTATGACAATCATCACTTTAATGATCAACATTGCAGGTATTTTACAGCACATGATGTAAACAATGTTTTAGCGTGTAATCATAATGTTTCTGTAATTAACTTGAATGTAATATCTCTAAGCAAACACTTTGATTATGTTAATGCCCTGATTCAAACAGTTGACAACAAATTATCTTTTCTTGTGTTTACTGAAACGTAGTTAAAAGAGGACACTACTCAACTCTACAACATACTACTCAGCTATTCACAACTGTCGTCCTATACAAAGAGGTGGTGGTACTTTTCTTTACTACCACCAAGAACTGACTTGCTTAAAAGTAATTAAATCTAGAGACCCTTATGGAGAGTATATATTTGCCTGTTTCAGAGTCAAGGGTAGCGATGCTGTCCTGACTGTGGGAGCAGTCTACAGGATTCCTAATACTGATGTGACTGAATTTAACTCTAACCTTAAAAATCTAATACTGTACTAGAGAACAGACTGAACAAAAATCACTTAATTATTTCTGGGGACTTTAATGTTGACCTCTGCGAGCCTGATAACCCTCTTCTGCTAGTTCCCTCAACTGTATGAATTCCTGCTTCCTCATACCTTTAATCACTACACTTACTAGAGTCACTGACAGTACTGCCACGACTCTTGATCACATCTGGACCAACATAACCTCTCCCCTTACTTCAGGGATAATCATCAATAGCACTACAGACCATTACCCCACATTTCTCCTAACCAACGTTAACAAACCACCTCTAGAGACAAGGGAGATAAGCTTTAGGTTGCACAATGAAACTGCTATAGGAATTTTATAGCTGCTGCTGCTGCTGCTTATATCAACTGGGAATCTGAATTAGGTAACATAGGGGACATCAACCTAGCAGTGCAATCTTTTCTTCAAAAATCTCTCAGTCTTTATAACACCCACTGTCCTATGCTAACGAAACAAGTCACAACTAAAGGTTAACAATCCTTGGCTTACAAAGGGATACTTAAATTCATTAATAAAAACATGACCTTGAGACGAGTATAGGTTAGGAATCGTCTCCAAAGAATTTTCAAAGAATTACTCATCATTGCTATCTAAAATAATTAGAAGAGCCAAAATTAATACTATGAAGATAAATTTACCCACACAAAGGGCAACATCAAGAAAACATGGAGCACATTTCACAAATATTGGGATCAAAAAGATTTAAATAATAAACCAATACTACTGTTCAATAATGACAGTCTGCTTTCAGCCTCTGATACTGCTTTTGAGTACAATAGGTTCTTCTTTTCATTGGGTCATCCCGTGCAAATGATATTCCATCTTCCAGTACTAATATTCAGGACTATCTTACAGCTATTCACAGTACCTAATGCCTACTAATTCCACTGATGTTACTGACATAATCCTTTCCCTAAAACCAAGTTTAGTGCCTTTGAGGAGATACCAACTCTAATTTTCAAAAAACTCCAGATCTTTAGCTCCTGCCATTGCATTGCTCTTCAACAAGTCACTTGAACTCCAAACCTTTCCAGATATTCTAAAAAAGCGAGAGTAACCCCTGTCCACAAATGTGGTGATCCCACTGATGTCAACACTTCAGACCTATATCAGTTCTGCCAAACTTGTCAAAAATATTTGAAAAACTAATCTACAAGCAGCTTTACTCTTATCTAGCCAAACTCAGTATACTTAGCTCTTGTCAATATGGCTTCAGACCCCAAAAAAGCACTAACAATGCACTTATTAGAATGATTAGCTTGTTACATGCAACTCTTAATAAAAATGAGTTCCTGCTGGGTTATTTGTGGACCTGCGTAAGGCTTTTGACACTGTCAACCACCAAAATCTTCTTCTTAAATTACAGCATTATGGAGTCAGAGGACACTCCCTTCAATACCTTAAGTCTTACCTTACTGCCAGGCTCCAATAGTTTCTGTGAATAATTCCATTTCTCCCACCCTACCCATCAACATTGGGCTCCCCCAGGCAGTATACTTGGCCCTCTCCTCTTTCTCATCTACATTAATGACCTTCCAAATGCCTCCCAACATCTCAAACCAATTCTATTTGCTGATGACACCACCTTCATTTACTCCAGTCCTGACCCCCTTGCTTNTCATGGTCCAGTGGTTATGATACTGGACATGCTAGACATTTGGAGCGCCTGGCTGTGTAAGGTTCGAACCCTAAGAGGAAGAGTTTTTCTGATTATATATTTATTTGCACACAGGGAGGTACAGTTATGAATTACAGACACATTTTGAGTGTAATTAACCTGAATGAAATGATAGAACAATTTTGCTACCAAGCTTAGAATGAGAAAGCACCTTATTACGGTTTAGTATATTTAATATGACTGTACTTAGGCTTATGGAGGTCTTTGTAGGCCAAAACACTGATCTTCCTGGGATACAATCCACAACAGTACCTACTGATTGCTAGGTGAAAAGGCATGAGGTGAGAAGAATTTCTGTCCTGCCTTGTGGTTGAACTTGGGGACCCTTAGTTGTGTGCCAACAATGTAGACTACTGTGATACTGTACAGAACCCATATAATATGCGCTTCATAATCAACCCCCTTCAGAAGGTTTAAGACTATAGGTCACATAGCCTAGTATTCCATTCCTCTCATATCAAATACAAAGGAAATTCACAATGTAATACTGATATAAAGCAGTGTAAGGAATCGAACACCCAGCCAGAGAGTTGCCTCACCAACAAACTACTAAATGCACTATAAACAGGCATAAGTATTGAATCGAATGATCTACTGACCATCTTGAAGAAGAATTTCCTGTTGTTTGTTCTGCATTGAGGCTTGGCAAGCTTGAAATTATTGCCTCTCATGTGTCACGTTTGATCTCTTGAAGAAGTGGTTGGGATTTATGCTATCTAACTTGCTCATTATCTTTAATGTTTCTACAAGGTCCGTCCTGTCCTCGGCAACAACACCAGGATTCTGAAAGTGGGGAGGAGAAGAGGTGGCAGATGGAATGGTTCGGTGAAGTGGAAGATTAAGGTCTAAGAATGCTTTTAATATGAATATTATGTTTTCAATATTTGTTGTAAGTGTATCCTATATTATCTGAATTAATCTGTTATAATTGCAAGCAATCGTGTCCACAACAACAACAAGGTCCAGTACTTTAGTCATTAAATTCTGGAATATATAAGCAGACATTTCAGAGACAGTGTCTGCCACCTCTCACCTCCCTTCAACATAATGGTTGCCTGTCCTGTCCTGTTTAAGCAAGTGTCCATCCTGTAGCTCTCTGCCTTTCCTGATAAATGAGAGAATTTGTTTCTGGGGCGACTTTTGTCATCCTGTACTAAATTTTTTTCTATTAAGATTATGCATTTCTGTAGCTGAGGTCACAGCATTTAAATTCAATTGTTAAGATACGGGTGCACATGGGATTTGGAAAGCAGAATCACCATTTATTTATTTATATTTTTGTCTGTATTCCAAGGAGCAGCATATTTTATTATTCCTAGAGTTTGGTTGGTTTTTCTTGATAACTGTTTATACTTGTTATGCTGCTCTCAATAACTGGTGACATAACTGTGTATTTGTTACGTCATATATGCAGGATCTTGAATTGTTTTACTGTATATTAAACAGCATCTATGAGTCTCTTGATCATTTGTGAAAGTTTGTGTAGGCCTTTTTGTGCACATTTATTTTTCATTTTCTTGTAAATCTTTCTAGGCCTATTATGAGTATATTTCATGATGTTTTAGATATTTTCCCCTATGTCATTGATGACAACATCTCCATTTAAAACGTAATTCAAGATGGATTCTACTACATTTAAGATGACTCTGTTCTTTGTGTTTCAGCCATTGTTTTATCCATTCAGGAATTTTGCCAGTCACTATCTGCTTGGATTTTCTGGACTAGTATTTTGTGGCACTTTATTTGGTGCCTTAATAAAAATCCATGCACAGCACATTATTTAGAAATGAAAGTTCTGTGTAACTAGCTATTGTTTCAGTTAAAGTAGATTTGTAAGACATCACAATTTGCGTTCTAAAGCTTTGACAAGATTTTGCACTGAGAGTGTCAACAACTGTTTTCCTTAAAATTTTGTTGAAGAGCTTGCACACATAAAATGTTAGGCTAATTAGATAGTATTTTTCTGTTGTATTTCTGCCTTTCTTGATAAATGAAGTAATTAACAAACGAAGGCACCAAGTCCAGGAAACTATAGCACCATCTGTTATGGAATATTAAAAAGTTCCTACATATTATTCAGGATGTTAATATGAAAGCAAAAAGATATAAGACGAGAAATGTCAAAGGAATCATAATCGCGAAAGATTTTATCACAGAGAGACGATTTAAATGAACAGTGGGAAAGAACATTTTTCCATCATCCTTAAAATCAGGACATTCTATAATGAAGTGAGCAACTATTAAGGAGAAAATGCAATTCTGACAGTAATGTGAAAATTTGTTCCATTAAAAACAGCATATTTTATCAACCAAAGAATATAATATTGTTCACATATTAGTGATGCAAATGTATTTGTGTATACATTTATACATACATACTCTATAAATACTCCACATATTTTATACATACTGAATATGTACATACATGTACATATACATACTCAACATATTTTATTATAGAATCTCATCAAATTACACACTATTGCATAATAAACCTGCAAAAACTAGTGAAACAAGAAATCAGTGACACTGAAATCAGAATAAATCTATTTGGGACAACTCCTGTCTTCGGAGCATCTCATCCAACAATGCTCATGAAACGGTGATGTTATCACGAGATATCATCTCTCCACCACAGTCAAAGTAAGCTACATAGTTTGTATTTTTTAATAATCTGAAATCAGAATAAATCTATTTGGGACAACTCCTGTCTTCGGAGCATCTCATCCAACAATGCTCATGAAACGGTGATGTTATCACGAGATATCATCTCTCCACCACAGTCAAAGTAAGCTACATAGTTTGTATTTTTTAATAATTTTTCTGATGTCAGGAATGCAGCAGGAGTTGCCACAAATATACTTATACTGATTTATTTCAGTGTCACTGATTTGGCTTTTCCACAAATGTCATAATCAACAGGTAGGTAAGTACACTTGTTTCATATGAAAACTCCACGGTGCATACAAAAAGCAAATTCCAAATTGTTTTTCTTATAATATTGCTAAAATGCATTCCCTGATCATGGAAAAATTAAAAATAAAATTATGTAGCTTACGTTGGCTGTGGTGGACAGAGGATATCTCATGATGACATCATCGTTTAATGAGCATTGATGGATGAGAAGCCCCGCGCAGATCACCTGGGACAGGAGTGTGGCAGGAGTTGCCGCAAATATATTTATACTGATTTATTTCAGTGTCCCTGATTTTTTTTTCACTAGCTTTTACAGTTACTGTATACTATGCAATAGTGTGCAATTTTATAAATTTCTTTAATAAAATATGCAGAATATTGATACACAGATATATATTCATACCACTAACATGTACACTATGACTTAATCAAACGACTTAATCAAAAGTCGTAATTGGTACAACTTAATCAAACTAGAAATGCTCTACAAATCAAGGGACCCCAGAATGTGGAATGACCTTCCCAATCATGTCGAAGGCTGTACCTCTCTCAACCAGTTTAAGATAAAAACTAAATAATACCTATGCAGACGAGGAGTCACAATAACGTGGCTGAAATATGTTGACCAAACCTACCGTCAAATACTACCTAATAAACTCCATGTAACCTACCTTACTCCTAAATGTCAACCCATGTCTTACTATTTTAAAGAATGCTGTTTGTTGACCAACTTGTATAATTGCTATTTTCTGCTTTGTTCCCCCCTTTTTTATATTTTGTTCAACACAATTTATACTTTAAGCTCAAATACTATTAAGTTTTAGTCTAAGTGTTTTTTCTCCCTTACATTGCCCGAAATGCTATGCGTACTAGTGGCTTTAGGTATTGTATGTACTAGCTCTATCTTTAAATCCAACATTATGTTTGTAACTCATCTTCAATGTATGTATCTTTACCTGAATAAAAATTCTAATTTAATCTAATCTAATTATATTCTTTGGATGATAAAACATACTGCTGTTGCTATTATCACATTTTATACACATGTAACTATATATACTGTAGCTACATATATATATGTAATACATATGTATATATAATATGTATATATATAGCTACATATGTATATATAACTACATACTGTATTTATGCACCGTTTTGAACCACTTGCTCCTAGTGATACAAGTTCAGCCTACCCCACATATTTTGCATCAAGTTGTAACTGTATGTATTGAATATATTACATTTTCTTAGTATTTTTAATGCTTTTACCATGGTTTCTTCAAGTGCAGTGATGCATTGGGCTGTCAATATTGTTATTGATATATGATGTGTAGCACATAGGCATGCATTGATAAATTCATGTCACTAATATGTTCACAATATTATTTATTTGATGAATAAATACATACTCGTTTTTGCTGTTATTGCATTGCATACACACATCATCATATAAACCTATCTATATTTTATGCACCAATATGACCCACTAAGCAGCTTTAGTGGGGTGATATTCTCATAACTTACCCCTCTATTGTCAACCCATGTCTGTTATCTTTTTTTTTTAATCAACGCTGTTTGTCGACCTATTGTACTTGTGCTGCTTTTTCAGCCATGTTCCCCCCTTTTTTTTTATCTTTATTTGTATTTGTTCTCAACACATTTTATTCTTTATACTCAATTAGTATTAAGTTTTAGATATTAATGTTTTTCCTGCCCGAAACGCATTGCGTAATAGTGGCTTTAGGCATTGTATGTACTAGCTCTATCTATAAGCCGATCAAATTATGTAAAATCACTTGTATGTATGTACCTTACCTGAATAAACATATTTATTTATATTTATTTTATTATTTATAACCATTAATCTTGGTATGGTATAGCCCCCACATGTTTGTCAGTTGCCAGCTGCACATAATGGAGCAAAGTGCCACCTGAGATACTATACACACTGCTACATTAGCTAAAACAATGCTATTATAATCAGAGTCCTGATCACTAAATCCTCAACAATAATAATTTTTCCCATGTTTATTTTCTAAAGAAGTATGAGATTCAGTTGCATGATGCATAGATGTAACAAATTGTGCTGCGAACATTGTAACTAGAATGGGCTCACCGACCTTGTGCATAATTTTTATCAGTTAGGAACTTCTATGACACTACTATCATTAAATAATCACAGTTACTTACTTATTTCATCATTATTAAGCAAGCATGAGCTGCATGGTGCTGTTCCAATTTACTACTCAAGGTCACTCGCAGTACTGAGCCCCTTACACCCAGGGGATGCCCACAATTCTTTTTATAAGATCACATCTGTTTACCAGATGCTTGAAGAAGCATTTGCAAGTCCTTTGTACCACATGGATGTTTTAAATCTTGTGCTACATCTAAAATCAACACTGGCTGACAGGTGTACCATCAGTGAAATGACCATGATTGATATGTACAGTTGAAATGTAGAGCCCATGAGCTAATTGTGAGAGGCCAATACATAACCTAGCCAAAGATGTTTCCTCACTTCCTATTTCAGTGGTAGGAGGAAAGTCAATGGAAAAGGTCGTATTTGTTACATAACTTAATATTATAATGACTGCTATATAATGTCCATCATATAGTTTTATTAAGCTAAATATTTTGTTTTAGTTATGTTTATTTTATTTGTTTTATTTCTGTTAATTTTTATATTTCATTTGCCAATGTTTGCTTGATAAATTGTGTACTGTATCAGCTAATGTTTGTCTCGGTGTGAAAAGTTTTCCCATACATTTTCGTAAGAGTAGCGTCCCTGCACCTCTACCACAACAGAGGGGAGATCCAGGCTTAACTGACCAAGTGTGTGTGTTGGGTGCACTAACGAGGTGCACGCCTCACTGTTGTGTGGTTATTTACCTCAGTTTTCTCAGTGTGACTGAGTACAGTTGTTGATCTGGTGAGTGAGAAATTATTTCCCTGTTGTATTATGTTCCATTCCTTATGCCTTAATAAATGTAATGCATGCAGACGGTTTGTAAAATCATGATACCCTCAGAGATCTATGCAGAAGCACTACCCTCATGAAAATATGCAGGGAAAACTTTACACAAAGACAAACATTCTCTGAAACACAATTAAACATATTGTACTTGAAAATATTGACAATGAAACAAAATTTTAAAAAATAAAACAAACTATTTAAAATTAAGCAAACTAATTAAAATAAATGTTAGATTTTATTAACCCCTAGGCTGCTCTGGGATATTTGGCCTTCAACACACACAGACACAAAAAAATCAAAACATTATTTCGTCTTATAAAAGTGTTCATTTGTGTTCCCAGATCACAGGGAAAATAAATAAAAAAATTGTAGGTGGCATATTTTGGCCGCAATAGGGAGGGGAAGTCTGTCAAAATACAGGCGTTGACAGAGCAAGCACCGGAGGTGGTCAGTTCTGCCCGAGCTGTCAGGCGGGAGTTGCCACAAAGATATTATTACCTAATTATTTCAATGTCTCTGATTTTTTCTAAAAAAATTTGCAGTAATATTATTCAACAGTTTGTAGTGTGATATATTATATAATAAAATGTGTGAATCATCGTTATACTCAAAGTATTGTGATCATATTAATGATTTAATTATTATGTTCATAAAACAATAAACAAATAGTTTTGCTGTTATTACACTATATATACACATTATATATAAGTATCTACATGTTTTGTTCACCATAACTATTCAACTAAGCTGATATAGTGCCCAAAATGCATAGTGGCCACCCTTACACAGCATGGCAAGTCATGAAGATGATGCCACCTCCCTCACCATAATAGCTTCTCCCAACACTCCTTTTGCTGTTATTGCACTATATATACACACATTATATATAAGTCTCTACAAGTTTTGGTCACCATAGCTGTTTAACTAAGCTGGTATAGTGCCCGAAGAGCATGGTGGTCACCCTTACACAGCATGACAAGTCATGCAGATGATGCCACCTCCCTCACCACAATGGCTTCTAATGCTCCTTTTGCTGTTACTGCACTATAGATACACGTTATACATACGTATCTACATTTGTGTTCACCACAGCGAATCACAAAGCTGGTCTAGTAAGTGCAGACAGTAACAGGTGGCCACGAGAGAAATTATAGTCAGTGCTGATAAAGATACATCACGACTGTTCGTAGTCGGCGACTTCAACTTAAAATCCATAGACTGGGAGGCATATGAAGCTAGAACGGAGGATTTTTGGACTTGTAGATTCGTAAACCTCATCCTGGAAACATTCATGTTTCAATATGTTAAACAAGCTACGAGGATGAGGGAAGGGGATGTTCCTGCCATGCTGGATTTGATATTTACCAGGAAAGAGGAAGAGATATTTGACATTCAGTACCTCCCTCCCTTAGGTAAAAGTGACTATGTTTTATTGGGAATAAAGTATGCTATGTGTTATAATTTGGAAGAAAATGAGGTTGAAGTAGTTGAAAATCCTGATTACAGGAGAGGTCATTATGGGGAACTCAGACATTTCTTTAACCCTTAAACTGCGCAACACATCATATGATGTGGTGAGTAACTGCCACGAAATTGTACACCACAACATATGATGTGTGGGAGTACCACGCAAGATTTAAAAGTTCCGCGACTACACTGGGTTCACACGGGCCTCTTGTAAACAGATGCAATTTAAACAAAAAATTGTTGGCAACATTCCCAGGTGTAAGAGCCTCAGTACTGAATAAGCTACCAAGGCTGGCACACACAACAAGAGCTCACAGCAGTGCTCTTCAACTTGTGACCACAGCAATGCCTAAAAAATGGAAAAATATATATGTAACTGGTATTATTTAGCGATGATAGTATTACAGAAGACCCCTGACTGATAAAAATGACCCGGATTCTGATAATAGCAGGATTGTTGTGATAATTTGCACTGTGCATAGTATGGTGGGAACAGTAATGCTGAGGGAGGGAGGGCGGTAGAGTTGTCTGCCGAATCTGTGTGGCCACCTATTACTGTCTGCACTCACCATACCAGCTTAGTGGTTCGCTATGGTGAACACAAACTAGGCTACTCAGTTTGGAGATGGGACAGAAAAATTAGGAAAGGCGGTGGCGTTGCTGTGCTGGTTGAAAGAACACCTAAAGGTAAACGAAATAATGATTGCCAATCCACGAGAAGTTGACATAATAACACTAGAGATCTGCAATCAGGATGATAAACTAATGATCATAAATGCATATAGTTCACTGCCATGCAACACATGGTAAAAGGAGGAGCTGGATAATAAACATGAGGGTTTTATAACAATAATGAGAGAGATTAAAGCGAGAGCTGATAAAGATAGATCACAACTGTTAGTAGTCGGCGACTTCAACTTGAAATCCATAGACTGGGAGGCATATGAAGCTAGAACAAGAGGATTTTTGGACTTGTAGATTCATAAGCCTCATCCTGGAAACATTCATGTTTCAACATGTTAAACAAGCTACGAGGATGAGGGAAGGGAATGCTCCCTCCATGCTGGATTTTATATTTACCAGGAAAGAGGAAGAGATATTTGACATTCAGTATCTTCCTCCCTTGGGTAAAAAGTGACCATGTATTTTTGGGAATAAAGTATGAATGCATTATAATCTGGAAGAAAATTAGGTTGAAGCAGTTGAAAACCTAAATTCAGGAGCGGTGAATATGGGAAACTCAGACATTTCTTTAATGAATTTGACTGGAAAACCTTGCTGTTAGGACATGAAGTAAATGAGATGTATGTCAAGTTTTGTGAAATATATGATAAAGGCATAACAAAATTTATACCAAAGCAGAGATGCAGAACTTGGAAACAGGATTGGTTCAACGGAAATTGCGAGAGGGCCAGAGACTGAAAAAACAAAAATGTAATCAAAACAGGAAGAGGCCAAACCCCCAAACATACCAGCAATACAAAAATGCGAGAAACAACTACACGGCAGTGAGAAGCGAGGCAGAAAGAAATTTTGAAAAAGGGATTGCAGACAAATATAAAACAGAACCAGGCCTATTCTATAAATTCATAAACAACAAATTGCAGGTAAAGAATTATATTCAGATGTTGAAAATGGGAAACAGATTCACGGAAAATGAAAAGGAAATATGTGAAACATTAAACGAAAAGTTCCAAAGTGTGTTTGTACAAAATCTTCAGGGTACCAGACACAATAAGAATTCCAGAGAACAACATAGAGCACATAAAGGTGTCTAAAGATGAAGTGGAAAAAATGCTCAAGGAGCTAAGTAAAAACGAAGCAGTTGGTCCAGATGGAGTTTCACCATGGGTTCTGTGAGAATGTGCACCTGAGCTCAGCATTCCACTTGAACTGATTTTTCAGGCATCCCTGTGCTCAGTTCTAGCTGATGTGTGGAAAAAGGCTAACATTGCTCCAATCTACAAAAGTGGCAGCAGGGAAGACCCCCTAAATTATTGACCTGTATCATTGACAAGTGTAATAGTCAAAATATTGGAAAAAATAATTACTACTAAATGGGTAGAACACCTGGAGAAAAACTATATAACATCAGACAGATAGAATGGTTTTTGATCTAGAAGATCCTATGTAACAATTTACTCATTTCTATAAACGAGCCACAGAGATTTTACAGGAAAGAAATGGTTGGGTTGACAGCATCTATCTGGACCTAAAAAAGGCTTTTGACAGAGTTCCACATAAGAGGTTGTTCTGGAAACTGGAACATATTGAGGAGTGACAGGTAAGCTTCTAACATGGATGAACAATTTCCGATAGAAAAATATGGGCAGTAATTTCAGGAAATGTATTGGATTGGAGGAATGTCACATGTGGAGTACCACAGGGTTCAGTTCTTGCACTGTAATGTTAATTGTCTACATAAACAATCTACCAGATGGAATACAGAATTATATAAACAGGTTTGCTGATGATGCAAAGATACTAGGGGAAGATAAAAACTTAGATGATTGACATGCCCTGTAGAAACCTGGACAAAATAAGTATATGGAGCACCATTTGGCAAATTGAATTTAATGTGAATAAATGCCATGTTATGGAATGTGGAATTGGAGAATATAGACCCCACACAACCTATAATTTATGTGAGAAATCTTNTGTCACACCAATTTACGTTTCTGTGGCCTCAATTTGGTACTGGAACACACAACACACCGACGCTGGCCTGCTGCACGAGCTCCAGTTGGTGGTAATTTCTTGATTTGGTGCATCAGAAAGGCCTCCCTGTAAGCGAGCCTGGGTGCAGGAGCATGGTTCAATATTGGGTCTCGAATGGGTCTTTGTATGCCAGGTGGTGTCCTTGCCAAATTTACCTAGCAACTGTTTCACAACTTGAAAACTAAACGAACGGAAATATGGTTTTCTACCTGTCTTTCACAGAAACATGTTGAACTGTTCAGCATTGTTACGTCAATTAGGTGGAAAATAATTTCTTCGTCCACTTCACAGTCTTCCGTACACACTCTACAGCACCCACCATCATGTCACATTTATCAACTAAACGCATGTTGATGTTGTAGTCCCATCACAATCTGGCTTATATATTATTTGCTTTGTTGTTCTGTTCACCTTGCCACTGTCCACCATTGTACCAGGGTGAATGGTGGTCAACATGTTCACTTCACGTCTGTCTTTCCACCGCACTGAAAGCATTGCACCACTTTTCTTACCTCGCAATCACCTACTTGCATAGCAGTGTCAAACACAGGCATTTCCTTTCGTTTTGGCTTTACTGTTCCACACACTCCAGTCTTATTATCAAGCAAGAATTTCGTTAGCAAGGGACTGGTATAATAGTTATCTGTGTACAATATGTGGCCCTTGTTCAGATATGGTGCAAGCAGTGACTTCACCACACTACTGAGAAGCCATGTTCGTCATTAGCAGGAATATCTACATTTGTGGCTGAATAAAGTATCATGTGTAACACCATTCCTGATTCACAGTCACAGAGCACAAAGAATTTCAGTCCAAATCGGTGACGTTTTGAGGGAATATACTGCTTGAAGGCAGCACGTCCTTTGAAAAGCACAAGGGATTCATCAATAACCAGCTTCTGAGCTGGTACGTAGTAATCTCGGAACTTTCCAATCAGGTCATTTAGCACGTGCCTCACCCTCCAAAGCCTATCATCCTGTGTCTCGTCTGCATTATTTGCAAAATGAATGCACCGTAGGATCAACAGAAATCTGTCTCGGGTCATATATTTCCCGACAATGGTGTTGGAACAGCGTTGTCTTTGCTCCAATAATCTGAAATTACGTGTTTCACACAATGTTTCATCAACATGCATATTGCGAAAAACACATACATTTCACCAACAGTTGTCTCTTTCCAACGCTGTAGTCGTGAAAATTCTGTAACTTCCTCAAGTTCAATGAGATCGGCCGCAAGTCTGTTCGTTTCATGAACAATGTGTTCCATGAGCGGCTCATCGAAATATGCAATAAAAAGTCACTTTCACACATTTGTCACCAGTATCAGGGAAAAGATCTGTAATTCCCACATCTCTGTTGTCAAAGTCGGGAATTTGTGGTACAAAATCTTCCCCATCACTCCACACACACAAATCTGCTGCCTTCCGAGAGCCATTAGCTGCACGACGGCGAGGAATCCGGGGACCAGGAGCTGAAGCAGGCATTGTAACAGTAGGGGCAGGAACAGTAGATGAGGTAAAAGATCTGGAACATGAGGGAATTTGTTCCTCATTGTCGCCATATTGTCCCATGCGGCGGCGCTTGGCTGGGCGGGTAGCTGATGGGGCGAAACTTGTACTGGCACTAACAGCCGGGGTAAAACTATTCTCAGATTCTTCATCACTAAAACCTGAGAAAGATTCACTTGTTTCTGAATCGTTGATCATATCATAAACGTGTAGTGGTATAGATAAACGACATGCTTGGGCGCGAGGTGGTGTCGAGTGGTGTTGAGTAGTATCCTCGTGAGGCATCCTCACCCTCGTGGCACCCACATGTTCACCCTCACTATCCGTTGTTTCGATTTCTTCTGGCTGGGTATAATCTTCATCTATATCAGAGTCGTCAATATCAGACTCGTCAACGTCCTTGAACAATTCATCTGCAATTTCGTCTTCGGTCAAAGACTGTGCGGCGCGGTGTGCTAAGCGAGGTCGCACGCTGGGTCGTGATGCGCTCGCCATGGTGTCTGGCCACTAACTATGGCCTGTGAAACAAAGGAGGCCTGCTCTAGATTTTTTTTTTCAAAATGGCGTCTGTTTACAATAGCCCGTGGCTATGGGATGGGTGACCCCTTTACACCGCGGGACGTTTGAATCGTGCCTGGCACCCTTTGGCGTATATATACGCCATGCGCACGGTCAGACATGTTACTCATGGCGTATATATACGCCATGCGCAGTTTAAGGGTTAAAAAAAATGGAGTCTGTTTACAAGAGCCCTGATGAAGGTGTGGTGAACCCCGTGTATCCGCGGGCCATTAAGTCTTGCATAATACTCCAATACATCATATGAGATGTGCAACTTATAGCAAGTCACTCAACCCCTCATGTGATGAGTTGCGCAACTGTAGGGTTAAATATTTGGATGGTGACATACTAGATAAATTGTCCATAACCTGTGTGAGACCAAAGTTGGAATATGCAGTGGTTGTATGGTGCCTATATCTTAACCCTCAGAATGCGGGTTTCATCATATGTTGATTCATGGGGTAATGCAGTTATCGACTTATGTCGATTTAAACAATTATTGTCTGGGTTTTAGATGTATGATGAGGGGCCAACTCACATATTCCAACTTTGTGAGACCAAAGTTTGAATAAGCAGCAGCTGTATGATGCCCATATTTTAAGAAGCACATCAACAAATTGGAAAACGTCCAAAGACATGCAATTAAATGGCTTCCAGAGCTGATAGACAAGAACAACGAGGAGAGGTTAAAGTCATTAAATATGCCAAACCTAGAAGATAGAAAGAAAATAGATGATATGATCACTACGTACAAAATTTATTTATTTATTTATTTTATTTATTTATTTATATACAAGAAGGTACATTGGGTTTGTGAGAATATATTGAATAGTGAAGTATTTACAGTCTTGTAAAGACACTAGTACGCGCAGCTTTTCGGGCAGGTCCTTAATCTAACAGATAATTTTAAGTAGGTAATTTCTATCAGAATTAATAAATGATAACAAATACATTGCAAGAAAAAAATGAGATGAGAGAGCTTATAAGTATATTAAAGCACATTGGTATATTAAAGCTCTGATTGATTACATTGACAGCTTGATTGGTAATTTAAATAAGATTAATAGACACCATACAGCAGATTGACAGCACATATAAGAAGACAGCAATGATCACAATGGATAAAGATGTTCAGATTCGGTACATAAAGATTGGGAGATTGGGCAGCAATAGATACAGTGCAATTTTAAAGCAAAAGGTAAAAACTATGAAGATGAAATTAGGTACAGTACTTTTTAGTATTGTTTTTGAATGACACAAAAGTTGGACAGCTTTTCAATTCAATAGGGAGTGAGTTCCATAGACTGGGTCCCTTTATTTGCATAGTGTGTTTACACAGATTAAGTTTGACTCTGGGGATATCAAAGATATATTTATTTCTGGTGTGGTGATAATGGGTCCTGTTACATCTGTCCAGAGAGAGTTTCAGAGCAGGATTTGCATTTAAGAACAGGGTTTTGTAAATGTAGTTGACACAAGAGAATTTGTGGAGTGAGATTATGTTTAGCATGTTTAGGGAGTTAAACAAGGGGGCTGAGTGTTGTCTGAAAGCAGAATTTGTTATTATTCTGATAGCAGATTTTTGCTGGGTGATGATGGACTTGAGGTGGTTTGCAGTGGTTGAACCCCATGCACAGATACCATAATTAAGATAGGGATAGATTAGTGCCTAATATAGAGAGATGAGAGCAGAGTTAAGTACATAATATCTGATTTTGGAGAGTATACCAACTGTTTTAGAGACTTTCTTGGTTATGTGTTGTATGTGGGTACTGAAGTTGAGTCTCTTGTCTAGGAATAGGCCGAGAAACTTTCCATCATTTTTATTGCTAATGTTTACATTGTCTATCTGAAGCTGAATTGCATTTGTAGATTTGCTTCCAAATAAGATGTAGTAGGTCTTTTCTATGTTAAGTGTTAGTTTGTTGGTTGACATCCATAAGTGGACTTTTTTTAGTTCATTATTAACAACATTATTTAGTGTATGTGGGTTGGGGTTAGAGTAGATGAGGGTAGTATCATCAGCAAACAAAATATGTTTCAGAATGTTAGAGACATTAGGCAGATCACTGATGTATATAAGAAATAGGAGAGGTCCCAAAATGCTGCCCTGTGGCACTCCAACGGTTATTGGTAGAGTGGGAGAGGTTATATTATTGATGGCTACATATTGGTGTCTATCACTAAGATAGGATTGGATATAGTCCAGTGAATGGCCTCGGATTCCACAATGATGGAGTTTACGTAAGAGGTAATTGTGATTAACAGTATCAAAGGCCTTTCTCAGGTCAATGAAGAGTCCGATTGGAAACTCATTTTTGTCAAGGGCTGAGTAAATTATATCAAGGAGACTAATAATTGCATCGTTGGTACTCTTTTGGGAGTGGAAGCCAAACTGACAGGGGCTAAGAATGTCGAATTTTACGATAGGAGTAGAGCTGTTTGTAGATAATTTTTTCAAATATTTTTGACAGTATGGGTAGGTTTGATATTGGTCTATAATTGTTTATGTCTGCCGGATTACCTCCTTTATGAACTGGCGTTACTCTTGTAAAATAATAATGGAAATCGACAAAATTGATAAGGAAGAATTCCCGAGAACTTCAAAAACAAGGGATCATAAATTTAAGCTAATGAAACAAAGCTGATGAAGAAATATATGAAATTCATTTTCACAAACAGAGTGGTGACGCACACAGAAATCACAATAGCGTGATATACCACATGAACAAATCCACAAGGGCGGTGATGAGGGTTCGAACCTATGCACGGGATGTTCCAAGAAGTGCCTTAGTCAACTGTGCCATGACATGGTTAAAAGAATTGCAACCTGGAGTGCTACTGCCCTCACTAGGATCTCGAAGCTTCTTTGAAGCCCAATCGGGTTTTCACACAATTCCCCCATGTACCCGGGCTCTGTCAACCAAATGTTCTACCTCTATGCCCTTCAATACACACAGTAGTAGCACTCCAGGTTGCAATTCCTTTAACCATGTCACTCGCCCACTTTCTCCTCCATCCTGTTTTTTTTTACTCACTATATACAGACGTTATATATAAGTATCTACATGTTTTGTTCAACACAACTGTATAACTAAGCTGATATAGTTAGTTCAGGCACTAAGACACATTGCTACACACAGTCAGCTGGCGGCTGCCTCCCTCACACATTCAAGGTCATATGTACTAAATTTCTCCCCCAACAATACTGTTTGCAGTGTTATTACACTACATACACAAACTATTTATAAGTATCTACATGCTGTATGCACCGTAACTGTACACCTAAGCTTGTAGGGTGCCCAAAGAGCATAGTGGCCACCCTCTACACAGCTAGACAAGTCATGCAGATGACGTCACCTCCATCACTCAAATGGCTCCTCCCAACATAATCCTTTTGCTGTTATTACACTAATACACACATTATATATAAGTATCTACATTTGTGTTCACCATAGAGAACCACTAAGCTGGTACGGTGAATGCAGACAATAACAGATGGCCACACAGTCAGTAAACGATGCTACCTCCCTCCGTCCCTCAGCATCACTCCTCCCACAATTATCACAACAATCCTGCTATTATCACAATCCTTGGCATTTTTATCAGTCAGGGGTCATCTGAAATACTGTCATCGCTAAATAATAGCAGTTATATATTTATTTCCACATTTTTCGGTGATGCTGTTCGCTCATGCTGCGTGCGCCAGCCTTGGTTGCTCCAACAGTACTACTGTGGCTCTCACACCGGAGAATATTGCCCAAAATTTAAAAAAAATGGCGTCTGTTTACAAGAGCCCTGAGGAAGCTAATGTGAACCCGGTATAGCCGCGGACCATTTGAATCATGCCTGGCACACTATGGCATATATATACACCATGCTCACCGTGGTACATGTTACTCATGGTGTATAGATATGCCATGCGCAGTTTAAGGGTTAACCACTGTGCTGCTTGCGTTCCAAATACGGCACCCCAGC
Source organism: Procambarus virginalis (assembly GCA_020271785.1). Lineage (NCBI taxonomy): Eukaryota > Metazoa > Arthropoda > Malacostraca > Decapoda > Cambaridae > Procambarus > Procambarus virginalis. The sequence continues at coordinate 2,199,771 of WNGS01165751.1, forward strand.
TGTGCGCAGGAAATATATTATCAGGATTTTTTTTTTTGGAAAATGATAAATACCCTTCCCTGATCACAGACATGTAAAAAAATTGAATTGTAATTACTTCCGCCGCACTGGGGTCTGGAAAATGGTGTGTGACGTGACAATTTGGTGGTCGCCCATGACGTTGACTCCCGAAGCCAGTCGCCCGCCAGCTTCAAGATGCACGAGTTGCCACAAATATTTTTTTGTTCATTTTTTGCGTACATTTCCAAATACATTTGTTTTGTTTTTCTTGCCAATCCTATGTATAATGAACACGTACGCAATATTATGGCAGTAGCACATCCGTACTGTCCCAAGACACTGTGTTATATGTGTCTCAAATGTGTCCACATTTCACACACTATATACATTCACAATCAACACACTCAGAACTCCGCAAGTGTGAGCTGCCACACCCAACCATCCCTCCCTCATTCCTCCAACACCTAGCTTACACTTTACTCGCCAACATTGCTCCTCACATCATAGTGTTATTGTTTTTATTACACTATTTACACACGTTATGTATACGTATCTACATGTTTTATTCACCATAACTATGCAAGTAAGCCGGTATTGTGTCCAAACAGCATAGTGGCCACCATATGCTGCACTGCATGAGAAATCACACAGCAGCCAGCAAACAACGCTACGAGTACGACGCCACCTCCCTCACCAAAACAGTTCCTCCCAACATACTCCTGTTGCTGTTATTACGCTATATACACACACACACACATTGTATATACCCATGTACATATGTGTTCACCACAGCAAACCACTAAGCTAGTTTGGTGAGCAAAACAAGAGTGGCTGCCACACATAGTGTGGATTCCCTCCCTCTGGAGGGAGGAAATATCTGGATTCCCTTCGTCCCTCCCTTACCAAACTTCCTCCTCCCACAATACTACGCACAGCGCTAATTATCACCACAATCTCGCTATTATCACAATCCTGGCCACTAAATCCTGTAAATGAATAACTGACCACAAGTTTATTTTGTAAAGTAACATATGAAGTCATTTGAAGATTCCTAGATGGCCAAAATAATGCTGTGGTGCTGTGGCTAGCACTGTGAACATCCTGAACATGTACATTGTAAGAAAATTTGACAAAGATTAGTAAGTACATTAAAGTAAAATTTGAGGGTTATCCACAGGTACACTGTAGCATAATTTGAGGATTTTTTCAAGGTATTTATGCAGTAAAATATGCATTCAATATAACAACCATGATATAAGATGATGATAATGATTACAATGGTGAAGTTGTATGACTTAGGAACATATATTGGGGGATTGGGTAGCACTAGATACAGTGTGAGTTCAACCACTGAACTGCGCAATACGCCTGCAGGCGCTCGACAGGGGTGCGCAACGCGCCTCTAGGATCTGATACTTTTAGCGTATAATTCAAAACTCCCGTGGCTACATGGGGTTCACATCAGCTTCCTCAGGGCTCTTGTAAACAGATGCCATTTAAAAAAAATCATGGGCAACATTTCTGGGTGTGAAAGCCTCAGTACTGAGTGAGCAATCAAGGCTGGTGCATGCAGCATGAGCTCACAGCACTGCTGTTCAGCTTGTGACCACAGCATCGCCTAATAATGTCAAAATATATATATAACTAGTATTATTTAGCCATGATAGTATTACAGAAGAGCCTGAGTGTGATAATGACTGTGTGCAATGTTCATATATCAGTGAATCAATGCTGCTCACGATTTTCACAGCGCTAGCCACAGCACCACAACATTATTTAGTCCATCTAGTAATCTTCAAATGACTTCCTATGTTACTTTACAAAATAAACTTGTGGTCAATTATTCATTTACAGGATTTAGTGACCAGGACTGTGATAATAGCAGGATTGTAGTGATAATTAGTGCTGTGCATAGTATTGTGGGAGGAGGAAGTTTGATGATGGAGGGAATCCAGACAGCATCATTGTGTGTGGCAACCACTCTTGTTATGCTCACCATGCTAGCTTAGTGATTCGCTATGGTGAACACATATGTAGATGGGTATATACAATGTATGTATATACCCATGTACATATGTGCATAGTATTGTGGGAGGAAGAAGTTTGGTGAGGGAGGGAATCCAGATAGCGTCACTGTGTGTGGCAGCCACTCTTTGTTTTGCTCACCATGCTAGCTTAAGTGGTTCGCTATGGTAAACGCATATGTACATGGGTATATACAATGTGTGTATATAGTGTAATAACAGCAATGTTGAGGAGCCATTTTGGTGAGGGAGGTCGGATCATACTCGTAGTGTTGTCTGCTGGCTGTTGTGTGATTTCTCATGCAGAGTATGATGGCCACTATGCTGTTTGGACACAATACTGGCTTACTTGCATAGTTATGGCAAATAAAACATGTAGATACATAAACATAATGTGTGTAAATAGTGTAATAAAAACAATAACAGTATGGTGGGAGGAGCAATGTTGCAGGGTAAGGTGTAAGGTGTAAGCTAGGTGTTGGAGGAGTGAGGGAGGGCTGACTGGATGTGGCAGCTCACACTCGCGGAGTTCTGAGTGTGTTGATGGTAAATGTACACTATATAGTGTATGATAGTGTATAGTGTGTAAATAAATTATAAATATACATAAATGAAGATGAAACATTGGATATATGAGCAATATATGTGGATACATTTGAGACTCACATAACACAGTGTCTTGGGACAGTAATTACCTAAGTGTAGTTACAGGATGAGAGCTACGCTCGTGGTGTCCCTTCTTCCCAGCACTCTTTGTCATATAACGCTTTGAAACTACTGACGGTCTTGGCCTCCACCACCTTCTCACCTAACTTGTTCCAACTGTCTACCACTCTGGTTGCAAAAGTGAATTTTCTTATATTTCTTCGGCATCGGTGCTTAGCTAGTTTAAATCTATGACCTCTTGTTCTTAAAGTTCCAGGTCTCAGGAACTTTAAGACATGCCACTTAGTAGCATGTCTTTGCACCTTTTCCAGTTTGTTGATGTGCTTCTTAAGATATGGGCACCACACAACCGCTGCATATTCTAGATTTGGCCTAACAAAAGTCGTGAACAATTTCTTAAGTATATCGCCATCCATGTATTTAAAAGCAATTCTGAAGTTAGAGAGCGTGGCATAGGCTCCTCGCACAATATTCTTTATGTGGTCTTCAGGTGATAGTTTTCTATCTAGAACCACCCCTAGATCTCTTTCTTTCTTAGAATTCTTTAAAGATTTCTCACATAATATATAGGTTGTGGGGGGTCTATGTTCTCCTATTCCACATTCCATAACATGGCATTTATTAACATTAAATTCCATTTGCCAAGTGGTGCTCCATATACAGGTACTTATTTTGTCCAGGTCATCTTGAAGGGCATGACAATCATCTAAGTTTCTTATCCTTCCTATTATCTTAGCATCATCAGCAAACATGTTCATATAATTCTGTATACCAACTGGTAGATCATTTATGTAGGCAATAAACATCACTGGTGCAAGAACTGAACCCTGTGGTACTCCACTTGTGACATTTCTCCAGTCCGATACATTGCCTCTGATTACTGCCCTCATTTTTCTATCAGTCAGACTTTTTTTTATCCTTGTTAGAAGCTTACCTGTCACCCTTCCAATATTTTCCAGTTTCCAGAACAACCTCTTATGTGGAACTACGGATGTTCTACTGCCATAATATTGTGTATATGTTCATTATACATAGGATTGGCAAGAAAAAACAAAACAAATGTATTTGGAAATGTATGCAAAAAATGAACAAAAAAATATTTGTGGCAACTCGCGCATCTTGAAGCTGGTGGGCGACTGGCTTCAGGAGTCAACGTCACGGGCGACCACCAAATCGTGACTTTACACACCATTATCCGGACGCCATTGCGGCCAAAGTATTTACAATTTCAATTTTTTTTACATATCAGTGATCAGGGAAGGGCATTTAACACTTTCAAAAACAAAAAAAAATTTTTACTGAGAAATTATTTCCTGCGCACAGGGAGGTGCCGTATTTGGATGGCGAGCAGCACAATGGTTAAAATGTACAGGTATATATACGATGTTTACTGTGCAGGCAGTTAGACCAAAATCGTATATACAGTATATACAATTTCAGCTGTTAAAGTGTTTAAGTGCTTTTGGTTGGGTATAATAATTCACTGTGTTGGGGACAGGAAGCCAGAGTGTGTATATATTATATATATATATATATATATATATATATATATATATATATATATATATATATATATATATATATAATATACACACTCTGCTTCCTGTCCCCAAACACAGTGAATTATTATACCCAAGCCAAATGTATCAGAAAAACTCTTCCTCCTGAAGGTTCGAGCCTCAGACAGCAGGCGCTCCTAGCTGTCTGGGTGTTTACCCAACACCCAACAGAGTGCTATCCAGTGTGGGTAGTCTGAAGACTACCAATACTTTTGTACAGTCAGTTATGGTCCAGTGGTATTGTACTGGACATGCTAGGTGTTTGGAGTGCCTGACTGTCTGAAGTTCGAACCCTTCACAAGGATGATTTTTTCTAATACATTTGGCTTGGGGACCATTCAAGCTTGTCGGACATTTGAGGCTCGCGTTTTCCTCATATAGTAAATTGATCCGATGAAAATTATCTGTGATCACTGGCCACAAAGTGCTGTCGAATGTTGGTTAAATAGTCTCACAAGTACCAATACTTTTGTACAGTCATTCATGGTCCAGTGGTTATGATACTGGACATGCTAGACATTTGGAGCGCCTGGCTGTGTAAGGTTCGAACCCTTCAAGAGGAAGAGTTTTTCTGATTATATATTTATTTGCACACAGGTGAGGTAACAGTTATGATTAATTACAGACACATTTTGAGTGTAATTAACCTGAATGAAATGATAGAAACAATTAATTTGCTACCAAGCTTAGAATGAGAAAGCACCTTATTACTGGTTCAGTATATTTAATATGACTGTACTTAGGCTTATGGAGGTCTTTGTAGGCCAAACACTGATCTTCCCTGGGATACAATCCACAACAGTACCTACTGATTGCTAGGTGAAAAGGCATGAGGTGAGAAGGAATTTCTGTCCTGCCTTGTGGTTGAACTTGGGGACCCTTAGTTGTGTGCCAACAATGTAGACTACTGTGATACTGTACAGAACCCATATAATATGCGCTTCATAATCAATACCCCCTTCAGAAGGTTTAAGACTATAGGTCACATAGCCTAGTATTCCATTCCTCTCATATCAATACAAAGGGAAATTCACAATGTAATACTGATATAAAAGCAGTGTAAGGGAATCGAACACCCAGCCAGAGAGTTGCCCTCACCAACAAACTACTAAATGCACTATAAACAGGCATAAGTATTGAATCGAATGATCTACTGACCATCTTGAAGAAGAATTTCCTGTTGTTTGTTCTGCATTGAGGCTTGGCAAGCTTGAAATTATTGCCTCTCATGTGTCACGTTTGATCTCTTGAAGAAGTGGTTGGGATTTATGCTATCTAACTTGCTCATTATCTTTAATGTTTCTACAAGGTCAGTCCTGTCCTCGGCAACAACACCAGATTCTGAAAGTGGGGAGGAGAAGAGGTGGCAGATGGAATGGTTCGGTGAAGTGGAAGATTAAGGTCTAAGAATGCTTTTAATATGAATATTATGTTTCAATATTTGTTGTAAGTGTATCCTATATTATCTGAATTAATCTGTNAAGTGAGAAAGAATGGCATCTAACCCGAGGTTGGTCAAAACACAGTTGATCGGTAAGTCCCTGATAAGTTTTGGCTGCAAAGAAAAGGAGATAACATCTAGGTCAGAAAGAGCTGTAGAAGAAGCAAAAGTAGTAGATAAAATTGTTGGCCTCGTGGAAGGTCTTACAACCAAAGAGAATGTGTGCGACTACAGGAGAATAGGCAGATATGTAAAAGGGAAAGATCGACCTTTGAGGATCACCCTAAACGGTGCCAAGCAGATGGAAGAAGTACTAAGGAATGCTAGAAAGTTACAAAGTGATGAGGATGGGAAAATGTGGTCATTAAGACGAGATCTTTCAAGAGAAGACAGAGAGAAGCTGAAACTGAACCTCGCTGAGGCAAAACGTTTAAATGAGAGCAGGAATGAAGAAGAAATCAAATCTTTTTTCTACAAAGTGTTAGGGGTAGGCAGACCAGTAAAGTGGTACATAAAGGCAAACCAACACAATCAATAGAGAGAGGGGGAGTGAAGAATAAGGAGAGGGGGAACAAGTTCCTGAAGATTGCATACACCAACATAGATGGAGTAAGATCGAAGATATTGGAGTTAAGTGATGTAATACAGATGCAGACACCAGACATTGTTGCACTCACGGAGACAAAACTTGAAGATGATATTTTAAATGAGGTCATATTCCCAAGGGGCTACTCAATTTGGAGAAGGGACAGAAAAATTAGGAAAGGCGGTGGCGTTGCTGTGCTGGTGAAAGAACACATAAAGGTGAAGGAAATAATGACTGCCAATCCACAAGAGGTTGACATAATAGCACTAGAGATCTGCCATGAAGATGATAAACTAATGTCATAAATGCATATAGTCCACCACCAAGCAGCACATGGTCAAAGGAGGAGCTAGATAGTAAACGAGAAGGTCTTATAACAATAATGAGAGAGATTATAGCGAGAGCGGATAACGATAGGTCACGACTGTTGATAGTTGGTGACTTCAACTTGAAATCCATAGACTGGGAAGCATATGAAGCTAAAACAGAAGATTTTGGACCTGTAAATTTGTAGACCTCATCCTGGAAACATTCTTGTATCAACATGTTAAACAAGCTACGAGGATGAGGGAAGGGGACGTTCCCTCCATGCTAGATTTGATATTTACCAGGAAGGAGGAAGAGTATTTGACATTCAGTACCTTCCTCCCTTGGGTAAAAGTGACCATGTCTTTTTGGGAATAAAGTATGCAATGTGTTATAATCTGGAAGAAAATAAGGAGGATGAGCAGTTGAAAAACCTGACTTCAAGAGAGGACATTATGGCAACCTTAGAAATTTTTTTAGTGAGTATAATTGGACAGACTTGTTGCTAGGCAAGGAAGTGAATGAGATGTATGTCAAGTTTTGTGAAATATATGATAAAGGCACAAACAAATTTATACCAAAACAGAGATGCAGAACTAGGAAACAGGATTGGTTCAATAGGAATTGCGAGAGGGCCAGAGACCAAAAGACACAAAAATGGAATCAATACAGGAAGAGGCCAAACCCCCAAACATACAAACGATACAAAGATGCAAGAAACAACTACACAGCAGTGAGGAGAGAGGCAGAAAGAAATTTTGAAAAAGGGATTGCAGACAAATGTAAAACAGAACCAGGTCTATTCTACAAATTCATAAACAACAAATTGCAGGTAAAGGATAATATTCAGAGGTTGATAATGGGAAATAGATTCACGGAAAATGAAAAGGAAATGTGTGAAACACTAAACGAAAAGTTCCAAAGTGTGTTTGTACAAAATGAAATCTTTAGGGAACCAGACACAATAAGAATTCCAGAGAACAACATAGAGCACATAGAGGTGACTAGAGACGAAGTGGAAAAAATGCTCAAGGAGCTAAGTAAGAACAAGGCAGTTGGTCCAGATGGAGTTTCACCATGGGTTCTGAGAGAGTGTGCACCTGAGCTCAGCATTCCACTTCAGCTGATTTTTCAGGCATCCCTGTTTACAGGAGTTGTAGCTGATGTGTGGAAAAAGGCTAACATAGTTCCAATCTACAAAAGTGGAAGCAGGGAAGACCCCCTTAATTATAGACCTGTATCATTGACAAGTGTAATAGTCAAAATATTGGAAAAAATAATTAAAACTAAATGGGTAGAACACCTGGAGAGAAATGATATAATATCAGACCGACAGTATGGTTTTCGATCTGGAAGATCCTGTGTAACGAACTTACTCAGTTTTTATGATCGAGCAACAGAGATTTTACAGGAAAGAGATGGTTGGGTTGACTGCATCTATCTGGACCTAAAAAAGGCTTTCGACAGAGTTCCCCATAAGAGGTTGTTCTGGAAACTGGAACATATTGGAGGGGTGACGGGTAAGCTACTAACATGGATGAAAAATTTCCTAACTGACAGAAAAATGAGGGCCGTAATCAGAGGCAAGGTATCGGATTGGAGGAATGTCACGAGTGGAGTACCACAGGGTTCAGTTCTTGCACCGGTAATGTTCATTGTCTACATAAACGATCTACCAGAGGGATTACAGAATTACATGAACATGTTTGCTGATGATGCTAAGATAATAGGGAAGATAAGAAACCTAGATGATTGTCATGCCCTTCAAGAAGACCTGGACAAAATAAGTATTTGGAGCAACACTTGGCAAATGGAATTTAATGTGAATAAATGCCATGTTATGGAATGTGGAATTGGTGAACATAGACCCCACACAACCTATAAATTATGTGAGAAATCTTTAAAGAATTCTGATAAAGAAAGGGATCTAGGGGTGGTTTTAGATAGAAAACTGTCACCTGAGGACCACATCAAGAACATTGTGCGAGGAGCCTATGCTACACTTTCTAACCTAAGAATTGCTTTTAAATACATGGATGGAGAAATACTAAAGAAATTGTTCACGACTTTTATTAGACCAAAGCTGGAATATGCAGCGGTTGTATGGTGCCCTTATCTTAAGAAGCACATCAACAAACTGGAAAAGGTGCAACGACATGCCACTAAGTGGCTCCCAGAAATGAAGGACAAGAGCTATGAGGAGAGGTTAGAGGCATTAAATATGCAAAAACTAGAAGATAGAAGAAAAAGAGGCGATATGATCACTACGTACAAAATAGTAACAGGAATTGATAAAATCGACAGGGAAGATTCCTGAGACCTGGAACTTCAAGAACAAGAGGTCATAGATTTAAACTAGCTAAACACAGATGCCGAAGAAACGTAAGAAAATTCACCTTCGCAAATAGAGTGGTAGACGGTTGGAACAAGTTAAGTGAGAAGGTGGTGGAGGCCAAAACCGTCAGTAGTTTCAAAGCGTTATATGACAAAGAGTGCTGGGAAGACGGGACACCACGAGCGTAGCTCTCATCCTGTAACTACACTTAGGTAATTACACTTAGGTAATTACAGCCACTGTTTGCTGTGCTGGTGAAAGAACACCTAAAGGTGAAGGAAATTATGACTGCCAATCCACAAGAAGTTGACATAATAGGACTAGAGATCTGCCATGAAGATGATAAACTAATGATCATAAATGCATATAGTCCACCACCAAGCAGCACATGGTCAAATGAGGAGCTAGATAGTAAACGAGAAGGATTTTATAACAATAATGAGAGAGATTATAGCGAGAGCGGATAACGATAGGTCACGACTGTTGATAGTCGGTGACTTCAACTTGAAATCCATAGACTGGGAAGCATATAAGCTAAAACAGAAGATTTTTTGGACCTGTAGATTTGTAGACCTCATCCTGGAAACATTCTTGTATCAACATGTTAAACAAGCTACGAGGATGAGGGAAGAGGACGTTCCCTCCATGCTAGATTTGATACTTACCAGGAAGGAGGAAGAGTTATTTGACATTCAGTACCTTCCTCCCTTGGGTAAAAGTGACCATGTCTTTTTAGGAATAAAGTATGCAATGCGCTATAATCTGGAAGAAAATAAGGAGGTTGAAGCAGTTGAAAAACCTGACTTCAGGAGAGGACATTATGGCGACCTTAGAAAATTTTTTTAGTGAGTCTAATTGAACAGACTTGTTGCTAGGCAAGGAAGTGAATGAGATGCATGTCAAGTTTTGTGAAATATATGATAAAGGCACAAACAAATTCATACCAAAACAGAGATGCAGAACTAGGAAACAGGATTGGTTCAATAGAAATTGCGAGAGGGCCAGAGACCAAAAGACACAAAAATGAAATCAATACAGGAAGAGGCCAAACCCCAAACATACCAACGATACAAAAATGCGAGAAACAACTACACAGCAGTGAGAAGAGAAGCAGAAAGAAATTTTGAAAAATGGATTGCAGACAAATGTAAAACAGAACCAGGTCTATTCTATAAATTCATAAACAACAAATTGCAGGTAAAGGATAATATTCAGAGGTTGAAAATGGGAAATAGATTCACGAAAATGAAAAGGAATGTGTGAAACACTAAACGAAAAGTTCCAAAGTGTGTTTGTACAAAACGAAAACTTTAGGGAACCAGACACAATAAGAATTCCAGAGAACAACATAGAGCACATAGAGGTGTCTAGAGACGAAGTGGAAAAAATGCTAAAGGAGCTAAGTAAGAACAAAGCAGTTGGTCCAGATGGAGTTTCACCATGGGTTCTGAGAGAATGTGCACCTGAGTTCAGCATTCCACTTCAACTGATTTTTCAGGCATCCCTGTGTACAGGAGTTGTAGCCGATGTGTGGGAAAAAGGCTAACATAGTTCCAATCTACAAAAGTGGAAGCAGGGAAGACCCCCTTAATTATAGACCTGTATCATTGACAAGTGTAATAGTCAAAATATTGGAAAAAATAATTAAAACTAAATGGGTAGAACACCTGGAGGAAAACGATATAATATCAGACAGACAGTATGGTTTTCGATCTGGAAGATCCTGTGTAACGAACTTACTCAGTTTTTATGATCGAGCCTCAGAGTATTTACAGGAAAGAGATGGTTGAGTTGACTGCAACTATCTGGACCTAAAAAAGGCTTTCGACAGAGTTCCCCAAAAGAGGTTGTTCTGGAAACTGGAACATATTGGAGAAGTGACAGGTAAGCTACTAACATGGATGAAAAATTTCCTAACTGACAGAAAAATGAGGGCCGTAATCAGAGGCAAGGTATCGGATTGGAGGAATGTCACGAGTGGAGTACCACAGGGTTCAGTTCTTGCACCGGTAATGTTCATTGTCTACATAAATGATCTTCCAGTGGGATTACAGAATTACATGAACATGTTTGCTGATGATGCTAAGATAATAGGGAAGATAAGAAACCTAGATGATTGTCATGCCCTTCAAGAAGACCTGGACAAAATAAGTATATAGAGCAATACTTGGCAAATGGAATTTAATGTTAATAAATGCCATGTTATGGAATGTGGAATTGGAGAACATAGATCCCACACAACCTATGAATTATGTGAGAAATCTTTAAAGAATTCTGACAAAGAATGGGATCTAGGTGTGGTTCTAGCTAGAAAACTGTCACCTAAGGACCACATTAAGAACATTGTGCGAGGAGCCTATGCTACACTTTCTAACCTCAGAATTGCTTTTAAATACATGGATGGTGAAATAATAAAGAAATTGTTCACGACTTTTATTAGACCAAAGCTGGAATATGCAGCAATTGTGTGGTGCCCATATCTTAAGAAGCACATCAACAATCTGCAAAGGTGCAAAGACATGCTACTAAGTGGCTCCCAGAACTGAAGGGCAAGAGCTACAAGGAGAGGTTAGAGGCATTAAATATGCAAAAACTAGAAGATAGAAGAAAAAGAGGCGATATGATCACTACGTTCAAAATAGTAACAGGAATCGATAAAATTGATAGGGAAGAATTCTTGAGACCCGGAACTTCAAGAACAAGAGGTCATAGATTTAAACTAATGAAACAAAGCTGCCGGAGAAATATACGAAAATTCACTTTTGTAAACAGAGTGGTAGACAGTTGGAACAAGTTAAGTGAGAAGGTGGAGGAGGCCAAACCCGTCAGTAATTTCAAAGCATTATATGACAAAGAGTGCAGGGAAGACGGGACACCACGAGCGTAGCTGTCATCCTGTAACTACACTTGGGTAATTACACTTAGGTAATTACAGCCCCAGAACTGCTAGCAGGCATCCCCCACAGCCCCGGGAACCCGCAACAGAGGACCGGGAACCCGCAACAGAGGCCCCGGGGTAGAGCCTTCCTCCAAGCCCTCTGCCCTTAAAGAAAAGGAAGAATCCATGGGAAAGGCAGAAAAAAGGGCCGCTAGTAAGACCCAGAAGCCTTGGCAGGAGGAACAGGCTCGAAAACCTCCATCCCCAACCCGAACAGGGCAGCTCTTGAAACAGCCCGAGTCTCGGCCCCAACTAAACCCCGCCCCGACCCTGAAATCCGCTGACAGTCCGGAGCCGGGATCAGCGAGGGAAAGACGCGAACAGCACCTAACCAAAACGGGGCGGCCCCGGGGAATCCGAGTGGGAACCAACCTAGCGTGTTGCAGCAACCTAACCTAGATGCAACACGGATGCCGCCTGTACTCTGAACAGTAATAACATCAGGAGAGTACTGGAGAACAAGCAGAGAATATCTCTCGCAACACTCGGGTCAAGGTGCCAGTGACCCAACAGGCAACATGACGGAGGTAATAGTGGCGACTGTGACCCGGAGACAAGGGCATAGCAACCAACGATCCCGTACAAGATGGGTTGGAATCTGGAAGATGCATTCAATGGTCCACCGAGCCCCGACAGGGGTTTCCAGGGCCCGTAGGCTGACTGCTACGGGAAGCCCGGGCAAGGTGTTCCTAACCGGTTAAGAAACCCAAAAATAACAAGAGGGTAGAGGACAACACTGAAAACCCCTGCAACGTGTACAATCACGGGGGCCTAGCAGAGGGCCACCAAACACTACCAGTGGAACTATACCCAAACTAGGCAGACCCGTACCAGGCAAATGAAAATAAAAACAAAAGAAAAACCCAGCATAAGTACACCGTCCCCAGAGGCAACAGGAACCGGTCGCCGCTTAGGTGGCAGGTTGCGCAACACCTTGACGCCCTAACCAGCACAATACCAGTCCCTACCCAGGGCCAAACAAGGGCCCCAAGCCCCAGCTGGCCCCAAGGGCGAGGCAAAGGCCGAGCAGCAAGAACCTCTACGGGAATGGTTCCCCGAACGCCCCAGGGAAGATAACCATGTCACGCAAGGGCAGTACTCACAGGGCACTTAAGGAAGGAAGCCCCTAAGCGCATGCAGCCCTGGTACTGATGAGGAACATCTGGCCACCGCACAACACAACACACGGCAGTGAACGCCACACAAGGCAAACACCGCCTAGGAAACTGAGGCCAGAGAAGCGTCTATCCCGGCTGACATTATCTTATGAACTGATGCTAGGCAGCCGGCGCGGTGAGGTCTGGGGCTCCCCCTCCCGCCTCTCGGGGTGGGGAGGGCTGCGCGGACAAACGGCACGGCAGTAAAGTGTGACATTTGCTTGTTTGCTTATTTCCTTGTGATAGTAGGGAGTTTCTACCTCTCTGTTCATTTTTTTTATTTAGTTTTTTACCATGTGGGGTTTGTTTTGTTATGCCTACCTTTCTGGGTGCTTAACCCCGGTCGATGGCAGATAAGGAAAACCCCAACAACAAAGAGGTTTTCCAGGGCCATTGCTCCCTGAAACCTCTCTGAAGGGGCCAGGTTCTGGTGCTGTTCCCTGGTAGGTCTGAACTCCTTAGCTAATGTCCCGGTCAAATGTAACATACATTTAGCCCGATAAGCTCCAGGGAGCCATAGGGGCTCCCCACAGAAAACAGGTGCTGACTCAGCGTGCATCCCAGACGGTCTGGTGCTCCCAGCCGTCAAGCAGGAGTGGCCACAAAGAGATAATTACCTAATTATTTCAATGTCTCTGATTGATTTTCGTAGTTTTTTTTTGCTGTAATATTATTCAATGGTGTGTAGTGTGATATATTTATATAATAAAATGAGTGAATTATCACTGTACTCAAAATTATGGTGTGCATATTGTTGATTGAATTATTATGTTCATCAAACAGTGAACAAATATTTTATGAGTTATTACACTATATACACAGGTTATATATATAAGTATCTGCATGTTTTGATCACCATAACGAACCACTAAGTTGGTATTATGAGTCAAAAAGCAACGAGGAGTGTCCGCCATACACCAGCCAGCCACTCACTGCCACTCACTTCCTCAACACCTCACTCGCCCACATTCTCCTCCCACCATACTGTTTTTACTTTTATTCACTATGTACAGACGTTATATATAAATATCTACATTCGTGCTCACTATAACGAACCACTAAGTTGGCGTGCTGAGTGGCAGTGGCAGCCAGTTACAGCCCGCCACTGGCTGCTACTTCCTCCCTCCCTCATCTCACCTGACTCACCCACATTCTCCTCCCACAATACTGTTTTTGCTTTTATTCACTATATACAAATGTTATATATAGGTATCTACATGTTTTGTTCACCACAACTGTACAACTAAGTTGATATAGTTAGTTCAGGCACTAAGAGAAGTCGCTACACACAGTCAGCTAGCGGCTGCCTCCCTCACACATTCAAGGTCAGGCACATTAAAATTTCACCCCCAACAATACTGTTTGTGGTGTTATTACCCTATATACAGACATTATATATAAGTATCTACATGTTTTGTTCACCATAACTGTTCAAATAAGCCGATATAATGCCCAAAGAGAATAGTGGCCACCCCTACCAACATGACAAATCATGCAGATGTTGCCACCCCCATCACGAAAATGGCTTCTCCCCCTGTTATTACACTGTATATACACGTTATATATAAGTATCTACATTTGTGTTCACCATAACAAACCACTAAGTTGGTATACTGAGTGGAGTGGCAGTCTGCCACTGACTGCCACTCCCTCTCTCCCTCACCTCACCTGACTTGCCACCATTCTCCTCCCACCATACTATTTTTGCTTTTATATACAGACATTATATAAAAGTATCTGCATATTTTGTTTACCATAGCGAACAACTAAGCTGGTATAGTGAGTCCAGACAGTAAAAGGTGGTCACACAGAGTCAGCAGACAACGCTACCTCCCTCCCCACCAAGATTACTCCTCCCACTACAGCGCTAATTATCACAACAATCCTGCTATTATCAGAATCCTGGTCATTTTTATCACAGTCAGGGGTCTTCTGTAATAATATCATCGCTAAATAATAGCATGAACATATATATTATGGCATTTTTAGACGATGCTGTGGTCACAAGCTGAACAGCAGTGTTGTGAGCTCATACTGGGTGCGTCAGGCTTGGTGGCTCACTCAATACTGAGGCCCTCGCACCAGGGAATTTGACCCACCATTTAACCCTTACACTGCTCAGGGGTCCTGGGCACATTTACACCCCTGTGCGCAAGAAAAAAAAAATTCCAAAATTTTTTTTCGTCTTCTAAACATGTTAATTTGAGTCCCCTGAGCACGGGAAAAATAATAACAAAATTCTACTATGCATACCAATGACACAATTGAGCCGAGAAGTTGGCCGATGACATCACAGAACGTGAGCGCTTGAGGCTGCTGCGTCAGCCAGCTGTCACTCACGGCCGCTCTCGCGGCCCGAGTTGCCGCGAATTTATTTTCGCGGAATTATTTACAGTATTTTTGGGTTATTTTACTCAAATTTTTTTCGCTAGTATTGTTCCAATTATTAGCAATAGACGTTGTATTATAATAAAAATGGTCTAAACTCAATAGGCGCTCACATATTAGTGTCACAAGTATGCCCACCAAAATGGTATAATTTACAGGAAATATTCAATGTATTTGGGTTTTTTCAAAATAAACACAAAAAATAACTTGATATGTACATTTATTTACCAAAGAATTACACATTTAGTACTCCTGGAGACTGTGATACTGTGCGAAACAGTCGATATGGCACAGAGGGACGGCACACGCTTCGCACCATGTCAACACCAATTTACGTTTCTGTGGCCTCAATTTGGTACTGGAACACACAACACACCGACGCTGGCCTGCTGCACGAGCTCCAGTTGGTGGTAATTTCTTGATTTGGTGCATCAGAAAGGCCTCCCTGTAAGCGAGCCTGGGTGCAGGAGCATGGTTCAATATTGGGTCTCGAATGGGTCTTTGTATGCCAGGTGTGTCCTTGCCAAATTTACCTAGCAACTGTTTCACAACTTGAAAACTAAACGAACGGAAATATGGTTTTCTACCTGTCTTTACAAGAAACATGTTGTAACTGTTCAGCATTGTTACGTCAATTAGGTGGAAAATAATTTTCTTCGTCCACTTCACAGTCTTCCGTACACACTCTACAGCACCCACCATCATGTCACATTTATCAACTAAACGCATGTTGATGTTGTAGTCCATCACACAATCTGGCTTATATATTATTTGCTTTGTTGTTCTGTTCACCTTGCCACTGTCCACCATTGTACCAGGGTGAATGGTGGTCAACATGCTCACTTCACGTCTGTCTTTCCACCGCACTGAAAGCATTGCACCACTTTTTCTTACCTCGCAATCACCTACTTGCATAGCAGTGTCAAACACAGGCATTTCCTTTCGTTTTGGCTTTACTGTTCCACACACTCCAGTCTTATTATCAAGCAAGAATTTCGTTAACAAGGGACTGGTATAATAGTTATCTGTGTACAATATGTGGCCATTGTTCAGATATGGTGCAAGCAGTGACTTCACCACACTACCTGAGAAGCCATGTTCGTCATTAGCAGGAATATCTACATTTGTGGCTGAATAAAGTATCATGTGTAACACCATTCCTGATTCACAGTCACAGAGCACAAAGAATTTCAGTCCAAATGGTGACGTTTTGAGGGAATATACTGCTTGAAGGCAGCACGTCCTTTGAAAAGCACAAGGGATTCATCAATAACCAGCTTCTGAGCTGGTACGTAGTAATCTCGGAACTTTCCAATCAGGTCATTTAGCACGTGCCTCACCCTCCAAAGCCTATCATCCTGTGTCTCGTCTGCATTATTTGCAAAATGAATGCACCGTAGGATCAACAGAAATCTGTCTCGGGACATATATTTCCCGAACAATGGGTTGGAACAGCGTTGTCTTTGCTCCAATAATCTGAAATTACGTGTTTCACACAATTTTCATCAACATGCAAATTGCGAAAAAACACATACATTTCACCAACAGTTGTCTCTTTCCAACGCTGTAGTCGTGAAAATTCTGTAACTTCCTCAAGTTCAATGAGATCGGCCGCAAGTCTGTTCGTTTCATGAACAATGTGTCCATGAGCGGCTCATCGAAATATGCAATAAAAAAGTCACTTTCACACATTTCGTCACCAGTATCAGGGAAAAGATCTGTAATTCCCACATCTCTGTTGTCAAAGTCGGGAATTTGTGGTACAAAATCTTCCCATCACTCCACACACACAAATCTGCTGCCTTCCGAGCCATTAGCTGCACGACGGCGAGGAATCCGGGGACCAGGAGCTGAAGCAGGCATTGTAACAGTAGGGGCAGGAACGGTAGATGAGGTAAAAGATCTGGAACATGAGGGAATTTGTTCCTCATTGTCGCCATATTGTCCCATGCGGCGGCGCTTGGCTGGGCGGGTAGCTGATGCGGCGAAACTTGTACTGGCACTAACAGCCGGGGTAAAACTATTCTCAGATTCTTCATCACTAAAACCTGAGAAAGATTCACTTGTTTCTGAATCGTTGATCATATCATAAACGTGTAGTGGTATAGATGAACGACGTGCTTGGGCGCGAGGTGGTGTTGAGTGGTGTTGAGTAGTATCCTCGTGAGGCATCCTCACCCTCGTGGCACCCACATGTTCACCCTCACTATCCGTTGTTTCGATTTCTTCTGGCTGGGTATATCTTCATCTATATCAGAGTCGTCAATATCAGACTCGTCAACGTCCTTGAACAATTCATCTGCAATTTCGTCTTCGGTCAAAGACTGTGCGGCGCGGGTGCTAAGCGAGGTCGCACGCTGGGTCGTGATGCGCTCGCCATGGTGTCTGGCCACTAACTAAGGCCTGTGAAACAAAGGAGGCCTGCTCTAGATTTTTTTCAAAATGGCGTCTGTTTACAATAGCCCGTGGCTATGGGATGGGTGACCCCCTTTACACCGCGGGACGTTTGAATCGTGCCTGGCACCCTGGCGTATATATACGCCATGCGCACGGTCAGACATGTTACTCATGGCGTATATATACGCCATGCGCAGTTTAAGGGTTAAAAAAAAATGGGATTGTTTACAAGAGCCTGATGAAGGTTGG
>WNGS01165751.1:2219343-2264644 GCA_020271785.1 Procambarus virginalis
GGAAAATTGGAGAAGAACGTGCCAAGAATTGACCTGGAGGTCCAGGGCCACCATCCAGGCATCCGGCCCCAACAGAAGCCGGACCGGAGACAACAGTCCTCCGATGAGGGCATAGAATCCAGAGGGCAGACTGAAGAAGTCCAGAAGAACCGCAGATTCGCCAGGCCCGTGTCTGCATAGAGCAGACGGGAACCCCAGAAGGATGGGGCGGATCGACCAAGTCCAATGCACCCACTAAGATGACATGACGAAGCGCAGGGGAAGAAGCCCACCCCGCAAGCCCTGAACCCCCCAAAGGGGGAGAAGCTGTCTGCAGCCGCCATCAGAGGCCGGAAGACAACCAAAAGTGCCCACTAACTGCGGGACCATACGAGAGTCAACAGAGCAAGCTGCTCCCCCAACACCCCGTCAACTGAGAAGGGAACAGAGCCCCTTCCGAAAGAAAAAGTATACACACATGTATATACATATATACATATATATTATGTACATATATATATATATATATATATATATATATATATATATATATATATATATATATATATATATATATATATATATATATATATACATACACAAAATACACACACACAAGGTGTATTACACACAAGTGCATATGCACATACACATGTGCACACACAAGGGGACACAGGTGGAAACTGAGTGCCCAAATGAGCCACAGAGATATTAGAAAGAACTTTTTTAGTGTCAGATTGGTTGACAAATGGAATGCATTAGGAAGTGATGTGGTGGAGGCTGACTCCATACACAGTTTCAAGTGTAGATATGATAGAGCCCAATAGGCTCAGGAATCTGTACACATGTTGATTGACTGTTGAGAGGCGGGACCAAAGAGCCAGAGCTCAAACCCCGCAAACACAACTAGGTGAGTACAGTGTACACATGTACATGTACATGTGTACACACACACACATACACGTGAAAAGAAAATTACAAGCCGCCGACCAGTGGGCAGAGAGTACCACGCCGGCCAGGCGAAGAAGGCACAAAACTGCATCAAAAGGCCCACCTCGACAACAAAACCCCAAAGTCCCAGCACGACCACAGAACATGCCAAGACCCAAAAGATCAGTCTGCAAGCCAGGAAGGCCCCGGAACCCCAGAAGACAGAACCGGGTCACACACAAGAAAACAAAGCCCCCTGAACCCACAAAGGGGCCCAAGAGGACGAAACCTCCAGAATGAAACCAAACAATCCAAAAGAACTCGGAATCGAACCAGGGGGAGTTCAAATCACCACATTTGCCGGCGGCGATACACCACAGAAAGGCAAAGCACAGCACCCAGACAGGACCCCCAGGGAATGGTCAAAACAGACCGAAAACCGAGGGACAAGGTGTGGGATTAAGCATAAACAGACAGGGACACTTGAGCCCAAACCCTAGGGCCCAGACCCAAAACAGACAAAACAAAAAACCTGGTGTAAAATCAACACTCAAACGTTCCCAGAGGAACAGAAAACGGGCAGAAAACACCAGAAATGCAAAGAAATGACAACAAGAGAATAAAACCCCCGAAAAAGGTTTAAAAACTCACCCAAGACGCTCGCTTGCACACCCAGGCACATGTAAACAAACTGCAACACCGCCCTGGTGACCACGCCGGAAAACCGGGCAGAAGAAAATGGCCACCAGAACAGAGGGCTGTGACCGACGCAAAAGATATGAAAACACGCCAGCAAAAGTGGGAAACAAGCAGACTGGATGGGTGAAAACTCTGCCCAGAAGCAGAAAACCCAGGCAGTGGCAAACAGCCACTGTTTGCTGTGCTGGTGAAAGAACACCTAAAGGTGAAGGAAATTATGACTGCCAATCCACAAGAAGTTGACATAATAGGACTAGAGATCTGCCATGAAGATGATAAACTAATGATCATAAATGCATATAGTCCACCACCAGATCATAAATGCATATAGTCCACCACCAAGCAGCACATGGTCAAATGAGGAGCTAGATAGTAAACGAGAAGGATTTTATAACAATAATGAGAGAGATTATAGCGAGAGCGGATAACGATAGGTCACGACTGTTGATAGTCGGTGACTTCAACTTGAAATCCATAGACTGGGAAGCATATAAGCTAAAACAGAAGATTTTTTGGACCTGTAGATTTGTAGACCTCATCCTGGAAACATTCTTGTATCAACATGTTAAACAAGCTACGAGGATGAGGGAAGGGACGTTCCCTCCATGCTAGATTTGATACTTACCAGGAAGGAGGAAGAGTTATTTGACATTCAGTACCTTCCTCCCTTGGGTAAAAGTGACCATGTCTTTTTAGGAATAAAGTATGCAATGCGCTATAATCTGGAAGAAAATAAGGAGGTTGAAGCAGTTGAAAAACCTGACTTCAGGAGAGGACATTATGGCGACCTTAGAAATTTTTTTTAGTGAGTCTAATTGAACAGACTTGTTGCTAGGCAAGGAAGTGAATGTGATGCATGTCAAGTTTTGTGAAATATATGATAAAGGCACAAACAAATTCATACCAAAACAGAGATGCAGAACTAGGAAACAGGATTGGTTCAATAGAAATTGCGAGAGGGCCAGAGACCAAAAGACACAAAAATGAAATCAATACAGGAAGAGGCCAAACCCCCAAACATACCAACGATACAAAATGCGAGAAACAACTACACAGCAGTGAGAAGAGAACAGAAAGAAATTTTGAAAAATGGATTGCAGACAAATGTAAAACAGAACCAGGTCTATTCTATAAATTCATAAACAACAAATTGCAGGTAAAGGATAATATTCAGAGGTTGAAAATGGGAAATAGATTCACGAAAATGAAAAGGAATGTGTGAAACACTAAACGAAAAGTTCCAAAGTGTGTTTGTACAAAACGAAAACTTTAGGGAACCAGACACAATAAGAATTCCAGAGAACAACATAGAGCACATAGAGGTGTCTAGAGACAAGTGGAAAAAATGCTAAAGGAGCTAAGTAAGAACAAAGCAGTTGGTCCAGATGGAGTTTCACCATGGGTTCTGAGAGAATGTGCACCTGAGTTCAGCATTCCACTTCAACTGATTTTTCAGGCATCCCTGTGTACAGGAGTTGTAGCTGATGTGTGGGAAAAGGCTAACATAGTTCCAATCTACAAAAGTGGAAGCAGGGAAGACCCCCTTAATTATAGACCTGTATCATTGACAAGTGTAATAGTCAAAATATTGGAAAAATAATTAAAACTAAATGGGTAGAACACCTGGAGGAAAACGATATAATATCAGACAGACAGTATGGTTTTCGATCTGGAAGATCCTGTGTAACGAACTTACTCAGTTTTTATGATCGAGCCTCAGAGTATTTACAGGAAAGAGATGGTTGAGTTGACTGCAACTATCTGGACCTAAAAAAGGCTTTCGACAGAGTTCCCCAAAGAGGTTGTTCTGGAAACTGGAACATATTGGAGAAGTGACAGGTAAGCTACTAACATGGATGAAAAATTTCCTGACAGAAAAATGAGGGCCGTAATCAGAGGCAAGGTATCGGATTGGAGGAATGTCACGAGTGGAGTACCACAGGGTTCAGTTCTTGCACCGGTAATGTTCATTGTCTACATAAATGATCTCCAGAGGGATTACAGAATTACATGACATGTTTGCTGATGATTGCTAAGATNCTGAGCCTATGGGCTCTATCATATCTACACTTGAAACTGTGTATGGAGTCAGCCTCCACCACATCGCTTCCTAATGCATTCCATTTGTCAACCACTATGACACTAAAAAGTTCTTTCTAATATCTGTGGTTCATTGGGCACTCAGTTTCCACCTGTGTCCCCTTGTGCGTTGCCCCTTGTGTTAAACGCCTGTCTTTATCAACCCTGTCGATTCCCCTGAGAATCTTGAAAGTGGTGATCATGTCCCCCCTAACTCTTCTGTCTTCCAACGAAGTGAGGTTCAATTCCGTAGTCTCTCCTCGTAGCTCATACCTCTCAGCTCGGGTACTAGTCTGGTGGCAAACCTTTGAACTTCTCCAGTTTAGTTATGCTTGACTAGATATGGACTCCATGCTGGAGCCGCATACTCCAGGATGGTCTGACATATGTGGTATAATGTTCTGAAAGATTCCTTACACAAGGTTCTAAAGGCCGTTCTTATGTTAGCCAACCTGGCATATGCTGCTGATGTTATCCTCTTGATATGAGCTTCAGGGGACAGGTCTGGCGTGATATCAACCCCCAGGTCTTTCTCTCTCTCTCGACTCTTGAAGTATTTCATCCCCCAAGTGATACCTTGTATCTGGTCTCCTGCTTCCTACCCCTATCTTCATTACATTACATTTGCTTGGGTTAAACTCTAACAGCCATTTGTTCAACCATTCCTGCAGCTTGTCCAGGTCTTCTTGAAGCCTCAAACTGTCCTCCTCTGTCTTAATCCTTCTCATAGTTTTGGCGTCGTCAGCAAACATTGAGAGGAATGAGTCTATACCCTCTGGGAGATCATTTACGTATATCAGGAACAGGATAGGTCCAAGCACAGAGCCCTGTGGGACTCCACTGGTGACTTCACGCCATTCTGAGATCTCACCCCTCACTGTAAACTCTCTGCTTCCTATTGCTTAGGTACTCCCTTATCCACTGGAGCGCCCTACCAGTACTCCTGCCTGTTTCTCCAGCTTGGAGTAACTGGTAGGGCGCTCCAGTGGATAAGGGAGAACCTAAGCAATAGGAAGCAGAGAGTACAGTGAGGGGTGAGATCTCAGAATGGCATGAAGTCACCAGTAGAGTCCCACAGGGCTCTGTGCTTGGACCTATCCTGTTCCTGATATACATAAATGATCTCCCAGAGGGTATAGACTCATTCCTCTCAATGTTTGCTGACGCCGCCAAAATTATGAGAAGGACTAAGACAGAGGAGGACAGTTTGAGGCTTCAAGAAGACCTGGACAAGCTAAGTAAGCCCGTATTGTGTCCAAACAGTAGTGGCCACCATACACTGCATGAGAAATCACACAGCAGACAGCAGACGATGCTACGATACGACGTCACCTCCCTCACCAAAATAGCTCGTATGGGCAATAGCAGCTGCTTTGTTCTTATGTTCTTATGTTTTTAGCTCCTCTCAACATACTCCTGTTGCTGTTATTACACTATATACACACACACACTGTAAATACCCATGTACATGTGTGTTCCCCATAGCAAACCACGAAGCTAGTATGGTGAGCAAAACAAGAGTGGCTGCCACACAGTGAGGCTACCTCAATTCTCTCCCTTCCTCCCTCACCAAAATTCCTCCTTCCACAATACTACGCACAACGCTAATTATAACCACAATCCTGATCACTAATTTCTGTAAATGAATAATTGACCACAAGTTTATTTTGAAAAGGAACTAAGAAGTCGTTTGAAGATTTTTAGATGGACGAAATAATGCTTTGGTGCTGTGGCTAGCGCTGTCAACATTGTGAACAGCATTGA
This sequence comes from Procambarus virginalis, assembly GCA_020271785.1. Lineage (NCBI taxonomy): Eukaryota > Metazoa > Arthropoda > Malacostraca > Decapoda > Cambaridae > Procambarus > Procambarus virginalis. Next base: position 2,224,795 of record WNGS01165751.1, read on the forward strand.
ATCACTGATATTTGAACATCGTACCCAGTCATTATCCCACTCAGGCTCTTCTATAATACAATCATGGCTAAATAATACAGGTTATATATATTTTGACATTATTAGGTGATGCTTGGGCACGCTGAACAGCAGAGCTGTGCGCTCATGCTGCGAGCGCCAGCCTTGGTTGCTCACTCACTACCGAGGCTCCACACCCGGGAATGTGGACCATGATTTTTTTTTAAAGATGGCGTCTGTTTACAAGAGCCCTGAGGAAGCTGATGTGAACCCCATGTATCCGTGGGAGTTTTGAATAGAACATGAAAAATAAAAACACCAGGAGGCGCGTTGCGCACCCGAAGCCTGGGCCTGCAGGTGCGTTGCGCAGTTAAAGGGTTAATGAATTCTGACAAGAAAGGGATCTAGGGGTGGTTCTAGATAGAAAAACTGTCACCTGAGGACCACATTAAGAACATGTGCAAGGAGCCATGCTACCTTTCTAACCTCAGAATTGCTTTTAAAAACATGGATGGAGAAATACTAAAGAAATTGTTCACGACTTTTGTTAGACCAAAGCTGGAATATGCAGCGGTTGTATGGTGCCCATATCTTAAGAAGCACATCTAAACTGGAAAAGGTGCAACGACATGCCACTAAGTGGCTCCTAGAACTGAAGGACAAGAGCTACGAGGAGAGGTTAGAGGTATTAATATGCCAAACTAGAAGATAGAAGAATAAGAGGCGATATGATCACTACGTTCAAAATAGTAACAGGAATCGATAAATTGATAGGGAAAAATTCCTGAGACCGGGAAATTCAAGAACAGGAGGTCATAGATTTAAACTAACGACACAAAGCTGCCGGAGAAATATAAGAAAATTCACTTTTGTAAACAGAGTGGTAGAAGGTTGGAACAAGTTAGGTGAGACGGTGGTGGATGCCAAAACCGTCAGTAAGTTCAAAGCATTATATGACAAAGAGTGCTAGGGAGACAGGACACCACGAGCGTAGCTCTCATCCTGTAACTACACTTAGGTAATTACATAATGTCCTCTCCTTAAGTCAGGTTTGTCAACTGCTTCAACCTCCTTATTTTCTTCCAGATTATAATGCATTGCATACTTTATTCCCAAAAACACATGGTCACTTTTACCCAAGGGAGGAAGGTACTGAATGCCAAATATTTCTTCCTCCTTCCTGGTAAGTATCATATCTAGCATGGAGGGAACGTCCCCTTCCCTCAGCCTCATAGCTTGTTTAACATATTGATACAAGAATGTTTCCAGGATGAGGTCTACAAATTTACAGGTCCAAAAATCTTCTGTTTTAGCTTCATATGCTTCCCAGTCTATGGATTTCAAGTTGAAGTCGTTGACTATCAACAATCGTAATCTACTGTTATCCGCTCTTGCTATAATCTCTCTCATTATTGTTATAAGACCTTCTCGTTTACTATCTAGCTCCTCCTTTGACCATGCGCTGCTTGGGGGTGGATTAGATGCATTTATGCTCATTAGTTTATCATCCTCATGGCAGATCTCTAGTGCTATTATGTCAACTTCTTGTGGATTGGCAGTCATTATTTCGTTCACCTTTAGGTGTTCTTTCACCAGCACAGCAACGCCACCGCCTTTCCTAATTTTTCTGTCCCGTCTCCAAATTGAGTAGCCCCTTGGGAATATGACCCCGTTTAAAATAACATCTTCAAGTTTTGTTTTCTTGAATGCAACAATGTCTGGTGTCTGCAGCTGTATTACATCACTTAACTCCAGCATCTTCGATCTCACTTCATCTATGTTGGTGTATGCAATCTTCAGGAACTTGTTCCCCCCTCTCCTTATTCTTCACTCCCCCTCTCTCTAATGATTTTGTTGGTTTGCCTTTATGTACCACTTTACTGGTTTGCCTACACTTATCACTTTGTAGCAAAAAGAATTGATTTCTTCTTCATTCCTGCTCTCATTTAAACGTTTTGGTTAAACGTTTATAAGTTATATATATATATATGCTATATTATATTATATAAGTTTATAAGTGGTTAATGTTTTGAAACTACTGACAGTCTAGGCCTCAACCACCTTCTCACCTAACTTGTTCCAACCGTCTACCACTTTGTGTATGTGTGTGTGTTCTCACCTAGTTGTACTCGCCTGATTGTTCTTGCGGGGGTTGAGCTTCGACTCTCTGGTCCTGCCTCTCAACCGTCAATCTACTGGTTTACAGATTCCTGAGCTTCTCGAGCACCATCATATATATATTTGAAACTGTTTATGGAGTCACCCTCCACCACATCACTTCCTAGTGCATTTCATTTACTAACTATTCTGACACTGAAAAAGATTTTTCTAATATATGTGTGTTAGTGGCTTTGCAAGAATGTAAAAATACCAATTTTATGTAATCTCACAAACCCATTGTACCTTCTTGTGAATAAATTATTATTATTATTAATATTATTATTATTGTTATTATTATTATTATCTTTGTATCATTCCATGATCATATGTGGAGAAACATCTGGACGCTTGGTGAGTACCATTATTTATTGTTGCTGTATTACCAGTATTCTGTATTTTATTTAAACTATCTAGTGAAATAATAATGTATTGTTACATACTTTTGTACATAAAATTATTGTTTTTCAAGCCTGGATTTAAATTCGACTACTTATCCAGATCGTAATTGGGCCTGATGTGTAAGGAAGAGAGAATGTTGAGTGTGTGGCCACCATACAACTGCTGCATATTACAATTTTGGTCACACAAAATTCTTGAACAGTTTCTTTAGAATTTCACCACAAATATAATTAAAAGTTATTTTGAAGATGTAAAGCAAAACATATGCTCCTCGCACAATGTCCTTTATGTGTTTGTCAAGTGACAGCGTACTATCCAGAACCAACCCTAGATCTCTTTGTTAGAGTTCTTTAGGTCCTTTCCACATAATTTGTAGTTTGTATGTGGTTTATTTTCTCTGATTCCACATTCCATAAAATGACATTTCTTCACATTTAATTCCATTTGCCACATGGTGCTCCAAGCACTTATTTTATCTAGGTCACTTTGAAGGGCATGACAAGTGTTTACATCTCCCATCTTTTTTAATAGCTTATTTCCTCTTAATAAACTGAACATCAGCAAACATGTTCATATAACTCTGTACTTATTCTGGTAGATCATTTATGCAGACAATGAACAGTACTGGTGCAAGAACTGAACCCTGTGGTACTCCACTACTAGCACTCCTCCAGTCACATATGTGCCGTAATAAAAAAAAATGAGGGCCGTAATCAGAGGCAAGGTATCGGATTGGAGGAATGTCACGAGTGGAGTACCACAGGGTAATAATAGCTAAATAAAAGTTAAATAAAGTTTAAATAAAGTTTTTTAAATAAAAAATTAAATTTTAAATTAAAGTTTTAAATAAGTTTTTTAAAGTTTAAATATTTAACTACAGTTAAATAGAGTGGTAGACGGTTGGAACAAGTTAAGTGAGAAGGTGGTGGAGGCCAAAACCGTCAGTAGTTTCAAAGCGTTATATGACAAAGAGTGCTGGGAAGACGGGACACCACGAGCGTAGCTCTCATCCTGTAACTACACTTAGGTAATTACAGGGTTCAGTTCTTGCACCAGTGATGTTCATTGTCTACATAACAATCTACCAGTGGGAATACAGAATTACATGAACATGTTTGCTGATGATGCTAAGATAATAGGGAAGATAAGAAACCTAGATGATTGTCATGCCCTTCAATAAGACCTGTACAAAATAAGTATATGGAGCAACACTTGGCAAATGGAATTTAATGTGAATAAATGCCATGTTATGGAATGTGGAATTGGAGAACATAGACCCCACACAACCTATAAATTATGTAAGAAATCTTTAAAGAATTCTGACAAAGAAAGCGATCTAGGGGTGGTTCTAGATAGAAAACTGTCACCTGTGGACCACATTAAGAACATTGTGTGAGGAGCCTAGGCTACACTTTCTAACCTCAGAATTGCTTTTAAATACATGGATGGAGAAAAGTGACATGGATGGAAAAATACATGGATGGAGAACAACTAAAGAAATTGTTCACGACTTTTATTAGACCAAAGCTGGAATATGCAGCGGTTGTATGGTGCCCATATCTTAAGAAGCACATCAACAAACTGGAAAAGGTGCAACGACATGCCTAGCTCCCAGAACTGAAGGACAAGAGCTACGAGGAGAGGTTAGAGGCATTAAATATGCAAAAACTAGAAGATAGAAGAAAAAGAGGCGATATGATCACTACGTTCAAAATAGCAACAGGAACCGATAAAATTGATAGGGAAGAATTCCTGAGACCGGGAACTTCAAGAACAAGAGGTCATAGATTTAAACTAACGAAACAAAGCTGCCGGAGAAATATACGAAAATTCACTTTTGTAAACAGACTGGTAGACGGTTGGAACAAGTTAAGTGAGAGGGTAGTGGAGGCCAAAACCGTCAGTAATTTCAAAGCATTATATGACAAAGAGTGCTGGGGAGACGGGACACCACGAGCGTAGCTCTCATCCTGTAACTACACTTAAGTAATTATATATTGCCTCTGATTACTGCCCTCATCTTTCTGCCAGTTAGGATTTTTTTCATTCATTACAGCAGGCTCCCTGTCAGTGATATTCGAATGAATGTTTTAGCTGCTAAAGAAAACAGATTTGAAATTAAATTCCTATGGATACCATCACATGTTGGCATCTCAAGGCATGACACTGTTGATATGCTTGCAAAGACAGCCTGTAGAAAACCAGTTGTAGAAATTGATATGGGTATTTCATTAGCAGTGACCTCGGTTGTTCAACGTCCTCCCAGCAAGCATAAGAAATATTGCTGGAACAACCGTGGATATCTTCAAGAGGAAACTAGATTTATTCCTCCAAGGAGTGCCGGACGAACCGGGCTGTGGTGGGTATGTGGGCCTGCGGGCCGCTCCAAGCAACAGCCTAGTGGACCAAACTCTCACAAGTCAAGCCTGGCCTCGGGCCGGGCTTGGGGAGTAGAAGAACTCCCAGAACCCCATCAACCAGGTATCAACCAGGTAAAGAGAATACTTAAACAAATATCTAATGAAGATCTCACCGACCTAACAAATTCACAAAGACCTGAAAGTTGTAGCATTAAATATTATGATAGATATCGTGAGGAAACATTCACATATGGGACTAATAGAACAAGAACCCGGCAATGTGATGTTATAGTGGCCAGAATACGCCTGGGATATAGCATATCTGGCAACTTTCTCAAAACCCAAATGTCGAGTACACTATGTGTCAACTTTGTGAAAGAGAAAACATGCACTCTCTTGAACATTATATTGTAGAATGTCCCATACTGGCTGACTTTCGCCCTCCTGGGCTAAGGTATGCTGAACTCTGTAATTACTATATGAGTACTGGAACACTTGATGATATATTGGACTTGTACCCAAGATTGACCATGTAATAGATTAATTATACAATGTATATGATGTAACTATATAACCTGAGCTTGTAAAAGCACCTTAATCACCTTCAGTGATTAAGTGCTTAATTGCACACTAGTTTCTTTATCAGCTATCTCACCCTGTCAGAGTGAATGAGATAAATGTCTTTGAATGCATGTGTGTAATTACCTAAGTGTAATTACCTAAGTGTAATTACCTAAGTGTAATTACCTAAGTGTAATTACCTAAGTGTAGTTACAGGATGAGAGCTACGCTCGTGGTGTCCCGTCTTCCCAGCACTCTTTGTCATATAACGCTTTGAAACTACTGACGGTCTTGGCCTCCACCACCTTCTCCCCCAACTTGTTCCAACCGTCTACCACTCTGTTTGCGAAAGTGAATTTTCTTATATTTCTTCGGCATCTGTGTTTAGCCAGTTTATATCTATGACCTCTTGTTCTTGAAGTTCCAGGTCTCAGGAAATCTTTCCTGTCGATTTTATCAATTCCTGTTACTATTTTGTATGTAGTGATCATATCACCTCTTTTTCTTCTGTCTTCTAGTTTTGGCATATTTAATGCTTCTAACCTTTCCTCGTAGCTCTTACCCTTCAGTTCTGGGAGCCACTTAGTAGCATGTCTTTGCACCTTTTCAGTTTGTTGATGTGCTTCTTAAGATATGGGCACCAAACAACAGCTGCATATTCTAGCTTTGGCCTAACAAAAGTCATGAACAATTTCTTTAGTATATCCCCATCCATGTATTTAAAAGCAATTCTGAAGTTAGAAAGCATAGCATAGGCTCCTTGCACAATATTCTTTATGTGGTCTTCAGGTGATAGTTTTTTATCTAGAACCACCCCTAGATCTCTTTCTTTATCAGAGTTCTTTAAAGATTTCTCACATAATATATAGGTTGTGTGGGGTCTATGTTCTCCTATTCCACATTCCATAACATGACATTTATTAACATTAAATTCCATTTGCCAAGTGGTGCTCCATATACTTATTTTATCCAGGTCTTCTTGAAGGGCATGACAATCATCTAAATTTCTTATCCTTCCTATTATCTTAGCATCATCAGCAAACATGTTCATATAATTCTGTATACCAACTGGTAGATCATTTATGTAGACAATAAACATCACTGGTGCAAGAACTGAACCCTGTGGTACTCCACTTGTGACATTTCTCCAGTCCGATACATTGCCTCTGATCACAGCCCTCATTTTTCTATCAGTCAGAAAGTTTTTCATCCATGTTAGAAGCGTACCTGTCACTCCTCCAATATTTTCCAGTTTCCAGAACAACCTCTTATGTGGAACTCTGTCGAAAGCCTTTTTTAGGTCCAGATAGATGCAGTCAGCCCAACCATCTCTTTCCTGTAATATCTCTGTTGCTCGATCATAAAAACTGAGTAAATTCGATACACAGGATCTACCAGATCGAAAACCATACTGTCTGTCTGATATTATATCATTTCTCTCCAGGTGTGCTACCCATTTAGTTTTAATTATTTTTTCCAATATTTTGACTATTACACTTGTCAATGATACCGGTCTATAATTAAGGGGGTCTTCCCTGCTTCCACTCTTGTAAATTGGAACTATGTTAGCCTTTTTCCACACATCAGCTACAACTCCTGTAAACAGGGATGCCTGAAAGATCAGTTGAAGAGGGATGCTGAGCTCAGGTGCACATTCTCTCAGAACCCATGGTGAAACTCCATCTGGACCAACTGCTTTGTTCTTATTTAGCTATATGTGTATATATGTATATATGTACATGTGTGTGTGTATGCATATTTATGGGTATAAAGTATATATGGAAGCTGATCAGAATTACATTTCACCTTTGTAAATGTACATTAATGACACTGTGTAGAAGACACATCGAACACTTTATGTAAGGCATACATAAATCTGTGTATATATGTATTTACGTATATAGGTTAGCTTAGCATTTTAAAAGCACCGCCTCACCTTCAGTGGTTGATTGTTCAATAAACCCTTGAAATATATGTTTAACACATCTCTAACCCTGTCCATGGAGGACAGAAGAAAATGTATATATGCTGGTTAGCATTGTAAATGTGTGGCCACGTCTGTGGTAAAAATAATAATAAAAAAAAAAAAAAAAAAAAAACTCCAGCATGTTCCAGTTTCCAAAACAACCTCTTGTGGAGGACCCTGTCAAAGCCATTTTTAGGTCCAGTAATTACCTAAGTGTAGTTACAGGATGAGAGCTATGCTCGTGGTGTCCTGTCTTTCCATTACTCCTAATTTTTTTTTAAATCTTAATTCCAATGTATACAGTATACAGTATTCCAGTATATTCCAGTATACAGTAATTCCAGTATAAAGTATATGTATGCACTCACCTAGTTGTGTTTGCTGGGGGGTGGGTATGTATGTATGTATGTATGTATGTATGTATGTACATGTATATGTATTTACGGGCACAGGGACCTCCAACCCGGAGACCGCCGTGGTTGGGGCCGGAGAAGAACCACCCCATCAAGGGCATGACGACCCCAGCCTCCTGAAGCAGAGCCTGGGCCGCACGGCCCTCGGGAGATGGACGTCCCGGTCCCCGCACCTACGGGTTTCAGACAAGGATCGTCACAGCCCCTTTTCACCCGAGGCGCCCCCTCCTTCAAGACCAAGTAGAAGGAAGAGTGATATTATTAAATATTTACAATTATTATTATAATATTATCATCATAATAATTATTGTATTTAATAATTATCAGACAAGGATTTCAGACAAGGTTCGTCACAGCCCCTTTTCACCCGAGGCCGCCCTCCTTCAAGACCAAGTAGAAGGAAGAGTGATAATTATTAAATATTTACAATTATTATTATAATATTATTATCATAATAATTGTTGTATTTATAATTATCACTCTTCCTTCTACTTGGTCTTGAAGGAGGGCGGCCCTCGGGTGAAAAGGGGCTGTGACGATCTTGTCTGAAACTCGTAGGTGCGGGACCAGGACGTCCATCTCCGGAGGGCCGTGCGGCCCATGCTCTGCTTCAGGAGGCTGGGGTCGTTCATGCCCTTGATGGGGTGGTTCTTCTCCGGCCCCAAACCACGGCAGTCTCCGGGTTGGAGGTCCCTGTGCCCTTCTTCACCACCTTCGAGGTCAACCCCGGAACTCACAGTTCCTGCGACGGCGCTGGAACCAATCATATTGGCGTATGCCTTTCCATTGGAGACTTTCAGCACCGTGGAGAGGGGGGACCTGCTGCTTGGGTAACAGCTTCTCCCCGAATCGACCTACCCTGGCTTTGCGCCCTGGTGAGGCCACTCCAGACCGACAACCAGAGCGCAACTCCATCGTCTCCTGAGACTGATGGATGCCTACTACAATGTATTTGTGGTTACTAGACCTATGTATGTGGTGTCATGTCTTCTAAGTTTTATTACAACCATTCTTTAAGTGTGCACACATGCTGCACAAATTAAATACTTCCCTTCATCATCATCATGAGATATTAATGCAGAGACAATAAATATTTAATATGGTACTTAAAAATTACGGTAAAATATGAACTTAACTTTTGCAATCATAAAATCCATATTTCATTCACTTGATTTTAACCCCTGCACTGCACACCTGATTTTGGCAAAAATTTCATGGAGCAATTAAGGATATATTTTTGTTGTTTTTATAAAATGTTCAGATAATGTTAATGTCAAAAATGTTTCCAAGCTCAATCATTTTCATTTCAAATCCCCAAAGAGCGATGAAAACATTAAAAAACCAGTGTTGAATGTAATGAAACGCCATTTTCTGGGTGAGCCCCGGAGGCTCCCTGGAGCTTATTGGGCTAATGTACTTTTTATTAGACCAGGACATTAGCTATGGTGTTCAGACCTACCAGGGACCAGAGCCGGAACCTGGCCTCTTCAGAGAGGTATCAAGGAGCAATGGCCCTGGAAAACCCCCCCTGTGGTTGGGTTTTTTTCTTATCTGCCATCAACCAGGGTTAGGCACCCCAGAAAGGTAGGCATAACAAAACAAACCACACATGGTAAGAAGCTAAAACAAAAAACTGAACAGAGAGGTAGAAACTCCCTACAATCACAAGGAAACAAGCAAACATCACACTTTACTGCTGCGCCGCTCATCCACGCACCCTCCCCTCCCCGGGAGAGGTTAGGGGGCCCCAAGTTCACCGCAACGGCTGCCTAGCACTCCAGTTCAGAAGCTAAGCTTCAACCAACATGAAAAACCGCCGACCGGTGGGAGGGAGGCTTGCCAAGGAGCCTCCGAGGCTCACCCAGAAAATGGTGTTTCATTAGCATTCAACGCTGGTTTTCTGTGGGGAGCCCCTACGGCTCCCCGGAGCTACATACCCAAAGAGAAGGAAAAAAAAGGCTGACCCGGTTGGCAGCTGCCGCAAACTAAGCAACGCGAATTCGAGACAACGGGCAGCAACCTGCGACCCAAAACACAGGTTGGACGCTGACATGAAGACGTCCACATCCGGGAATCTGTACGTCCAGCAGAGCCAAGGAAACAAGACGGCGACGACTGGCCAATCCGTGAACACAGGAATGAACCGAGACAGGCCATCCGCCAGAACGTTGGACACTCCCTGGACATGAACCGCACGAAGAGCCAAAACCCGAAAATCCAACAGACGAGCCACTCAAAGGGGCCAACCTCGGAGGCAAGGACCGAAGAGAACCCTCGCGGTTCTTTAACTGAATCACATGAGAACAGTCCGAATGGAGCCGGACGGGAGAGCCCAGAGTGACCCGAAATGCAAAGTGCATTTTGGGTCATGTCTGAAGTGTAAACCAGACAGCCACAAACTCCCGAACCATGCTGTGAGCCCGACGGAAGAACGGACCTTACCATCCCCAGCTGCCCTGGTGAGCATTGGTCACTAAGCTCCAGCCGAGAGAAGACCCATCCGTGAGCACATTGAGCGAAGGCTCGAGGAGGCGCCACCCAAGGCATGGAACCCTGAAAACCACGAAGAGGAAGCAGGCAACACAGTACCAACACAAGGTCCCCGAAGGACGAACCCAACAATCGCGAGAGAGGCGGAAGGGGCGTCCCCGAAGGAACTAAAACAGACGCCGAAGTCAAACCCGACCCAGCGGGTAGACCAGCACGGCAAAGTACAGACTCTCGCACAGCCGCTCGAGCAACTGCCGAGTGACCCAGGACTCCCCTCAGAAACAGCCAAGGGTGGGACCGCAGCAGCAGCAACACCTTTGGAGGAAGAGACAAAGAAGCAGTCCATGAGTCTGAAACAAGACCCAGCCAGGTCCGAACCCGGGATGGAACCCGATGGAACATCCTCCAGTTCACCAGGAACCCGAACCCAGTGATCTGAAAAGAACCACACCCCTGGTGAGCAGACAAGAGGCAAGAGGACCGACTGGGAGCCCACACCTGCCAGTCATCGAGGTAGGCCAGAAAACGAATCCCGAGCAGACGTAGACAGGTCACCAAGATCCGGTAAAGATGTGTAAATACACCAAGTGCCAAGTAGAAACTAGGGAAGGCAACCAAACCAGTAAATCTGAAGCTCCACCACTACCTGTGCCAGTCCCGGAACCCTGGAGAGGAAAGTGCCAAGAAGTGACCCAGAGGTCTAGGGACACCATCCAGACACCCGGCCTCAACAGAAGCAGGATCAGAGACAACAGTCTTCCAAAGAGGGGCAAAGAATCCAGGGCACAGACTGAACAAGCCCAGAAGAATCGCAGATCCGCAAAGGCCCGTGTCGGCATTGAACAGGCGGGAACCCCAGAGGGATGAGGCGGATCAACCACGTCCAAATGCACCCACCCCAAATGACATGAAGAAGCTCAGGGGAAGAAGCCCACCCCGCCAGCCCCCAACACCCCAAAAAGGGAGGAGCCGCTCGACGCCACCAGAGGCCGGACGACAACCAAAAACGTCCATGAACTGCGGGACCAAGCGAGAGCCAACAGAGCAAGCTGCCTCCACAGCGCCCCGTCAGCAGCGAAAGGAACGAAGCCCCTTCCGAAAGAAAATGTATATGTACATATACACAGAGATATATATACACACATACATAAATATATATATACATACACACATACATATATATACACACACATACACTTGAAAAGAAAATTAAAAATAAAAAATGAAAAAAGACAAGCCACCAACCGGTGGGCAGAGAGCACCGCACCGGCCAGACGAAGAAGGCACCAAAAGCAGCACCAAACTGCGCCAAAAGGTCTACCTCGACAACAAAAATCCAAGGCCCCAGGACAACCACAACATGTGCCAAGACTAAAAACGATCAACCTGCAAGCCAGGAAGACCCCGGAACCCCAGAAGGCAGAACTGGGTCACACACGAGATAATGAAAAGCCCCCCCTGAACCCACAAAGGGGGCCCCAAGAGGAAGAAACCTCTGGAATGAAACCAAAGAACCCAAAGGAACTCGGAATCGAACCCGGGGGAGCCCAAACCACCACATTTGCCGGCAGACATACACCACAGAAAGGACAAAGCACAGCACCCAGACAGAACCCCCAAGGAAACGGCCAAAACGGACCGAAAACCGAGGGACAGGGTGTGGGAACAAGCACAAACAGACAGGGACATTGAGCCCAAACACCTGGGCCCAGACCCAGACAGAAAACTCAAAAACCGGTGTAAAAAACAACACCCAAGCATTCCCAGAGGAACAGAAGGGCTGAACACCCTGGAAAGAACAGAGAAAAGGCAATAGGAGGATAAAACCCCCTGAAGAAGGTGAAAAACTCGCCAAAAATGCGAGCTCGCACACCCAGGCACATGTGTACAAACCACTGTGCCGCCCTAGTGGCCAAGCGGGGAAACCCGCAGAAAAAAATGGCCACCAGAACAAGGAGCCGTAACCGACGCAATAAATCCGAAAACACGCCAGCAAATGTGGGAAGTAAGCAGATGAGAGGGACAAAAAACCCTGCCCAGAAGCAGAAAACCTAGGCAGGGATAAACAGCCCCAGAACTGCTAGCAGGCATCCCCCACAGCCCTGGGAACCCGCAACAGAGGCCCCGGGGCAGAGCTGTCCTCCACTACTGTCGTCAGTAGTTTCAAAGCGTTATATGACAAAGAGTGCTGGGAAGACGGGACACCACGAGCGTAGCTCTCATCCTGTAACTACACTTAGGTAATTACACTTAGGTAATTACTCCCTCTGCCCTTAAAGAAAAGGGCAGAGGGAGTCCAGAGGAAAGTCAGCAAAGAAAGGGCCGCTGGTAAGACCCAGAAACCTTCGCAAGAGGAACAGGCTCGAAAACCTCCGTCCCGAACCAATTCATAAGACTCTGGGTCAAGGTGTCAGTGACAAAATAGGCAACATGACTGAGGTAAAATAGGCGACTGTCACCCTGAAACAAGAGCACAGCAACCAACGAACCTGCACAAGGTGGGATGGAACCCAGAAGACACATCCTGTGGTCCACCGAGCCCCGACAATGTTTTCCAGGGCCCGTAGGCTGACTGTTACGGGAAGCCCAGGCAAGGTATCGTTAACTGGTTAACACCCAAAACTAACAAGGGGTAGATGCCAACACTGAAAACCCCTGCGACATGTACAATCACAGGGGCCTAGCAGAGGACCACCAAACACTACCAGTGGAACTATAGCCACACTAGGCAGACCCCCATCAGGCAAATTAACCCTCAAACCGCTAGGGGCCCAAATGGATTTAACACCCACAGGTGCAACAAAAAAAAAATCAAAAAAATTCTTTCGTCTTACAGAAGTGTTCATTTTTGTTCTCTGATCACGGAAAAAATAACAAAAAAATTGTAGGTGGCACATTTTGGCCGCAATAGGGTAGGGAAGTGTGGCAAAAAACCAGCGTTGAATGTAATGAAACGACATTTTCTGGGTGAGTCCCGGAGGCTCCCCGGAGCTATCCATGGCTGATATGGATACCCTAACTATTTTGCATCAGTCGATGTGGGTGGAGTTCTAGGCCTACCGGGGACCACGAGCCAGAACCTGGCCCCCTCAGAGAGGCACGGGGAGCAATGGCCCATAGAAATGCACATGTGATTTGGAGCATTCTATATCTGCCATCGACCGGGACAGGCACCCAGAAAGGTAAGCGCCACAAAACAAACCCCTATTCTGGTTAACCACAAAAATTGACAAACGAGTGGACAGAACTCCCCCAGGAAAACGAACTAACAAGCATGACGTCACACGAGCCGCGCCGCATGTCTGCGCAGCTCCCCCCTCCCCGGGAGGGGGAAGGGGGAGCCCCAGACCCCCGCGCCGGCTATCCACACCCCAGTTCCGAGGCTGGATATCAAAACCACGAAAAACCGCCGACCGGAGGGCGGGAGGGATGCCGGGGAGCCTCCGGGACTCACCCAGAAAATGGCGTTTCATTACATTCAACGCTGGTTTTCTGGGGGAGCCCCTACGGCTCCCCGGAGCTACCTCACCAAAGACTACCTAAGAAAACAAGGGGACATACCCGGGAGGCGGTCGGTGAACCACTCCTCAACACGAAGTCGAGACAACAACCAAAAGGACCCCTCCGGAAAGCAGCAGGCACAACATTCGCCAGAAAAAGGGAGAACGGCCACAGACGAAGAAAACTATGACCAAGATCATAGGAGCCAAGAAACCACTGCGCCTGAGAAGAGCATGAAGCACTGCCACACGACCCCCAGAGGCCAATGCCAAAAGATAGCCGAGGCAAAGCAAACCTGGCCCCGAGGAGCCACAACCACCAAGGAGAAGAAAAACAGGAGAGCACCCTGTCCAAAGACCTGGACGGCACAGGCAGTGCAGAAACAGGCCGGAGGTGAAACAATGCACGATACAGCCTGCGAAACGGCACAGAAGGAACATCGAACCGAAAGCTAGCAGCAGAAACCAAGGTGCAAGACCCAGGAACAGTCCCAAGCGCCTCTACACCTTCTGCAAGCCAATCCTATGACAGCCCCAGGAGGGAAAAGAAAACGCAGGACCAAAACCAAAATGCCACAAGCGTGCAAGGCCACCACCACAAGTGCAGCCGACAGGGAAGGAACCTGCATAAGGAGCCGCCCCGCACCAACCCCCGGCAGAAGGGCAGGAGCGAAGACTCAGTAAAAGGAGCAAAATCGCCCACAGGAAAACGAGGAGCGCCGAGACAGCGCGAAGAGGAGATATATGCACAAAAGAACCAGAAGGCCAAACATCCAGAAACTGCCGGGAAGAGGACCCACAAGCCCTAGAAAGGACCGGAGGGAAGCTCAACCGAATGACGACAGACGTACCAGAAAATGGGAAAGAGCTGACTGGGGTTAGAAGACACAGAATTGCTCTTTCCCACTCTCTCATTATTCCTGCCCTTTCATTCTCCGCCGCACACGTACATGTACGTTTACAGGAGAGTGAAGGAGGAGGGGCCCACTGGGAAGTGTGTCAAGGAAAACCCAGCACAAAGACGCCGCCAGAGTAGCAGGCGCCGGCCCCGTCAACGAGAGGAGCAGCAGTGTCATCGCCGGCTGCATTCTCTCTATGGTGTGGGTGCCAGAAGCCACGGAGCGACCGGGGACAAGGAAGAAAGATGTCGTTGACGGGTGTCACGAGCCCCAACAGATGACCAATGCAGTATACGGCGCTAGGACTGACCTGCGCCGGTCGGACTGACTGACATGTCAACGTCACACAGTGGGTGTTGAACTCCCCTCTGTTTATCCGCTTTCTCCTTTCCCACGGCAATTGGGTGCAGCTACCAAGGCTACCCCAAAACAGTCCCAAACCTTCGAAAACAAAAGCAGCAAACAAAGAACGAAGGCACAAAAACTCCGTCGCACCCGAGACCAAAAGTCATGCAGAACCCCAAGAAGAGGGGGACATGACTGAGAAGGCCCGTCCTGGAAAAAGGTGCGAAGACTGTAGAAAAACACCCACCGACAGGACGGAAACAACGGGCACGCTGGACAAGGAAAACCGAGCCCAGGGAGGGACCGATGCCCACAAAGCACGTGCGGAGCGGGGGGACGGAAAAACCCCACACCACAAAACCGTAAGCCTGGCCCAGAGGGGTAGAAAGACCCCGGCGGGGACCAACGGGGCGAAGGCCCCTTACGTTAGCACCACCCCAGCCCCGGGAACCCACCCTGCAGGCCCCGGGGCCGAGCTGTCCCCTCAAAGCCCCAGCGTCAAGAAAACCCCGGGGCAGCCGTGAAAAACACCAAGGAAGGGAGCCCACTAGGCTCCGGAACTTGAACGGAAACCGGAGGAAAAAGCGAGGGGCGAGACGAAGACCCCAAGCTCATCCCCAACCAGCACAATGAGGCAAGGACAAAACAGAATCCAAGGAACCTGGAAAACCAGGCCCAGCACAGCAAGACCGACAAGGAAGGAGGGCCCCAAAAGGAGCACGGAAGGGCCGAACATAATGCCACAACCAACCCCGACACACAGCTGCAGTACCAAAACCGCAGCAAAACGTCCCCACACTCCCCGAGGGAGCGACAGAGAAGATAGATAAATCGTACACGAGCGGCACACAAGGGGACACAGGCGGAAACCGAGCACCCAACCGAGCCACAGGGACGGTAGGAGAAACGTGTGCAGTGTAACAGGCAACCGAAGGAACACATTGGGCAGCCCAACATGGGCTGATCCCATACACAGCCCCAAGAGCAGAGACGAGAGCGCCCATGAAGCACAGAAACCGCTCAACAGGCAAACGACAGGGGAGAGGCGGAACTAAAGAGCCAGAACCCAACCCCGCAAGCACACAACACCCTCGACACAGGAAACGTACCACCACACAGGCACCCCCACCGTTGCACCGTGGAACAAGGTGGAGGCGGGGCCCCGAACTCAAGCCAGGTGAGACAAGCATAGGAGAGGGGCAGGAGTACAGGCAGGGGTCGCCTCGAAAGGGCCAAGAGGCCACCCGCAGACACCCGTGAACCGAGGAAGGAATCAGGTGGAGAGAACAAGAGCAGCCCAATATGGGCTAATAGCCCAGCAGCAGGCACCTCGGGCGATACGGACCACTGTCACAAGTACGTACGTACACCCATGCCTACGCCCAAAAACAGCGTCAGGACGAAGGAAACGCCAAACCGCACCAACTCACCTGCAGAACTGTTTTAGTGTCAGAGTGGTTGACAAACGGAATGCATGAGGAAGGGATGAGGTGGAGGCTGACTCCATACACAGAGTCAAGTGTAGAGATGATAGAGCCCAATAGGCTCAGGAATCGGTACACCTGTTGATTGACTGTTGAGAGGCAGGACCAGAGAGCCAGAGCTCAACCCCCGCAAACACAACTAGGAGAGTACAGCAGCACCCCAGACAACCCCCAAGCAACGGGGCACGGATGGAATGAAGAGCGAGAGGCGAAGCCCCCCGAGAAAATGGAAGCACAACACATGTGCACACCGCCCGGAACCAAAACAAACTCACGCGCATGCGCACGCGAAAGAAAAGTAGCCCAACAGGGCGAGAAGTAGCCCAATACCGCTACAAGTAGCCCAATACTGCTACAAGTAGCCCAATACTGCTACAAGTAGCCCAATACTGCTACAAGTAGCCCAATACTGCTACAAGTAGCCCAATACTGCTACAAGTAGCCCAATACTGCTACAAGTAGCCTAAAACTGCTACAAGTTCCGGGACACGCAGGAGGTAAGCCGCAAAGGCCAACGGCACCGCAGACGAAGAGATGCGGTTAGCCGAAAAACTCCGGAAGACGGAACCGAAGGAACCACAGGGACACGGAACCGAACCCGGGGAGGAGCAGAACCCAAGCCCAAGTCGTACGCAGAGGGGGGAAGAAAAACCCCACTCCTCGCAACAGTAAGCCCCGCTCAGAAGGACGGAATCCAGGCGGGGCGCAATGGAGCACAAAGCCCCCCAAGGTCGCTCCTCCCCAACCCCAGGAGCCTCTACACTAGGCCCCGGGGCCGAGTCGACCTCCAAAGCCCCGGCCCCACAAGAAAAAGCCGGGGCAGCCGAGAGAGCTGGAAGAGAAGGGGCCCACTGGTCAGACCCCGGAGCATCGGCAGGAGGAACAGACTCGAATGCCTCCGCAGCTACCCCGGACGGGGCAACCCCCGAAACTGCCCAAGTCTCAGAACCTCGAACCCCGCCCCGACCCCAAAGCCTACAGATGCGTAGGGGCCGGAAGCAGGAGGGGGAAATCAAGGGGCGTGGAAGAACCAAGGCCGAAAACGACCAAAACCCCCAAATGTGTCCCTACACAAGCGGGGCAGCATCGGGGCGTCCGGGGAAGCGACAAACCTGAGCGCGTTGCAACCAACCTACCCTGCAACGCGCGAGCTGCCTGCACCCACGGGAATTCATCAGCAGACTGGGTGACGGGAGTCACGAACAAGCAACAAAGCTCGCAGGACTCAGGGTCGAATGTGTCACCGACCCAAAGGCAGCATGACGGAGCCAAAAACAAGGAGAGTCACCCTGAGACAAAGGGACAGAGCAACCCTCAACTCGCACAAAGCGAGAGGGGACGCAAGGGTCTCCACAATCGGACCCGAGAGCCCCCGGGGGTTTTCCAGGGCCCCTAGACTGGGTCTGCTAAGGGTTATCCCAGGCAGGGCACTGCTAACCGGCGCCCCAAACTACCAAGCAAACTGCTAAAGCTGAACCCACGGGACGTGTCCACTCGCGAGGGCGAAGCAGGGGGTGCCACCACACAACGAACCTAACATAAGGGGGATGGGGACAAGGCAGACCCCCCTACCAGGCACAAACAAATATAAAAAAAAACCACACAAGTGGACAACGTACCCAGAGGGAACAGAGCCGGCCGCTGTCATAGGTGAAAACTAGCTACGCAGTGCCCTGCGCCCCACCAGTGCTATAACTACCACTTACCCCAAGGTAACAAGGGAGTAAAACTCCCAAACACTCGGGGCGGCCAAACGCCAAGCAGCGAAAAGCCAACAGAGGTAGACCCGAGGTGACTTGTGGAAGATAACCCCAAGCCCCAAGGGCGGTACTTACAGGGCACTCAGGGAAGGTGACCCTAAGCACATGCAGCCCGAGTACCTGAGAATACTACTCCCAGCTCACACGACCACCGTAAGAGCAGCACTGAAAACAAGTCACAGCACTGAAACAAGACCGGAGCTGGAGCCACACGACCGTGCAAGATCCCATCAGCCGAGGAACTGAGGTGTGGATAGCCGGCGCGGGGGTCTGGGGCTCCCCCTTCCCCCTCCCGGGGAGGGGGGAGCTGCGCAGACATGCGGCGCGGCTCGTGTGACGTCATGCTTGTTAGTTCGTTTTCCTGGGGGAGTTCTGTCCACTCGTTTGTCAATTTTTGTGGTTAACCAGAATAGGGGTTTGTTTTGTGGCGCTTACCTTTCTGGGTGCCTGTCCCGGTCGATGGCAGATATAGAATGCTCCAAATCACATGTGCATTTCTATGGGCCATTGCTCCCCGTGCCTCTCTGAGGGGGCCAGGTTCTGGCTCGTGGTCCCCGGTAGGCCTAGAACTCCACCCACATCGACTGATGCAAAATAGTTAGGGTATCCATATCAGCCATGGATAGCTCCGGGGAGCCGTAGGGGCTCCCCCAGAAAAGGGGCGTTGACAGAGCCTTCGCCAGACGAGGTCTACTCTGCTCGAGCTGTCAGGTGGCAGTTGCCACAAATATATTATTACCTAATTATTTCAATGTCTCTGATTGATTTTTTCTTATTTTTTTTGCAGTAATATTATTCAATACAGTGAATTGTGATATATTTATATAATAAAATGTGTGAACCATCGCTGTACTCAAAATTATAGTATGCATATTAGTGATTCAATTATTATGTTCATAAAACAATAAACAAATAGTTTTGCTGTTGTTACACTATATACACAGGTTATATATAAGTATTTGCATATTTTGTTCACCATAACAAACCACTAAGTTGGTATTATGAGTCAAAAAGCAACGAGGAGTGTCCGCCACACACCAGCCAGCCACTCGCTGCCACTCCCTCCCTCAACAACACCTCACCCGCCCTCATTCTCCTCCCACAATACTGTTTATGCATTTATTTACTATACACATATGTTATATATAAGTATTTACATGTTTTGTTCACCATAACTGTACATCTAAGCTTGTATGGCGAGTAAAGACACGAAGACGTAGCTACTCACACAGTCAGCTGGTGGCAGCCGCCCTCAAGGCCAGACGCACTAATATTTCTCCTCCAAATATATTGTTTCTGGTGTTATTATGCTATATACACACATTATATATAAGTATCTACCTGTTTTATTCACCATATCTGTACAAATAAGCTGGTATGGTGCCCAAAGACCACAGTGGCCACCATTAAGCAACATGATAGGTCGTGCAGACGACGCACCTCCCTCACCAAAATGGCGGCTCCCAACCTACTCCTATTGCTGTTATCACACTCTATACACACGTTATATATAAGTATCTACATTTGTGTTCACCATAGCGAACCACTAAGCTGGTATGGTGAGTGCAGTCAATAAAAGGTGGCCACACACAGTCAGAAGATAACGCCACCACCCTCCCACCCACAGCCTTACTCCTCCCTCCATGGAGCACAGTGCTAAATATCACCACAATCCTGCTATTATCAGAATCCTGGTCAGTTTTATCAATGGCAGTAGTCTTTTGTAATACTATCATCGCTAAATATAAGCATGATGATATATATTATGGCATTTGTAGGCGTTGTTGTGGTCAAAAGCTGAACAGCGGTGCTGTGAGCTCATGCTGCGTGCGCCAGCCTTGGTGGCTTGCTCAATACTGACGCTCTCACACCCTGGATTTGTTGAAGAATGTTGGCCTGGATTTTTTTTCTAGGTGGCATCTGGCAACTATCGGTTGTGGCTGCACTATAGCTGCCCCAATCCCAGGCGGGGCATTAAAATTATAGTACTAGACACGAAATCATATATATATGACATGCGCGGTTTCGGTTTTGCCACTGAAAGCATATATATATGATTTGTGCGGTTTAAGGGTTAAAATAAAAACAAAACAAAAACGCCACAAAAGTACACCGTCCCCAGAGGCAACAGGAACCAGACGCCGCATAGGTAGCAGGTCGTGCAACACCTTGTCGCCTTAACCGGCACAATTGCAGTCCCTAACCAAGGCCAAACAAGGGCCCCAAGCCCCAGTTGGTCCCAAGGGCAGGGCAAATGCTGAGCAGCAAGAAACTCTAAGGGAATGGTTCCCGAACGTCCCAGGGAAGATAACCCCTTCACACAGTGGCAGTACTCACAAGGCAGTTAGGGAAGGAAGCCCCTAAGCGCATGCAGCTCCGGAACTGATGAGGAACACCTGGCCACCGCACAACACAAAATACGGCAGTGACCGCATGAAGGCAAACACCGCCCAGGAAACTGAGGCCAGAGAAGTGTCTATCCCAGTTGACATTAGCTAATGAACTGGAGTGCTAGGCAGCTGGCATGGTGAGGTCCTGGGCTCCCCCCTCCCCCCTCTCGGGGAGAGGAGGGCTGCGCAGACAAGCGGCGCAGCAGTAAAGTGTGATGTTTGCTTGTTTCCTTGAGATTGTAGGGAGTTTCTACCTCTCTGTTCCATTTTTTTTTAATTTCTTACCATGTGGGGTTTGTTTTGTTATGCCTACCTTTCTGGGTGCTTAACCCTGGTCGATGGCAGATAAGGAAACCCCCCAACCACAGGGGGGATTTCCAGGGCCATTGCTCCCTGAAATCTCTCTGAAGGGGCCAAATTCCGGCTCTGGTCCCTGGTAGGTCTGAATTCCATAGCTAATGTCCCATTCTAATATTAAGTACATTAGCCCGAGAAGCTCCAGGGAGCCGTAAGGGCTCCCCACAGAAAAACTTAAAATAAAGCTTAATTAAAAAAAATTACACAACCCTCAGAGTGCCTTAAGGTGCTTTGTGCAGTGCAGTGGTTAAATTACATATGAAACCAAACAATTTATATTAGAGAACTCGCACCTAGGCCAAAGATGGTGGTGAAAAGGGCATTGAAGACCTCCAGTGTAAAGGCAATTGTACGTGACTGATGATAGTGCTCGATGGCCATCGTCACCATATTTAGGAAGATCAATACAAAAATGGAGATCTCAAATCTGTAATGAGAAAAAGAGTAAGGCTAAGTAATAATGAATCTCATATCAGTATCATTAAAGAAACTTAGAAAAGCAGTGCTGAGTAGTCAAATTATATTTAACCAAGAATGGTGGCCAAACTAATTTATTAGCATTATCCTACCATTAGTAAATTTGACATATTTATCCATCTCTTCAACTAATACTAACTCTTAAAAAACATTGCATACAATAATTTTATTAAAATTAATTTACCAGCAGTCTAAAATATCAACACAAAAAAGGTCATCAAAAATAATTTTGCTCCTTTTAAATGCACATATCAGCCAGAGTATAATGCTTCATAAGTGCTTTTACAATTATTTTCTGGAGAAACATGTTTAAATACATCTCTGGATTAGGAAGTGCAATAATTATACACAATTTAATACATACTTTAATAAGAAAATATTTCAGAAAGACATTTGAATTCATACTTTTATACATAAGTTATCGAGAATTTTCAGAGTTGATCATTTTTTCATGCATCAACATACAGATTACAATAATATTAATTTTAACCTTTTAAGGGCAGTTATCGTCATATGTTGATCCTTGGGGTAAAGAGGTTATCTTCAAATGTTAAAGTTATCACCACCAGGCTTTTATACAAATGTTATTTACCTGATTTACCTGAGGGACACTAACCCTAGTGACTTCGACAAGGACAGGAAGCCGGCGGCTTGTCGAAGGTTTCGCCACTTGCCTTGATGGTCTTTTCTAGATATATTTTAAAACTCAACACAGTTTTGGCAGCTATGGTTTCGGCAGGTTGGTAGTCCCATGGATTAATAACCCTCTGGGTGAAAAAGCGTCTCCTGTTCACAGTCCTACAGTGTGGCTTGTTGAGCTTGAAACCGTTGCTCCTTTTTTGTGTTATATCTGTCCTTCTGAAGAAAATATCCGGATCAACATCCTCTAACTTGTGCAGTATTTTAAACGTTTCAATGAGATCCCTGTCATTCCTGGTTTGCAGTGTTGATAGCCCTATGGCCTTCAAGTGTTCCTGATACGGGAGATGACTTAGTCTTGGAATGACTTTTGTTGCCCAGTGTTGCACCTTCTCCAGAGCAGCTGTCCTTCTGAAAATAAAGTCTCCATGCTTGGATACAGTAATCCAAATGATTAATTGCACCAGAGATTTATACAGTTGAACCATTATCTTCTTTTCATTATAGTCAAAAGTATGCTTAATTATCCTTGAGTTTGGTTAGCTTTTCTGACTGCTGCACTCACTCACCAAGGTCCTTTTCTTCATCAATCTGCTGTAATGTAATGCTAATAGTTTGGTAGTCATGGCATGGGTTGTTGTGCCCCACATACATGGTCTTGCATTTGTCAATATTAAAAAGCATTTGTCAGTCTTCTGACCATTTGTGGAGTTCATGTAGATTATTGAAACCTTTGTAAGGCGTCAATATCATTATCATTTCCCTCTTTACCATAAAGCTTTGTGTTGTCTGGAAATTTGATGATGTGATTTGTAATATTCTCATTTATGTCATTGATGTATATGACAAAAAGGGTAGGTCACAAAATGGACCCCTGTGTCATCCCACTATCACATTTCTCCATTGAGATTTGTGTCCATTTAGCATGACCCTCTGTTTTCTTTCCTTCAACCATTATTTTATTCATTCTAATATTTTACCATTTATTCCATGGGCCTAAAATTTCCTTGCCAGTCTTTCACGTGGTACCTAATCGAAAGCTTTAGCAAAATTCATGTACAGTATATTACATTCTACGGAAGGCACTTGTCTGAGTAACTGATTACCGTTTCCAAAAACGTGCCAATCTTACAATGTATCTGTTAACTTTTTTCAATTTTGCTACAAATTACCAACTTAAAATTATCTGTTAGATTAACGACCTGCCCGAAATGCTATGCATGTTAGTGGCTTTACAAGTATGTAAAAACATCAATGCTATGTACTTTTATAAACCCATTAAACCTTCTTGTATATAAATAAATAAATATATAAATAAATAAATAAATAAAAATAAATAAATAAAATAAATGTGAGCAAGTTTGTAAGGCAGGATCTGTTTCTAACAAATCCATGTTGTATACATGTTTATAATACATCAATATACTGTAGATATAATGGAGTTAACCTAAACCCATGAAAAAATCTAGTATCATTCTCAATTGCTTACTATAGATGAGATTATCTTCAACCACCAGCAATGCGATTATCGTAAATGGCAATTTGGAGTTTCTGCCATTGTTTGAATCAATTTCTGAAAGACATTACCAGACAGAATAACAGCAAAATAATGAGTTGCAAGACACTTCCTTTGAGCTGTACCAAGAACAGATTTACAAACAACTATACGTGTAGATATTACACTGAAGACTTATATACAGTATTCAATTATTCTTTTTGTCAATTATGTGTAAATAAATTGAGTTATTACACACATTGTGAAAACAAAAGTGAAACAACAAGAATATAAATCCCCTAATACTACCAGAGGAGCTCTCTCCATCAATTATTTTGTCAGTAGATTTACATAACCACAGCCCATGGACCAAATGATCACCAGACTCGGCACTCTACTTGCGTGCACAAAACACAAATTACTTTGATTTTTTCTTACTTTTTGTAAACAAATGTATGATTTCAGATATTTATTTTTTTTGCACAGGTAGAAAGGTAACTTTGATCATAGCTGCACTTTAAGGGTCAAATAATACTTTACTTTTAATATATTTCACATGAAATTTTAAGTTTGAAATAATATTCCCCAAAATATTTATTTTTTAACCCTTAGACCGTGCAATACATACAGATATGATTTGACAAAATAATTTAACATAGGTTTTTAAAACTTGCACAAACACCTAATTTTTTTGGCATAATCAACTAGGCAAATGCTCCAACTTTCTCTAAATGATCACAGTAAATTGAAAAACAAGAGAATCAAAATTAATTTTAAAATTGAATACTGAAAACTTCAGATTTTCAATTCAGAATAAAAATATATGAACTATCACCAATTGTTTACTTAATGTTATTATTCTATCAGAATAGTACATGATCTTCATTTTCATCATATTAGAATACAGTGGCACCTCGACTTACGATTGCCCCGACTTAATATAATTTCGAGTTACGATGTAAATTTGATCGAAAAATGCGACTCTACATACGATGGTGTCGTCGACTAACGATATTTGTTGGTACACGTTTGGGTCGACCGAGCGCGTGGTTCCCGGTCATGCAGGCCGACCTGCCTCAGTTTACTACAGCTGCCCGCTTAGTGACAATCACGCCTATAAGAAATTCCGTTATTGTGGTGATTTTTTGCTTTTTGAACATAAAAGTAATTATTATGTATCATGCCATGGGTCCCAAGAAAGTCAGTGGTAAGGTTCAACATATGAAAACCCATGTAAGGATGACCATAGAGCAAAAACAAGAGATCATTCGTAAATATGAAGATAGTGTGCGGGTTGTTGAACTAGCTAGGCAGTACAACAAATCTCAGTCTACGATATCCACCATACTGGCTAAGAAAAAGGACATTATGAGTGCTAAAGTGGCAAGAGGCGTATCAATAATCACGAAACATAGAACACAAACACTTAAGGATGTTGAACAGTTATTATTAATTTGGATACACAGCAAGGAGTTAGCAGGTGATAGAGTTTCAGAGGCCATCATTTGTGAAAAAGTAAGGAAATTGCATGAAGACCTTTTAACCCTTAAATTGTGCATCGCATCAAATGATGCTTTAACAGACTTGCAGTAAATTGCCCATCGCATCATATGATGCTTTGGAGTACTACACAAGATTTAAACGGCCCGCAGATACACGGGGTTCACCACACCTTCATCAGGGCTCTTGTAAACAGACGCCATTTAAAAAAAAATTGTGGGCCAAATTCCCGGGTGTTAAGGGCCTCAGTATTGAGCGAGCTACCAAGCCTGATGCATGAAGCATGAGCTCACAGCACTGCTGTTCAGCTTATGACCACAGCATCGTCTAAAAATGCCATAATATACTTGTTCATGCTATTATGTAGCGATGATATTATTACAGAAGACCCCTGACTGTGATAAAACTGACCAGGGTTCTGATAACAGCAGGATTGTGGTGATATTTAGCGCTGTGCTCCATGGAGGGAGGAGTAATGATGTGGGAGGGAGGGTAGTGGCGTTATCTTCTGACTGTGTGTGGCCACCTTTTATTGACTGCACTCACCATACCAGCTTAGTGGTTCGCTATGGTGAA
Organism: Procambarus virginalis; assembly: GCA_020271785.1. Classification (NCBI taxonomy): domain Eukaryota; kingdom Metazoa; phylum Arthropoda; class Malacostraca; order Decapoda; family Cambaridae; genus Procambarus; species Procambarus virginalis. The sequence continues at coordinate 2,250,563 of WNGS01165751.1, forward strand.
CACAAATGTAGATACTTATATATAACGTATGTATAGAGGGTATAAACAGCAAGAGGAGTAGGTTGGGAGCCACCATTTTGGCGAGGGCGGTGGCGTCGTCTGCACGATTTATCATGTTGTTTACTGGTGACCACGATGGTCTTTGGGCACCATACCAGCTTACTTGTACAAGTATGGTGAATAAAACCTGTAGATATTTATATATAATGTGTGTATATACCATAATAACACCACAAACAGTAATGTTGGAGGAGAAATATTAGTGCGTCTGGCCTTAAGGGCGGCAGCCAGCTGAGTGTGTGAGGTCCTACGTCTTTGTGCCTTTACTCACCATACAAGCTTAGATGTACAGTTATGGTGAAGAAAACATGTAAATACTTATATATAATGTCTGTATATAAAAGTAAAAACAGTATGGTGGATGGAGAATGGTGGCAAGTCAGGTGAGGTGAGGGAGGGAGGGAGTGGCAGCCAGTGGCGGGCTGCCACTGGCTGCCACTGCCACTGCCACTCAGCATACCAACTTAGTGGTTCGTTATGGTGAACACGAATGTAGATACTTATATATAGCGTCTGTATATATAGTGAACAAAAGCAAAAACAGTATTGTGGGAGGAGAATGTGGGTGAGTCAGGTGACTTGAGGAAGGGAGGAAGTAGCAGCCAGTAGCAGGCTACCACTGCCACTCAGCATGCCAACTTAGTGGTTTGTTATGGTGAACATAAATGTAGATACTTATATATAACATCTGTATATAGTGAATAAAAGCAAAAACAGTATGGTGGGAGGAGAATGTGGGAGAGTGAGGTGTTGAGGGAGGGAGTGAGTGGCTGGCTGGTACACAGTGGTCACTCCTCGTTACTTTTTGACTCATAATAGCAACTTAGTGGTTCGTTATGGTGAACAAAACATGCAGATACTTATATATAACCTGGGTATATAGTGTAATAACCGACAAAGTATTTGTTCACTGTTTGATGAACATAATTGAATCAACAATATGCACACCATATTTTTGAGTACAGCGATGATTCCCTCATTTTATTATATAAATATATCACACTACACACTATTGAATAATATTACAGCAAAAAAAACTATGAAAAATCAGTCAGAGACATTGAAATAATTAGATAATTATCTCGTTGTGGCAAATCCGGCCTGACAGCTGGCAAGCAGCAGACCGCCTGGGACGCACGCTGAGTCAGCGCCTGTTTTTTACCAGACTTCCCCGCCCTATAGCGGGCAATATATGCCACTTACGATTTTTTTATTATTTTTCCCATGATCAGTGAACACAAATTAACAGGTTAGGAGAAAAAAAGATTTTTTTTTTTTTTTGTATGCGCCTGTGGGTGTCAAATGGTATAGAGCCATGCGCCATTTAAGGGTTAAAGAAAACCCCTGGAACGAGTGATGCAAATGTGAAAGAGTTTAAGGCGAGCAGGGGATGGTTTGAGAAATTCAGAAAAAGAAGTGGCATTCATAGTTTTGTGAGTGTTGTGTGTTGCGAGCTGGTGGAGGAACACAGCGAAGAACTGACCACCGAAGAACTTCACAAGGAGCAGCAACAAGAGACAGCCGAGGAAATTTCTTCAGGGGAGGAGGAGACAGTACAGAATGTTCCTTCCTCATTAATTAAGAAAATGTGTGCAGCATGGGAAGAATTGCAAACTTTTGCTGAAACGACTCGCCCAAATCACGATGCAGTAGGCCGTTGCCTTAACCTTTTTAACAGACAAAAATTAACACTATCACGCGCGCCACGCGCGCACCGCAGACTTTGATGTCATGGGGCTAATGGTGCGGGCGAGCGTGCGGCGACTCCTAAATGTGTATACTCGTTTAAGTTTTCTCACCTTAATTCTTGTGCTACATCGTGCGTTTTGGTATCATTGTGTTCGCAATTAAATTCCCTGCAGATGTATATGCATATAATGTCCAAAAGCCTGGCAAGACTCCCCACAGCAAAGCCTAAAGTCGAAAAAGTTACCCGTGAGCGGACAAAATCAGTAAAATGTGTATACTAGTTTCAGTTTTCTCACCTTAATTCTTGTGCTACGTCATTCGTTTTGGAATCATTGTGTTCGCAATTAAATTCCCTGCATATGTATATGCATATAATGTCCAAAAGCCTGGCAAGACTCCCTGCAACAAGCCTAAAATTACCCGTGAACGAGTACTAATTTGCACACCACAACCTAATGTGTATACTCGTTCAGTTTGATAACATTCATTTTCATGTTATATCGCTCGCTTTGGTATCAAATTGTTTGCAAAATAAAGGCGCGCATTTTAAAACTAGTCTCATAATAATGGAGTAATAACTGGAATTTTAACAAATATTTTAATTTTGGACACTCATCATCAAATTTATTTATATCTTTCCAGTGTTCTGACATCAATTTTTATATTACATCACTCGTTTTGGTATCAAATTGTTCGCAATATAAAGGTGCACATTTTAAAAATACTGTAGTCCCATAATAATAGCACAATAAATAGAATTTTTACAAATATATTAAAATATAAAATTTAGACCCAAAAGCGTATTTATAATCTTTGAAGTGTTCTGACATCAAGTTTCGTGTTACATCTTTCATTTTGGTATCAAATTGTGCGCATTCTAAAAGAGCTTATTTTGAAAATATCCCGAGGTCGATCAGATAAAAAAGAAATTTTATACAAATATTTTTGTAGCGGACGCGAGACCTCTCCACGGCTAGGACTCAAGAGAAAAAAAATGGACATGATCGGTGTCCAAAGAGAGCGATAGTGCTAAAACATATGGAAAAACAAAAATATCTGGAAGCGTTTTTAGTGACACAAACAAGCAGTGAATCACAACCAGGTTCTAGTGGTATGTAGGCAAAACGTAGGAGAGAGTGTACCCCAGAGAAGTCATCACTGCCTGACGTTATAATGGAAGGGGACTCCCCTTCCAAACAGTAACACCTCTCCTTACCATCTACCATACGCATCATGAGTCCTCCATAAAGGTAAGATAAACATATGCACTGTATTGTAGTTAGAAAAAAAAACATTGTATTTAGTATAAAATGTATTTGTAAGTAAATATTTTGGAGGGTGGGGAACGGATTAATTCAATTCCCTATATTTCTTATGGGAAAAATCACTTCGACTTACGATATTTTGACTTACGATCCGTCTCTGGGAACAGATTACGATCGTAAGTCAAGGCCCCACTGTATAGGTTTTCAGTACAGTTTACTGTAAAAGAAATCGTCAATATAGCATTTAAAATATACAGCAAATTTAGACCAAAAAAATTATGACTCCAAATGTATAACGTTTATGAAAAATTCCTTGTGAAGGGATTGTAGAACAGACAGCTGAGCGCACAATATGTCAAAATAGTGAGAATCGGTCAAAAACTAGAATCTTAGAAGATAATCAAAGTTGACTCTAGTTTCAGAGATAATTGAAGTTAAAGCTATCAACAATGAATAAAGGTTGTTTTAATTTGTTAATTTAATTGAATGTGTTAATAAACATTGTTTGGCATTCGTACTCGAATATGTGAAAGTTGTAGGTCAATATGTGTCGAAATGAAGTCAAGAAAAAAAAAACCAGCGTTGAATATAATGAAACCTCGGAGGCACCCCGGAGCTATCCAGGCTGATATGCTAATGTCAGACTTTGGCATCAGTCATGTGTATGGAGTTCTGTGGGCCTACCGGGGACCACGGCCAGAACCTGTCCCCCTCAGAGAGGCAAGGGAAGCAATGGCCTATAGAAGCCCCAGTATGGTTGGAAGCATTCCATGTCTGCCATCGACCGGGTTAGGCACTCAGAAAGGTAAGCATCCCAAAACAAATCCCTATCCTGGTGAAAATTTTGCTACCAACAACAGATCAAGTGGATAGAACTCCCCAAACAAAAACGAGCAAACTAGTGTGACGTCACCCGTTGCTGCGCCGCCGTCTGCGCAGCTCCCCCATCCACGGGAAGGAGGAGGGAGAGCCCCAGACCTACCGTACCAGCAATCCACACCCCAGTTCTGAGGTTGGATGTCAAAACAAGCGAAAAACCGCTGACCAGAGGGAGGGGGGGGATGCCAGGGAGCCTCCAGGTCTCACCCAGAAAATGGCATTTCATTACATTCAATGCTGGTTTTCTGGGGGGAGCTCGCACGGCTCCCTGGAGCTAACTACCCACAGAGGAAAAAAAAGGGACTTACCCAGGAGTCGGTTGCTGCTCATTCTTCAACACGAAGTCGAGACAACTGGCTGCATCTGCCGACCCAAAGCGACACAGGCCTGACTGGCCCCAGAGATATTAACAAGGTAATGAGCAGCCAGGACACTGTTCGACCGCCAAAATCCCTGTGCCCGAATGTCAGCCCAAGATATATTGCCAAAGACGGCGGCAAGAGCCGCGAACTTGCGAATGTCATGGGCACGGAGATAGACCGCAGGCTGGCTAGCCTTAATAACCCTGCAGACAACCTGGGAGATCCGAACCCACGAACAGGGAGGAAGTGAAATCGGATCAACCCAAAGCGCGTCCACGGACACAGAAGCCGTGGCCGGACACAAAACATGATGCACCCCCAGCCTAACCAACCAAGCATCAACAACCCAGGGACCCCTCCGGAAAGCACCAGTCTCATTCTTTGCCAGAAAAGAAGGAGAAGACTGCAGATGAAGAAACTGATCGCCCCGACCGAAAGAGCAGAAACCCCTGCGCTGGAGGAGAGTATGAAGCTCACCAACCTGACCCCCAGAGGCCAATGTCAACAGAAAAAAAAGCCTTGAAGAAACAATCCTGAATTGAAGGGGCCACAACAAACCAAGGAGAAGAAAGATAAGAAAGCACTCTGTCAAATGACCAGGATGGCTCAGGCGGCGCATGAGCAGGCTGGAGGTGAAATAACGTCTGAAACAGCTTGCAAAACGGCACAGACATAACATCAATACTGAAAGCAAGCTGAAGCGGCTCCGCCAGAGCCGCACGATACGAGGCGACAGTTATTACCTAAGTAAGTGTAGTTACAGGATGAGAGCTACGCTCGTGGTGTCCCGTCTTCCCAGCACTCATTGTCATATAACGCTTTGAAACTACTGACGGTCTTGGCCTCCACCACCTTCTCACCTAACTTGTTCCAACCGTCTACCACTCTGTTTGCGAAAGTGAATTTTCTTATATTTCTTCGGCATCTGTGTTTAGCTAGTTTAAATCTATGCAGTGTAAGGCATAAGGAGATGGTCCCGGAACAACCAAGAGAGAAAGGACAACACCACCCTAACTGAAAGCGAAGTACAACGACGAAGATGTAAGAAGAACTGGAAGGACCGTCAGGACTGCCAGCCCGCAGGTGGGACACTAACAAGAAAGCCACCTGATCACCACAGAGATGATGATAAACTCGAGTCAAAAATACCATACACAAAGACTCAAGGAGAAGATTGAAACAGCCATATGACGTACCAGTCTGATCTGCTGGAAGAGGCGGAGCCACGGGAAAACCTGTGGGTTCCGACACTGAGCAAGCCGCACCTGAAACCACGGCTGGGCCGGCCACCATGGGGCCAAGATGTGGAGCAACAGTGGAACCGGGGGAAAGAGGTAAAGGAACCCCCACCTTGACCAGTTCTGCCGGAAGGCCTTGACTCCGACGGCCTCGCAGTCGGGGAAGGGCGCCACATACAGTACTGGGGAAGGCGCCGCGACTAGGCTGACACAAAGAGGTCTACCTCGAGGCGTCCAAACGTCTAGCAAAGCCAACAGAAGGAGTCGGCGTTGACCGTCCATTCCGAGCAGAGGGGAATGAAACGAGACAGGCCATCGGCCAAGACGTTGGACACTCCCCACACGTGAACTGCCAGGAAAGTCAAACCCAAAGAACTCGGCAGACGAATCATCCGAAGCAACCAGCGCCAAAGAGCCAAGAACTGCATTGAACATCCCCGGTTCAGACAATGAACCACGGGGGAACAGTCCGAATGGAGCCAGATCATCGACCCGTGGGTGACCCAAAGCCCCCGAAGAGCAAACCACACCGCCGCAAATTGCCGTACCGTGCTGTCGGCTCGACGGAAAAATGGACCCCACCGTCCCTGGCCGGCTTGGTGAGCACTGGTCACAAAGCCCCAGCTGAGAGATGACGCGTCCCTGAACACATCAAGCGAGGGCTCAGGTAGGTGCCAAGGCACTGAACCCCGAAAAACCTGAAGAGAAAGCTAGTGACGCAGCAACCGACGCAAGGCCCCTGAGGTCCAAACCCAGAGATCACGAGAGAGGCGGAAGGGACGTCCCCGAAGGAACCAGAACTGCCAACGAAACCAAACCTGACCCGGTGGGTAGACCAGCATCACTAAGTTCATGCTCCCCGCACAAACCCTCGAGCAACCGCCGGGTGACCCGGGAGCCCCCTAGAAACAGGCGCATGTGAGACCACAGCCGCAGGAGAGACTCCGGAGGAAGAGACAAGGAAGCAGTCCAAGAGTCCCACACAAGGCCCAGCCAGGTACAAACCTGGGAGGGAACAAGATAGGACTTCCTCCAGTTCACCAAGAACCCAAATCAGGCGAGCCGAGAAAGAACCAAATCCCTAGCCAGCAGACAAAAGGACTGGCTGGGAGCCCAAACCAGCCAGTCGTAGAGGTAGGCCAACACCCGAACACCTAACAAACACAGACGGGCCACCACGACCCGTGTAAGGCGTGTGAACACGTGAGGTGCCAGGTTCAACCCAAACGGGAGACAACGAAAGCGTAATTCAGACGCCCCACAACAAAACCGAGCCAGTCCCTGAACCGTGGATGAATCGGGACATGCCAATAAGCGTCCGGAGGTCGAGGGACACCATCCAAGCGCTTGGCTCCAATAGGAGCCGAACCTGGGACAGTGTAGTCATTCAAAAGGAGGGGCAATGAACCCAGGGATTCAGACGGGACAAGTCCAGAATGAACCACAGGTCTGCGCAGTCCCTTTTTGAGACTGGAAACAGATGGGAAACCCATCTGAGGGACGTCGTCGTTTCGACCACACCCAAGCGAACCCACTCCAAGATAACCTGACAGAGCACAGGGGAAGAGGCCTGCCCCGCCAGCCCCAAACCCCCTGAAGGAAGGGAGCTACCAAACGCCACTGGAGGCCGCGCGAAACTACCCAAAATGCCCACGAATCGTGGAACCAGCCATGAACAAACAGCACAAGCCTCCCCCCCATCACCCCATCAATGGGGCGAACCGCGAAAGGGACAGCGCCCCTTATGAGACCCAGAACCTCATACAGAGCAAACACCGCGCCGACCAGACGAAGGAGGGTCTGAAGGAGGAGCCGAACTCGAACCCGACAACAGTGGCCTACCACAACGAGAGGAACCCCGAGCCTTGGCAAGACACTTCCGGGAAGGCTCACTATGGGACCCCCGGAGAACCACCAAGTCCGACATAGGACAGCAAGAAGCCGAAGCAGCCTGAATATACTGTGCTACGGCTGAAGCCTCAAACAGGAGAGGACAAAAGGGCGAAGATATCCTAAGAGCCAAGACCCAAGCGGATTCCACAGAAGAGGCAAGCAACGCCTGCTGACATGCAAGGTGGGAAGCATAAAACAGTACAACCGCATCCGCAAGATAAGGTTTTCTGTGGGGAGCACCTGCAAGATGCTGGTATTCTGTGGGGAGCCCCTACGGCTCCCTGGAGCTTCATACCCAATGAGAAGGAAAAGAAAGGGCTGATCCGGGAGGTGGCCGCCACAAACTTAGCAACGCAAAGCCGAGACAACAGTTCGTAACCTGCGACCCAAAACAACAAGAAGCAAAACAAACAAAACACAGAAGCAGACGCGCGCATAAAGAACTGGCGGCAGTGAACCTGAGCGACCCTCAAATCCTCGCGCCAAAGTGAGCCCTAGACATCACCAACGCAGCAGCGGAAGCTGTAAACATCCAAATAGAACGGGCGCAAGGATAGACCACAGGCTGGAAGACCTAAAAACTCTGCAGACAACCTGGGAGACCCGTGCCCTGAAACAGGGAATGAGGGGAACCTGATCAACCCAAAGTGCATCCCCAGACACGGTACGCAGGTAACGGCAAAAAAGCGCAACTGGACAACACAGGACGCACCCCCGGCCGAACCAATCAAGCATCAATAACCCAAGGACCCCCCAGTAAGCAGCCGTCTGAACCGTCGCCAGAAGGACGATGAAAGGCTGCAAATGTACAAACCTACCACCAGTACCAAAGAGCAGAAACCTGAATCGAAGGGGCTACCACAAACTGAGGAGAAGAAAAGAGGGGCACCCTGATCAAGGACCAGGATGGCTCAGGCGACGCATGAGCAAGGTGCTCTACCATTTTCGCCGGAGGTGAAACAAAACACGAGAAAATGCAGGGAATGGGGCAGATGTGACATCCACCCCGAATGGAAGCCGGAGCGGCTCCACCAGCGCTGCACAAAACGAGGCAACAGTAAGAAACATCAAATAACTGTAGTCCTAAAAACCCAAGAAACGACATGACAACCCGATGCAAAAGAGAAGACGACATATGAAGAGCAAGAAAAAGGTGCATAGAAACACCAGGAACATCATACTGTCGCCGAGACGAAGCTCGCAGGTGGGACACCATCAACAGAGCCACTTGATCACTACAGAGATGGCGATACCTGCGTCAAAATACCAGACGTGAAGAGCCGAAGAGATGGCCGTACCAGTCACGTACAGGACCGGTCTGAGCCGCGGGAAAATGCCCTGGGTTCGGACACCTATCAAGCCACGTCTGAAAATAAAACTGGGCCGGCCACCAAGGGACCATGAGGACTACTCTCTTGGGAATTGGCTCCAACCGAGCCAGAACCCGAAGCAACAGATGGACCGGGAGAAGAGGAACAGGTACCCCTACCTTGACAAGTCCTGCCGAAAGGCATCCACCGTGAACGCCTCGCAGGCAGGTAAGGGCGCCACATAGAATGGGCGACGCCTAGACCACGCCGACTCGAAGACGTCCACGACCAGGAGTCCATACGTCAGGCAGAGCCAACGCAACGAGTCTGCAACGACTGGCAAATCCGCGAACAGAGGAATGAACCGAGACAGGCTGTCCGCCAGGACGTAGGACACACCCCGGACATGAACCATACGGTTAGCCAAACCCTAAGAATCCAGCAAACGAGCCACTCAAAGGGACCAACCCCAAAGGCAAACCCCTAAGAGAAACCCTGTGGTTCCGACAAAGAACTGCCAGAAAACAGTCCGAATGGAGCTGAATGGTAGAGCACCAAGTGACCCGAATCCTCTGAAGCGCAAACCAGACAGCCACGAACTCCCGAACCGTGCTGTGAGCCTGACGGATGGACAGAACCCACCATCCCTGGCCAACCTGGTGAGCACTGGTCACAAAGCCCCAGCCGAGAGATGACCCATCCGTGAACACATCGAGTGAAGGCCTGGGGAGGTGCCAAGGCACGGAACCCCGAAAACCCCAAAGAGGAAGCTGGTGAAGCAGCACCAACACAAGATCCCCGGAGGAACGAACCCAACAATTGCAAGAGAGGCGGAAGGGGAGTCTCCGAAGAAGCCAAACAGACACCGAAGCCAAACCCGACCCTGCAGGCAGACCAGCACGTCGAATTTCAGATTCCCGCACAACTGCTCAAGCAACCGCCAAGCAACCCAGGACCCCCTCATGAACAGCCGAAGGCGGGACCACAGCCGCAGCAACACATCTGGAGGGAAGGACAAGGAGCGGCCCAAGAGCCCTAAACAAGACCCAGCCAGGTCCGAACCCGGGACGGAAACATATGGAACAGCCTCCAGATCACCAGGAAACCAAACCCGGGGATCTGGAAAGAACCACACACCTGGTGAGCAGACAAGCGGACCAATTGGGAGCCCACACCAGCCAGTCGTCGAGGTAGGCCAGACACCGAATCCCAAGCAGACTCAGACAGGGCACCACAATCCGGTAAAGATCCATAAATACACCAAGTGTCAATTACAAACTAGGGAAGACAACAAAAGCAGCAAGCCTGAAGCCTCACCATCAACTGTGCCAGTCCCGGAAAATTGGAGAAGAACGTGCCAAGAATTGACCTGGAGGTCCAGGGCCACCATCCAGGCATCCGGCCCCAACAGAAGCCGGACCGGAGACAACAGTCCTCCGATGAGGGCATAGAATCCAGGGGCAGACTGAAGAAGTCCAGAAGAACCGCAGATTCGCCAGGCCCGTGTCTGCATAGAGCAGACGGGAACCCCAGAAGGATGGGGCGGATCGACCAAGTCCAATGCACCCACTAAGATGACATGACGAAGCGCAGGGGAAGAAGCCCACCCCGCAAGCCCTGAACACCCCAAAGGGGGAGAAGCTGTCTGCAGCCGCCATCAGAGGCCGGAAGACAACCAAAAGTGCCCACTAACTGCGGGACCATACGAGAGTCAACAGAGCAAGCTGCTCCCCCAACACCCCGTCAACTGAGAAGGGAACAGAGCCCCTTCCGAAAGTAAAATATAGCACACATGTATATACATATATACATATATATATATATATATAATATTATATATTTTTTTTTGGTAGCATCTTTCCGTAGACATATGTATTAAATATGACCGCAAAAAGTAAGATTAATACTTCAACACGAATTTTCTCAATTTCCTTATGTTTGTTTTTTACTGATGACGTAAATAGAAAATCAATTCTCCAAAATTCATTCTTTATTTTTAGTCTTACGCGACACTTGAGCGCGTTTCGTAAAACTTATTACATTTTCAAAGACTTTAGTTACACCACACAAGACAACTATAACTGAACAGAGGTTTAAATACCTGCATTTGGGGTGAGGTGGACATGTTACAATGGTTGGGGTGAGGGTGAGAACAAACACAGAACACACGAAACAATGGGTATAAGGGAAGAATAGATCTGTAACTGCAGAAGGCCTATTGGCCCGTATTTCTTGATGTTTCTATATTGAGCGGAGTCTTGAAGTGGGTAGAATATAGTAGTGCGTTAATTGGCTGTTGATTGCTGGTGTTGATCTCTTGATGTGTAGTGCCTCGCAGTTCTTGATGTGTAGTGCCGCCTGTTGTCGCTGTATCTATCAATGGATTTCTGTGTTGTTTGTTAAGATTTCTCTGGTGCTGGTTTGGTTGTGGGAAGAGAATTATATGTTCCTTGATAGAGCCCTGTTGCTTATGCATCAAAGACAATAAAACGCATATATATATATATATTGTTGTCTTGCCTATATATTGAGTTCTTGGGGCTTACAGTCCCCAAGTGGGCATTTGAAGGCATAGGACAACATTGGTCTCTTTCAAAGCGTTCTGCTTTGTGTCTGGAGAGTTTATCATGAGTAGGTTGGCAGTTTTCTTGGTTTTATAGTAAATCGTCAATTGTATCTTCTGACTTTTTGTCTGTAGGGATAACGTTTCTATTACAATATCTTCAGGAGCCCTTTCCTCCGTTTTATGAGCTGTGGAGAAGAAGTTCCTGTAAAATAGTCTAATAGGGGGTATAGGTGTTGTGTTAGTTGTATATTCAAAGGTTGCATGGCGTTCCACTTTCTTCTTATGATGTCTCAATGAAACCATTGGAGAAGCCGTTGTTGAACTAGGACCTGCCTTACTCTACAGAGTTCTCGTCGACTTGCTTCCATTCTGAGCGGTGGCTGAGAGCACGGTCGACATAAGCGTTAACAACACTCCTCTCTTGTACCTATCTGGGCATTCACTGTTGGAATTTAGGCACATTCCTATGTTTGTTCCTAGTGTAGACTGTAGTGTGGAACCTCCGCTCTTTCCATGACTGTTCATCTAGAAAGGGCAGCTTCCCATCCTTCTCCATCTCGTAAGTGAAACGTAAACACAGAATTCTGCTCAAGCATCTTTCAGCTCCTGCAGATGTCTGACATCAGGTACCCGTGTAAAAATGTCGTCAACATACCTGCAGTATATGGCCGGAATCAAGTTCAAGTCGACTAAGACTTATTCCTCAATAGTACCCATGTCGAAGTTAGCAAATCAGGACGCCTAGGGGAGAACCCATAGCGACCCCATCTACTTGGCTTATACATGTGCCCATCCGGGCTCAAGAAGGGTGCCTCCTTAGTACAAGCTTGGAGTAGTTCCTCAGGATATTTTCTGGCATGTCAAGGGGGAGTACATGCCGGGTCTCGATACACTCGGTCCATTATCATTCCCGATTGTTTCATCCACAGGTACGTTGGTGAACAGTAATTCTACGTCCAACGATGCTCTTAACCCTGTGGCCCCCGTGTTCCCGCAGTAAGTCAACAAATTCCTTCGGAGATTTCAGTCTGAAGTTGCACGGGACATAAGGAGTCAGTAAGCCGTTGAGTCGTTCGCCAGTCTGTACGTGGGTGGTGGTATCTGGCTGATAATTGGCCATAGTGGGTTTCCAGGCTTATGCGTCTTGACGTTTCCTACGCATATCCAGGTTTATATTCTCTAATAATCTTTGGCAGGTGGAGTCCGGATTTCTTGGCATTCACAGTTTCAACAACTTGTTGACCTTTGTTTTCAATTCGGGTGTAGGGTCCTTCGTTACCCTTTGGAATTTAGTTTGGTCAGAGAGTATGGGTTCATTTTCGCCAGATATTCGTCTTTCTTAAGGATGACGTATATTGGCGACTTGTCGGCTCTCCTGACAACTATCTCCTTGTTCTCACGAAGGCTCTTGGCTGCCGCTTTGAGCTCGGGGTCAGTATGGTACTTTCTGTAGTTGCCCTCGATTGTTTCCTCCTTCTGCGATAATCTCAGCTTGTAAGGTGTCTTTGGTGTGACCTTCTTTTGTGCTTCGAGGTCAAATATGTCGTCCAACAGGATCTCCAACTCCACTTTCCGGGCCACAGCACTTGGTCTGGACATCACGTGACATGTTGTCACGTTATGTCCAGACAAGTGCGTTAAGCCTGGAAACCCACTTCGGCCAATTATCAGCCAGATACCCACACCCACGTACAGACTGGCGAAACGACTCAAAGGCTTACTGACTCCTTATGTCCCGTGCAACTTCAGCCTGAAATTCTCGAAGGAATTTGTTGACTTACTGCGGGGAACCAGGGGCTACAGGGATAAGAGCTCGTTGGACGTAGAATCACTGTTCACCAACGTACCTGGGAATGAAACAATCGGGATGATAATGGACCGAGTGTATCGAGACCCGGCAGGTACTCCCCTTGACATGCCAGAAAATATCCTGAGGAGAAACTACTCCAAGCTTGTACTAAGGAGGCACCTTCTTGAGCCCGGATGGCACATGTATAAGCAAGTAGATGGGGTCGCTATGGGTTCTCCCCTCAGGCGTCCTGTTTGCAAACTTCTACATGGGTACTATTGAGGAAAGAGCCTTAGTCGACTTGAACTTGAAACCGGCCATATACTGCAGGTATGTTGACGACATTTTTACACGGGTACCTGATGTCAGACATCTGCAGGAGCTGAAAGAAGCGTTTGAGCAGAATTCTGTGTTACGTTACGTTTCACTTACGAGATGGAGAAGGATGGGAAGCTGCCCTTTCTAGATGTAACAGTCATGGAAAGGAGCGGAGGTTTCCACACTACAGTCTACACTAAGGAAACAAACATAGGAATGTGCCTAAATGCCAACAGTGACTGCCCAGATAGGTACAAGAGGAGTGTTGTTAACGCTTATGTCGACCAGGCTCTCAGCCACAGCTCAGAATGGAAGCAAGTTGTTGAAGAACTCTGTAGGGTAAGCAGGTCCTAGTCAACACGGCATTCTCCAATGGTTTCATTGAAGACATCATAAGAAGGAAAGTGGAACGCCATGCAACCTCTGAAGATACAACTACAACAACCACTATACCCCCTATTAGGCCTATTTTACAGGAACTTCTTCTCCACAGCTCATAAAAACGGACGGAAAGGGTCCTGAAAGATATTGTTACTAGCAACGTTATCCCTACAGACAAAAATCAGAAATACAATTGACGATTTACTATAAAACCAAGAAAACTGCCAACCTACTCATGAGAAACTCTCCAGACACAAAGCAGAACGCTTTGAAAGAGACCAATGTCGTCTATGCCTTCAAATGCCCACTTGGGGACTGTAAGCCCCAAAGAA
>WNGS01165751.1:2264744-2331459 GCA_020271785.1 Procambarus virginalis
CCCGCACTGGTCAGGTGATAAGACAATAAGGTAAAAACATGGGGATACATAAGGGATAAATGGGGATGAAGCCCATAAGACATAAGAATAAGGTAACTGCGGAAGGCCTATTGGCCCATATGAGGCAGCTCCTATCTACATACAAAGATTAATCAGTGTGTAATTGGCCTTTTATGTTGAACATTGTCTTCTGTGTTGGCATCGTTATTTCTGGTCTTGTCCTTACTCTCATGGTGGTAGAGTAAATAGTTTCCGTGATTTGGGTGTTCATGGTAGGTTTTTCTATTCTTATGTAAATGCTTCAAGAATTTGTAATCTTCTGCATCTTGGGTTTTGTATATTATACAGGATTTTTGTTCAACATTTCTCTTGTTAGGGTGATGTCATGGGCTTGTCTCATGTGATTCCTGGGGCACCGGATTGAAGATGACATGTCAAACGCCTCGTCAGCTTGGTCGACGTCATACCTATGTACTTAGATTGAAGGTTACATTCTTCGTTAGGGCAAGTGTACATGTATATAACGCTTGACTGCTGTAGAGGGTTCTCCGTCGGCTTCAGGCTGTTTTTGATAAGGAGTTTGGAAGACTTCTTAGTTTCGTAGAATATGATCAGGTCTATGTTTTGGTTAGGAGTAATGCTTTTTACTCCTTTACGGATTATTTCTTTCATTATTCTTATCTCTTTTATATGTTCACTGTGCATGGTTGATTTGTAATATAATTTTATTGGAGGTATTGTGGTTTCTGTTCTAGGTTCAGGATTATACCAACGGTCCAAGTGTCTTCTTATAGCAGCGTTTATTTCCGCGTTGCTATATCCGCTGTTCACCAATACCTGAGTTACTCTTTCAAACTCTCTACTCACGTTGCTCCATTCGGAGCAGTGGGTAGCGCTCGATGAATTTAAGCATTGAGAACACTGGCTTTATATCTTTAAGGGCACTCAGTTCTACCGTTCAGGCAAAATCCTATGTTGGTGGGCTTTGTATAAACGTTGGTGCTTAAAGAGGTTCCTGTTTTTGTTATTAGTACATCCAAGAATGGCAGACTGTTATTTTCACTATTTCATGTGTAAATTGGAGTACTGACTCTCTCTCTAGATGGCTTTTTAGATCAATTAGTTCATCTGAATCTTTTACTATGACGAATATGTCATCTACATAACGGCAATATACAGTTGGTTTGTGTCTGCTACTGAAGACTCTGTCTTCGATGGTTCCCATATAAAAATTAGCAAATATAACTCCTAAGGGGGAGCCCATTGCTACTCCGTCTATTTGTAGATACATGTCTCCTTGTGGACTGATGAAATGGGCTTCCTTTGTACATGCTTCGAGATGACTCTTCAAGTGTGGCTCAGGTATGTCTAATTGGGGGTGCTCTCGTCTCTGTATACTCTGTCCAGTATCATTCCTATGGTTGTGTCGACTGGGACGTTGGTAAATAGGGATTCGACGTCCAGGGAAGCAATGATTACATCGGGCTGAGTAGATTTAATTAAATCTAGGAAATCTGCTGATGATTGTAGACTATACTTGCTTGGAGTAATTACCTAAGTGTAGTTACAGGATGAGAGCTACGCTCATGGTGTCCCGTCTTCCCAGCACTCTTTGTCATATAACGCTTTGAACTACTGACGGTCTTGGCCTCCACCACCTTCTCCCCTAACTTGTTCCAACTGTCTACCACTCTGTGCAGGTGGCTCAGGCTTTGCATGCTAGGTATAGGTTGCTGCAACGTGTTAGGTTGGTTGCTTCCCTGTATGCTTCGAGGCTGCCCCACTCTACTTATAGGAACCCGGACTTACGGGTATTGGTTTCTCCAGACTTGGTTCCGTCTGCATGCCCTCGTTTCCCCTCCCCCCCCTCTTCCCCCTTGCTTCCGGCTCTGAGGCATCTGAGGACTTCGCGGCGGAGGATTTTGAGGATTCACAGACTCGGGCAGTTTCTGGGATTACCCCTTACAGGGTAGCGACGGAGGCATTCGAGTCTTTTTCTTCCAGCCATAGCGCCGGGTCTGACGTGTGGGCCTCTTCTCTTCTGCTTTTCTGGCTGCCCCGACTTTTTCTTGTGAGGCTGGGGCTTTGGAGGATGACTTGCCCCTGGAGCCTAATGTGGAGGTTCCCGGGGTTGGGGAGGAGCTTACTTGGGGGCCTTGGTCCTTGTTGGACCCCGCCTGGGTTTTCCAACCCGCTTGAGTGTGACTTTCTGTTACAAGGAGTTCACCTACAAGGTGAACTCTGTTCAAGGTTTTCCTTTCCCCTTTTCTGCGTATGAGTTATTTTTGGTGTCGGCCCCTCCCAGGGTTCGGTTCCATTTCCCTTCAGATCCGTCAGTTCCATCCTTCCTATGGGTAGTTTTACCCACTTTCTCACCATTCTTTTATCTGGCGTGTATTCTTCTCCATCATGTCAAAATCGTATAAGGATCGCCTCGGGATCCTGCATATCCCTTGGTCACGTATGCCAATGGGCCCATATGTGCCTCCATGATTTTGTGCTCGATTTTCGAGGGTCTCAAGGTTCGAGAAGCACTTTGATAATTAAAATATTATTGGAACATCTGTCAATTTCCGTGAGGATTACCTCCTCTTCTTTCTAGGCCTCGTTGGTCCTCTTTCGTACTACTTGTCATCTTAAAATACTATATCTACTTATTTTATACTCACATCTTCTCTCTGTAACCTGTCTCGGCAATAACAATAATAGTTAACTAAACATTGACGGCTACGCTCTCCGAAAGAAGGGTGGAACTAGCTTGGACCTCATGCGTCCTGAGCATAGCCTGAGGGAGTTTGTTTTGTTTATGGAAAGTGTAAACGTGTTGGTGTTCCGCAACCTTTCTCATGGGTAATACACTGCTCTAGCTACTTTTCTGTCTTCATCATAGCCCCCTAGATACTGGGGGAGTTCTGGATTTTCTATATAGGAAAATTCCTAGTTCTTTTCTCTGAATGTGGGTGTAGGGTGACTTGGTGTGACATCACCTCAACCTCTTCTCTATGCCTAATCTTATCCTACTGCATATGCACCTTAGGACATAATCCACAGGTGATGCTCCCAGAATGTTACACAGCTAAGCTGTGTCATGCCACTATAGTGCCTACGCTCTACAGGAAGGATTATACGGTCTGGTGACACCGTCAGCCAGGCACTGGTTTTTTTTTATTTTTGGATGAGTGTTTGGTTTTGTTTGTGGCATGTTGATTGGCCAATTTATGTGCATCTTCACGTAACCTTCATTTGTCCATATATACTGTTATTGGTTACAATGTGGGGCATAGCCCCGAATTTTGGTAATTTTTGAATTACTCTTTCAGTGACTGAATCTTTTCTTGACTCTGAATACTCATTCATTAACAATTGTTGAGTGCCTGACTGCACCCTTGTATATACATTGGAATCTCTCTGTATATATAGTTGATCTTAATATATTAAGTTACCAATTGCCGCCTAGGTCATATTAGTTCATCATATTGATTATACTCTCTTGTCCTTAGCTACCGGTATTTGGACCATATTTAAGATCTTTTCATAGCATATTCACATATTTTCTACCTCTATGCTACACATTCTTATGTATATTAATATGTGCATGTTGGCTATACTACTGATAGTGCTAGGTTGAACTGTGTACATGTTAAGTTCCTTGATTTTAAAATAAAAAAATCTTGATTTTTGTTCTCAGTTCTAGAACTGAGTTCTTTCATCTTCTTGTATCACATTACCAGCTGCTGTGTTGCAATGTCTGCAGGTGAATGTCGATTTCTAATCAGCCACTCCTGGCCACTATAGTTCATTTTCGTTAGGATGGGAGGAGCTGGGTATTACGGCCCTGGCTATGTACTTTTCTTTGTGTTCGTTTTTCATACAGAATTTTTTTTTTAGTGCAGTACATGTCTTAAGTAATTCTCATACGTTAATTGGCGTGGTGTGCATTGTTCTACCCTGCTGGAGCTTGTTGTGCTGATCCTGAGGGATATGGTGTCACTGTTTTTGCTTCACGTCTCGCATGTCGGCTCATGGTGCACGCATACTCGTTGGCCTCAGCCTGGGCTCTGGCTCTTAGGTTTTCAGCGCCATTTTGTCTTTGCTGTTTGTGGGGTCTGCGGTTGGGCAGTTTCTGCAAGCGGGTTCTTGTCGTTGTCATCCGTTATTGGACTTGTTGGTCCTTCAGGGGTCTGGGTGAGGGGGGGGGGAGGTTCCTTCCGGATGGGGCGTATCTGCTCGCCTGGGTTGGTTCTATACCAGGTTCCTGGTGCCCTGGCGGTTGTTCCATCTGATTCCCTAATGGCCTTGGTTTCAGGCGCTGCTTGCTCTGTGTCCGCATCCAGGGTTTTCCAATGGCTCCGCCTCTTTCTGATGCTCAGTCTGGTCCGTTATGGGGCTGGTTCGGGGCTGGTTCAGTCTTTTCCTCTAGTCTTCATGTCTGATACTTTTGAATCGAGTCTATCACCATCTGTTTGGTGATCAGATGACTTTGTTGACGGTGTCCCACGTGCATGCTTCGTCTCGGTGGCGGTATGGGGTTCCTGGCGGTCCTTCCTTCTTCTTTTCTCTTCATAGATCTACTGCGCTTTTTGTTGATAGATCTACTGCGCTTTTTGTTGATGTGGTCTTGTCCTTCTCCCGTGGAAGTTCAGGACCGTCATCTTGCCGCATACTGTCACCCTGTCTCATGCAGCGCTGGCGGAGTCGTTACAGATTGCTTTCGGTTTTGATGTTCCTTCTTGCACTGTTTCACATTGTTTCGGGCGTTGTTTCACCTCCAGCCTGCTCTTGTGCCACTGGAGCCATCCTGGTCTTGGACAGGGTGTTCTTTTCTCTCTTCACCTTGGTTTGTTTCTCAGTCGTTTCTGCTCCTTTGGGTTCTGGCTTGTTCGTTTGCAACCATCTCTTTTCTGGTGTTGGGACGGCTGTTTTTCAAAGGGGTCCCTGGGGTTGTTGTGGCTTGGTTGGTTGGCCGGGGAGCACATCTTGTCCGGTTGTGACTCTCAACCGTTGTCTTCGTGCCGTGGCCTCGGTGGCCCTGGATGCGCTTTGGGTTAACCCGGTTCCCTTCGTCCCTGTTCCAAGGTTTGGGTCTTCTGGGCCGTCTGCGGGTCCTTTGGTGTTGCCAGTCGTTTTGTTTTTGGGTTCGGGCGCGGGATTTCCGCCTCCCAGGTTTGTCCCTCTTTTTGTCCTTTGCTTTGGGTAGTTAGCTCCGAGGAGCCAAAGGGACTCCCCCCCAGAAAACCAGCGTTGAATGTAATGAAACGCCTCTTTCTGGGTGAGACCCGGAGGCTCCCCGGCATCCCTCCCTCCCCCGGTCTACTTTTTTTTTGCAAGTTTTGACATCCAGTCTCGAACAGGAGGGTGGATCATCGGCATGGTGGGTCTGGGGCTCCCCCGTCCCCCTCCTAGGGAGGGGGGAGCTTCTGTCCACTCGCTAGTCTTCTTTAGTTGTTTCAACCAGAATAGGGGTTTGTTTTGAGGTGCTTGCCTTTCTGGGTGCCTGGCCCAGTTGATGGCAGACATAAAATGCTTCTAATCACATGTGCATTTCTATAGGCCATTGCTCCTCGTGCCTTTCTGAAGGGGCCAAGCTCTGGCGCATAGTCCCCAGTAGGCCTAGAACTCCATTCACACTGATGCCAAAGTCTAATGGTATATACAGTGTATATATATATATATATATATCTCAGCCTGAATAGTTCCATGGAGCCTCCAGGTCTCACCAGAAAATGGCGTTTCATTACATTCAATGTTTTTTTTTTTTTGTCGTATGACACTTTGAGTCTACTGATGGTTTTATCCTCCACCACTTTCTCACTTAACACTTTAGCGCTTCGCCGCGAAGCGTAAAAAACTTACCCTATGTGCTTTCGGCGTATCGGGCGCGTAAGCGGTAAGACCGAAAAGTGTATACTCTTTTTACTGTCCTGACACTAATTGTAGGCCTACATATTTAAATTTGGTATCACTGTGTTCGCAATAGAATTGTCTATAAGAACATACATATAAAATGCTGCCAAAGCAGAAGGAATATCAACACCAAATAACAAACTATTGACATCACTTGCCGAGAGCGGCAAACAGCAACAAAATGTTTCCACTCTCTTAATGATTGCGAAGACCACATTTATCCTACATCGTTGATTATGGTATCATTGGAACCGCAATAAAATTCTCTATACGGACATATGCAGATGAATATAGAATCAATGTCGCAACCGACCCAGGCGAGTGTGGGAAGTGGCGCAAGTGTTACCCGCGGCGGCATATCGGCTAAAAAGCGTCGAAAAGTGTATGATCAATTCACTGTCCTGACATTATTTGTGGATGTACTTATTTAATTCTTGTACCAATGTGTTCGCAATAGAATGTTCTAGAAGAACATAAGTATAAACCGTCACATAAGGATGCGTTCGACATGCAACAAATATAAAAACTATGTCGATCATACTCGTCATGTCAATAATACAATTGTCTCACCACGATGATTCACTGCCAGGCCGTTTTCTTTCATAAGCTCTTAGGTTATTAGAAAAAACGTAAATTTCATGGCGAACATTTTGAGACTATCCAAAATAAAATCTAATAATAAATAAAATTTATACAATTATTTAACCGTTCGACGCGAGGACTCGTCCGGCGGGCAGAATCAGGAGAAAAAGATTGGACTCTAACGCTAGTCGGCAATGCGCGAAAGTGTTTTAACTTGTTTCAACCGTCTACCACTCTGTTTGCAAAAGAAAACTTTTAATATTTTTCTGGGGGGAGCCCCTACGGCTCCCCGGAGCTATCCATGGCTGATATGGATATTCTAACTACTTTGCATCAGTCGATGTGGGTGGAGTTCTAGCCTACCGGGGACCACGAGCCAGAACCTGGCCCCCTCAGAGAGGCACGGGGAGCAATGGCCCATAGAATGCACATGTGATTTGGAGCATTCTATATCTGCCATCGACCGGGACAGGCACCCAGAAAGGTAAGCGCCACAAAACAAACCCCTATTCTGGTTAACAACAAAAATTAACAAACGAGTGGACAGAACTCCCCAAAAGAAAAACGAGTAAACTAGCATGACGTCACACCAGTCGCGCCGCATGTCTGCGCAGCTCCCCCCTCCCCGGGAGGGGGAAGGGGGAGCCCCAGACCCCCGCGCGCCGGCTATCCACACTTCAGTTCCTTGGCTGATGGGATCGTGCATGGTCGTGTGGCTGCAGCTCCAGTCTTGTCTCAGCGCTGTGAATTGTTTTTTCAGTGCTGCTCTTACGGTGGTCGTGTGAGCTGGGAGTAGTATTCTCAGGTACTCGGGCTGCATGTGCTTAGGGTCACCTTCCCTGAATGCCCTGTAAGTACCCCCCTTGGGGCTTGGGGTTACCTTCCACAAGTCGCCTTAGGTCTACCTCTGTTGGCTTTTCGCTGCTTGGCGTTTGGCCGCCTTGAGGGTTTGGGGGTTTTTTACTCCCTTGTTACCTTGGGGTAAGTCAGTTATAGCACTGGTGGGGCGCGGGGCACTGCGTTGCTAGTCTTCACCTATTACAGCGCCGGTTCTGTTCCCTCTGGGTCCGTTGTCCACTTGGGTGGTTTTTCTTTTCTTTTGTTTTTGCCTGGTAGGGGGTCTGCCTGTTCCCCTTATATTAGGATCGTTTGTGTGGTGGCACCCCCTGCTTGCCCTCGCGAGTGGACACGTCCCGTGGGTTCAGCTTTAGCAATTGTTTGGTAGTTTGGGTAGCCGTTAGCAGTGCCCTGCCTTGGATAACCCTTAGCAGACCCAGTCTAGGGCCCTGGAAACCCCGCGGGGGCTCTCTTGCCGATGGAGGAGTCCCTTGGGTCCCCTCTCGCTGTGNGTCTCCTGTCCGGCTTCTGTTGGGGCCGGTGCCTGGATGGTGCCCTGGACCTCCAGGTCAATTATTGGCACTTGGTGTATTTTTGCATCTTTACCGGATCTTGGTGCCCTGTCTGAGTCTGCTTGAGATTCGGTGTCTGGCCTACCTCGACGACTGGCTGTGTGGGCTCCCAGTCGGTCCGCTTGTCTGCTCGCCAGGGGTGTGGTTCTTTCCAGATCGCGGGTTTGGTTTCCTGGTGATCTGGAGGCCATTCCATCTGTTTCCGTCCCGGTTTCGGACCTGGCCTTGTTTAGGGCTATTGGCCACTCCTTGTCTTTCCCTCCAGAAGTGTTACTGCGGCTGTGGTCCCGCCTTCGGCTGTTCATGAGGGGGTCCCGGTTTGCTCGAGGTTTGTGCGGAGTCTGAACTTCGACGTGCTGGTCTGCCCGCGGGTTCGGGTTTGGCTTCGGCGTCTGTTTGGTTCCTTCGGAGACTCCCCTTCCGCCTCTTGCAATCGTTGGGTTCGTTCCTCCGGGGATCTTGTGTGGTGCTGCGTCACCAGCTTCCTCTTGGGGTTTTCGGGTTCCGTGCCTTGGCACCTCCCCGAGCCTTCGCTCGATGTGTTCACGGACGGTCATCTCTCGGCTGGGGCTTTGTGACCAGTGCTCACCAGGTCGGCCGGGGATGTGGAGTCTGTCCGTCCGTCGGGCTCACAGCACGGTTCGGGAGTTCGTGGCTGTCTGGTTTGCGCTTCGGAGGGTTTGGGTCACTCGGTGCTCTACCATTCAGCTCCATTCGGACTGTTCTCTGGCGGTTCTTGCCGGAACCACAGGTTTCTCTTAGGTGTTGACCTTTGGGGTTGGTTCCTTAGAGTGGCTCGTTTGCTGGATTCTCGGGTTTGGCTAACCGTGAGGTTCATGTCCGGGTGTGTCCTGCGTCCTGGCGGACAGCTGTCTCGGTTCATTCCTCTGTTCGCGGATTGGCCAGTCGTCGCCGACTCGTTTCGTTGGCTCTGCCGGACGTATGGACTCCTGGCCATGGACGTCTTCGAGTCGGCGTGGTCTAGGCGTCGCCCATTTTATGTGGCGCCCTTACCCACCTGCGAGGCGTTCACGTTGGATGCTTTTCGGCAGGACTGGTCGAGGTGGGGGTACCTGTTCCTCTTCTCCCGGTCCAGCTGTTGCTTCGGGTTCTGGCTCGGTTGCAGCCCATTCCCACGAGAGCAGTCCTTATGGTTCCTTGGTGGCCGGCCCAGCTTCTTTTCAGACGCTGCTTGATAGGTGTCCGAACCCGGGGCGTTTTCCCGCGGCTCCGCCTCTTTCGGCAGGTCGGATCGGTCCTGTACGTGACTGGTTCGGCCTTCTCCTCGGCTCTTCGCGTCTGGTATTTTGACGCGGGTATCACCATCTCTGTGGTGTTCAGGTGGCCTTGTTGACGGTGTCCCACCTGCGAGCTTCGTCTTGGCGACAGTATGACGTTCCTGGTGTTTCTATGCACTTTTTCTTGCTCTTTGTACGTTGTCTTCTCTTTCGCATCGGGTTGTCTTGTCCTTTCTTGGGTTTTCAGACTACAGTTATTTGATGTTTTTACTGTTGCCTCGTTTTGTGCGGCGCTGGCGGAGCCGCTCCGGCTTGCGTTCGGGGTGGACGTCACATCTGCCCCGTTTCGTACGCTTTCTCGTGTTTTGTTTCACCTCCGGCCTGCTCATGCGTCGCCTGAGCCGTCCTGGTCCTTGATCAGGTGCCTTCTTATCTTCTCCTCAGTTTGTGGTAGCCCCTTCGGTTCAGGTTTCTGCTCTTTGGTACTGGTGGTAGATTTGTACGTGTGCAGCCTTTCTCCGTCCTGGCGACGGTCGAGACGGCTGGTTTCCGGAGGGTTCTTGGGTTATTGATGCTTGATTGGTTTGGCCGGGGGTGCGTCCTGTGTTGTCCGGTTGCGCTTTTTGCCGTTACCTGCGTACCGTGTCTGGGGATGCGCTTTGGTTTGATCCGGTTCCCCTCGTTCCCTGTTTCAGGGCTCGGGTCTCCCAGGTCGTCCGCAGAGTTTTTCAGTCTTCCAGCCTGCGGTCTGTCTTTGCGCCCGTGCTGTTCGGACGTTTGCAGCTTTTGCTGCTGTGTTGGTGACGTCTAGGGCTCATTTCGGGCGCAGGGAATTGAGGGTCGCACAGGTTCTTGGCCGCCCATTCTTTATGCGCGTCTGCTCCTGTGCGTTCTTGTTGCCTTGGGTCGCAGTTTGCATCCTGTTGTCTCGGCTTCGCGTTGCGGAGTTTGTGGCGGCCGCCTCCCGGGTTAGCCCTTTCTTTTCCTTCTCTTTGGGTATGAAGCTCCAGGGAGCCGTAGGGCTCCCCACAGAAAACCAGCGTTGAATGTAATGAAACGCCATTTTCTGGGTGAGCCCGGAGGCTCCCTGGCAACCCTCCCTCCCACCGGTCGGCGTTTTTTTCGCGTTGGTTGAAGCTTAGCTTCCGAACTGAAGCTTGGCAGCCGCGCGGTAGGTCCGGGCTCCCCCCTCCCCCTCTCGGGCGGGGAGGGCTGCGGACGATCGGCGCGGCAGTAAAGTGTGATGTTTGCTTGTTTCCTTGGGATTGTAGGGAGTTTCTACCTCTCTGTTCGTTTTTTTGTTTTAGTTTTTTACCATGTGGGGTTTGTTTTGTCATGCCTACCTTTCTGGGTGCCTGATCCCAGTCGATGGCAGATAAGGAAAACCCCAACCACAAGAGGGTTTTCCAGTGCCATTGCTCCCTGAAACCTCTCTGAAGGGGCCAGGTTCTGGACCCTGGTAGGTCTGAACTCCTTAGCTAATGTCCCGGTCTAATATAACATACATTAGCCCGATAAGCGCCAGGGAGCCTCCGGGGCTCAGCCAGAAAATGGCGTTTCATTACATTCAACGCTGGTTTTTTGCCGCCGTGGAGAGTCCTCCTTCCGGAGTTTTGTATATCCTTGACTCGCATCACTAAAGCTTTTACCCCTCCTACGGTTCTAAAACGCCTTTTCCTTGAGCACTTTTCTTCTCACTCCCGCTCTGATTCCGTCTTCACCGATGGGTCTAAGTCTGCGGACGGTGTTGGCTACTCTGTTGTTTTTCCTGATTGCATTTATGTGTCGCTTACCTCCGGAGACTAGCATCTTTACAGCGGAGCTTTATGCTATTCTCCATGCTCTTCGTCTCCTGCTTTCTTGTTGTCAATCTTCCTTTGTCATTGTTGTTGACTCTCGTAGTGCCCTCATGGTTCTCGGGTCCTTTAATCCGGTTCATCCAGTGGTTGTCGAGATCCAGCATTGGCTGTTTCTTGTTCACAGTAAATTTAAGTCGGTTGAGTTTTGTTGGGTTCCCAGCCATGTTGGTGTCTCTTTGAATGAGTGTGCGGATGCTGCCACCAGGGAAGCTGTCCGCTCTTGTCCAATCTCTCGTAATGGTATTCCTTATTCCGATTTTTACCCGGTTATCCATTCCTCCATCCTTACCCGTTGGCAGGCTTGTTGGTCGTCTGTTACTGGTAACAAACTACGTACTCTTAAAAGTTGTGTGTCCTCGTGGCCGTCCTCTTGCCACTGTAACCGGCGATGAAAAACGGCGCTGGCGAGGTTGCATATTGGCCATACTTGCTTAACTCATGGTCACTTGATGGTTTGCACCGCTTGATGGAGAGCCGCCCTGCTCCTTATTTTCCTAATTGCATTGTCCCTCTTACGGTCGTGCATATCCTTGTTGAATGTCCTGACTTCCAGGACGAGCGTGTGTCTTGTTTTCCAACCATCCCCCGCGGTCGCTTGTCCCTCGATAGAATTCTTGGCGAGAATACTTTTGATATCGTTCGCCTTATGCGTTTTTGTTCTCGTATTGGCATCCTTGGTGATATTTAGCACCCTCTGATTATCCCGCACATTTGATGGTGCTATGTAGCCTTCCCGGTTTGGTGCCTTCTTTTGATAATTACTTACACATTGGTGTCTATCACTAAGATAGGATTGGATATAGTCCAGGGCATGACCTCGGATTCCATAATGGTGGAGTTTACGTAAATGGTAGTTGTGATTAACAGTATCAAAGGCTTTTCTCAGGTCAATGTAGAGTCCAATTGGAAACTCATTTTTGTCAAGGGCTAAGTAAATTATATCAAGGAGACTAATAATTGCATTGTTGGTGCTCTTTTGGAAGCGGAAGCCAAACTGACAGGGGCTGAGTATGTCGAATTTTACGAGGTAGGAGTAGAGCTGTTTGTAGATAATTTTTGTCAAATATTTTTGATAGTATGGGTAGGTTTGATATTGGTCTATAATTGTTTGTCTGCTGGATTGCCTCCTTTATGAACTGGTGTTACTCCTGCTTTTTTAAGGATATCAAGGAAGGTATGACACACTAGGGATTTGTTGAACAGCAGAGCTGTGGGTGGCGCAAGGGCATGGGAGGCAGTCTTGTATACAGTGGATGGGATTTCACTGATATTCCAAGCCTTGGTTTTTAGTGAGTGTATGATGGACACAACATCTGTTGGGCTGACTGGTAAAAGGAGAAGAGAGTTTGGATAGCTGCCAGAGAGATATGTGTTGATATGTGTCTGGGTCTGTGGGATTTTACTGGCGAGGTTAGCATCAACCGATGAAAAGAAGCTATTAAATTCATTTGCCATTTCTAAATCAGTTGAGGGTGTATAGCCATCCTTAGAGAGTGTTATCTGGTTGTGGGAGTGTTGTTTAGTTCCTAGAATATTTGAGATTGTTTTCCCATGTGCTTTTCATGTTGCCCTTTGCTTCTTTGAATCTAGTCTCATAATATGAAAGTTTGGCTTTTCTTATGATACTGGTAAGCACTGATAAGTACCTTTTAGCTACTTCTTTTGTAACTAGGCCAATACTAAATTTCTTTTCATATTCATGTTTTTAGTTGATTTGAATGTCACTTGTGAGCCACGGATTGTTTATTCATTTGTCAGTTACTTGTTTGGTAAGGAGGGGACAGTGAGTGTTGTAGAGGCTTAGAGTTTTTGAGAGAAAGAGGTTAGTTAATGAGTTTATATCCTGTGTATTATTGAATTCAGATTCCCAGTTAATGTTGTGAAGTGCATTTGAGAGATTGCCTAAAGCTGATTCACTGTGTAGCCTGAATGACAATTTTTTGCTTTCTGGTGGTGTTATGTCCATGTTTGCTATGAGGAAGGTTGAATAGTGGTCAGTTGTTCTGTCATAGATTATACCAAATGTAAGGGGAGCTGTTATATTAGTCCATAAGTGATCCAAGGTAATGGCAGATGTTTGAGTGACTCGGGTGGGCTTGGTGATTGTGGGGATTAGCGTACAGGAGTTCATGCTGTTATGGAAATAGTCAACTAGAGGGTTATTTTGTTGAACCAGGTCAATATTGAAATCACCTCCTAGAATGATGTGATTTTTGTTGAGATTGTTATTTATGATAAGATTCCTTACGTTATTTGAGAATGAAGCATATTAGTATTTGGGAAATCTATAGATGGCACCGATAGTCAAGGAGGATTTAAGGGATTTACTGGAGAACTTGGCAAAGGTATATTCACAATAGTCGTCTCTATCACTAATTACACTATTGCAGATGAAGGTATCTTTGTAATATATTGCTGTGCCACCTCCTTTTTTTATTGGCCTGCAGTTGTGAATGGCTTTATAACCAGCTAAGTTGTAGAGTTGGGTATAGTCTTTACTTAGCCAGGTTCCTGTTAAAATAATGAATGATAATTTATTACCTAGTGCTGTGAGTAGTGCATTTATATCATCAAAATGTTTACCAAGTGATCTAACACTTTGGTTGTAAACTGATAAGCAGGTGCTATTTAGAAGTTTGTTTTTTGCAAGATTTGCTGTGTAATACCTGCAATAATGATGGTCAATGTGCTGATAAGTGTGGATATGAGACAGAAGATTTCGATCAGGATAAATATCAGTATGCATGTAGATGCAGTGGGGGTCACGATACAATAAGACAAGCAATTACAGGAACAGTTAAATACTAAATCTGCTGTAAATAGAAAGTAATTATATCAAAACACAACAATAAATGTAAGTACACAAAAAATAGAAACAATTAGAAGTAGAGTGAAGATCACCGTAGATAGCCAGGAAGGATACAGAAGTTAAGGTAACCCTTAAACTGCGCAACGCGCCTGCAGGCTCACGTCTGGTTTGTGCAACGCGCCTCCGGGTACTGTATTTGTATTTTTCACGTTCCATTCAAAACTCCCGTGGCTACATGGGGTTCACATCAGCTTCCTCAGGGTTCTTGTAAACAGACGCCATCTTTAAAAAAATCGTGGTCCACATTCCCGGGAGTGGGAGCCTCAGTAGTATGTGAGCAACCAAGGCTGGCGCTCGCAGCATGAGCGCACAGCACTGCTGTTCAGCGTGTGACCACAGCATTGCCTAATAATGTCAAAATATATATATAACTTATATTATTTAGCCATGATAGTGTTATAGAAGAGCCTGAGTGTGATAATGACTGGGTACAATGTTCAAATATCAGTGATTCAATGCTGTTCACGATGTTCACAGCGCTAGCCACAGCACCACAGCATTATTTCATCCATCTAGGAATCTTCAAATGATTTCTTAGGTTCCTTTTCAAAATAAATGTGTGGTCAATTATTCATTTACAGGAATTAGTGACCAGGGTTGTGATAATAGCAGGATTATGGTTATAATTAGCGTTGTGCGTAGTATTGTGGAAGGAGGAATTTTGGTGAAGGAGGGAGGGAGAGAATTGAGGTAGCCTCATTGTGTGTGTGTGGCAGCCACTCTTGTTTTGCTCACCATACTAGCTTAGTGGTTCGCTATGGTGAACACATATGTACATGGGTGTATACAATGTACTCACCTATTTGTACTCACCTATTTGTGCTTGCGGGGGTTGAGCTTTGGCGCTTTGGTCCCACATCTCAGCTGTCAATCAACTGGTGTACAGATTCCTGAGCCTACTGGGCTCTATCATATCTACATTTGAAATTGTGTATGGAGTCAGCCTCCACCACATCACTGCCTAATGCATTCCATTCGTTAACTACTCTGACACTGAAAAAGTTCCTTCTAACGTCTCTGTGGCTCATGTGGGTACTCAGTTTCCACCTGTGTCCCCTTGTTCGCATCCCACCAGTGTTGAATAGTTTATCCTTGTTTACCCGGTCAATTCCCCTGAGGATTTTGTAGACTGTGGTCATGTCTCTCCTTACTCTTCTGTCTTCATTAATGTGTGTATGTACCCATGTACATGTGTGTCGTAATATTGTGGGAGGAGGAATTTTGGTGCGGGAGGGCGGGATGGAAGGAGAAGATCGAGATATCATCATTGTGTGTGGCAGCCACTCCTGTTTTGCCCACCACACTAGCTTAGTGGTTCGCTATGGTGAACACATATGTACATGGGTATATACATTGTGTGTTTATAGTGTAATAACAGCAACAGGAGTATGTCGAGAGGAGCTATTTTGGTGAGGAAAGTGACATCGTAATTGTTGCGTTGTCTGCTGTCTGCTAATTACAGTACTTAAGTGTTGTTACAGGATGAGAGCTACGCTCGTGGTGTCTCGTCTTCCAAACACTTTTTGTTGTTGGGAAGACAACACTGTTGTCTTCCCAACAACAGTGCTGCGTGATTTCTCATGCAGGTGGCCACTGTACTGTTTGGACACAATACCGGCTTACTTGCATAGTTCTTGTGAATGAAACATGTAGATAGGTATACATATGTAAATAATGCAATAAAAACAATATCAGTATGGTGGGAGGAGGGGTGATGACGAGTACGATGTTGGAGGAGAGGAGGACTGGCTGGCTGGGTGTGGCAGTTCACACTCGTGGAGTTCTGAGTGTGTTTATGGTGTGTGTTTATTGTGTGGTGACAGTGTATAGTGTGTAAATGTGTTGTAAATATACAAAAATGGACATGAAACATTGGTGTGAATAACAGTATGGTGGGAGGAGGGGTGATGGCGAGTACAATGTTGGAGGAGTGAGGGAGGACTGGCTGGCTGGGTGTGGCAGCTCATACTCGCGGAGTTCTGAGTGTGTTTATGGTGTGTGTATATAGTGTGTGATATTGTACAGTGTGTAAATAGATCGTATATATACATAAATTAGCATGATACATTGGAAATATATGGCGGATATGTGCACACATGTGTCATGCACGTAACACAGTCTTCGGACAGTACGGATGTTCTACTGCTATAATATAGTGTATGTGTTCATTATACATAGGATTGGCACATAAAAACAAATAAAATGTATTTGGAACTGTGCGCAAAAAATAAACAAAAATATATTCGCGGTAGCGCGCACATCCTTTCCCGGGCGCCCTACTGGCCCCGTGAGCGTACACCACGGGCGAACGGGGAATGATGACGTCACGAGCCAACTTACGGACCCATAGCAGCCAAAGTAAGTACAATTTCGACTTTCAGTTACTATACCCATACTCAGGGAAGGGTTTTTGACACTTTCAGAACAAAAAAATAATTTTTCCTGAGAATTTATTTCTTGTGTACTGGGGGGGGGGGGATCATATTTGGAAGACAAGCAGTTGAGGGGTTAAGGTGAACCACCCAGAAAACTGAGACAAAATTTGGGATATCAAACAACCAAATGATAGTTGGAACAGTTAATAAACTACACCATTCTCAAATTTCCTGGCTCAAGCCAGGTGTTAGTCCAGGTCACTCAGGACTAACCAGTCAGCTGCCTCCTTCACTCACTCACCTGGCACTTCTTCCCCAGTACTGACCGTTGCCTTAAACTGGACTCCTCTGTAACAGGTAAGTGACTCTTATGATTTGTGAATTTGTATGCTAGCCACTTTGAGTGTCTTGCTGCCTCATTTACTTTGGTTCTCAGCTCAACGTCCTTTTTCCTTGTGCTGTCAGCAAACTTTGTTAACCACCAGAGTTGAATGCCTTCTCTGAGGTTTTCAGATACCTTCTTTGGGGAGAATCCTTATGAGTTTGATCTTGTTGAGGTTAATGCTTGGTACTTAATTGCTAATATGAGGCCTGTAAAGATATGTATAGTTCGTCATGTGATAGGCTTTGTGCTATGCTCAGTTCTGACGTAAGTGAGAGCTGAAGATTTGTAACTTAGCCGGGTCTGCACTTGGGTCATATTAAGTTATTACTGCAAGAACTCACTAATCTGAATTCCAGTAACTCGAATCTCCAAGTAATCTGAATAAAACTGAGTTCGAGTTCTTGACTATGTAATTCGAACAAAAATTTGGATTACTGGGTATTGTGGTCAGGGTACTGAACAACATGTGGTGATTTGTATTCATAACATGAATTACATTAACCCTCGTGTTGCTCAGGGCTAATTAGCATTTGTCACCCACAGGCGTATACCAAAAAAAAAATAAAAAAATCTCTAATCTGTTAATTGGTTCTTCTGATGGGATCTCTATCAGAATAATTAAAAATCGTAAGTGGCATATATTGCCCGCTACAGGCAGGGAAGTCTGGCAAAAAACAGGCGCTGACTCAGCGTGCATCCCAGACGGTCTGTTTTGCTCTCAGCTGTCAGGCAGGAGTGACCACAAAGAGATAATACCTAATTATTCAATGTCTCTGATTGGTATTTTCATATTTTTTTTGCTGTAATATTATTCACTAGTGTGAAGTGTGATATATTATATAATAAAATGACCGCATATTCTGTATTTACTATCTTCTGGTTAGGGCTTCTATCCCCTAACTATTTCTTAGCATCAGGCTTAGCTGAAAGAGGAGTTCTCAAAACTCATTTTCGTAATTTCAAGGTGAAGAAAAAGTGAATTACTATAGAATTATTACACTTATTTATACAATTTGCACAACGTTTCGAACCTCCATGGTTCATTCTCAAGTGAAAAGAATCTTCAGAACTGGTTGATTTATACCCGCACTGGGTCAGGTGATAAGACAATAAAGGTAAAAACATGGGGGATACATAAGGGATAAATGGGGATGAAGCACATAAGCATAAGAATAAAGGTAACTGCGAAGGCCTATTGGCCCATATGAGGCAGCTCCTATCTACAACAAAGATTAATCAGGTGTAATTGGCCTGTTATGTTGAACATTGTCTTCTGTGTTGGCATCGTTATGTTCTGGTCTTGTCCTTACTCTCATGGTGGGTAGAGTAAATAGTTCCGTGATTTGGTGTTCATGGTAGTTTTTCTATTCTTATGTAAATTGCTTCAAGAATTTGTAATCTTCTTGCATCTTGGGTTTTGTATATTATACAGGATTTTGTTCAACATTTCTCTTGTTAGGGTGATGTCATGGGCTTGTCTCATGTTATTCCTGGGGGCACGGATTGAGATGACATGTCAACCGCCTCGTCAGCTTCGTCGACGTCATACCTATGTACTTAGATTGAAGGTTACATTCTTCGTTAGGGCAAGTGTACATGTATATAACGCTTGACTGCTGTAGAGGGTTCTCCNCTAATTATTATTTTTAATATATAAACCGCCAGATACAACGGTTGAGGAATTCACAGAGCAGATGCACAAAATAGAGAACATACTTGATGACCTAGCAAACCCAGCTCCAGATATTATCTTCCTTGGAGATTTCAATTTACCGAGTCTAAGATGGAGAATGGCAAACACAAATATCATAGCAGGGAATGACCCGGGAAATAACCAGCCACAGGTCAGAGAACTTTTGAGATTCTGTGACAAATTCTCGCTCAATCAACAGATTACAGAACCAACTAGGAACGAAAACACACTAGACTTGTTATTCACAAACAATGATGAACTAATCAGAGACATAACAATCTCAGATACTTCATACTCAGACCATAAGCTCATTGAAGTGCGAACTAGCATAAATAACGGTAGTAGATCTAAGAGACCCAACAAGCGAGAAGGAATATTCAATCAATTCAATTTCAACAATAAGAGGATTGACTGGGAAAAAATAAATGTAGACCTTTCAACCATTCAATGGGAGACGGTCTTAAGCGACAAAACTCCCACACAGGGAATAGCTCAACTGACAGCTGAAGCTTACAAGGTCTGCTTGAAGCACGTGCCGGTGAGGAGGGGCAGAAAGAGGAACACTCTAGAAAGAGAACGCAGACGACTGTACAGGAGAAGGAAAAAAATTACGGAAATGCTTCGGCAGACACAACTATCACAAGCAAGGAAAATAAGCCTAAGCAGGGAGATCGAAGAAATCGAACAAACGTTGAAGCGATCATATGAGTCTGAGGAAATGGAATTGGAACAGAGAGCTATACAAGAGATAAGGAAAAATCCGAAATATTTTTTCACATACGCTAAATCAAAATCCAAAACCTCGACCAGTATTGGACCGTTAATTACAAATGAAGGTACGTACACAGAGGACAACAAAGAGATTAGTGAAATTCTAAGAAGCCAGTATGAGGCTATGTTTAGCACACCAATTAACAACATGAAAGTTGATGACCCAGACAGCTTCTTTATGAATGACATTCAAGCTGCAGATAATATAACGGATATTACCACAAACTCGGAAGACTTTGAAAGAGAAATTGACAATATGCCCATGCACTCAGCCCCTGGGCCTGACTCATGGAATTCAATATTCATAAAGAAATGTAAAGTACCAGTAGCGAGAGCACTCAGCGTAATATGGAGAAAGAGCCTGGATACAGGGGAGATACCAGCAGCACTTAAATCTGCAGATATAGCTCCGTTGCACAAGGGGGGGAGTAAAGCCTTGGCAAAAAATTATAGGCCAGTTGCACTAACATCACACATAATAAAAGTGTTTGAAAGAGTGATTAGGAATCAAATTTCTAGTTTTATGGAAAACAATGAATTGCACAATCCAGGACAACATGGATTTAGAGCGGGAAGATCCTGTCTGTCACAGTTACTCAACCACTATGACAAAATCACAGAAGCCCTAGAAGAAAAGCAAAATGCAGATGTTGTATACACAGACTTTGCAAAGGCTTTCGACAAATGTGACCATGGGGTGATAGCTCACAAAATGAGGTCAATGGGAATAACTGGAAAAGTAGGACGCTGGATACTCAATTTCCTGTCGAACAGAACACAAAGAGTAACAGTCAATCAGATAAAATCGAGTCCAAGCGATGTTAAAAGCTCTGTACCTCAAGGTACAGTCCTTGCACCGCTACTGTTCCTTATTCTCATATCTGATATAGACAAAAATACACGTCACAGCTTCGTGTCATCCTTCGCAGATGACACAAAAATCAGCATGAAAATTACCTCTGCTGAAGACATTGAAAAACTACAAACAGATGTCAACAAAGTTTTCGATTGGGCAGCAGAAAATAATATGATGTTTAACAGTGATAAATTTCAGGTACTCAGGTACGGCAAAAATGAGGATCTGAAACATAATACAGGGTACAAAACACAATCAAATCTTCCCATAGTAGAAAAACAGCATGTCAAGGATTTGGGAATAATGATGTCCGACGATCTAACGTTTAGGGAGCATAACCAAGCAAATATTGCATCAGCCAGAAAAATGATCGGATGGATTACGAGAACTTTCAAATCCAGGGATCCCATCACAATGGTTGTACTCTTCAAGTCACTTGTGTTGTCCCGTCTCGAATACTGCTCAGTACTCACTTCCCCCTTCAGAGCAGGAGAGATTGCTGAAATAGAGGGAATACAGAGAACATATACGGCACGCATAGACGAGATAAAACACCTAAATTATTGGGATCGTCTCAAAGCTCTCCAAATGTACTCTCTAGAAAGGAGACGAGAGAGATACCAAATAATATACACGTGGAAAATACTGGAGGGCCAGGTCCCAAATCTACACAGTAAAATAACAACGTACTGGAGTGAACGATATGGAAGAAAATGCAAGATTGAACCAGTGAAGAGCAGAGGTGCCATAGGCACAATCAGAGAACACTGTATAAACATCAGAGGTCCGCGGTTGTTCAACGTCCTCCCAGCGACTATAAGAAATATTGCCGGAACAACCGTGGACATCTTCAAGAGAAAACTGGACTGTTTCCTAAGAGAAGTCCCGGATCAGCCGGGCTGTGGTGGGTATGTGGCTCTGCGGGCCGCTCCAAGCAACAGCCTGGTGGATCAAACTCTCACAAGTCGAGCCTGGCCTCGGGCCGGGCTTGGGGAGTAGAAGAACTCCCAGAACCCCATCAACCAGGTATCAACCAGGTATCAACCAGACCTGGATTATGCCTCGGCAATGGATCCCCCGGATTTCAGGTTTGAAACTTGGTTCCCTTTCTGGCTCTGTTATGAGGTTCCGGGGTCGTCCTGGCTGGCGGACTGTCTTGTCTTTGCCTCTGAGGCTTTGCACTCCTTCTGCCGTTCCCGCACGCTTGAGTGGCGAGAGGTTTCGATGGTGCTTCAGGTTTTCCTGTAGGGGCGACCTTGAGCACCTCAATGAGTGCTTGTTTGCTCCTGCCCTTCCCCGGGATGTTGGTGTCGTTCAGTTCCATGTGCAGGTTCCCCTCCTTTCGGCGGTGCAGGTGGCGGAGGACTTGCATGCTCGGGGCCTTTTGGTTGCGGACTTGCGCTTCTTTTCCCTCCTGGAGCTGTCTTCTGACTGGCTCAAGGAGGATGTGGAGGCGTTGGGGCTGTTCCGGGGTATGGTGCCTTGGCCTCGGCGGCTTGCTCGTCGGCTGCCATGCTGAAGCTTTTCGCGCCGATCTTGCGGGATGTGGTGGCTCTGTTTTATGCCTCCCGGCTCATGTGTCAGCAGGCGGTGCTTGCCTCTGTGGAATATGCTTGGGCCTTGGCTCCTAGGCTTTTGTCCCCTTTTTGCCCTCTCTTGTTTGAGGCTTCAGCTGTTGCGCAGTTTATTCAGGCTTCTTCGGCTTCTTGCCGTTCTATGTTGGACTTGCTAGTTCTCCGGGGGTCCCGTGGTGGGCCTTCCCGGACGGGTCGTGCCAAGGCTCGGGGTTCCTCTCGTCGTGGTAGGCCACTGGTGTCAGGTTCGGGTCCGGCGCCTCCTTCGGACCTGCCTTCGTCTGGTCGGCTTGGTGTTCGCTCTGTGCGAGGTTCTGGGTCTCATAAGGGGCGCCGGCCCTTTCGTGGTTCGCCCCACTGACGGGGCGATGGGGGGAAGCTTGCGCTGTTTGCTCACGCCTGGTCCCACGATTTGTGGACGTTTCGGGTCGTTTCGCACGGTCTCTGGTGGCGTTGGGTGGCCCCTCCCCCTGCTGGGTGTTCGGGGCTGGTGGGGCAGGCTTCTTCCCCTGCGCTCTGTCAGGTCAAATTGGAGTGGGTTCGTTTGGGCGTGGTCGAAACGACGACGTTCCTCAGATGGGTTTCCCGTCTGTTTCCAGTCCCGAAATGGGACTGCGTGGACCTGCGGTTCATTCTGGACTTGTTCCTTCTGAACTCCTGGGTTCATTGCCCCTCCTTTCGGATGACCACACTGTCCCAGGTTCGCCTCCTGTTGGAGCCGAGCGCTTGGATGCTGTGTCCCTGGACCTCCGAGATGCTTATTGGCACGTCCCGATTCACCCGGGGTTCAGGGACTGGCTCGATTTTGTTGTGGGGCTTCGTGTTTACTGCTTTCGTTGTCTTCCGTTTGGATTGAACCTAGCACCTCGCATTTTCACGCGCCTCACGCGGGTCGTGGTGACCCGTCTGTGTCTGTTAGGTGTTTGGGTGTTGGCCTACCTTGATGACTGGTTGGTTTGGGCTCCCAGTCTGTCCGCTTGTCTGCTAGCCAGGGATCTAGTTCTTTCTCACCTCGCCAGGTTCGGGTTCTTGGTGAACTGGAGGAAGTCCCATTTGGTTCCCTCCCAGGTTTGGACCTGGCTGGGCCTTGTGTGGGACTCTCGGACCACTTCCTTGTCTCTTCCTCCGAAGTCTCTTCTGCTGCTGCGGTCCCACTTGTGCCTGTTTCTGGGGGGCTCCCTGGTCTCCCGGCGGTTGCTTGATGGTCTGTGTGGGAGCCTGAACTTTGCGATGCTGGTCTACCCGTTGGGTCGGGTTTGGCTTTGTCGGCTGTTCTGGTTCCTTCGGGGACGTCCCTTCCGCCTCTCTCGCGATCGTTGGGTTCGGACCCAGGGGGTTTTGCGCGGGTTGCTGTGTCACCGGCTTCCTCTTTGGGTTTTTCGGGGTTAAGTGCCATGGCGCCTACCCGAGCCCTTGCTCGATGTTTTCATGGATGCGTCGTCTCTCAGCTGGGGCTTTGTGACCAGTGCTCACCAGTCCGGCCAGGGTTGGTGGGATCTATCCTTCCGTCGAGCCCACAGCACTGTGCGAGAGTTCGCGGCAGTGTGGTTTGCTCTTCGGGAGATTCGAGTCGCCCGAGGGTTGACGATCCGGCTCCATTTGGACTGCTCCCCAGTGGTTCATTGTCTGAACCAGGGGGGGTTTCGATGCAGTCCTTGGCTCTTTGGCGATGAACGCTTCGGGTGAGTCATCTGCTGAGTTCTCGGGATTTAGCTCTCCTGGCAGTTCATGTGTGGGGTGTGTCCAACGTCTTGGCTGATGGCCTGTCTCGTTTCGTTCCCCCTCTCCACGGAATGGACGGTCGACACCGCCTCGTTCCGTTGGCTTTGCCAGACGTTCGGCCTCCCCGAGGTGGACCTCTTCGCGTCGGCGTGGTCGCGGCGCCTTCCCCTGTATGTGGCGCCCTTTCCCGACTGCGAGGCCGTCAGGATCGACGCCTTTCGGCAGGACTGGTCGAGGTGGGGGTTCCTGTACCTCTTTTCCCCGGTTCAGCTGTTGCTCCAGGTCCTGACTCGCTTAGAGACTTACCAGGGGAGAGTTGTCCTCTTGGCCCCTTGGTGGCCGGCCCAGCCGTGGTTTCAGGCACTGCTTGCTCAGTGTCCGAACCCAGAGGTTTTTGTGCGGCTCCGCCTCTTCCAACAGATCCGCCCAGTACGTCACATGGCTGGTTCGATCTTCTCCTCGAGTCTTCGCGTATGGTATTTTTAACTCGAGTTCATCATCATCTCTATGGTGATCAGGTGGCTTCCTTATTAGTGTCCCACCTGCGGGCTTCGTCTCGGCGGCAGTATGAAGTTTCCTGGCGGTCCTTCCGGTTCTTCTTACGTCTTCGTCGTTATACTTCCCTTTCGGTTAGGGTGGGGTTGTCCTTTCTCTCTTGGTTGTTCCTGCACCGTCATTTTATGCCTAACACTGTCGCCTCATATCGTGTGGCGCTGGCGGAGCCGCTTCAGCTTGCTTTTGGTATTGATGTCACGTCTGTGCCGTTTCGCAAGCTGTCTCGAGCGTTGTTTCACCTCCGGCCTGCTCATGTGCTGCCTGATCCGTCCTGGTCTTTGGACAGAATGCTCTCTTTTCTTTCTTCTCCTCGTTTTGTTGTGGCCCCCTCAGTTCCGGAATGTTTTTCGAAGGCTCTTTTCCTGTTGGCATTGGCCTCTGGAGGTCGAGTGGTGAGCTTCATGCTTTCCTCCGGCGCAGAAATTTCTGCTCCTTCGGTCGGGGTGATTGGTTTGCTCGTCTGCAGCCTTCTCCTTCTTTTCTGGCGAAGAATGAGACTGCTGTGTTCCAGAAGGGCCCTTGGGTTGTTGATGCTTGGTTGGTTCGCCGGGGGTGCATCATGTTTTGTGTCCGGTTGTGGCTCTCCGCCGTTATTTGCGTGCCACGGCTTCTGTGTCCGTGGATGCGCTGTGGGTCGATCCAGTTTCCCTTCTTCCCTGTTCGAGGGTGCGGGTCTCCCAGGTCGTCCGCAGGGTTATTAAGGCTAGCCAGCCTGTGGTCTATCCCTGTGCCCATGATGTCCGCAAGTTCACGGCTTTTGCCACCGTCTTTGGCAATATGTCTTGGGCTGACATTCAACCGCGGGGATTTTGGCAGTCGAACAGGGTCCTGGCTGCTCGTTACCTTGTAAAAGTTCCTGGGCTCGGTCGGGCCTATGTCGCTTTGGGTCGGCGGATGCAACCAGTTGTCTCGACATTGGTTTGAGGAGTGAGCAGCAACCGCCTCCCGGGTAAGTCCCTATTCTTTCCTCTGTGGGTAGTTAGCTCCGGGGAGCCGTAGGGGCTCCCCCCAGAAAACCAGCACTGAACGTAATGAAACGGCATTTTCTGGGTGATTCCCGGAGGCTCCTCGGCATCCCTCCCTCCCTCTGGTCGGCATTTTTTATTAGTGTTTTGACATCCAACCTCAGAACTGGGGTGTGGATCGCCATCGCGGTAGGTCTGGGGCTCCCCCTTCCCCCTCCCAGGGAGGGGGGGGGCTGCGTAGACAGCGGCGCGACGACTAATGACGTCATACTAGTTTGCTCGTTTTTGTTTGGGGAGTTCTATCCACTCGTTTGGCTTTTGGTTGCAATTTTAACCAGAATAGGGGTTTGTTTTGGGACGCCTACCTTTCTGGGTGCCTAACCCGGTCGATGGCAGACATAGAATGCTTCCAACCACACGCGCTTTTCTATAGGTCATTGCTCCCCTTGCCTCTCTGAGGGGGCCAGGTTCTGGCTCGTAGTCCCCGGTAAGCCCATAAGAACTCCGTACACATGCCTGATGCCAAATTCTGACATTAGCATATCAGCCTAGTGAGCTCTGGGGAGCCTCCGGGACTCACCCAGAAAATGGCGTTTTATTACATTCAACACTGGTTATTTAGTTTTGTATTTGAATGATGCAAAAGTTGGACAGCTTTTCAATTCATTAGGGAGTGAGTTCCATAGACTAGGTCCCTTTATTTGCATAGAGTGTTTGCACTGATTAAGTTTGACTCTGGGGATATCAAAGAGATATTTATTTCTGGTGTGGTGATAGTGGGTCCTATTACATCTGTCCCAGGAGAGTTTCAGAGCAGGATTTGCATTTAAGAACAGGGTTTTGTAAATGTAGTTGACAGAAGAGAATTTGTGGAGTGAGATTATATTTAGCATATTTAGGGAATTAAACAAGGGGCTGAGTGTTGTCTGAAAGCAGAATTTGCTATTATTCTGATAGCAGATTTTGCTGGGTGGTGATGGACCTGAGGTGGTTTGCAGTGGTTGAACCCCATGTACAGATACCATAATTAAGATAGGGATAGATTAGTGCATAATATAGTGAGATGAGAGCAGAGTTAGGTACATAATATCTGATTTTGCAGAGTATACCAATTGTTTTAGAGACTTTCTTAGTTATGTGTTGCATGTGGGTGCTGAAGTTGAGTCTCTTGCCTAGGAATAGGCCAAGAAACTTTCCATCATTTTTACTACTAATGTTAACATTGTCTATCTGAAGCTGAATTGCATATGTTGATTTGCTTCCAAATAAGATGTAGTAGGTCTTTTCTATGTTAAGTGTCAGTTTGTTGGTTGACATCCATAAGTGGACTTTTTTTTAGTTCATTATTAACAACATTATTTAGTGTATGTGGGTTGGGGTTAGAGTAGATGAGGGTAGTATCATCAGCAAACAATATAGGTTTCAGAATGTTAGTGACATTAGGCAGATCATTGATGTATATAAGAAATAGGAGAGATCCCAAGAGGCTGCCCTGTGGCACTCCAACGGTTATTGGTAGAGTGGGAGAGGTTATATCATTGATGGCTACACATTGGTGCCCCTCTCCCTGTTCAGCTCGTTGTTGTCATGAGGGGAGCTTGGTGGGCGGCTGCCGGAGTGTGATGCTCCTTGGGACAGTCCTCTGTCCTTCTGTAGCCTTGTGCTCCTGCTGCTGTCCTCTCTAATTGTGCTGAACGACTTTTCCTTTTCCTTCTGTTTCGTTTTTCTCCCTCCTCTTCTCCTATCTGCTTGTCGTTTCCTGCCGACCTTTTGCTTGTTTTGGTTATTCCTTTGGACTTCTATTTTGAGGCCCGGGTGCTTGAGGAGGCATACTCTTGCACCCGTAGAACTGTAGTACCCGACGCTGCGAGCGAGGGAACCTTTTATTGTCAATCCTTCTTTCATCACTGAACCCAATCTCGACGAACTGACAGTTCTTAAGGTGACGTTTGTGGGGCATATACTCACGATGCACCTCTAGGGAGCCCCGGCATGATTGGCGATAGCTTCTTGTTGGGTGTCCTGCCTCTGATTGTGGCTCCATGGTGGGTATGGGGGCACATTCATGGATGAAAATGTCTCTCTTCGTATTTATGTCGTTAAATGTTTCTCTTGTACTCTCTCAGGCTCGTGGGGTGGGCGACCAAGTCCCCGAGTCGGACTGTATTGGAAGACCGGGCTGTGTAGCCCCAGCTGCATTGGGCCCCGACCTTGCTCCTCCTTTGACCCTCCTGACTTCTCCCCTCGGCTCCCGTCTCTCCTCTGTGGTTGGGTCGAGCCTCAAGCCCCCAGTGGTGACCACTTCATCCCCTGGCGCGGCTAAGTCTCTCGTTGTGACTACTGCACCTTTTAACCGCTCTCTCTCTAGGGGTTCTCAACGCCGTCCGCGCCACAGCCGCACTCACTCGATTCCTTTCCGTACTGAAGAGTATCAGGCCTTGTTTGGTCCCACTTCGTGGGCCAAATACTTTGAACTCCTCCCTCTTGATTTTATGCCTTCTGACGATTTCTCCCTCCATCGGCATCTTGTTGATTCCATGGATGCCTCTGTTACCTTCAACCCCACTCGTCTCGGTACAAGTGTCGTTGCTGCTCGTTCTCAGGATGCAGGTTCCTGTTTAGTTGCCTTATCCTGCCTTGGCGAGACCCCTGTTCGGGTCTCAAAGAACGCTCGGTTGAATGCCAGCATTGGCACTATTCTCCTCCCGCCCCATGTTGTGACCAGTGTTCGGAATCTGCAGGACTGCCACGATGATATTTGGCATATCCTCGATGCCCAAGGCCATTCTGTCCTCCAAGTAGACTCTTAACTCGTCCCCCTCGTGGTCGTCGCCGTCAACCTCTTCGGGTTGTGAAGATTACCTCTGATGGTAAGGACCCTTCCACCCTCTGTCATTCTTGCTGGTGCCAGGTGCTCTGTCCAGGAGTACATTCCCTCTCCTAGGCTCTGTAACAAGTGCTGGAGGTTTGGACATGGTACCCTCCGCTGCGCTGGTACTGTCTCTCTCTCTGTCCTTTGTGTGGGGGTGAAGGTCACTCTAAGTCAGAGTGCACTTCTCACCAGGCTCGCTGCCTCAACTGCGGTGAGGCCCATCCTACCTTCTCCCGTGAGTGTATCCATTACAAGCTTGAGGCAACTGTCCTCAACTTGAAGCACCGGGAGCGTTTATCTTTTCCTGAGGCGAGGTGCCAGGTTCGCAGGCTCCCACCTTATGCGTGTTGCGCTCTTCCTCTCCTCATCCTTCCCCCCCTTCCTCAGACTCAAAACCGTTTCTGGGCCTTGGACCCTGATACCCCCACCGCCCCATCCTCTGTTCCTTTGAGTTCTGTCCCGAAGGGTCCCCCTCCTGGTCCTCTGTCTGGGGTTCCGTTTCTTTCTGCCAGGTCTGTCATGTCTTCTTCCTCGTCTCCCTCCGATCCTCCTTCTCCATCTATTGGCTCTCCATGCCGCCTGTCGGTACGGGCTGATGTCCATCGCTCTCCCAACGGCCGTCGTGTGTGTTCTCATTCAGCTTCTCCTGTTGAGACTCTGGAATCCGTTGCCCAGTACATAGTTGCTGGGACACCTGTCTCTTTGCGTCAGAAGCGTAAGCCTGGCTCCTCTCCTTCCTCCTTCCCGGTGGGTAAAAAGGCTTCTCTTTCTTCCTCGCCCCCTTCTTCTGACTCTTTCGCTCCGTCTCCTCCCATTTCAGTGGTTACGCCCCTTGTTTCTGCTATGGTCTCTTTAGCCCCCGCTTCCCTCTCGGTTGGTGCCATTGCCGAGGTGCGTCCCCTGGTTTCTGCCCCTCCTGCTGCTGTCCTTGACCCTCGGTTTTCCCCCCTCTTCCTCCTCCGGACCTTGCACGTCCGCCCCTGGTCGGTCCTCTAGCTACCTTCCCTCCTCCTTTACTCAGGTTACCCATGCCCCCTAACCCTGACTTCGCTGACCCTGACCCTGATCCTGCGCTTCTTTAACGTGCTATGTTCCCTTTTCTCCTTTGTTTCTTCGTTGTTCTCTGTTTCTGTCCTTCCTCTTATCGTTGATGTCTATTCTTCAATGGAACATTCGAGGTTATTTCGCCAATTTCCTTGAACTCCCGCTTCTGATTTCGCAGTTTTCGTCCCTTTGTGTCTGTCTCCAGGAGCCGATGCTTGGTACTCGTCCTGGTCGCTTTCATGGCTATTCCTTTCTCCCCCCCCCAATCTGTTGCTGGGGCTCCTAACTCTTCTGCTCTCTTGATTCGCTCTGATGTTCCCTTTGTCCCCTTACTTTTTCCTTCGCCTCTCCATTGTTTTGCTGCTCGTATCTTTGTGAGGAAATGGTACACCGTTTGTTTCATTTATCTCCCCAAGAGTGACCCACTCTCTCTTCCCGATCTGAAACACCTACTGGACTCCTTGCAGGAGCCTGTGCTCCTGCTAGGTGATTTCAATTGTCGTCATTCCCTTTGGGGTGATGTTCTGAGGAACACCCGGGGTCTCCTTCTTGAACCGTTCATCCTCTCTTCTTCCCTGTCTCTTCTGAATTCTGGTCAGCCCACGCATTTAGACTCTCGGACTCGCACCCTTTCCTGTCTTGATCTTTCTCTTTGTTCGTCTTCTCTTTACTTGGATTTCATGTGGCAGGTTCTTGATGACCTCTATGGCAGTGACCATTTCCCCCATCCTTGTTATCTTTTAATCTTCTCACCCTCCCCTCTCCTTCCCTAGGTGGCAGTTTGCTAAGGCAGACTGGAACCTATTTACC
This sequence comes from Procambarus virginalis, assembly GCA_020271785.1. Classification (NCBI taxonomy): domain Eukaryota; kingdom Metazoa; phylum Arthropoda; class Malacostraca; order Decapoda; family Cambaridae; genus Procambarus; species Procambarus virginalis. The sequence continues at coordinate 2,294,228 of WNGS01165751.1, forward strand.
CTCAGTGCTACTCTCTCTGACCTCTCCCTCGCTCTCTCCTCCTTTTTCATGACACCGTCTTCGACGCTGCCCTTCGCTCTATTCCTCGCTTTTCTCTCGGGGGCCCACGGAAGTGCATTCCCTGGTGGAATACAGACTGTGCTCGGGCTGTCTGCTGTAAGCGTGCATCCTGGAAGAGACACCGCTGCCGGCAGACGGCCGTTTCTTTTCTTTTATTTCGGAAGGCGAGTGCGGTGGCCCGTAGGGCCATCCGTACAGCTAAACGTGAATGTTGGGCATCTTATGTCTCCACCATTACGTCCGACACTCCTCTGCCGCAGATCTGGAAGCGTATCCGCAAGATAACGGGTAAGTTCGTTCCCGATGTCTCACTGTTCCTTCACCTCCGTGGTACTCTTTTGGCGGACCCATTGCAGGTCGCTACCGAACTGGGTTCCCACTTTTCTTCTGTTAGCTCTGGTTTTCATCTTCCCCAATCTTTCTTTCTTCGTAAACCTGTCCTTGAATCTTGTCTTTTGGATTTCTATACTCATCTTCGCCTTCTCTATAACGATCCCTTCTCTTTCTCTGAAAAGAGTTTTAACCTTTTTTTTAGGGGTTTTATTCTCCTGTTGTTGTTTCTTTGCTTTTCTGGTGTTTTCTGCCCGGTTCCTGTTCCTTTGGGAACGTTTGAGTGTTGATTTTACACCGGGTTTCCCATTTTTCTGTTTTGGGTCTGGGCCTTTGGGTTTGGGCTCAGTGTCCCTGGCTGTTATGCTTGCTCCCACACCTTGTCCCTCGGTTTTCGGTCTGTTATGACCGTTTCCCAGGGGGTTCTGTCTGGGGGCTGTGCTTTGCCTTTCTGTGGTGTTTCTAAGCCGGCAAATTGTGGTGGTTTGGCCTCCCCCTGGTTCAATTCTGGGTTCCTTTGGGTTCTTTGGTTTCGTTCCAGAGGTTTCTTCCCCTTGGGCTCCCTTGGTTGGTTCAGGGGGCTTTGTTTCCTCGTGTAATTACCTAAGTGTAATTACCTAAGTGTAGTTACAGGATGAGAGCTACGCTCGTGGTGTCCCGTCTTCCCAGCACTCTTTGTCATATAACGCTTTGAAACTACTGACGGTTTTGGCCTCCACCACCTTCTCACTTAACTTGTTCCAACCGTCTACCACTCTATTTGCGAAGGTGAATTTTCTTATGTTTCTTCGGCATCTGTGTTTAGCTAGTTTAAATCTATGACCTCTTGTTCTTGAAGTTCCAGGTCTCAGGAAATCTTCCCTGTCGATTTTATCAATTCCTGTTACTATTTTGTACGTAGTGATCATATCGCCTCTTTTTCTTCTATCTTCTAGTTTTTGCATATTTAATGCCTCTAACCTCTCCTCATAGCTCTTGTCCTTCATTTCTGGGAGCCACTTAGTGGCATGTCGTTGCACCTTTTCCAGTTTGTTGATGTGCTTCTTAAGATAAGGGCACCATACAACCGCTGCATATTCCAGCTTTGGTCTAACAAAAGTCGTGAACAATTTCTTTAGTATTTCTCCATCCATGTATTTAAAAGCAATTCTTAGGTTAGAAAGTGTAGCATAGGCTCCTCGCACAATGTTCTTGATGTGGTCCTCAGGTGACAGTTTTCTATCTAAAACCACCCCTAGATCCCTTTCTTTATCAGAATTCTTTAAAGATTTCTCACATAATTTATAGGTTGTGTGGGGTCTATGTTCACCAATTCCACATTCCATAACATGGCATTTATTCACATTAAATTCCATTTGCCAAGTGTTGCTCCAAATACTTATTTTGTCCAGGTCTTCTTGAAGGGCATGACAATCATCTAGGTTTCTTATCTTCCCTATTAACTTAGCATCATCAGCAAACATGTTCATGTAATTTNGCCACCCATTTATTAATTTAATTATTTATTTATATACAAGAAGTACATTGGGTTTGTGAGAATACATAGCATGGTATTTACAATCTTGTAAAGCCACTAGTATGCGCTGCATTTTGGGCAGGTCCTTAACCCTTTAACTGCGTTGCCTCCAAATATGACACCCCCGTGGTGCGCAGGAAATAAATTCTCTGGAAAAAATTCTTTTTTCTTTTTAAAGTGTCAAAAACCCTTCCCTCAGTATGGGTATGTAAAAAAAAAGTCGTAATTGTACTTACTTTGGCTGCTATGGGGTCCGTAAGTTGGGGCGTGACATGATTCCCCGTGCGCCCGTGCTGTAAGCTCCCAGGGCGGGTGGGGCGGTCGGGGCGGGGCGCGCGAGTTGCCGCGAATATATTTTCGTTCATTTTTTTCGCACAGTTCCAAATACATGTTATTTGTTTTTACATACTAATCCTATGTATAGTGAACACGTACACTATATTATGGCAGTAAAACAACCGTACTGTCCGAAGACACTGTGTTACGTGCATGACACTTGTGTACACATATGCTGCACATATTTACTATGTATCATGCTAATTTATGTATACATATAATCTATTTACACACTACACACTGTCACACACTATATACATTCACCATCAACACACTCAGAACACCTTGAGTGAGAGCAGCCACACCCAGCCAGTCTCCCTCACTCCAACATCTTACTCGCCAACATTGCTCCTCCCACCATACTGTTATAGTTCTTATTACACATGTTCTATATACCTATCTACATGTTTTATTTACCAGAACTATGCAAGTAAGCCGGTATTGTACAGTGGCCACCATACACTGCATGAAAAATCACACAGCAGACAGCAGACGACGCTACGATTACGTCACCTCCCTCACCAAAATAGCTCCTCTCAACATTCTCCTGTTACTGTTCTTACACTATATACACACACTATATATACCCATGTACATATGTGTTGCCCATAGCGAATCACTAAGCTATTATGGTGAGCAAAACAAGAGTGGCAGCCACACACACACAATGAGGCTACCTCAATTCTCGCCCTCCCTCCCTCACCAAACCTTCCTCCTTCCACAATACTACGCACAACGCTAATTATAACCACAATCCTCCTATTATCACAATCCTGGTCACTAATTCCTGTAAATGAATAATTGACCACACGTTTATTTTGAAAAGGAACCTAAGAAATCATTTGAAAATTCCTAGATGGACGAAATAATGCTGTGGTGCTGTGAACATCGTGAACAGCATTGAATCACTGATAATTGAACATTGTACCCAGTCATTATCACACTCGGGCTCTTCTATAACACTATCATGGCTAAATGATACAAGTTATATATATATTTTGACATTATTAGGCGATGCTGTGGTCACACGCTGAACAGCAGTGCTGTGCGCTCATGCTGCGAGCGCCTGCCTTGGTTGCTCACACACTACTGAGGCTCCCACACCCGGGAATGTGGACCACGATTTTTTTTAAAGATGGTTTACAAGAGCCCTGAGGAAGCTGATGTGAACCCCATGTAGCCGTGGGAGATTTGAATGGAACGGGAAAAATACAAGTACCCGGAGGCGCGTTGCGCAAACCAGACGCGAGCCTGCAGGCGCGTTGCGCAGTTAGAGGGTTAATCTAACAGATAATTTTAAGTAGGTAAATTCTAGCGGAATTAATAAAATGATAACAGATACATTGCAAGAAAGAAAAATAATGAGATGAGAGAGATTAGTATGTATATTAAAGCACATTGGTATATTAAAGGTCTGATTGGTTGCATTGACAGCTTGATTGGTAATTTAAACGAAGATTAATAGGCACTATACAGCAAATTGAAAACACATATAAGAAGACGGCAATGATCACAATGGTAAAGTTGTTTGGATTGAGTACATGAAGATTGGGAGATTGGGTAGCACTAGATACAGTGCAATTTTAAAGCAACAAGGTAGAAAACTATGAAGATGAAATTAGGTATTTTCTGGGGGAAGCCCCTACGGTTCCCCGGAGCTTACCAGGCTGATATGCTAATGTCAGACTTTGGCATCAGTCATGTGTACGGAGTTCTTATGGGCCTACTGGGGACCACGAGCCAGAACCTGGCCCCCTCAGAGAGGCAAGGGAAGCAATGACCTATAGAAACCCCCGTGTGGTTGGAAGCATTCTATGTCTGCCATTGACTGGGTTAGGCACCCAGAAAGGTAGGCGTCCCAAAACAAACCCCTATTCTAGTAAAAATTGCAACCAAAAGCCGAATGAGTGGATAGAACTTCCCAAACAAAAACAAGCAAACTAGTATGATGTCATTCGTCGTCGCGCCGCTGTCTACACAGCCCCCCCTCCTCCCCGGGAGGGGAAAGGGGGAGCCCCAGACCTACCGTGCCGGTGATCCACACTCCAGTTCTTGAGGCTGATGCTATCGCCTCGGTTGTGTGCTCTGGCTCCGGTCTTTTTGCGGCGCTGTGCCTTGTGTGTGGCTGCTGTTCTCCAGGGGTGCAAGAGCCAGGAGTTATTCCTCAGTACTCGGGCTGCATGCGCCTACGGTTCCCTTCCCTAGGTGCCCAGTAAGTACTGCCCTTGGAGCTTGGGGCTATCTTCCACAAGTTTCTTGGGGTCTGCCTCTGTGTGTCTGTTTTACTGCTCAGTTTCTCGGCCGCTCTTTGGGTACTTGGGGGTTTTGTCTCCCCCAGTTTACCTTAGGGTAAGAGGCAGTTTTTGCACTGGTAGGGGTGCAGGGTGCTGTGCAGCTAGTTGTCACCTATCACAGCGGCCGGTTCTGTTCCTTGGGGTACGTTGTCCTCTTGCGGGGTTTTGTTGTTCTTTTTCTTTTTGCCTTGGTGGGGGGTTCTGCCCTCATTGCCACTGGTGTTTGGCTTCACCCTGATACTTGGTGGTGCCCCCTGCTTGGTCCTCATGAGTGTACACGTCCCTGGGGTTCAGCTTTAGACTGTTTGGTAGTTTTGGGCGCCGGTTAGCAGTACCCTGCCTGGGTTTACCTGAGCGCGAGTCCTCTTCAAGTAAACGCTCAGGACCCTGGGAATCCCCTAGGGGACGCGTGGGTCAGATGGATGTGACCCCGGGGTCCCCCCCTCGCTTTGTGTGAGTTTGAGGGTTGTTCGGTTCCCTTGTCTCAGGGCGACCCTCACTGTTTTTGCCTCCGTCATGCATCCTGTTGGGTTGGTGACACTTTCAACCCTGAGTCCTGTGAGTATTGTTGCTTGGTGACTCAATTTACCCAGTCTATGAATGATGATCATCGGGTTAAGGCTGCACAAGCGTTGCATTCTAGGTCTCAGTTGTTGCAACGTGCTAGGTTGGTTGTTCACCCGGATGCCCCGTGGCTGCCCCATTTTGCTTATAGGGACCTGGACTTAGGGGTGGGGGTCGCTTCGACCCTGGTTCAGTCTGCACCTCTTGGTCCTTCCCCTCCCTTTGTGCGTTCTGGTCCCCCCTCCCCTGCTTCCAGCCCCGAAACGTCTGAGGGTTTCGGAGTCGGGGCAGGGGTTAGTTGGTCTTGAGACTCGGGCAGCCTCGGGGAATACCGATTCCGGTGTGGCGACAGAGGCATTCGAGTCTCCTCCTCCGGCCGAAGCCTCTGGGTCTGACCAGTGTGCCTCTTTCTTTCTGGCTTCCACGGCTGTGCCGGCCTTGTCTAGTGGGGTCTGTGCTTGGGGGAGGACTCAGCCCCGGGTCCTGCTGGAGAGGACTCTGGGGCTGGGGAGGGGCTGACTTGGGGCCTTGGGCCCCGCTGGACCCAGCCTGGGTTTTTGTACCCTCTGAGCGGGGCTTACTGTTGCAAGGAGTGGGATTTTCTTTTCCCCCCCCCCTCTGCATACGAGTTGGATTTGGCGTCTGCCTCTCCCCTGGTTCGGTTCCGTGTTCCCCGGGTACTTCGGTTCCGTCTTTCCGGAGGTTTCGGCTTATCGCATCCAACGTGCTGTGGTGCGGGCGACTCTTGTGGCGAATCTCCTGCGTGACCCTTAGGAAAATACAGGCAAATAATCAGTGTATAAATCAAGTAACTGGCAACCGGTGACATCCTGCCCCCGACCTGGGACAACAACGGTCAACTATACGGTCCCAAGAGGACCATATTTTCTCCACAAGGCAATAAGTACCCCCACATAAACTTTAACAAATAAACATATGTAATATTATAAATATACTGTATACATATTATATATACATATATATAATATTATAAATATATGCATATAATATTATAACATCACAAACCCAACATGGAGGTGTGTGGAGGCTGCAATAAGGCACTTCGGAAGACTGTTGTAGGCATTGTATGTAATATTTGTAACATAAGATTTCACCTGAGTTGTACAGGATTACCTACACAATATGCAAACCGGGAAGGTACCTACTGGATCTGTGAAAGTGACAGACAGGTGTGGGAAAACATTGCCAAACTAATGAATGACATTCCTGAAGTACACAGGCTACAATTCACACAAAAACTACCAGAAATATATGCAGAGTATATAAAGACAGCAACGAACTCTGAGCACAACCCAGGGATTGAGAATTTAGAGAGTCAAAGTAGCAATGTAGAAGGACATAGCGTCGAGGTACACAAAAATGAAGGCAATATTGTAGAGCAAACTGGTGATATGAATTAGGAGATAAAAAATGAGACGAATGAGAAAGACGAAAGCAACAAGGCGAAAGATAAGGGTAATACCGAGAATAAATGCAGAAACGAGAAAGTTGGAACAAAAATCACAGAGGTAGCCAAGTCGTACACGGATACAAACAAGAATAATGCAATCACAGATGAAAATATTTGCAGGTATTATGCAAAAGGACAGTGCAGATATGGGCCCAGAGGCACGGAATGCTCATTCATGCACCCACGTAAATGCCAGAACTGGTTAGGGAAAGGCAGATGTCGTTTTGATACTGAGTGTAGATATTTTCACCCTAAGCTATGCAAACTCTCAGTTAATGAGAGGAAATGCTTCGATCTTCATTGCCCCGATTTCCACGTCAGAGGTACACAGCGCTATATAAGAGAGGAAGTCCAATATAATAGCCCTGAACATTTTTTAGAGGCAGGCAGAAACAGAGGGAGAAACAGACAGGCAGAAACGTGGCAGGAGTACGGATGGAGAGGTGGAAATGCCCGAGACTGGACTACATTTCGTCATCAAGCCCACACATACTACACCCCCCAACTACACAGAGACTACCACACTCCCCAATATCACTTCCAAAACTGGACAAACCATTGCCACAACAACACACCCTGGGTCAGGGTAGAGAGGAGGGAGAACCACCAAAACCTTCCAGAAGTGACACACAATATGGACAATCATTCATTTTTGCAAACATTCAAGGTCTAAAGCCAAAGTCAAGAAATAAAGTCAAGTTCATAAATGGTCTCCTATTAGAGTCAAACTCCATATTTGGGGCATTCACGGAAACTCATACAAAAGATTACATGGATGGTGAAATCTGGATTCCAAATTATAATTTATACAGATGTGATAGAAAAACTAGGTCAAATGGGGGAGTAGGTCTGTATATTAAAGAGGACCTGGTATGCACAGAACTACTAAACTCAACTAATGAGGTGGTAGAGGTACTTGGAATTAAGGTAGAGAAACTAAACCTAATTATTATTTTAATATATAAACCGCCAGATACAACGGTTGAGGAATTCACAGAGCAGATGCACAAAATAGAGAACATACTTGATGACCTAGCAAACCCAGCTCCAGATATTATCTTCCTTGGAGATTTCAATTTACCGAGTCTAAGATGGAGAATGGCAAACACAAATATCATAGCAGGGAATGACCCGGGAAATAACCAGCCACAGGTCAGAGAACTTTTGAGATTCTGTGACAAATTCTCGCTCAATCAACAGATTACAGAACCAACTAGGAACGAAAACACACTAGACTTGTTATTCACAAACAATGATGAACTAATCAGAGACATAACAATCTCAGATACTTCATACTCAGACCATAAGCTCATTGAAGTGCGAACTAGCATAAATAACGGTAGTAGATCTAAGAGACCCAACAAGCGAGAAGGAATATTCAATCAATTCAATTTCAACAATAAGAGGATTGACTGGGAAAAAATAAATGTAGACCTTTCAACCATTCAATGGGAGACGGTCTTAAGCGACAAAACTCCCACACAGGGAATAGCTCAACTGACAGCTGAAGCTTACAAGGTCTGCTTGAAGCACGTGCCGGTGAGGAGGGGCAGAAAGAGGAACACTCTAGAAAGAGAACGCAGACGACTGTACAGGAGAAGGAAAAAAATTACGGAAATGCTTCGGCAGACACAACTATCACAAGCAAGGAAAATAAGCCTAAGCAGGGAGATCGAAGAAATCGAACAAACGTTGAAGCGATCATATGAGTCTGAGGAAATGGAATTGGAACAGAGAGCTATACAAGAGATAAGGAAAAATCCGAAATATTTTTTCACATACGCTAAATCAAAATCCAAAACCTCGACCAGTATTGGACCGTTAATTACAAATGAAGGTACGTACACAGAGGACAACAAAGAGATTAGTGAAATTCTAAGAAGCCAGTATGAGGCTATGTTTAGCACACCAATTAACAACATGAAAGTTGATGACCCAGACAGCTTCTTTATGAATGACATTCAAGCTGCAGATAATATAACGGATATTACCACAAACTCGGAAGACTTTGAAAGAGAAATTGACAATATGCCCATGCACTCAGCCCCTGGGCCTGACTCATGGAATTCAATATTCATAAAGAAATGTAAAGTACCAGTAGCGAGAGCACTCAGCGTAATATGGAGAAAGAGCCTGGATACAGGGGAGATACCAGCAGCACTTAAATCTGCAGATATAGCTCCGTTGCACAAGGGGGGGAGTAAAGCCTTGGCAAAAAATTATAGGCCAGTTGCACTAACATCACACATAATAAAAGTGTTTGAAAGAGTGATTAGGAATCAAATTTCTAGTTTTATGGAAAACAATGAATTGCACAATCCAGGACAACATGGATTTAGAGCGGGAAGATCCTGTCTGTCACAGTTACTCAACCACTATGACAAAATCACAGAAGCCCTAGAAGAAAAGCAAAATGCAGATGTTGTATACACAGACTTTGCAAAGGCTTTCGACAAATGTGACCATGGGGTGATAGCTCACAAAATGAGGTCAATGGGAATAACTGGAAAAGTAGGACGCTGGATACTCAATTTCCTGTCGAACAGAACACAAAGAGTAACAGTCAATCAGATAAAATCGAGTCCAAGCGATGTTAAAAGCTCTGTACCTCAAGGTACAGTCCTTGCACCGCTACTGTTCCTTATTCTCATATCTGATATAGACAAAAATACACGTCACAGCTTCGTGTCATCCTTCGCAGATGACACAAAAATCAGCATGAAAATTACCTCTGCTGAAGACATTGAAAAACTACAAACAGATGTCAACAAAGTTTTCGATTGGGCAGCAGAAAATAATATGATGTTTAACAGTGATAAATTTCAGGTACTCAGGTACGGCAAAAATGAGGATCTGAAACATAATACAGGGTACAAAACACAATCAAATCTTCCCATAGTAGAAAAACAGCATGTCAAGGATTTGGGAATAATGATGTCCGACGATCTAACGTTTAGGGAGCATAACCAAGCAAATATCGCATCAGCCAGAAAAATGATCGGATGGATTACGAGAACTTTCAAATCCAGGGATCCCATCACAATGGTTGTACTCTTCAAGTCACTTGTGTTGTCCCGTCTCGAATACTGCTCAGTACTCACTTCCCCCTTCAGAGCAGGAGAGATTGCTGAAATAGAGGGAATACAGAGAACATATACGGCACGCATAGACGAGATAAAACACCTAAATTATTGGGATCGTCTCAAAGCTCTCCAAATGTACTCTCTAGAAAGGAGACGAGAGAGATACCAAATAATATACACGTGGAAAATACTGGAGGGCCAGGTCCCAAATCTACACAGTAAAATAACAACGTACTGGAGTGAACGATATGGAAGAAAATGCAAGATTGAACCAGTGAAGAGCAGAGGTGCCATAGGCACAATCAGAGAACACTGTATAAACATCAGAGGTCCGCGGTTGTTCAACGTCCTCCCAGCGACTATAAGAAATATTGCCGGAACAACCGTGGACATCTTCAAGAGAAAACTGGACTGTTTCCTAAGAGAAGTCCCGGATCAGCCGGGCTGTGGTGGGTATGTGGCTCTGCGGGCCGCTCCAAGCAACAGCCTGGTGGATCAAACTCTCACAAGTCGAGCCTGGCCTCGGGCCGGGCTGGGGAGTAGAAGAACTCCCAGAACCCCATCAACCAGGTATCAACCAANTCCTGTTTGCCCTTGGGTAGGAGGTAGTTTCGTCGCTGGCTGGGGCACAAGGTACTGTGCAGCTGTCTGATATACGCATAGCGACCGGTTCTGTTCACCTGGAGACGTTTACTTTGCAGGGTTTTCTTTTGTTTTTTGTTCTGATTTGCCTAGTGGGGGTCTGCCTTGTGTGGTGGTAGGACCACTTGTAGAATTTGGTGGCCCTCCACTAGGTCCCCTGCTTGCACACGTCAGCTTTTAGTGATTTGCTTGGTAGCTCTGGGATAACCGGTAGCAGTACCTCGCCTGGGCTTCCCTTAGCAGTCTGACTAAAGGCCCTGCAAACCCCCTATGGGGCTCAATGATTCAATGTAGGAGACCTCTGAGTCCCACCTCGCCTTGTTCGAGTTTGAAGGTTGCTCTGTCCCCTTGCCTCAGGGTGACACATACCATCTGCCACTGTCTTGCTCTCTGTTGGGGTCAGTGACACCTTTGACCCAGAGTCCTACGAGTGGTGTTGTTTGCTTGTACTCCATTCATCCAGTCCACCGAGACTGATATTCGGGTACGGGCAGCATTCGAGGCTGGTTATCCTGCTGGAGCTTTTGGGCCATGCCAGCGGCGTGGAAAAGAGAAATTAATCCCCCTTCATCCCTGCTTTTCCGGTGGACTCTGCATTTTCTCCAGAGGCAAAGGGTTTGGAGGAAGGCTCGCCCCCGAGTCCTGCTGTGGAGGATTCTGGGGCTGAGAAGGAGTTGACTTGTGGGGCCTCAGCCCCACTTGTCTCTACTTGGGTGTTTGGTACCCTCAGCCCAGGGCTTGTTGTTACAGGGGGAGGGGCTTTCCTATCCCCCTCCCTGTACGATTTTGTTATGAGTTCGACTCTTCCCCGGGTTCGGTTCTGAGTTCCGTGGGTTTTTCGGTGCCCTCCCTCCTGTTTTTTTGGGGGGCGGAGCTTCCCACATCCCACCAAGGAAGGTGTGGGAGGCCCTTGTGGCTTGCCTCCTGCGAGACCCGGATTACGCCTCGATAATGAAGCCTCCTTCTTTTGAGTTTGGCTCCCCTTTTCCTTATTGGATGCGTTACAAGGTGCCAGAGTCTTCCTGGCTGGCAGATTGCCTTTTCTTTAGTTGGGGGCTTGGCATTTGTCCTGTCGGACTGCGCACTTGAATTGCGAGAGTTGCCTACGGTCGTTCAGGTTTTCCTGGGGGATGAGATGGAGCACCTCAATGTGTGCTTGTTCGCCCCCGTCCTTCCTTATGATGTTGGCCAGGTGCGGCTTCACGTGCAGGTTCCCTCCCTGTCGGCACTCCTGGTGGCCGAGGATTTGTGTGCTCGTGAGCACTTGGCTTCGGTCTTGCGCTTCTTTTCCCTGCCGCAGCTGTCTTCGGACTGGTTTGTGGTGGGTGTGGAGGAGCTGGGTTCCGGGCCTGTGTCCGGTGTGCTTGCTTCGGCAGCTCAAGTGCTGGCTGCCTTGGTGAAGTTGTATGCGCCGTTTCTGAGGGACGCAGTATTTGTTCTTCACTTCTCGCCTCACGTGCTGACAGGCGGTGCTTGTCCATTTTTTGGAATTGTCTTGGGCTCTGGCTTTTAGATTTCATCCCCTTGTTGTTCGTTGCTGTTTGCAGAATCTGCGGTGGTGCATTTTCTGCAGGCAGCTTCATCTTGTTGACGGCCTATGTCGGACTTGTAGGTTCTCCTGAGAGGCCGTGGAGGTCTTGTCCGGAAGAGTCGCGGCAGGTCTCGGAGTTCCTTCGGTCATCGTAAGCCAGTAGTGCCAGATTTGGGCCTGGCCCTCATACGGAGTTGTTGGTTCAGTGATCGCTATGAGCGTCAGTCGGCCCTTTCATGGTTCGCCCTGTTGGCGGCGCAGTAGAGGGGGAAGCTCACGTGGTTTGTTTTTGCCTGGTCCCACAATTTGTGGGCAATTCAGGCCATTTTCCTCCGGCCTGCGGTGGCGTTGCTTCTTTCCTTCTCCTTCGGAGGGATTGAAATTGAAATTGAAATTGAAATAAGTTTATTGAGGTAAAATACACACAAAGGGATGAGGTAGCTCAAGCTATTCTCACCCCGTTATTGGGGCTTGTGGGGCGTGCCGGGCCTCTTCCCCTGCGCTTTGTCAGGTCATCCTGGAGTGGGTTTCCCGCCTGTTTTCAGTTCCGAAATGGGACTGATCAGATCTGCAATTCATACTGGACTTGTCCCGTCTGATCCCCTGGGTCTTTTGCCCCTCCTTTCAGATGACCACTCTGTCTCGGGTCCAGCTGCTTTTGGCGCCAGGTGCCTGGATAGTGTCTCTGGACCTCAGAGACACGCATTAGCACGTTCCGATTCATCCAGTGTTCAGGAACTGGGTCCGTTTTGTCGTGGAGTGACAGACTTACCGCTTTCGTTGCCTTCCTTCCAGTTTGAAGCTGGCACTTTGCATGTCCACGCGCCTCAACTGGGTTGTGGTGACCCGTTTGAGTTTTGGCTTACCTCGACGATTGGCTGGTGTAGGCTTCCAGCCAATCCCCATGTCTGCTCGCCAGTGATTTGGTTCCTTACCAGCTTGCCGGGTTCGGGTTCTTGGTGTACTGGAAGAAGTCCCATGGGTCTTGTGTGGGACTCTCGGACTGCTTCCTTGTCTCTCTCTTTGGCGGCATTGTTGTGGCTACGGTCCCTCTTACGACTGTTTTTAGAGGGCACCCAAGTCACACGTCAATTGTTTGGGCAGCGGTGCGGGAGCCTGATCTTGGCTGTGCTGGTCTACCCATCGGGTCAGATTTGGCTTCAGCGGATGTTCTGGTTTCTTCGGGGGCGTCCCTTCTGCCACTCTCGTGATTGCTGTGTTCGGATCCTGGGTGCCTTGCTTCGGCTGCTGCGTCACCGGCATCCTCTGAGGTTTTTTCAGGGGTTCTATGCCCTGATGCCTCCCCGAGCCCTCGCTCGATGCCTCGTGTTCACGGATGCCTCATCTCTCAGCTGGGGTTTTGTGACTGTTGCTCACCAGGCTGGCCAGTCAGTGGGGGTTCGTTTTTCCGTCAGGCTCACATCACAGCACAAGAGTTCCCGGTAGTGTGGCATTCGCTTCAGAGGGTTCGTGTTGCTCGTGGAGCAATGACTTGGCTCCATTTGGACTGCTCCTCAGTGGTCTATTGTCTGAACTGAGGGGGTTCGATGAGGTCCATGGCTCTGTTGGGCTGGTCGCTTCAGGTAACTCGTTTGCCGAGTTCTCAGGGTTTGGCTCTCTTGGCGGTTCACGTTCAGGTGGTGTCAAACGTCCTGGTGGATAGCCTGTCTCGGTTCGTTCCCCTATCCATGGAATGGACGGTCGACGCAAACTTGTTCAGTTAGCTCTGCCGGACGTACGGGCACCTAGAGGTGGACCTCTTCGCATCGACTTGGTTGAGGCGTCTTCCAGTGTGTGTGGCGCCCTTCTCAGACTGCGAGGCTGTCGGGGTTGATGTCTTTTGGCTGGACTGGTCGAGTTGGGATTACCTATACCTCTTCCCACCGGTTCGGTTGTTGCTCCGGGTTTTGGTTAGCTTAGAGAGAGACCCCTGGGGATGAGTAGTCCGGTTGGCTGTTGTTTTCACCTCCGGCCTGCTCATGTACCACTTGAGCTGTCCTGGTCGTTGCACCGGGTGCTCTCTTCTTCCTTCTCCTCGGTTTGGGGTGGCCCCCTCGGTTGAGTACTGTTTTTCTACGGCTCTTTTCTTGTTGGCATTGGCCTCTGGGGGTCGGGTCGGAGAGTTTCATGATCTCCTCCAGTGCAGGGGTTTCTGCTCTTTCATTCCTGGTGTTCTTTTCTTCGTTTACAGCTGTCTTCTTCTTTTCTGGTGAAGAATGAGTCTGCTGCTCCCTGAAGGGGTTCGTGGGTTGTTGATGCTTGGTTTGTTTGGCCGGGGATGCATCATGTTTTGTGTCTGTTTGTGGCTCTTCGCTATTATTTGCACATTACGGCCTCTGTGGCAGAGGCCGTCCCTTGGGTTGACCCAGTTTCCCTTCTTCCCTATTCCAGGGCGCGGGTCTCCCAGGTTGTCCGCAGGATTATTCAGTCCAGCCAGCCTGCGGTCTTTCACCGTGTCCACGCCATTCGTAAGTTCGGCATTTGGCTGCTGTTTTGATAATGTCCTGGCCTATCTTTTGGGCACGGGACTTTTGGAGGTCGAACAGGTTCCTGGCTGCACGTTACCTTGATAATGTTCCTAGTCCTTCTCGGCGTGTATTCTCTTGGGTCGCAGGTTGCGGCCTGTTGTTTCAACGTTGAGTTGAGGAGCAAGTGACTACTGCCTCCTGGGTAAGTCCCTTTTCTTCTTATCTTTGGTTAGGTAGCTCCGGGGAGCTGAAAGGGCTCTCCACAGAAAACCAGCGTTGAATGTAATGAAATGCCATTTTCTGGGTGAGGCCCAGAGGCTCCCTGGCATCAACCTCCAAAAACCTCCCTCCCTCCGGTCGGCGGTTTTTCGTGTTTTTGATACTCAGCCTCTGAACTGAGGATAGTTGCCGGCATGGAAGTATGGGACCCCCCCCCCCCGTCCCCCTCCCGCTCCCGGGGGGGGGGGGTGCAGACGGATGCACAGCAGTTGTGGTGACCTCATGTTTGTTTCCTTGTTTATGATTGGGGAAGTTCTGTTTGCTAGTCCGGCTTTCGGTTTGCAATTTTTTTATCAGAAGTAGTTTTTGAAATTCCTACCTTTCTGGGTGACTGACCTGGTAGATGGCAGACAAAGACTTGCTTCCCATTACACGGGGGGGGGGGGGGTCTTTAGGCCATTGCTCCTCGTGCCTCTCTTGAGGGGGCCAGGTTCTGGCTCTGGTCCCCGGTAGGCTTAGAACTCCTTCAATTGACTGTTGCCATGGTCTAATATATACACATCAGCCCGGCATAGCCCCGAGGAGCCTCCAGGTCTCACCCAGAAAATGGTGTTTCATTACATTCAACCTCTGGGAACTCGGGACCCCCCAAGGCGGAGTCTTAAGCCCTACACTATTCAATGTACTTATGAACGCCATTGCAAATATTGATTTTCCGGAAGGAACACAACAAGTGGGATATGCAGATGATGTTCTAATACAAGCTCCCACCTTGGGAAAAATTGAACAGTTCATTGAACTCCTTGGAAGGAAGTGTATTGAGCTCGGTTTCACTCTCTCCACAAACAAGACGAAGGCATACTCCCATCACAAGCGGAGAGCAAATGAAGAACTGCAAATTAATGGTGTAACACTTGAATGGGTTGACCACTATTGGTATCTTGGCGTCACTGTCGGCTCTAACAAGGGGAAGAAAGAGGAGCTCAATCAACTCATAGGAACATGCAAAAGTCGACTCAGGGCACTGAAAGCTATGACCTGGAATGGACATGGAGCCTCTATTGCCGTGCTTAAAATGATGTACACAGCCTATGTGCGCTCCGTCATAGACTATGCCGCACCAGTTCTGTGCACCTACTCCCAAAGCGATATGAAAAGGCTTGAAAGCATTCAAAATGAAGCCATGACAATCATTCTTGGAGTTCCAAGAACTGCCAAAACGTCTAATCTACGAGAGGAGTTGTCCCTTCCCAGTGTTAAAAGCAGAATTCAGGAGCTGAATGCTAAGCTTGCAATTAGGATCGCCAGAGATCCCCATTACAATGATATTGCTAAGAAAAAACTGAGCTCTGTGCTACTTTCAGGGGGAAACAGGAGAAGCAAAAAATGGCATCACAGATCAGTCTGCTACCTCGAAGAGCTTCACCTGCTTGAGCAAGCCCGTGAGCTCCTGCCTGTAGAGAGGTTACCTCCCTGGGAGGATGACTCGTGCAAGATCATCATCAATGAAATGGCGATGAAAAAATCCAACATGTTACCACAAGAAATGAGGCACAAGTATCTCGAGGAAATTTATAAAGAAGCCGGAGATGAACTAGATCAAATCTACACTGACGGGTCATCTAATCCTGTCAATGGCAGGGCTGGTGCAGGATACACGGTAATCAAGGATAATACTTTCCAACGCAGAAATGAAGAAAAAGCACGTATTGAGAACTATGCCTCTTCAACGCAAGCAGAGCTAACTGCCATTGTTATGGCGCTAAAGTTTCTTGAACGGAACACTAATGGTGCAGTGATTTGCACCGATTCAAAAGCAGCACTACAAAGCCTAAGTAAAAATCAGGCAGAAAATCTTGCAATAGTCGCTGAAATTAAGAGATCTGTGAGAGTTCTTACCAATCAGGGAAGAGTCATCAAGTTTCTGTGGATCCCCTCCCATGTTGGGATATGTGGGAATGAACGAGCAGATGTGCTGGCTGCTGAAGGCGCTGAAGGAGACCATATTGAATACTTCATACCCAAGACTCTACTACAAATTAGAGGTATTGTCAGGCAACATCACCGTGACAAGGTAACTGAGGAAAGGAGGATAGAAGCACAAACCAGTGAATCTGTACGATGGTACAACATGGTTGCAGCTGGCAATCCCAATCATTATGGCCGAAGAGGAGGAGGACGAGGGAGAGAATCAGTAATAGCGAGAATCCGTCTTGGATACAGATATCCATGGAGATATGGAATGGAAACAACAGTTGAGCAGCGAAGTTGCAGAATCTGTGGTGAGAGTGATGGACACCGCCTTGACCACTACCTGAGAGAATGTGAACACCTGCGAGACATCAGAAATATGTGTAGATTAATAAACCCCACATTGTTTGAGTTAGGAAAACACTATCTGTCAAATATTGATACTGTTCTTAAAAGATTTCCCCATTTTGCACCCGCAAGATAACGTAAGCTTTTAAGGGTTGATAGATGTTAATCTTCTTGTTTGAGGAGCTGTTCACTTGAGACAGTTAAGCAAGTCCCAGCTGTGCCTGGGTACAAGTGACAGGATGAACAACCCAGCGGGTTTTCTTCCTATTGGGGAGTGTTGTACATGCTGCTATGGCGGTGTGTCCACTCACAAGATGAGTGGCGCTGCCCAATAAACTCGCCCCTCGGGGCAAAATTTAAAAAAAAAAAAAATTACATTCAACGCTGGTTTTTTGCCAGACTTCCCCGCCCTATTGCAGCCAAAATATGTCCCCTACAATTTTTTTATTATTTTTCGTGATCAGGGAACACAAATGAACACTTTTATAAGACAAAATATTTTTTGATTTTTATTTTGCACCTGTGGGTGTTGAAGGCCATATAGCCGAGAGAAGTTTAGGGGTTAATAGCCTTCAACTCTGCCGGGTGCAACAAAAAAAAAAAATATTTTTTTTCTTATAAAAGTGTTCATTTGTGTTATCTGACCGTGGGAAAAAAAATCGTAGGTTACATATTTTGATGGTAATATCATATTTTGAGACCATCATATTTTGATGGTCTGGCAAAATATAGGCGATGACAGAGCAAGTGTCAGAGGCGGTCTGCTCTGCCCGAGCTGTCAGGCAGGAGTTGCTTCAAAGATATTATTACCTAATTATTTCAATGTGTCTGACTGATTTTTTCATAGTTTTTTGCAGTAATATTATTCAGTAGTGTGTAGTGTGATATATAATAAATTGTGTGAATCATTGCTATACTCAAAAATATGGTATGCATACTAGTGATTCAATTATTATGTTCATAAAACAATAGACAAATAGTTTTGCTGTAATTACACAATATACACAGGTTATATATAAGTATCTGCATGTTTTGTTCACCATAACGAACCACTAAGTTGGTATGGTAAGTCATAACGATGACGAGTGGCCGCCACACACTAGCCAGCAAATGCTGCCACCTTCCCTCTCTCACCTCACTCGCCAACACTCTGTTACAGCTCGTCCACACTGCTCGTGCACCACAGGCATATAATATAAATATAGGGGTAAATCTAGGGGTAAATCAGCAATAATCCCTGTCTCTAATGTACAACCAGAGTGTCCCCATAAGTCCGTCACAAACTAACAAATTCTTACAGGGTATAAGAATACACATACATATAAACTATTGGTATAATATAAATTAGATATAAATCAAGAAATATTATCACTCGTGTATAACAGTTAATCAAATGGCCTACTAAAATATTATAATATAATAATGGATTCTCCACAGACAATGCAACTACTACGACAAAATACAGAAAAATTTAAACAATCAAAACTTATCTAAACCATTTGACTCCATGGCCGGCTCCCAGATACTAACTCAAACTGGCGTTGGAGCCACCAGCTCTCACCCCTCCACACATGACGAGTGGTAAATTTATATAAATTTAATTTACTTAAATGAGCAACATAACTGGGCTAAAGCAAACGTTAGAATAACTTAAATATGAATGGTCAGGTTGACATGCATCAACAGAGGTAACATATTTATATAAAACAACATTATTTAATATAGAATAATAAAGAGGAAAAACTGGTAATTACACAAATACAAGCCTTCCTGTATTCTATCAGGAAATTTACCCGGATCTCACACGTCCCGTACCTGTGACTTAGCAAGCCTCACTCCTGTTCAACTGTGTTGCCAAACTATTTGACACATTATAAAAATATTTATACATATACTGTACAGATAAATGCAATAATTTTAAATATTAAGTTTTATCATGAATGTATGTAAGTATCCAACTAGGAATACGTAACACACTCCTTCTCCCACCATATTGTTTTTGCTTTTATTCACTATATACAGGTGTTATATATATGTTTTGTTCACCATAACTGTACAACTAAGCTGATATGGTGCCCAAAGAGCATAATAGCCAGCCTACACAGGATGATAATTTACGCGGACAACGCCACCTACCCTCACCAAAATGGCTACTCCCAACATACTCCTTTTGATGTTATTACACTAATAAACATGTTATATATACATACATGATCTACATTTGTGTTCACAATAGCGAACCACTGAGCTGATATGGTGAGGTGGCCTAAGGCGGCCACACAGAGTCAGCAGACAATGCTACCTCCCTCCCCACCAAGATTACTCCTCCCAGCATACTAGGCACAGTGCTAATTATCACCACAGTCCTGCTATTATCAGAACCCTGGTTATTTTTATCATAGTCAGGGTCTTCTGTAATACAAACGTCACCAATAATAGCAGGTGCATATATATATTTTGACATTTTTAGTCGATGTTGTGTTCACAAGCTAAACAGCAGTGCTGTTTGCTCATGCTGCATGTGCCAGCCTTGATTACTCACTCAGTACTGAGGCTTTCACACTCGGGAATGTTACCCACAATTTTTTTCCAAGATGGGGTCTGTTTACTATCGGCCGTGGCTGGACTATAGCTGCCCCTATCCCTTGTGAGGTATTTAAAATCATGCACCTAATACATATATATATGTATTCCACCATTTTGGGACAGTTACTCCCTACATACATATATGTATTGTGCCTCTTAAGGGTTAATATCAGAGGAATTAGTGGGTGTTGGGTACAGTGACTGGATAGTTTCCTGTAAGGCAGTCGTTAACATTTGTTAGGGAAGATGGGATATCATTTGCAAGGGATGTGCCAATGGATGAGAAGAAACTATTGAATTTAATGGCAGTACCAGAGGCAGAAAGCACACCATCGTCATTGGATAGGAGTATTGTTTCTTATTCAAGATCTTCTTTGATCCTAATATTTGGGAAATAGTGCTCCATGTTTTCTTAATGTTGCCCTTAATTTGGACAAATTTATTTTCATAGTATTTTATTTTGGCTCTCCTAATTATTTTGGACAACATTGATGAGTATCTCCTTGAAACTTCTTTGGAGATAACCCCTAAACTCTACTTCTTCTCATGGTCATTTTTTTGTATTAATAGATTCAAGTATACTCTTAGTAAGCCATGGATTATTTAACCTTTTTGTTGTGACTTGTTTAGTTAGTCATGAATCTTTAGGTCATAATCCTTAGCAAGTAAACTTCAGAGTGCTCTCCCTCTAGCTATCACTGTATCATAAGGCAAGACGTGAATCCAAGAATACAGGGATCAGAATTAAAGACAATTTAAAAATAGATTAATCTATTATATATATATATATATATATATATTATATATATATATATATATATATACTGTATATATATATATATACTGTATATATATATATACTGTATATATATATATATATATATATATATATATATATTATATCACACACACACCACATATATATATATATATATATATATATATATATGTGTGTATATATTATATATATATATATCTATATATATATATATATATATATATTATATATATAATCTATATATATATATATATATATGGCCTGATTTATATATATCAGGCCATATATATATATATATATATATATGGCCTGATTTTTCATTTACCGTCACCAGTAAAAAGAACATAAGGAAAATAGAGAAAATTCGTGTTAGAATTATTAATCTTACTTTTTCGGTCATATTTAATAATATATATATATATATACACCACATATATATTCATGGATAATTATATTCCCTTGACTTTAACCATATCACCATTAGTTCAGAATTAAGAGTCACCACACACAAGAAATTAAGAGCAACTACAGCTAACTGCCCCTGAAAATCACACAACATATAACTTTGTGAAACACTAAATACATCAATCTTACAATTCGACTCACTAAAGTCTTTGAGTATAAGATAGTTAGAAAGGAGGGGGGTGGTATGGCTGACAGTCAACATCCCCACCGGCCTGGGGACAGGCCTGTGTAGACCTTGCCTGCTATTATTGGAACCCCTCTAGTGTAGTGAGGCTTCTCTCTCCAAATTTAAAAAATCTTGTGTATACAAGGGGAAATCAGGAGCTAAGCTCCGCCTACCAGGAGATAGCCTCTGACTATCTTCCTACCACACTTGACAGTGGCTTGTTTGATGGAAAGAACACAGTCACCCATCTGCAATTATCAGCTTAGTGAAGGCGAGGTCACTTGACCCGACCTGACTTCTGCCAGACATGTGAACATTAACACACTGAAGGTGTAACTTTTGAAATGCTAAGGGTCGACAGCCTGGCACCGCCAATATCCTGTGTGAACTGACTCTGCTAGAATCAAAAATATTTAATACAACCATTGATGGTGTTACATGCCCAACTTTCTCTTTCATGCCTAATTTTTTGTTGTCTGGTCTTAGAATTCATTTAAACCCATGAGGCAAGATTTACCATCCTTGAATCCATGCTGATGATGTATTACAAGGTTCTTTTGCTCCAGATATTATATTAGATTTTAACGTGCAATCTTTTCCATCACCTTGCATGGTATGCAAGTTAGGGACACTGGCCTGTATTTCAGTACCCCATTCTTGTATATCGGGACTAGATTAGCCGTTTTCCAAATTTCTGGCAGTTCCCAACTTACCAGTGATGTGTTATACACCTTTGAGTGGTAGACACATTACTTCTGCTCCTTCTTTTAGTATCCATGATGAGATTCCATCCAGGCCTATAGCCTTTGTCACATTTAACTCAAAGAAATGCTTTTTTTTTTACCTTCCCACTGATAATCACAAACTCCTCCAATGTTGCCTGGTTAGATATTCCCTCTCTTATCTTGAGATCTTCTCCTTGCTCTAATGAAAAGACCTTCTGGAATTGCATATCGAGTTTATTGCACACTTCCTCGTCATTTGTAGTGAACCTGTCTACCCCTACCTATCCTCAGTTTCATTACCTGTTTCTTCACAATTGTTTTCCTTCTGATGTGGCTGTACAGAAATTTAGGTTGAATCTTTGTCTTAGTTGCTATGTCATTTCCATACTGTCTTTCTGCCGACCTTCTCACCCTAAGGTACTCATTCCTGGCCCTTTGGTATCTTTCCCTGCTCTCTGGTGTCTTGTCATTTATATGGTTTCTCCATGCCCTTGTACTTAGTTGTTTTGCCAGCTTACATCCCAGATTAAACCACGGTTTAATCTTTATAAATACACTATACAGGTGTATATAATATATATATATATATATATATATATATATATATATATATATATATATATATATATATATATATATATATATATATATATATATAGTGTATTTATATATATAAATACAATGGGGCCTCGACTTACGATGCTAATACGTTCCTAGAGACGGATTGTAAGTCGAAATATCGTAAGTCGAAGCGATTATTCCCATAAGAAATAAAGGGATTTGAATTAATCAGTTTCCCACCCTCCAAAATATTAACATACAAATACATTTTATACTGAATACAATGTTTTTTCTAACTACAATACAGTACGTCAGTTGATCTTACCTTTATGGAGGGCTCTTGATGGCGTATGGAAGATGGTGATGAGGGGGGAGGAGGAGAGTTGTTACTGTTTGGAAGGGGAGTCCCCTTCCATTATCACATCAGGCAGTGATGTTTTCTCTGGGGTACTCTCTCTCCTACGTTTTGCCTGAATACCACTAGGACCTGGTATTCAGTGCTTGTTTGTCTCACTACAAATTTGTCAAGAGACATTTGTTTTTCCCTTACCTTTAACATTTGTCTGTAATGATGCATCACAGTGTCATTGAATAGGTTAAGGCAACGGCCTACTGCAGGTTGATTTGGGTGAGTCGTTTCACCAAAGGTTTGCAATTCTTCCCATGCTGCACACATTTTCTTAATTGTTGAGGAAGAGACATTCTGTACTCTTGTTTCTGCTCTATGGTCATCCTTACATGGGTTTTCATATGTTGAGCCTTACCACTGACTTTCCTGGGACTCATTACGTGATATATAATTATTACTTTAATGTTCAAAATGCAAAAAATCACCACAAACGCGGAATTTCTTATAGGCGCGATCGTCACTAAGCGGGCAGCTGTAGTAAACTAAGGCAGGTTGGACCACGTGACTGGGAACCATGCACTCGGTCGACCCGAACGTGTACCAACAAATATCGGAAGTCGATGACACCATCGGATGTCGAGTCGCACTTTTCAATGAAATTTACATTGTAACTCGAAATTATCATAAGTAGGGGCAATCGTAAGTCGAGGTGCCACTGTATATATACTGTATAAATACACTTTAATCTTCTTTGTAGTCTATCTTTTCCCTGGTTGAAATCTCCCATGATAAGCAGATGGAATCAATTTCTATAGGCTACAGAGGCTGCCCTCTCAATTATAGTATTAACTGTCCTGTTGTTTGTCATTCTCTTGCCTGGGTCTTCTGTCATTTGGTGGAAGGTTATATATCACTGCTACTACTACTATTGGTCCTCCCATCATCATGGTGTCAGCACATCAATAAACTGGGAAAAAGTGCAAAGGCATGCTTCAAAACAAGAGTTATGAAGACAAGCTAGAGTCATTAAATATAAAGCTAGAAGATGGAAGAGAGGCAATATGATCACCACTTACAAAATAATAATGGGAACTGACCAAGTTGACAAAGAGGAATTCCTGAAACCTGTAGCCTCAAGAACACGAGGCCTTAGATACAAAAAGGCTTTTGACAGAGTTCCACATAAGAGGTTGTTCTGGAAACTGGAAAATATTGGAGAAATGACAGGTACGCTTCTAACATGGATGAAATATTTTCTGACTGATAGAAAAATGAGGGCTGTGATCAGAGGCAATGTATCGGACTGGAGAAATGTCACAAGTGGAGTACCGCAGGGTTCAGTTCTTGCACCAGTGATGTTTATTGTCTACATAAATGATCTACCAGTTGGTATACAGAATTATATGAACATGTTTGCTGATGATGCTAAGTTAATAAGAAGGATAAGAAACTTAGATGATTGTCATGCCCTTCAAGATGACCTAGACAAAATAAGTATATGGAGCACCACTTGTCCAATGGAATTTAATGTTAATAAATGCCATGTTATGGAATATGGAATAGGAGAACACAGACCCCCACACAACCTATATATTATGTGAGAAATCTTTAAAGAATTCTGATAAAGAAAGAGATCTAGGGGTGGTTCTAGATAGAAAACTATCACCTGAGGACCACATAAAGAATATTGGCATATTGAACATAGGCATAGGAGCCTATGCCACACTTTCTAACTTCAGAATTGCTTTTAAATACATGGATGGCGATATACTAAAGAAATTGTTCACGACTTTTGTTAGACCAAAGCTAGAATATGCAGCGGTTGTGTGGTGCCCATATCTTAAGAAGCACATCAACAAACTGGAAAAAGTGCAAAGACATGCTACTAAGTGGCTCCCAGAACTGAAGGGCAAGAGTTACGAGGAGAGGTTAGAGGCATTAAATATGCCAAAACTAGAAGACAGAAGAAAAAGAGGTGATATGATCACTACATACAAAATAGTAACAGGAATTGATAAAATCGATAGGGAAGAATTCCTGAGACCTGGAACTTTACGAACAAGAGGTCATAGATATAAACTAGCTAAACACAGATGCCGAAGAAATATAAGAAAATTCACTTTCGCAAACAGAGTGGTAGACGGCTGGAACAAGTTAGGGGAGAAGGTGGTGGAGGCCAAGACCGTCAGTAGTTTCAAAGCGTTATATGACAAAGAGTGCTGGGAACAAATATTAGAAAGTTTTCTTCTGCAACCAGAGTGGTAAATGGTTGGATCAAGTTAAGTGAGAAAATAGTAGAGGCAAAAACTGTCAGTAGTTTCAAAGCATTATATGACAGAGTACTGGGAAGACGGGACAACACGAGTATGGCTCTCACCCTGTAACTACACTTAGGTAATTATACGTATACACACATGCAGTAAATGTTTATTTCTCAAATTTTGTAAGGTTATGCATTCTGTAAAAATGTAACTACAGAGAGAGATACGCTTAAATTACTCATAGATTACAAATTTGCAATCCAATGTATTTCTTGTGTGTTTTGCAACTCTATGGCATCATTTTTAAACACGTATTTTTATTGGTAGGTTTAATTTTAAGATTGTTTTATTAAATTGTGTGGATCAAGAGCTACCTATTGATAGAAGATAGGGATAGTTCCCTTGATCGCCCTTCAGAGATCAGTCAACATGTCCGTAATGCCGTATTATTATTATTATTATTATTATTATTATTATTATTATTATTATTATTATTAAATTTATTTAATTTTTTAATTTTTAAATTTTTAATATATATTATTATTATTTCTAGAGAGGCCTCTCACCTCCCTGTTCCTAACCACTATGGTTAACTCCACATCTATCGAGTCACACCTGGCTCTTGCAAGTCTTTAATATCCTACCAAGGACTAAATTGTAAATCCTGGTACCCTCATAGGAGCACAGAGAGCAGGGTATCTTTCATCTTCCTTACAAAGAAATCAGCCACTAGTAAGGTAAAAAATACAGACAACAGCAAAGCAAATTCAAACAACTTAGAAAATGAGCCAGCCTGTAATTAAGTCATTCTTCCTTGAGTAGCAGCTGCCCACCACTAGGTGGAAGCACTGGTAGCTCACCTATCAGCCAATGTAGCATCTTAGTCATTTTCCTGGTGTGGCAACTCGTTCCTGCTCCTTGAGTCACCTTCAGACCTGAGGCTCCTGGATTCTTTATCCAGATAAATACTTGCCATCTTTCAAACTGTGTCCTGTAGAGGTTATTTGCTAGTTTATGGTCTTTTTTTTTTGGTATTTGTTCGATGTGCATGCATTAACAAGCCTCACTTGACTTGTGGAATTAGAGTAACTGTTCACCTCAAGCTGCATGTGCTTAGTGTTGCTTCCTTAACCCTTAACCCTTCGGCTGCGCATCACATATTTTGGGTTGAGTAGTTATGCTCAGACTTCGCATCCCATCATATGAAGTAGTATTAGTGTACAGCATAAGATTTTAAAACTCCCGCGTGGTTCATATCGGCTTCTTCAGGCCTCCAGTAAACAGATGCCATTTTGAACAAAAATCGTGGGCTCCATTCCTGGGTGTGAAGACCACAGTATTGAGTGAGCCACCAAGACCGACACATGCAGCACCAGCTAACAGCACCGCTGTTCAACTTGTAGTCACGGCATCTCTAAAATATTATGACATACACTATATATGAAACTGCTATTATTTTGCAATGATAGTATTATAGAATAGCCTGTGATGAACACTGTGTATAATGTTTAGATACCAGTGAACACAATGCGGTTTATGATGTTCACAGTGCAAGGCAGGCAGACACAGCACGCTGCCATTGTTTGGTCCATGTAAGCATCTTGAAATGACAGCCCATGTTCCTTTATAAAATAAACTTGTGGAAAGTTATTCATCTACAGGATTTAGTTAACAGGATTCTGATAATAGCAGTATTGTAGGGAGAATTAGTGATGTGTATAGCATGTTGGGAGGAGGATTCTTGTTGTGTGAGGTGACGCCTGCTGGTTTGTGTGGTGTTAGTGCTATGCTGTTTGGACACACCATACCACACACCATACCAGTTTAGTGGTTCATTATGGTACAGAAAAATGTAGATACTGATATATATATATATATATATATATATATATATATATATATATATATATATATATATATATATATATATATATATATATATATATATACTGTAGTATATTTGGAATGTAATAACAGCAAAATCTCCGTTTTATTTTCCTATGAATATAATAATAATTGTATCTATAAAAAATATGCACACAATATTTTTTAGTTTACTGATGGTGTACACATTGTATTATATAAATTGATCAAATTACACACTAATGTTATCAGTGTTCTGATAATAATAACAATTTTGTGCCTAGAATTAGCGAAGTGCTTAGTACATGGTGACACATTTTACGTCGTTTGCTGGGACAGTCTGCTGGTAGTGTGTGTGTGTGTGGTACAATGTTGACCTTGAATTTCATTACCACACCCACTAGAACTGCTTGGGGGTTCATAATCATGCAAGTAAATATGCATAGTTATATATAAAGTATGTCTACAGTATAATAACCAAAATAAAATGTTTCATTGTTCTTTAGCAAATAATACAGTATATATCTTATTGACATGAATATTTCTGTGTGTACCTATGATCTACATGTTCTGTGATTCAAATAATATTATTGACAGTCCATTGTATTATTGCATTTAAAAAAATGGTACATCAATAGAAATACGTTAAAAATATTATACAGTATATTCAGTGCTTGCAGATGCAATTTGATGCCAAACATGCTGATTCAGGCAAAACTCTTGACCGCGTGTTATGAGGTTATCACACCCATACAACTCTTGACCACATGTTATGAGGTTATCACACCCATACAACTCTTGACCACATATTATGAGGTTATCACACCCACACAACTCTTGACCACATGTTATGAGGTTATCACACCCACACAACTCTTGACCACATGTTACGAGGTTATCACACCCACACAACTCTTGACCACATGTTATGAGGTTATCACACCCACACAACTCTTGACCACATATTACGAGGTTATCACACCCACACAACTCTTGACCACATATTACGAGGTTATCACACCCACACAACTCTTGACCACGTGTTACGAGGTTATCACACCCACACAACTCTTGACCACGTGTTACGAGGTTATCACACCCACACAACTCTTGACCACATGTTACGAGGTTATCACACCCACACAACTCTTGACCACATGTTATGAGGTTATCACACCCACACAACTCTTGACCACATGTTATGAGGTTATCACACCCACACAACTCTTGACCACGTGTTACGAGGTTATCACACCCACACAACTCTTGACCACATGTTATGAGGTTATCACACCCACACAACTCTTGACCATATGTTACGAGGTTATCACACCCACACAACTCTTGACCACATGTTACGAGGTTATCACACCCACACAACTCTTGACCACGTGTTACGAGGTTATCACACCCACACAACTCTTGACCACATGTTACGAGGTTATCACACCCACACAACTCTTGACCACATGTTATGAGGTTATCACACCCACACAACTCTTGACCACATGTTATGAGGTTATCACACCCACACAACTCTTGACCACATGTTATGAGGTTATCACACCCACACAACTCTTGACCACATGTTATGAGGTTATCACACCCACACAACAGATTAGTGATTCATAATCGTGCATGAAAATGTTCAAAGATTTATGTGTATATAGGGAATATACATTATAATAACACCAAAAATAGATGGTTGTATTGTTCTAAGCAAATAATATACTGCAAATATGTATATGCATCTTAGTGACTTGAATATATTAGTACAGTATTCTAATGCTCCACACGTTTTATTTTATAAATTTCTCAAGACACACTACTGAATAACTTTACTGAAAAAAAAACAGAAAACTAATTAGAAATATTGAAATAAATATGTAAAAAATATATTTTTGCGGCAACTCCCACCTGACGGCTGGCCTCAGGGCAACCACCCCAGGGAGATTGCTTGATGAGCGCACATGAATCTTAACGTCATTGCGAAACTTTCAGGCTTTACCATGGTCAAAGAAAGTCGCATACAATTTTTGTATTATTTTTCCTGTGAACAGGATATGCATTTTAACAATATTAAAAGAAATAAATTTTTCTGGGGGGAGCCCCTTTGGCTCCCCAGAGCTATCCAGGCTGATATGTAATATATTAGACTTTGGCATCAGTCAGTGTGAATGGAGTTCATCAGTCTACCGGGGACCATGAGCCAGAACCTGGCCCCCTCAGAGAGGCATGAGGAGCAATGGCCTATAGAATAGCACATGTGATTTGGAGCATTTTATGTCTGCCATCAACTGGATCAGGCACCCAGAAAGGTAAGCATCCCAAAACCCCTTATCTGGTTGAAACTACTACTGAAAGTCAAAAGAGTAGACAGAACTCCCCTCCAAATAAACAAGCAAATGAGCATGATGTCACCACTTACCATGCTGTCGTCTGCACAACTCCCCCCCCCCCCCCTCCCTGGGAGGGGAAAAGGGGAAACCCAGACCCCTCGCACCGGCAACCCATGCCTTCAGCTCTTCGGCTGATGTAAATGGCATCGGTCGCTGTGGCTCTGACTCCTGATTTCTGTCCTGTTCCCAGCCAGTCCGCATGTCTGCTCATCAAGGATTTGGTTCTTCCCAGCTCGTCTATGTGCCTCTGTGAGGGGGCCAGGTTCTGGCTCGTGGTCCCCGGTAGGCCCACAGAACGCCATACACATGACTGATGCCAAAGTCTGACATTAGATATCAGCTTGGATAGCTCCAGGGAGCCTCCGGGACTCACCTAGGAAATGTCGTTTCATTACATTCAACGCTGGTTTTGAAGTTTCCAAATTAATCTTCAATGTAGAACACTGTCCATTGCATATTTGAAGTCTAGGAAAGTTATTTTGCACATTCATTCTTTAGTGATTTTATCATTACAATCCGAACAATTTTAAAATGCATAATTTTGTCTAAAGCCAAATTCCTTATCATATTTTTTCTTCGTCAAGCCAAATAGGCCGAACCCTCAAACTTAGCAGCGATACAAAGAAGCGGGAAATAACCACACAGCAGTCATGAGGGAGGCAGAAAGAAATTTTGAGAAAGGATAGCAGACAAATGTAAAACAGAATTGGGCCTATTCTATAAATTCATCAAAAGCAGATTGCAGCTAAGGGATAATATTCAGAGGTTGAACATGGGAAATAGATTCATGGAAAATAAAAAGGAAATTTGTGAAATATTAAATGAAGAGTTCCAAAGTGTGTTTGTGCAAAATGAAATCTTCAGAGAACCAGGCACAATAAGAATTCCAGAGAATATAAAGCACATAGAGGTGTTTAGAGATAAAGTGGAAAAAATGCTTAACCACTGCACTGCGCCAAACGACAAATGCCGTTCACCGATTACTGCGTCAACTAACAAAAGTATTTTTAATTTTTTTGTACACGGTCGAAATGTGCTCGCGGTAGGTTGGGTACAAAATGGACTCTTGGTACCTCCAGTGAGAGGCAGCCATCTTGGAAAAAATTCCCAGAATGTCCTAGGGCTGCTGGCTGGGTTAGTACTGAGTGAGCAACCATCGGTGGCACACGCACTTCTGGCCCCCAAACACCTGTCTGACGCGGTGTTGAAAGCTCGCTCTCTGTCGGTGAGATTCAGACCTTATTACTTAAAGAACATACGGGTCATGATATTGATGAAGCTAGGCACAATAAACACAAAGGTCGGATGCAAGTTATATAGCACCTATTAGGATGATACAGTGAGCTTATTCAGTTGTAGCACTGAGTGCCACCCTTGCCAACATATACCATCTCCAATTTAAATAGATGATACATTGATGAATAGTTTTCTGGGTTCAGTGATAATGCATCTGATACAAGTAGCATAGATGAACAGTGTTAGCGGCTTCCATGGTGGCGTTTTCCTTAGATATTTTCAAGAATAGCTTAATCTCTTCCAGAATGCCTGAATCTCTTCCAGATTGATTGACACTCTTTGAGAATGGCTGAATCTCTTCCAGAATGTCTGAATCTCTTCCAGATTGACTGACACTCTTTGAGAATGGCTGAATCTCTTCCAGAATGTCTGAACCTCTTCCAGATTGACTGACACTCTTCGAGAGTGACTGAATCTATTCCAGTGTGGGACCTTACAAAGCTATCTTTTCAAGTCTACCGTACAAACTGAACTTTTCCTACAATCTTTTCAAGACTACCTCATGCTTTACAAGCTTGGCTACATACCATCTACAAGTACTAAAGCCAAGGGTGTATGTGAGTGAGTTAATTGCAAGCATGCAGAACGCAGAAACAGGAAGTGGAAATTATCTGTACCTGGTGCAACGAGAGCGAAGTTGCACTGTGTACCCATGGACTACTTTGTTGATTATTACTCATTTCCAAAGTAACCCGAAAACTCATAACCCGAAGCTAATTTCCCCATAAGAAATAATGGGAAATGAATTAATCCATTCCAGACTACCCAAAAACCTCACTTCAAACTAAATTTTATAAAATAAAATAAATAAATGTTTCTTCAGGTAAGATACATACATACAAGAGATTTTACAAAATTTTATCGATTTATAGATAGGCATCGTATGTACTAGCCCTAAAGCCACTATTACGCAAAGCGTTTCGGGCAGAAAAAACATAATGACTAAAACTTAATACTAATTGAGTATAAGGAATAAAATGTGTTGAGAACAAATAAAAATAAAGATAAAAAAGGGGGAACATGGCTGAAAAAGCAGCACAAATACAATTAGGTCGACAAACAGCGTTGTTTAAAAAAAGACATGGGTTGACAATAGAGGGGTAAGGTAGATTACAGGGAATTTATTAGGTAGTGCTTCGTTTTTATCTATATCTAATTCAACTAAATCACTAAATCTGCACTACAAAACTATGTTCAAGTTTTTACTTACCATTGCTGATGAATGCTGTAGGCATATGGAAGATGGTGAGGAGGGGGGGGAGAGGAGTTACTGTTTGAAAGGGGAGTCCCCTTCCATTATAACATCAGGCAGTGAGGACCTCTCAGGGGTGCATTCTCTGGCACGTTTTGCCTGCATACCACTAGGTCCTGGTTGTGGCTCACTGCTCGATGTTCTCAGAACATATCTGTCCATGGAAGCTTGTTTTTCCCTTCTGTGCAAGATGTCTCTGTAGTGAGGTAGCTGTAGTGCTCTGTAGCAATGACATCACATTGTCATTGAAAAGATTAATGCAATGGCCTACTACAGCTTTCTCTGGGTGAGTCTTTTCAATAAAAGTTTGCATTTCTTCCCACATCTGACACCACTTCTTAATGTCTGCAGAAGGGACATTCACTACTGCCTCATCCTCCTCCACTCGAGAAACATCTTCAGATGGGTCTTCTTGCTGTTCCTTTTGAAGGGCTTGGAGTAATTCAGTGGTCAGTTCTTCGTTGTCTTCTTCCACCAATTCCTCCACATCATCACCATCCAATTCCAAGCCCATTTGCCGGCCCAGAGTAACAATTTCCTCGACAATAGGTGCATCATTTACAGGCTCAAACCCCTCAAAGTCTAGTTCTGTCACACATTCAGGCCACAATTTTCTCCAGCCAGAGATCAGGGTTCTTTGAGTCACTTCTTGCCAGGCTTTGTCAACGAGTTTTAAAGAACTACAAATATTAAAATGGTGTATCCATATCTCTTTGAGGGGGAGGTTTGTGGCTTCAGTCACTTCAAAACATTTCTGGAAAAGTGCCCTTTCATAAAGTTTCTTAAAATTCGCTATGATTTTCTGGTCCATAGGCTGAATTAGAGCAGTGGTGTTAGGGGGAAGGAACTTTACTGTGAGAAATTTATTGTATCTGTGCAACAATTCATCTTCCAAGCCTGGAGGATAAGCAGGAGCATTGTTGAGGAGAAGCAGGGTCTTGAGTGACAAATGTTTCTCCTGCAGATATTTTTCTATTGCAGGGCACACCACTTCCTTCACCTACTCCGAAAAAAAATCCTAGTCACCTATGCCTTATTATTAGCCCTCCACATCACACACATTTGATTTTCTGCACTTTATACTGTTTGAAAACCCTTGGATTTTCAGAATGATACTCTAGCAAGTGTTTAATTTTCAAATCACCACTCGCATTTGAAGACAGCACAAGCGTAAACCTATCTTTCGTAGGCTTGTGTCCGGGCAATGCTTTTTCCTTCCTTGGTAATGTATGTCTTCTTGGGCAATCTTTTCCAGAACAGTCCTGTTTCATCACAAACACCTGTTGCAGTAGGTATCCCTCAGCCTCTGCAAACTATCTCAGCAGCTGGTATGTCTGAGCTGGCAGCCTCCCCATGCCTCACAGCACTATGAATACCGCTTCTTTTTCTAAATTTCTCAAACCATCCCCTGCTTGCCTTAAAGTCTTTCTCTGCACTCGTTCCAGGGGTTTTCTTTACAAGGTCATTGTGCAATACCCTGGCTGTCTCACAAATGATGGCTTCCAAAACACTATCACCCGCTAACTCCTTGTTGTGTATCCAAATTAATAACAACTTTTCCACTTCCTCAAGTATTTGTGGTCTTTGTTTCGTGATTGTTGATACTCCTTTTGCCACTTTGGCACTTATAATGTCCTTTTTCTTGGCAAGTATAGTGCATATCGTTGATGTGGATTTGTTGTACTGCCTACAAAGTTCAGCAACACGTGCACCATTTTCATGCTTCTGAACAATCTCTTGCTTTTCCTCTATTGTCATCCTCACATGCTATTTCTTGCCTTGAATCTTGCCACTGACTTTCTTGAAACCCATTGCAATGTATATTATAACAAATTTTATGCTCAAATAGCAAAAACTCCAAAAATATACGGTAAATCCTTGTGAAGAATTCAGGCGGGATAGTCACTGGGCGCAAGGCACTGCCAAACTGAGTGGCGATCGCCGTGCCACCACATGCTAGGTCTGCCCGTACGCATATCAACAAACTCTTATCCTGAGGCAACCCTCGTTGCCTCAGCAAGCCGATACAAATTTTCCGAGTAAATCCTGCTCATAACCCGAGAAACTCGTAACCAGAGGCGCTTGTAATCTAAGGTACCACTGTACATAGAACAAATAATTGAAAATATATTTGTGGCACCTCGTGGTGCTTGAATGGCCTGCACGACTGTGTCTGGGAGCTTCATGCATGGGCGACCAGCCCCTAATGACGTCACAGCACACCTTGTCCACGTCTCCATGGCCGAAGTAAGTGGAATTTAGTATTTATTTTTACATAGACATGTTCAGGGAAGGGAATTTATCATTTTACAAACAAAAAAGAATTTTTGGGGAACACTTGATTTCATGCACACAGGGGAATGTCACAATAAACTCACCGCATCACAGTGGTTAAGGAGCTAAGTAAGAATAAAGTAGTTGGCGCAGATGGAGTTTCAGCACGGGTTCTTAAAGAATGTACACCTGAGTTCAGCATTCCACTTCAACTGATTTTTCAGGCATCCCTGTGTACAGGAGCCCTAGCAGATGTGTGGTAAAATGCTAACATAGATCCAGGCATCAAGAGGGGGAGCAGAAGAAGACCCCTCGATTATAGACCTGTATCATTGATAAGTGTAATAGTCAAAACATTGGAAAAATAATTACATCTAAATTGATAAACACCTGGAGAAAAGTGATATAATAACTGACAGATAGTATGGTTTTTGATCTAGACGATCCTGTGTAACGAATTTACTCAGTTTCTATGATAGAGCCATAGAGATGATGACCAAATAACAACTCAGAAGAGTGAGAAGCATTGACGCCTCGGTCTGTCTCAGATCACCATCAAGTCGTGTGAATAGAGATTTTACAGAAAAGAAATGGTTGGGTTGACTGCATCTGTTTAGACCTAAAAAATGCTTTCAACAGAGTTTCACATAAGAGGTGATTCTGGAAATAGGAACATACTGGAGGAGTGACAGGGAGCCTTATAATATGGATGAAAAATTTTCTGCAAGAAAAATGGGGACAGTAATCACAGGAAATGTATCGGATTAGAGGAATGTCACAAGCGAAGTACCACAGGGTTCAGTTCTTGCACCAGTAATGTTCATTGCCTACATAAACGATCTACTAGTTGGAATACAGAATTATATACACATGTTTGCTGATGATGCTAAGATAATACGGAAGATAAGAAACTTAGATGATTGTCATGCCCTTCAAGAAGACCTGGACAGAATAAGTATATGGAGCACCACCTGGCAAATGGAATTTAATGTGAATAAATGCCATGTTATGATATGTGGAATTGGAAACATAGACCCCACACAACCTATAAATTATGTGAGAAATCTTTAAAGACTTCAGACAAAGAAACAGATCCAGGGGGAAGGGTTTCTAGATAGAAAACTGTCACCTGAGGACCACATTAGGAACATTGTGCGAGGAGCCTATGCTACACTTTCTAATTTCAGAATTGCTTTTAAATACATAGATGGAGAAATACTAAAGAAATTGTTCACGACTTTTGTTAGACCAAAGCTGGAATATGCAGCGGTTGTATGGTGCCCATATCTTAAGAAGCACATCAACAAACTGGAAAAGGTCCAAAGACATGCCACTAAGTAGCTCCCAGAACTGAAGGACAAGATCTATGAGGAGAAGTTAGAGGCATTAAATATGCAAAACTAGATGATAGAAGAAAAGGAGGAGATATGATCACTACATACAAAAAGTAACAGGATTCAATAAAATTGATAAGGAAGAATTCCTGAGACCCGGAACTTCAATAGCAAGAGGTTAGATTTAAACTAATGAAACAAAGCTGCTGGAGAGATATAAGAAAATTCACTTTTGTAAACAGAGTGGTAGACGGTTGGAACAAGTTAAGTGAGAAGGTGGTGGAGGCCAAAATCGTCAGTAGTTTCAAAGTGTTATGTGACAAAGAGTTCTGGGGAGACGGGACACCGTGAGTGTAGCTCTCATCTTGTAACTACACTTGGTAATTACACATAACATGGGGCTCACAGTTGCTTCCTCAGGCTTCCAGTAACAGTCCCCCATTGTGAAAAGAAATCGCGAGTCGCTCACTATGCCTCTATCCCCCAAGCTTCTAAGGGCTATTTAGCCTTGTCACCCACAGGGCATAAAAAAAAACTCCTATAAACCTATTAATTTGTGTTCCCAGATCACGGG
Source organism: Procambarus virginalis (assembly GCA_020271785.1). Taxonomy (NCBI): domain Eukaryota; kingdom Metazoa; phylum Arthropoda; class Malacostraca; order Decapoda; family Cambaridae; genus Procambarus; species Procambarus virginalis. Next base: position 2,329,944 of record WNGS01165751.1, read on the forward strand.
AAATAATAAAAAAATCATAAGTAGCATATTTTGGCTGCAATAGGCAGGCAAGTCTTGCAAAAAAGGAGGCGCTGACTCAGCAAGCATCCGAGGCGGTCTGCTCTGCCCCAAATGTCAGGCAGGAGTTGCCACAAAGATATAATTACCTAATTATTTCAATGTCTCTGATAGATTTTTTCTTTGTTTTTGCTGTAATATTATCAGTAGTGTGTAGTTTGATATATGTATAAAAAATGTGTAAATCATCGCTGTACTCAAAATTATGGTGTGCATATTATGATTCAATTATTGTGTTCGTAAAATAATAAAACAAATACTTGTCGGTTATTACACTATAAACACAGGTTATATATAAATATCTGCATGTTTTGTTTACCATAAACAAACCACTAAGTTGGTATGGTGGTCAAAAAGCAATGAGTGACCACCATATCTGCCAGCCAGCCTCTCGCTGCCACTCCCTCCTTCAATGACTCCTGACACTTCCACATCCTCCTCCCACCATACTGTTTTGCTATTATTATCTATATACAGATGTTATATATAAAGTATCTACATGTCTGTTCACCATAACTGTTCATCTAAGCTTGTATAGTGCACAAAGAGCATAGTGGCCACCCATTTATTAATTTAATTATTTATTTATATACAAGAAGGTACATTGGGTTTGTGAGAATACATATGCATGGTATTTACAATCTTGTACCACTAGTATGCGCTGCTTTTGGGCAGGTCCTTAACCCTTTAACTGCGTTGCCCTCCAAATATGACACCCCCGTGGTGGTGCGCAGGAAATAAATTCTCTGGAAAAAATTCTTTTTTCTTTTTAAAGTGTCAAAACCCTTCCCTCAGTATGGGTATGTAAAAAAAAAAGTGTTAATTGTATTAACTTTGGCTGCTATGGGGTCCGTAAGTGGGGCGTGGACATGATTCCCGTGCGCCCGTGCTGTAAGCTCCCAGGGCGGGTGGGGTCGGTCGGGGCGGGGCGCGCGAGTTGCCGCGAATATATTTCGTTCATTTTTTTCGCACAGTTCCAAATACATGTTTATTGTTTTACATACTAATCCTATGTATAATAACACGTACACAATATTATGGCAGTAAAACACCGTACTGTCCGAGAACACTGTGTTACGTGCATGACACCTTGTATGTACACATATGTGCACATATTTACTATGTATCATGCTAATTAATAGTATACATATAATATATTTACACACTACACACTGTCACAACACTATATTACATTTCACCATCAACACACTCAGAACACCTGTGATTGAGAGCAGCCACACCCAGCCAGTCTCCTCACTCCAACATCTTACTAGCTCGACCAACATTGCCCTCATCCCACCATACTGTAAGTAGTCTTATTACACATGTTATATTACCTATCTACATGTTGTATTGTACCGAGAACTATGCAAGTAATGGCCGGTAGTACAGTTGCCAACCATACACTGCAGAAAAATCACACAGCAAGACAGCAGACGACACTACGGATTTAAGTCCC